>CAWUFW010006880.1:0-600000 GCA_963921515.1 Calotriton arnoldi
ACTGGCTGGGTAATTGGAGGAGTGCATGGGTAGTGACAAGGAGATGGCTGGACTGCATCAGTAGTGCTCAGGGGATTGTAGCAGTGCATGTCTTAGTGCCTGGGTCATTGCATGAGTACATGGGTAGTGAATGGATGATTAGAGTACTGCAAGGAGAGTGCATGGTGAGTTTATAAGTGCTTGTGTTTTGGCGCAGTGATTAGATAAGGACATGGAACTGGCTGGGTGATTGGAGGAGTGCATGGGTAGTGAGAAGGAGATGGCTGGACTGCATCAGTAGTGCTCAGGGGATTATAGCAGTGCATGTGTTTGTGCCTGGGTCATTGCATGAGTACATGGGTACTGACTGGATGATTAGCGTACTGCAAGAAGACTGCATGGTGAATTTATAAGTGCTTGTGTTTTGGCGGAGTGATTGGATAAGGACATGGAGCTGGCTGGGTGATTGGAGGAGTGCATGGGTAGTGACAAGGAGATGGCTGGACTGCATCAGTAGTGCTCAGGGGATTGTAGCAGTGCATGTGTTAGTGCCTGGGTCATTGCATGAGTACATGGGTAGTGACTGGATGATTAGAGTACTGCAAGGAGAGTGCATGGTGAATTTATAAGTGCTTGTGTTTTGTCGGAGTGATTGGATAAGTACATGGAACTGGCTGGGTGATTGGAGGAGTGCATGGGTAGTGACAAGGAGATGGCTGGACTGCATCAGTAGTGCTCAGGGGATTGCAGCAGTGCATGTGTTAGTGCCTGGGTCATTGCATGGGTACATGGGTACTGACTGGATGATTAGAGTACTGCAAGGAGAGCGCATGGTGAATTTATAAGTGCTTGTGTTTTGGCGGAGTGATTGGATAAGTACATGGTGCTGGCTGGGTGATTGGAGGAGTGCATGGGTAGTGACAAGGAGATGGCTGGACTGCATCAGTAGTGCTCAGGGTATTGTAGCAGTGCATGTGTTAGTGCCTGGGCCATTGCATAAGTAAATGGGTACCGACTGGATGATTAGAGTACTGCAAGGAGAGTGCATGGTGAATTTATAAGTGCTTGTGTTTTGGCAGAGTGATTGGATAAGTACATGGTGCTGGCTGGGTGATTGGAGGAGTGCATGGGTAGTGACAAGGAGATGGCTGGACTGCATCAGTAGTGCTCAGGGGATTATAGCAGTGCATGTGTTAGTGCCTGGGTCATTGCATGAGTACATGGGTAGTGACTGGATGATTAGAGTACTGCAAGGAGAGTGCATGGTGAATTTATAAGTGCTTGTGTTTTGTCCAGTGGTTGGATAAGGACATGGAACTGGCTGGGTGATTGGAGGAGTGCATGGGTAGTGACAAGGAGATGGCTGGACTGCATCAGTAGTGCTCAGGGGATTGTAGCAGTGCATGTGTTAGTGCCTGGGTCATTGCATGAGTACATGGGTAGTGACTGGATGATTAGAGTACTGCAAGGAGAGTGAATGGTGAATTTATAAGTGCTTGTGTTTTGGCGGAGTGATTGGATAAGGACATGGTGCTGGCTGGGTGATTGGAGGAGTGCATGGGTAGTGACAAGGAGATGCCTGGACTGCATCAGTAGTGCTCAGGGGATTGTAGCAGTGCATGTGTTAGTGCCTGGGTCATTGCATGAGTACATGGGTACTGACTGGATGATTAGAGTACTGCAAGGAGAGTGCATGGTGAATTTATAAGTGCTTGTGTTTTGGCGGAGTGATTGGATAAGTACATGGAACTGGCTGGGTGATTGGAGGAGTGCATGGGTAGTGACAAGGAGATGGCTGGACTGCATCAGTAGTGCTCAGGGGATTGTAGCAGTGCATGTGTTAGTGCCTGGGATCATTGCATGAGTACATGGGTACTGACTGGATGATTAGAGTACTGCAAGGAGAGTGCATGGTGAATTTATAAGTGCTTGTGTTTTGGCGCAGTGATTAGATAAGGACATGGAACTGGCTGGGTGATTGGAGGAGTGCATGGGTAGTGACAAGGAGATGGCTGGACTGCATCAGTAGTGCTCAGGGGATTGTAGCAGTGCATGTGTTAGTGCCTGGGTCATTGCATGAGTACATGGGTAGTGACTGGATGATGAGAGTACTGCAGGGAGAGTGCGTGGTGAATTTATAAGTGCTTGTGTTTTGGCGCAGTGATTAGATAAGGACATGAAACTGGCTGGGTGATTGGAGGAGTGCATGGGTAGTGACAAGGAGATGGCTGGACTGCATCATTAGTGCTCAGGGGATTGTAGCAGTGCATGTGTTAGTGCCTGGGTCATTGCATGAGTACATGGGTAGTGACTGGATGATTAGAGTACTGCTAGGAGAGTGCATGGTGAATTTATAAGTGCTTGTGTTTTGGCGGAGTGATTGGATAAGTACATGGAACTGGCTGGGTGATTGGAGGAATGCATGGGTAGAGACAAGGAGATGGCTGGACTGCATCAGTAGTGCTCATGGGATTGTAGCAGTGCATGTGTTAGTGCCTGGATCATTGCATGAGTACATGGGTAGTGACTGGATGATTAGAGTACTGCAAGGAGAGTGCATGGTGAATTTATAAGTGCTTGTGTTTTGGTGCAGTGATTGGATAAGGACATGGAACTGGCTGGGTGATTGGAGGAGTGCATGGGTAGTGACAAGGAGATGGCTGGACTGCATCAGTAGTGCTCAGGGATTGTAGCAGTGCATGTGTTAGTGCCTGGGTCATTGCATGAGTACATGGGTAGTGACTGGAGGATTAGAGTACTGCAAGGAGAGTGCATGGTGAATTTATAAGTGCTTGTGTTTTGGCGGAGTGATTGGATAAGTACATGGAGCTGGCTGGGTGATTGGAGGAGTGCATGGGTAGTGACAAGGAGATGGCTGGACTGCATCAGTAGTGCTCAGGGGATTGTAGCAGTGCATGTGTTAGTGCCTGGGTCATTGCATGAGTACATGGGTAGTGACTGGATGATTAGAGTACTGCAAGGAGAGTGCATGCTGAATTTATAAGTGCTTTTGTTTTGGCGCAGTGATTGGATAAGTACATGTTGCTGGCTGGGTGATTGGAGGAGTGCATGGGTAGTGACAAGGAGATGGCTGGACTGCATCAGTAGTGCTCAGGGATTGTAGCAGTGCATGTGTTAGTGCCTGGGTCATTGCATGAGTACATGGGTAGTGACTGGATGATTAGAGTACTGCAAGGAGAGTGCATGGTGAATTTATAAGTGCTTGTGTTTTGGCGGAGTGATTGGATAAGGACATGGAACTGGCTGGGTGATTGGAGGAGTGCATGGGTAGTGACAAGGAGATGGCTGGACTGCATCAGTAGTGCTCAGGGGATTGTAGCAGTGCATGTGTTAGTGCCTGGGACATTGCATGAGTACATGGGTACTGACTGGATGATTAGAGTACTGCAAGGAGAGTGCATGGTGAATTTATAAGTGCTTGTGTTTTGGCGCAGTGATTAGATAAGGACATGGAACTGGCTGGGTGATTGGAGGAGTGCATGGGTAGTGACAAGGAGATGGCTGGACTGCATCAGTAGTGCTCAGGGGATTGTAGCAGTGCATGTGTTAGTGCCTGGGTCATTGCATGAGTACATGGGTAGTGACTGGATGATTAGAGTACTGCAAGGAGAGTGCATGGTGAATTTATAAGTGCTTGTGTTTTGGCGCAGTGACTAGATAAGGACATGGAACTGGCTGGGTGATTGGAGGAGTGCATGGGTAGTGACAAGGAGATGGCTGGACTGCATCAGTAGTGCTCAGGGGATTGTAGCAGTGCATGTGTTAGTGCCTGGGTCATTGCATGAGTACATGGGTAGTGAATGGATGATTAGAGTACTGCAAGGAGAGTGCATGGTGAGTTTATAAGTGCTTGTGTTTTGGCGCGAGTGATTAGATAAGGACATGGAACTGGCTGGGTGATTGGAGGAGTGCATGGGTAGTGACAAGGAGATGGCTGGACTGCATCAGTAGTGCTCAGGGGATTGTAGCAGTGCATGTGTTAGTGCCTGGGCCATTGCATATGTACATGGGTACTGACTGGATGATTAGAGTACTGCAAGGATTGTGCATGGTGAATTTATAAGTGCTTCTGTTTTGGCGGAGTGATTGGATAAGTACATGGAACTGGCTGGGTGATTGGAGGAGTGCATGGGTAGTGACAAGGAGATGGCTGGACTGCATCACTAGTGCTCACGGGATTGTAGCAGTGCATGTGTTAGTGCCTGGGTCATTGCATGAGTACATGGGTAGTGACTGGATGATTAGAGTACTGCAAGGAGAGTGCATGGTGAATTTATAAGTGCTTGTGTTTTGGCGCAGTGATTAGATAAGGACATGGAACTGGCTGGGTGATTGGAGGAGTGCATGGGTAGTGAGAAGGAGATGGCTGGACTGCATCAGTAGTGCTCAGGGGATTGTAGCAGTGCATGTGTTAGTGCCTGGGTCATTGCATGAGTACATGGGTAGTGACTGGATGATTAGAGTACTGCAAGGAGAGTGCATGGTGAATTTATAAGTGCTTGTGTTTTGGCACAGTGATTAGATAAGGACATGGAACTGGCTGGGTGATTGGAGGAGTGCATGGGTAGTGACAAGGAGATGGCTGGGCTGCATCAGTAGTGCTCAGGGGATTGTAGCAGTGCATGTGTTAGTGCCTGGGTCATTGCAAGAGTACATGGGTAGTGACTGGATGATTAGAGTACAGCAAGGAGAGTGCATGGTGAATTTATAAGTGCTTGTGTTTTGGCGCAGTGATTAGATAAGGACATGGAACTGGCTGGGTGATTGGAGGAGTGCATGGGTAGTGACAAGGAGATGGCTGGACTGCATCATTAGTGCTCAGGGGATTGTAGCAGTGTATGTGTTAGTGCCTGGGTCATTGCATGAGTACATGGGTAGTGACTGGATGATTAGAGTACTGCTAGGAGAGTGCATGGTGAATTTATAAGTGCTTGTGTTTTGGCGGAGTGATTGGATAAGTACATGGAACTGGCTGGGTGAATTGGAGGAGTGCATGGGTAGTGACAAGGAGATGGCTGGACTGCATCAGTAGTGCTCAGGGGATTGTAGCAGTGCATGTGTTAGTGCCTGGATCATTGCATGAGTACATGGGTAGTGACTGGATGATTAGAGTACTGCAAGGAGAGTGCATGGTGAATTTATAAGTGCTTGTGTTTTGTGCAGTGGTTGGATAAGGACATGGAACTGGCTGGGTGATTGGAGGAGTGCATGGGTAGTGACAAGGAGATGGCTGGACTGCATCAGTAGTGCTCAGGGGATTGTAGCAGTGCATGTGTTAGTGCCTGGGTCATTGCATGAGTACATGGGTAGTGACTGGAGGATTAGAGTACTGCAAGGAGAGTGCATGGTGAATTTATAAGTGCTTGGGTTTTGGCGGAGTGATTGGATAAGTACATGGTGCTGGCTGGCGTGATTGGAGGAGTGCATGGGTAGTGACAAGGAGATGGCTGGACTGCATCAGTAGTGCTCAGGGGATTGTAGCAGTGCATGTGTTAGTGCCTGGGTCATTGCATGAGTACATGGGTACTGACTGGATGATTAGAGTACTGCAAGGAGAGTGCATGGTGAATTTATAAGTGCTTGTGTTTTGGCGGAGTGATTGGATAAGGACATGGAACTGGCTGGGTGATTGGAGGAGTGCATGGGTAGTGACAAGGAGATGGCTGGACTGCATCAGTAGTGCTCAGGGATTGTAGCAGTGCATGTGTTAGTGCCTGGGTCATTGCATGAGTACATGGGTACTGACTGGATGATTAGAGTACTGCAAGGAGAGTGCATGGTGAATTTATAAGTGCTTGTGTTTTGGCGGAGTGATTGGATAAGTACATGGAACTGGCTGGGTGATTGGAGGAGTGCATGGGTAGTGACAAGGAGATGGCTGGACTGCATCAGTAGTGCTCAGGGGATTGTAGCAGTGCATGTGTTAGTGCCTGGGTCATTGCATGAGTACATGGGTAGTGACTGGATGATTAGAGTACTGCAAGGAGAGTGCATGGTGAATTTATAAGTGCTTGTGTTTTGGCGCAGTGATTAGATAAGGACATGGAACTGGCTGGGTGATTGGAGGAGTGCATGGGTAGTGACAAGGAGATGGCTGGACTGCATCAGTAGTGCTCAGGGGATTGTAGCAGTGCATGTGTTAGTGCCTGGGTCATTGCATGAGTACATGGGTAGTGACTGGATGATTAGAGTACTGCAAGGAGAGTGCATGGTGAATTTATAAGTGCTTGTGTTTTGGCGCAGTGATTAGATAAGGACATGGAACTGGCTGGGTGATTGGAGGAGTGCATGGGTAGTGACAAGGAGATGGCTGGACTGCATCATGTAGTGCTCAGGGGATTGTAGCAGTGTATGTGTTAGTGCCTGGGTCATTGCATGAGTACATGGGTAGTGACTGGATGATTAGAGTACTGCTAGGAGAGTGCATGGTGAATTTATAAGTGCTTGTGTTTTGGCGGAGTGATTGGATAAGTACATGGAACTGGCTGGGTGATTGGAGGAGTGCATGGGTAGTGACAAGGAGATGGCTGGACTGCATCAGTAGTGCTCAGGGGATTGTAGCAGTGCATGTGTTAGTGCCTGGATCATTGCATGAGTACATGGGTAGTGACTGGATGATTAGAGTACTGCAAGGAGAGTGCATGGTGAATTTATAAGTGCTTGTGTTTTGTGCAGTGGTTGGATAAGGACATGGAACTGGCTGGGTGATTGGAGGAGTGCATGGGTAGTGACAAGGAGATGGCTGGACTGCATCAGTAGTGCTCAGGGGATTGTAGCAGTGCATGTGTTAGTGCCTGGGCCATTGCATGAGTACATGGGTTGTGACTGGATGATTAGAGTACTGCAAGGAGAGTGCATGGTGAATTTATAAGTGCTTGTGTTTTGGAGGAGTGATTGGATAAGTACATGGAACTGGCTGGGTGATTGGAGGAGTGCATGGGTAGTGACAAGGAGATGGCTGGACTGCATCAGTAGTGCTCAGGGTATTGTAGCAGTGCATGTGTTAGTGCCTGGGTCACTGCATGAGTTCATGGGTAGTGACTGGATGATTAGAGTACTGCAAGGAGAGTGCATGGTGAATTTATAAGTGCTTGTGTTTTGCCACAGTGATTATATAAGGACATGGAGCTGGCTGGGTGATTGGAGGAGTGCATGGGTAGTGACAAGGAGATGGCTGGACTGCATCAGTAGTGCTCAGGGATTGTAGCAGTGCATGTGTTAGTGCCTGGGCCATTGCATGAGTACATGGGTAGTGACTGGATGATTAGAGTACTGCAAGGAGAGTGCATGGTGAATTTATAAGTGCTTGTGTTTTGGCCGCAGTGATTAGATAAGGACATGGAACTGGCTGGGTGATTGGAGGAGTGCATGGGTAGTGACAAGGAGATGGCTGGACTGCATCAGTAGTGCTCAGGGGATTGTAGCAGTGCATGTGTTAGTGCCTGGGTCATTGCATGAGTACATGGGTAGTGACTGGATGATTAGAGTACTGCAAGGAGAGTGCATGGTGAATTTATAAGTGCTTGTGTTTTGGCGCAGTGATTGGATAAGGACATGGAACTGGCTGGGTGATTGGAGGAGTGCATGGGTAGTGACAAGGAGATGGCTGGACTGCATCAGTAGTGCTCAGGGGATTGTAGCAGTGCATGTGTTAGTGCCTGGGTCATTGCATGAGTACATGGGTAGTGACTGGATGATTAGAGTGCTGCAAGGAGAGTGCATGGTGAATTTATAAGTGCTTGTGTTTTGGCGCAGTGATTAGATAAGGACTTGGAACTGGCTGGGTGATTGGGGCAGTGCATGGGTAGTGACAAGGAGATGGCTGGACTACATCAGTAGTGCTCAGGGGATTGTAGCAGTGCATGTGTTAGTGCCTGGGTCATTGCATGAGTACATAGGTAGTGACTGGATGATTAGAGTACTGCAAGGAGAGTGCATGGTGAATTTATAAGTGCTTGTGTTTTGGCGCAGTGATTAGATAAGGACATGGAACTGGCTGGGTGATTGGAGGAGTGCATGGGTAGTGACAAGGAGATGGCTGGACTGCATCAGTAGTGCTCAGGGGATTGTAGCAGTGCATGTCTTAGTGCCTGGGTCATTCCATGAGTACATGGGTAGTGAATGGATGATTAGAGTACTGCAAGGAGAGTGCATGGTGAGTTTATAAGTGCTTGTGTTTTGGCGTGCAGTGATTAGATAAGTACATGGAACTGGCTGGGTGATTGGAGGAGTGCATGGGTAGTGACAAGGAGATGGCTGGACTGCATCAGTAGTGCTCAGGGGATTGTAGCAGTGCATGTGTTAGTGCCTGGGTCATTGCATGAGTACATGGGTAGTGACTGGATGATTAGAGTACTGCAAGGAGAGTGCATGGTGAATTTATAAGTGCTTGTGTTTTGTGCGGTGATTAGATAAGGACATGGAACTGGCTGGGTGATTGGAGGAGTGCATGGGTAGTGACAAGGAGATGGCTGGACTGCATCAGTAGTGCTCAGGGGATTGTAGCAGTGCATGTGTTAGTGCCTGGGTCATTGCATGAGTACATGGGTAGTGACTGGATGATTAGAGTACTGCAAGGAGAGTGCATGGTGAATTTATAAGTGCTTGGGTTTGGCGGAGTGATTGGATAAGGACATGGAGCTGGCTGGCGTGATTGGAGGAGTGCATGGGTAGTGACAAGGAGATGGCTGGACTGCATCAGTAGTGCTCAGGGGATTGTAGCAGTGCATGTGTTAGTGCCTGGGTCATTGCATGAGTACATGGGTACTGACTGGATGATTAGAGTACTGCAAGGAGAGTGCATGGTGAATTTATAAGTGCTTGTGTTTTGGCGGAGTGATTGGATAAGGACATGGAACTGGCTGGGTGATTGGAGGAGTGCATGGGTAGTGACAAGGAGATGGCTGGACTGCATCAGTAGTGCTCAGGGGATTGTAGCAGTGCATGTGTTAGTGCCTGGGTCATTGCATGAGTACATGGGTAGTGACTGGATGATTAGAGTACTGCAAGGAGAGTGCATGGTGAATTTATAAGTGCTTGTGTTTTGGCGCAGTGATTGGATAAGGACATGGAACTGGCTGGGTGATTGGAGGAGTGCATGGGTAGTGACAAGGAGATGGCTGGACTGCATCAGTAGTGCTCAGGGGATTGTAGCAGTGCATGTGTTAGTGCCTGGGTCATTGCATGAGTACATAGGTAGTGACTGGATGATTAGAGTACAGCAAGGAGAGTGCATGGTGAATTGATAAGCGCTTGTATTTTGGCGCAGTGATTAGATAAGGACATGGAACTGGCTGGGTGATTGGAGGAGTGCATGGGTAGTGACAAGGAGATGGCTGGACTGCATCAGTAGTGCTCAGGCGATTGTAGCAGTGCATGTCTTAGTGCCTGGGTCATTGCATGAGTACATGGGTAGTGACTGGATGATTAGAGTACTGCAAGGAGAGTGCATGGTGAGTTTATAAGTGCTTGTGTTTTGGGGCAGTGATTAGATAAGGACATGGAACTGGCTGGGTGATTGGAGGAGTGCATGGGTAGTGAGAAGGAGATGGCTGGACTGCATCAGTAGTGCTCAGGGGATTGTAGCAGTGCATGTGTTAGTGCCTGGGTCATTGCATAAGTACATGGGTACTGACTGGATGATTAGCGTACTGCAAGAAGACTGCATGGTGAATTTATAAGTGCTTGTGTTTTGCGCGGAGTGATTGGATAAGGACATGGAGCTGGCTGGGTGATTGGAGGAGTGCATGGGTAGTGACAAGGAGATGGCTGGACTGCATCAGTAGTGCTCAGGGTATTGCAGCAGTGCATGTGTTAGTGCCTGGGTCATTGCATGAGTACATGGGTACTGAGTGGATGATTAGAGTACTGCAAGGAGAGTGCATGGTGAATTTATAAGTGCTTGTGTTTTGGCGGAGTGATTGGATAAGTACATGGTGCTGGCTGGGTGATTGGAGAAGTGCATGGGTAGTGACAAGGAGATGGCTGGACTGCATCAGTAGTGCTCAGGGGATTGTAGCAGTGCATGTGTTAGTGCCTGGGCCATTGCATAAGTAAATGGGTACTGACTGGATGATTAGAGTACTGCAAGGAGAGTGCATGGTGAATTTATAAGTGCTTGGGTTTTGGCGGAGTGATTGAATAAGTACATGGTGCTGGCTGGGTGATTGGAGGAGTACATGGGTAGTGACAAGGAGATGGCTGGACTGCATCAGTAGTGCTCAGGGGATTGTAGCAGTGCATGTGTTAGTGCCTGGGTCATTGCATGAGTACATGGGTAGTGACTGGATGATTAGAGTACTGCAAGGAGAGTGCATGGTGAATTTATAAGTGCTTGTGTTTTGGCGCAGTGATTGGATAAGGACATGGAACTGGCTGGGTGATTGGAGGAGTGCATGGGTAGTGACAAGGAGATGGCTGGACTGCATCAGTAGTGCTCAGGGGATTGTAGCAGTGCATGTGTTAGTGCCTGGGTCATTGCATGAGTACATGGGTAGTGACTGGATGATTAGAGTACTGCAAGGAGAGTGCATGGTGAATTTATAAGTGCTTGTGTTTTGGCGCAGTGATTAGATAAGGACATGGAACTGGCTGGGTGATTGGAGGAGTGCATGGGTAGTGACAAGGAGATGGCTGGACTGCATCAGTAGTGCTCAGGGGATTGTAGCAGTGCATGTGTTAGTGCCTGGGTCATTGCATGAGTACATAGGTAGTGACTGGATGATTAGAGTACTGCAAGGAGAGTGCATGGTGAATTTATAAGTGCTTGTGTTTTGGCGCAGTGATTAGATAAGGACATGGAACTGGCTGGGTGATTGGAGGAGTGCATGGGTAGTGACAAGGAGATGGCTGGACTGCATCAGTAGTGCTCAGGGTATTGTAGCAGTGCATGTGTTAGTGCCTGGGTCATTGCATGAGTACATGGGTAGTGACTGGATGATTAGAGTACTGCAAGGAGAGTGCATGGTGAGTTTATAAGTGCTTGTGTTTTGGCGCAGTGATTAGATAAGGACATGGAACTGGCTGGGTGATTGGAGGAGTGCATGGGTAGTGACAAGGAGATGGCTGGACTGCATCAGTAGTGCTCAGGGGATTGTAGGCAGTGCATGTGTTAGTGCCTGGGTCATTGCATGAGTACATGGGTAGTGACTGGATGATTAGAGTACTGCAAGGAGAGTGCATGGTGAATTTATAAGTGCTTGTGTTTTGGCGCAGTGATTAGATAAGGACATGGAACTGGCTGGGTGATTGGAGGAGTGCATGGGTAGTGACAAGGAGATGGCTGGACTGCATCAGTAGTGCTCAGGGGATTGTAGCAGTGCATGTGTTAGTGCCTGGGTCATTGCATGAGTACATGGGTAGTGACTGGATGATTAGAGTACTGCAAGGAGAGTGCATGGTGAATTTATAAGTGCTTGTGTTTTGGCGCAGTGATTAGATAAGGACATGGAACTGGCTGGGTGATTGGAGGAGTGCATGGGTAGTGACAAGGAGATGGCTGGACTGCATCAGTAGTGCTCAGGGATTGTAGCAGTGCATGTGTTAGTGCCTGGGTCATTGCATGAGTACATGGGTAGTGACTGGATGATTAGAGTACTGCAAGGAGAGTGCATGGTGAATTTATAAGTGCTTGTGTTTTGGCGCAGTGATTAGATAAGGACATGGAACTGGCTGCGGTGATTGGAGGAGTGCATGGGTAGTGACAAGGAGATGGCTGGACTGCATCAGTAGTGCTCAGGGATTGTGGCAGTGCATGTGTTAGTGCCTGGGTCATTGCATGAGTACATGGGTAGTGACTGGATGATTAGAGTACTGCAAGGAGAGTGCATGGTGAATTTATAAGTGCTTGGGTTTTGGCGGAGTGATTGGATAAGTACATGGAAGTTGCTGGGTGATTGGAAGAGTGCATGGGTAGTGACAAGGAGATGGCTGGGCTGCATCAGTAGTGCTCAGGGGATTTTAGCAGTGCATGTGTTTGTGCCTGGGTCATTGCATGAGTACATGGGTAGTGACTGGATGATTAGAGTACTGCAAGGAGAGTGCATGGTGAATTTATAAGTGCTTGTGTTTTGTGCGAGTGATTGGATAAGGACATGGAACTGGCTGGGTGATTGGAGGAGTGCATGGGTAGTGACAAGGAGATGGCTGGACTGCATCAGTAGTGCTCAGGGGATTGTAGCAGTGCATGTGTTAGTGCCTGGGTCATTGCATGAGTACATGGGTAGTGACTGGATGATTAGAGTACTGCAAGGAGAGTGCATGGTGAATTTATAAGTGCTTGTGTTTTGGCGGAGTGATTGGATAAGTACATGGTGCTGGCTGGGTGATTGGAGGAGTGCATGGGTAGTGACAAGGAGATGGCTGGACTGCATCAGTAGTGCTCAGGGATTGTAGCAGTGCATGTGTTAGTGCCTGGGTCATTGCATAAGTAACATGGGTAGTGACTGGATGATTAGAGTACTGCAAGGAGAGTGCATGGTGAATTTATAAGTGCTTGGGTTTTGGCGGAGTGATTGGATAAGTACATGGTGCTGGCTGGGTGATTGGAGGAGTGCATGGGTAGTGACAAGGAGATGGCTGGACTGCATCAGTAGTGCTCAGGGGATTGTAGCAGTGCATGTGTTAGTGCCTGGGTCATTGCATGAGTACATGGGTAGTGACTGGATGATTAGAGTACTGCAAGGAGAGTGCATGGTGAATTTATAAGTGCTTGTGTTTTGGCGCAGTGATTGGATAAGGACATGGAACTGGCTGGGTGATTGGAGGAGTGCATGGGTAGTGACAAAGGAGATGGCTGGACTGCATCAGTAGTGCTCAGGGGATTGTAGCAGTGCATGTGTTAGTGCCTGGGTCATTGCATGAGTACATGGGTAGTGACTGGATGATTAAGAGTACTGCAAGGAGAGTGCATGGTGAATTTATAAGTGCTTGTGTTTTGGCGCAGTGATTGGATAAGGACATGGAACTGGCTGGGTGATTGGAGGAGTGCATGGGTAGTGACAAGGAGATGGCTGGACTGCATCAGAAGTGCTCAGGGATTGTGGCAGTGCATGTGTTAGTGCCTGGGTCATTGCATGAGTACATGGGTAGTGACTGGATGATTAGAGTACTGCAAGGAGAGTGCATGGTGAATTTATAAGTGCTTGTGTTTTGGCGCAGTGATTAGATAAGGACATGGAACTGGCTGGGTGATTGGAGGAGTGCATGGGTAGTGACAAGGAGATGGCTGGACTGCATCAGTAGTGCTCAGGGGATTGTAGCAGTGCATGTGTTAGTGCCTGGGTCATTGCATGAGTACATAGGTAGTGACTGGATGATTAGAGTACTGCAAGGAGAGTGCATGGTGAATTTATAAGTGCTTGTGTTTTGGCGCAGTGATTAGATAAGGACATGGAACTGGCTGGGTAATTGGAGGAGTGCATGGGTAGTGACAAGGAGATGGCTGGACTGCATCAGTAGTGCTCAGGCGATTGTAGCAGTGCATGTCTTAGTGCCTGGGTCATTCCATGAGTACATGGGTAGTGAATGGATGATTAGAGTACTGCAAGGAGAGTGCATGGTGAGTTTATAAGTGCTTGTGTTTTGGCGCAGTGATTAGATAAGGACATGGAACTGGCTGGGTGATTGGAGGAGTGCATGGGTAGTGAGAAGGAGATGGCTGGACTGCATCAGTAGTGCTCAGGGGATTATAGCAGTGCATGTGTTTGTGCCTGGGTCATTGCATAAGTACATGGGTACTGACTGGATGATTAGCGTACTGCAAGAAGACTGCATGGTGAATTTATAAGTGCTTGTGTTTTGGCGGAGTGATTGGATAAGGACATGGAGCTGGCTGGGTGATTGGAGGAGTGCATGGGTAGTGACAAGGAGATGGCTGGACTGCATCAGTAGTGCTCAGGGGATTGTAGCAGTGCATGTGTTAGTGCCTGGGTCATTGCATGAGTACATGGGTAGTGACTGGATGATTAGAGTACTGCAAGGAGAGTGCATGGTGAATTTATAAGTGCTTGTGTTTTGTCGGAGTGATTGGATAAGTACATGGAACTGGCTGGGTGATTGGAGGAGTGCATGGGTAGTGACAAGGAGATGGCTGGACTGCATCAGTAGTGCTCAGGGGATTGTAGCAGCGCATGTGTTAGTGCCTGGATCATTGCATGAGTACATGGGTAGTGACTGGATGATTAGAGTACTGCAAGGAGAGTGCATGGTGAATTTATAAGTGCTTGTGGTTTTGGCGGAGTGATTAGATAAGGACATGGAACTGGCTGGGTGATTGGAGGAGTGCATGGGTAGTGACAAGGAGATTGCTGGACTGCATCAGTAGTGCTCAGGGGATTGTAGCAGTGCATGTGTTAGTGCCTGGGTCATTGCATAAGTACATGGGTACTGACTGGATGATTAGAGTACTGCAAGGGAGAGTGCATGGTGAATTTATAAGTGCTTGTGTTTTGGCACGAGTGATTGGATAAGGACATGGAACTGGCTGGGTGATTGGAGGAGTGCATGGGTAGTGACAAGGAGATGGCTGGACTGCATCAGTAGTGCTCAGGGATTGTAGCAGTGCATGTGTTAGTGCCTGGGTCATTGCATGAGTACATGGGTAGTGACTGGATGATTAGAGTACTGCAAGGAGAGTGCATGGTGAATTTATAAGTGCTTGTGTTTTGGTGCAGTGATTGGATAAGGACATGGAACTGGCTGGGTGATTGGAGGAGTGCATGGGTAGTGACAAGGAGATGGCTGGACTGCATCAGTAGTGCTCAGGGGATTGTAGCAGTGCATGTGTTAGTGCCTGGGTCATTGCATGAGTACATGGGTAGTGACTGGATGATTAGAGTACTGCAAGGAGAGTGCATGGTGAATTTATAAGTGCTTGGGTTTTGGCGGAGTGATTGGATAAGTACATGGTGCAGGCTGGGTGATTGGAGGAGTGCATGGGTAGTGACAAGGAGATGGCTGGACTGCATCAGTAGTGCTCAGGGGATTGTAGCAGTGCATGTGTTAGTGCCTTGGTCATTGCATGAGTGCATGAGTACTGACTGGATGATTAGAGTACTGCAAGGAGAGTGCATGGTGAATTTATAAGTGCTTGGGTTTTGGCGGAGTGATTGGATAAGCACATGGAACTGGCTGGGTGATTGGAGGAGTGCATGGGTAGTGACAAGGAGATGGCTGGACTGCATCAGTAGTGTTCAGGGGATTGTAGCAGTGCATGTGTTAGTGCCTGGGTCATTGCATGAGTACATGGGTAGTGACTGGATGATTAGAGTACTGCAAGGAGAGTGCATGGTGAATTTATAAGTGCTTGTGTTTTGGCGCAGTGATTAGATAAGGACATGGAACTGGCTGGGTGATTGGAGGAGTGCATGGGTAGTGACAAGGAGATGGCTGGACTGCATCAGTAGTGCTCAGGGGATTGTAGCAGTGCATGTGTTAGTGCCTGGGTCATTGCATGAGTACATGGGTAGTGACTGGATGATTAGAGTACTGCAAGGAGAGTGCATGGTGAATTTATAAGTGCTTGTGTTTTGGCGCAGTGATTAGATAAGGACATGGAACTGGCTGGGTGATTGGAGGAGTGCATGGGTAGTGAGAAGGAGATGGCTGGACTGCATCAGTAGTGCTCAGGGGATTGTAGCAGTGCATGTGTTAGTGCCTGGGTCATTGCATGAGTACATGGGTAGTGACTGGATGATTAGAGTACTGCAAGGAGAGTGCATGGTGAATTTATAAGTGCTTGTGTTTTGGCGCAGTGATTGGATAAGGACATGGAACTGGCTGGGTGATTGGAGGAGTGCATGGGTAGTGACAAGGAGATGGCTGGACTGCATCAGTAGTGCTCAGGGGATTGTAGCAGTGCATGTGTTAGTGCCTGGATCATTGCATGAGTACATGGGTAGTGACTGGATGATTAGAGTACTGCAAGGAGAGTGCATGGTGAATTTATAAGTGCTTGTGTTTTGGTGCAGTGATTGGATAAGGACATGGAACTGGCTGGGTGATTGGAGGAGTGCATGGGTAGTGACAAGGAGATGGCTGGACTGCATCAGTAGTGCTCAGGGGATTGTAGCAGTGCATGTGTTAGTGCCTGGGTCATTGCATGAGTACATGGGTAGTGACTGGATGATTAGAGTACTGCAAGGAGAGTGCATGGTGAATTTATAAGTGCTTGTGGTTTTGGCGCAGTGATTAGATAAGGACATGGAACTGGCTGGGTGATTGGAGGAGTGCATGGGTAGTGACAAGGAGATGGCTGGACTGCATCAGTAGTGCTCAGGGGATTGTAGCAGTGCATGTGTTAGTGCCTGGGTCATTGCATAAGTACATGGGTACTGACTGGATGATTAGAGTACTGCAAGGAGAGTGCATGGTGAATTTATAAGTGCTTGTGTTTTGGCGGAGTGATTGGATAAGGACATGGAGCTGGCTGGGTGATTGGAGGAGTGCATGGGTAGTGACAAGGAGATGGCTGGACTGCATCAGTAGTGCTCAGGGGATTGTAGCAGTGCATGTGTTAGTGCCTGGGTCATTGCATGAGTACATGGGTAGTGACTGGATGATTAGAGTACTGCAAGGAGAGTGCATGGTGAATTTATAAGTGCTTGTGTTTTGGCGGAGTGATTGGATAAGGACATGGAACTGGCTGGGTGATTGGAGGAGTGCATGGGTAGTGACAAGGAGATGGCTGGACTGCATCAGTAGTGCTCAGGGGATTGTAGCAGTGCATGTGTTAGTGCCTGGGACATTGCATTAGTACATGGGTACTGACTGGATGATTAGAGTACTGCAAGGAGAGTGCATGGTGAATTTATAAGTGCTTGGGTTTTGGCGCAGTGATTAGATAAGGACATGGAACTGGCTGGGTGATTGGAGGAGTGCATGGGTAGTGACAAGGAGATGGCTGGACTGCATCAGTAGTGCTCAGGGATTGTAGCAGTGCATGTGTTAGTGCCTGGGTCATTGCATGAGTACATAGGTAGTGACTGGATGATTAGAGTACTGCAAGGAGAGTGCATGGTGAATTTATAAGTGCTTGTGTTTTGGCGCAGTGATTAGATAAGGACATGGAACTGGCTGGGTGATTGGAGGAGTGCATGGGTAGTGACAAGGAGATGGCTGGACTGCATCAGTAGTGCTCAGGGGATTGTAGCAGTGCATGTGTTAGTGCCTGGGTCATTGCATGAGTACATGGGTAGTGAACTGGATGATTAGAGTACTGCAAGGAGAGTGCATGGTGAATTTATAAGTGCTTGTGTTTTGGCGCAGTGATTAGATAAGGACATGGAACTGGCTGGGTGATTGGAGGAGTGCATGGGTAGTGAGAAGGAGATGGCTGGACTGCATCAGTAGTGCTCAGGGATTGTAGCAGTGCATGTGTTAGTGCCTGGGTCATTGCATAAGTACATGGGTACTGACTGGATGATTAGAGTACTGCAAGGAGAGTGCATGGTGAATTTATAAGTGCTTGTGTTTTGGCGCAGTGATTGGATAAGGACATGGAACTGGCTGGGTGATTGGAGGAGTGCATGGTAGTGACAAGGAGATGGCTGGACTGCATCAGTAGTGCTCAGGGGATTGTAGCAGTGCACGTGTTAGTGCCTGGGTCATTGGATGAGGACATGGGTAGTGACTGGATGATTAGAGTACTGCAAGGAGAGTGCATGGTGAATTTATAAGTGCTTGTGTTTTGGCGCAGTGATTAGATAAGGACATGGAACTGGCTGGGTGATTGGAGGAGTGCATGGGTAGTGACAAGGAGATGGCTGGACTGCATCAGTAGTGCTCAGGGAATTGTAGCAGTGCATGTGTTAGTGCCTGGGTCATTGCATGAGTACATGGGTAGTGACTGGATGATTAGAGTACTGCAAGGAGAGTGCATGGTGAATTTATAAGTGCTTGTGTTTTGGCGCAGTGATTAGATAAGGACATGGAACTGGCTGGGTGATTGGAGGAGTGCATGGGTAGTGACAAGGAGATGGCTGGACTGCATCAGTAGTGCTCAGGGGATTGTAGCAGTGCATGTGTTAGTGCCTGGGTCATTGCATAGAGTACATGGGTACTGACTGGATGATTAGAGTACAGCAACGAGAGTGCATGGTGAATTTATAAGTGCTTGTGTTTTGGCGCAGTGATTGGATAAGGACATGGAACTGGCTGGGTGATTGGAGGAGTGCATGGGTAGTGACAAGGAGATGGCTGGACTGCATCATTAGTGCTCAGGGGATTGTAGCAGTGCATGTGTTAGTGCCTGGGTCATTGCATAAGTACATGGGTAGTGACTGGATGATTAGAGTACTGCAAGGAGAGTGCATGGTGAAATTATAAGTGCTTGTGTTTTGGCGGAGTGATTGGATAAGTACATGGAACTGGCTGGGTGATTGGAGGAGTGCATGGGTAGTGACAAGGAGATGGCTGGACTGCATCAGTAGTGCTCAGGGGATTAAAGCAGTGCATGTGTTAGTGCCTGGATCATTGCATGAGTACATGGGTAGTGACTGGATGATTAGAGTACTGCAAGGAGAGTGCATGGTGAATTTATAAGTGCTTGTGTTTTGGCGCAGTGGTTGGATAAGGACATGGAACTGGCTGGGTGATTGGAGGAGTGCATGGGTAGTGACAAGGAGATGGCTGGACTGCATCAGTAGTGCTCAGGGGATTGTAGCAGTGCATGTGTTAGTGCCTGGGTCATTGCATGAGTACATGGGTAGTGACTGGAGGATTAGAGTACTGCAAGAGAGAGTGCATGGTGAATTTATAAGTGCTTGTGTTTTGGCGGAGTGATTGGATAAGGACACGGTGCTGGCTGGGTGATTGGAGGAGTGCATAGGTAGTGACAAGGAGATGGCTGGACTGCATCAGTAGTGCTCAGGGGATTGTAGCAGTGCATGTGTTAGTGCCTGGGTCATTGCATGAGTACATGGGTAGTGACTGGATGATTAGAGTACTGCAAGGAGAGTGCATGGTGAATTTATAAGTGCTTGTGTTTTGGCGGAGTGATTGGATAAGGACATGGAACTGGCTGGGTGATTGGAGGAGTGCATGGGTAGTGACAAGGAGATGGCTGGACTGCATCAGTAGTGCTTCAGGGGATTGTAGCAGTGCATGTGTTAGTGCCTGGGACATTGCATGAGTACATGGGTACTGACTGGATGATTAGAGTACTGCAAGGAGAGTGCATGGTGAATTTATAAGTGCTTGTGTTTTGGCACAGTGATTAGATAAGGACATGGAACTGGCTGGGTGATTGGAGGAGTGCATGGGTGAGTGAGAAGGAGATGGCTGGACTGCATCAGTAGTGCTCAGGGGATTGTAGCAGTGCATGTGTTAGTGCCTGGGTCATTGCATGAGTACATGGGTAGTGACTGGATGATTAGAGTACTGCAAGAGAAGAGTGCATGGTGAATTTATAAGTGCTTGTGTTTTGGCACAGTGATTAGATAAGGACATGGAACTGGCTGGGTGATTGAGAGGAGTGCATGGGTAGTGACAAGGAGATGGCTGGGCTGCATCAGTAGTGCTCAGGGGATTGTAGCAGTGTATGTGTTAGTGCCTGAGGTCATTGCAAGAGTACATGGGTAGTGACTGGATGATTAGAGTACAGCAACTGAGAGTGCATGGTGAATTTATAAGTGCTTGTGTTTGGCCAGTGATTAGATAAGGACATGGAACTGGCTGCGTGATTGGAGGAGTGCATGCGGTAGTACACGGAGATGGCTGGACTGCATCATTAGTGCTCAGGGGATTGTAGCAGTGTATGTGTTAGTGCCTGGGTCATTGCATGAGTACATGGGTAGTGACTGGATGATTAGAGTACTGCTAGGAGAGTGCATGGTGAAATTATAAGTGCTTGTGTTTTGGCCGGGAGTGATTGGATAAGTACACGGAACTGGCTGGGTAATTGGAGGAGTGCATGGGTAGTGACAAGGAGATGGCTGGACTGGGCATCAGTAGTGCTCAGGGGATTAAAGCAGTGCATGTGTTAGTGCCTGGATCATTGCATGAGTACATGCGGGTAGTGACTGGATGATTAGAGTACTGCAAGGAGAGTGCATGGTGAATTTATAAGTGCTTGTGTTTTGTGCAGTGGTTGGATAATGACATGGAACTGGCTGGGTGATTGGAGGAGTGCATGGGTAGTGACGAGGAGATGGCTGGACTGCATCAGTAGTGCTCAGGGGATTGTAGCAGTGCATGTGTGAGTGCCTGGGTCATTGCATGAGTACATGGGTAGTGACTGGAGGATTAGAGTACTGCAAGGAGAGTGCATGGTGAATTTATAAGTGCTTCGGGTTTTGGCGAGTGATTGGATAAGGACATGGAACTGGCTGGGTGATTGGAGGAGTGCATGGGTAGTGACAAGGAGATGGCTGGACTGCATCAGTAGTGCTCAGCGTATGGCAGCAGTGCATGTGTTAGTGCCTGGGTCATTGCATGAGTACATGGGTACTGACTGGATGATTAGAGTACTGCAAGGAGAGCGCATGGTGAATTTATAAGTGCTTGTGTTTTGGCTGCGAGTGATTGGATAAGTACATGGCAGCTGGCTGGGTGATTGGAGTGAGTGCATGGGTAGTGACAAGGAGATGGCTGGACTGCATTAGTAGTGCTCAGGGATTGTAGCAGTGCATGTGTTAGTGCCTGGGCCATTGCATAAGTAAATGGGTACCGACTGGATGATTAGAGTACTGCCAAGGAGAGTGCATGGTGAATTTATAAGTGCTTGTGGTTTTGGCAGAGTGATTGGATAAGTACATGGTGCTGGCTGGGTGATTGGAGGAGTGCATGGGTAGTGACAAGGAGATGGCTGGATGCATCAGTAGTGCTCAGGAGATTGTAGCAGTGCATGTGTTAGTGCCTGAGTCATTGCATGAGTACATAGGGTAGTGCCTGGATGATTAGAGTACTGCAAGGAGAGTGCATGGTGAATTTATAAGTGCTTGTGTTTTGTGCAAGTGGTTGGATAAGGACATGGAACTGGCTGGGTGATTGGAGGAGTGCATGGGTAGTGACAAGGAGATGGCTGGACTGCATCAGTAGTGCTCAGGGGATTGTAGCAGTGCATGTGTTAGTGCCTGGGTCATTGCATGAGTACATGGGTACTGACTGGATGATTAGAGTACTGCAAGGAGAGTGCATGGTGAATTTATAAGTGCTTGTGTTTTGGGCGCAGTGATTAGATAAGGACATGGAACTGGCTGGGTGATTGGAGGAGTGCATGGGTAGTGACAAGGAGATGGCTGGACTGCATCAGTAGTGCTCAGGGGATTGTAGCAGTGCATGTGTTAGTGCCTGGGTCATTGCATGAGTACATAGGTAGTGACTGGATGATTAGAGTACTGCAAGGAGAGTGCATGGTGAATTTATAAGTGCTTGTGTTTTGGCGCAGTGACTAGATAAGGACATGGAACTGGCTGGGTGATTGGAGGAGTGCATGGGTAGTGACAAGGAGATGGCTGGACTGCATCAGTAGTGCTCAGGGGATTGTAGCAGTGCATGTGTTAGTGCCTGGGTCATTGCATGAGTACATGGGTAGTGAATGGATGATTAGAGTACTGCAAGGAGAGTGCATGGTGAGTTTATAAGTGCTTGTGTTTTGGTGCAGTGATTAGATAAGGACATGGAACTGGCTGGGTGATTGGAGGAGTGCATGGGTAGTGACAAGGAGATGGCTGGACTGCATCAGTAGTGCTCAGGGATTGTAGCAGTGCATGTGTTAGTGCCTGGGTCATTGCATGAGTACATGGGTAGTGACTGGATGATTAGAGTACTGCAAGGAGAGTGCATGGTGAATTTATAAGTGCTTGTGTTTTGGTGCAGTGATTGGATAAGGACATGGAACTGGCTGGGTGATTGGAGGAGTGCATGGGTAGTGACAAGGAGATGGCTGGACTGCATCAGTAGTGCTCAGGGGATTGTAGCAGTGCATGTGTTAGTGCCTGGGTCATTGCATGAGTACATGGGTAGTGACTGGATGATTAGAGTACTGCAAGGAGAGTGCATGGTGAATTTATAAGTGCTTGGGTTTTGGCGGAGTGATTGGATAAGGACATGGTACTGGCTGGGTGATTGGAGGAGTGCATGGGTAGTGAGAAGGAGATGGCTGGACTGCATCAGTAGTGCTCAGGGGATTGTAGCAGTGCATGTGTTAGTGCCTGGGTCATTGCATAAGTACATGGGTACTGACTGGATGATTAGAGTACTGCAAGGAGAGTGCATGGTGAATTTATAAGTGCTTGTGTTTTGGCGCAGTGATTGGATAAGGACATGGAACTGGCTGGGTGATTGGAGGAGTGCATGGGTAGTGACAAGGAGATGGCTGGACTGCATCAGTAGTGCTCAGGGGATTGTAGCAGTGCATGTGTTAGTGCCTGGGATCATTGCATGAGTACATGGGTACTGACTGGATGATTAGAGTACTGCAAGGAGAGTGCATGGTGAATTTATAAGTGCTTGTGTTTTGGCGCAGTGATTAGATAAGGACATGGAACTGGCTGGGTGATTGGAGGAGTGCATGGGTAGTGACAAGGAGATGGCTGGACTGCATCAGTAGTGCTCAGGGATTGTAGCAGTGCATGTGTTAGTGCCTGGGTCATTGCATGAGTACATGGGTAGTGACTGGATGATTAGAGTACTGCAAGGAGAGTGCATGGTGAATTTATAAGTGCTTGTGTTTTGGCGCAGTGATTAGATAAGGACATGGAACTGGCTGGGTGATTGGAGGAGTGCATGGGTAGTGACAAGGAGATGGCTGGACTGCATCAGTAGTGCTCAGGCGATTGTAGCAGTGCATGTGTTAGTGCCTGGGTCATTGCATGAGTACATGGGTAGTGACTGGATGATTAGAGTACTGCAAGGAGAGTGCATGGTGAGTTTATAAGTGCTTGTGTTTTGGGGCAGTGATTAGATAAGGACATGGAACTGGCTGGGTGATTGGAGGAGTGCATGGGTAGTGACAAGGAGATGGCTGGACTGCATCAGTAGTGCTCAGGGATTGTAGCAGTGCATGTGTTAGTGCCTGGGTCATTGCATGAGTACATGGGTAGTGACTGGATGATTAGAGTACTGCAAGGAGAGTGCATGGTGAATTTATAAGTGCTTGTGTTTTGGCGGAGTGATTGGATAAGGACATGGAGCTGGCTGGGTGATTGGAGGAGTGCATGGGTAGTGACAAGGAGATGGCTGGACTGCATCAGTAGTGCTCAGGGATTGTAGCAGTGCATGTGTTAGTGCCTGGGTCATTGCATGAGTACATGGGTAGTGACTGGATGATTAGAGTACTGCAAGGAGAGTGCATGGTGAATTTATAAGTGCTTGTGTTTTGGCGGAGTGATTGGATAAGGACATGGAACTGGCTGGGTGATTGGAGGAGTGCATGGGTAGTGACAAGGAGATGGCTGGACTGCATCAGTAGTGCTCAGGGGATTGTAGCAGTGCATGTGTTAGTGCCTGGGCCATTGCATAAGTACATGGGTACTGACTGGATGATTAGAGTACTGCAAGGAGAGTGCATGGTGGATTTATAAGTGCTTGGGTTTTGGCAGAGTGATTGGATAAGGACATGGAACTTGCTGGGTGATTGGAGGAGTGCATGGGTAGTGACAAGGAGATGGCTGGACTGCATCAGTAGTGCTCAGGGGATTGTAGCAGTGCATGTGTTAGTGCCTGGGTCATTGCATGAGTACATGGGTAGTGACTGGATGATTAGAGTACTGCAAGGAGAGTGCATGGTGAATTTATAAGTGCTTGTGTTTTGGTGCAGTGATTGGATAAGGACATGGAACTGGCTGGGTGATTGGAGGAGTGCATGGGTAGTGACAAGGAGATGGCTGGACTGCATCAGTAGTGCTCAGGGGATTGTAGCAGTGCATGTGTTAGTGCCTGGGTCATTGCATGAGTACATGGGTAGTGACTGGATGATTAGAGTACTGCAAGGAGAGTGCATGGTGAATTTATAAGTGCTTGTGTTTTAGGCGCAGTGATTAGATAAGGACATGGAACTGGCTGGGTGATTGGAGGAGTGCATGGGTAGTGACAAGGAGATGGCTGGACTGCATCAGTAGTGCTCAGGGATTGTAGCAGTGCATGTGTCAGTGCCTGGGTCATTGCATGAGTACATAGGTAGTGACTGGATGATTAGAGTACTGCAAGGAGAGTGCATGGTGAATTTATAAGTGCTTGTGTTTTGGGCGCAGTGATTAGATAAGGACATGGAACTGGCTGGGTGATTGGAGGAGTGCATGGGTAGTGACAAGGAGATGGCTGGACTGCATCAGTAGTGCTCAGGGTATTGTAGCAGTGCATGTGTTAGTGCCTGGGTCATTGCATGAGTACATGGGTAGTGACTGGATGATTAGAGTACTGCAAGGAGAGTGCATGGTGAATTTATAAGTGCTTGTGTTTTGGTGCAGTGATTGGATAAGTACATGGAACTGGCTGGGTGATTGGAGGAGTGCATGGGTAGTGACAAGGAGATGGCTGGACTGCATCAGTAGTGCTCAGGGGATTGTAGCAGTGCACGTGTTAGTGCCTGGGTCATTGCATGAGTACATGGGTAGTGACTGGATGATTAGAGTACTGCAAGGAGAGTGCATGGTGAATTTATAAGTGCTTGTGTTTTGGCGCAGTGATTAGATAAGGACATGGAACTGGCTGGGTGATTGGAGGAGTGCATGGGTAGTGAGAAGGAGATGGCTGGACTGCATCAGTAGTGCTCAGGGGATTGTAGCAGTGCATGTGTTAGTGCCTGGGTCATTGCATGAGTACATGGGTAGTGACTGGATGATTAGAGTACTGCAAGGAGAGTGCATGGTGAATTTATAAGTGCTTGTGTTTTGGCGCAGTGATTGGATAAGGACATGGAACTGGCTGGGTGATTGGAGGAGTGCATGGGTAGTGACAAGGAGATGGCTGGACTGCATCAGTAGTGCTCAGGGATTGTAGCAGTGCATGTGTTAGTGCCTGGGTCATTGCATGAGTACATGGGTAGTGACTGGATGATTAGAGTACTGCAAGGAGAGTGCATGGTGAATTTATAAGTGCTTGTGTTTTGGCGCAGTGATTAGATAAGGACATGGAACTGGCTGGGTGATTGGAGGAGTGCATGGGTAGTGACAAGGAGATGGCTGGACTGCATCATTAGTGCTCAGGGGATTGTAGCAGTGCATGTGTTAGTGCCTGGGTCATTGCATGAGTACATGGGTAGTGACTGGATGATTAGAGTACTGCTAGGAGAGTGCATGGTGAATTTATAAGTGCTTGTGTTTTGGCGGAGTGATTGGATAAGTACATGGAACTGGCTGGGTGATTGGAGGAGTGCATGGGTAGTGACAAGGAGATGGCTGGACTGCATCAGTAGTGCTCAGGGGATTGTAGCAGTGCATGTGTTAGTGCCTGGATCATTGCATGAGTACATGGGTAGTGACTGGATGATTAGAGTACTGCAAGGAGAGTGCATGGTGAATTTATAAGTGCTTGTGTTTTGGCGCAGTGATTGGATAAGGACATGGAACTGGCTGGGTGATTGCAGGAGTGCATGGGTAGTGACAAAGAGATGGCTGGACTGCATCAGTAGTGCTCAGGGAATTGTAGCAGTGCATGTGTTAGTGCCTGGGTCATTGCATGAGTACATGGGTAGTGACTGGATGATTAGAGTACTGCAAGGAGAGTGCATGGTGAATTTATAAGTGCTTGGGTTTAGGCGGAGTGATTGGATAAGGACATGGAGCTGGCTGGGTGATTGGAGGAGTGCATGGGTAGTGACAAGGAGATGGCTCGACTGCATCATTAGTGCTCAGGGGATTGTAGCAGTGCATGTGTTAGTGCCTGGGTCATTGCATAAGTACATGGGTAGTGACTGGATGATTAGAGTATTGGAAGGAGAGTGCATGGTGAATTTATAAGTGCTTGGGTTTTGGCGGAGTGATTGGATAAGGACACGGTGCTGGCTGGGTGATTGGAGGAGTGCATGGGTAGTGACAAGGAGATGGCTGGACTGCATCAGTAGTGCTCAGGGGATTGTAGCAGTGCATGTGTTAGTGCCTGGATCATTGCATGAGTACATGGGTACTGACTGGATGATTAGAGTACTGCAAGGAGAGTGCATGGTGAATTTATAAGTGCTTGTGTTTTGGCGCAGTGATTGGATAAGGACATGGAACTGGCTGGGTGATTGGAGGAGTGCATGGGTAGTGACAAGGAGATGGCTGGACTGCATCAGTAGTGCTCAGGGGATTGTAGCAGTGCATGTGTTAGTGCCTGGGTCATTGCATGAGTACATGGGTACTGACTGGATGATTAGAGTACTGCAAGGAGAGTGCATGGTGAATTTATAAGTGCTTGTGTTTTGGCGCAGTGATTAGCTAAGGACATGGAACTGGCTGGGTGATTGGAGGAGTGCATGGGTAGTGAGAAGGAGATGGCTGGACTGCATCAGTAGTGCTCAGGGGATTGTAGCAGTGCATGTGTTAGTGCCTGGGTCATTGCATGAGTACATGGGTAGTGACTGGATGATTAGAGTACTGCAAGGAGAGTGCATGGTGAATTTATAAGTGCTTGTGTTTTGGCGCAGTGATTGGATAAGGACATGGAACTGGCTGGGTGATTGGAGGAGTGCATGGGTAGTGACAAGGAGATGGCTGGACTGCATCAGTAGTGCTCAGGGGATTGTAGCAGTGCATGTGTTAGTGCCTGGGTCATTCCATGAGTACATGGGTAGTGACTGGATGATTAGAGTACTGCAAGGAGAGTGCATGGTGAGTTTATAAGTGCTTGTGTTTTGGGGCAGTGATTAGATAAGGACATGGAACTGGCTGGGTGATTGGAGGAGTGCATGGGTAGTGAGAAGGAGATGGCTGGACTGCATCAGTAGTGCTCAGGGGATTGTAGCAGTGCATGTGTTAGTGCCTGGGTCATTGCATAAGTACATGGGTACTGACTGGATGATTAGCGTACTGCAAGAAGACTGCATGGTGAATTTATAAGTGCTTGGTGTTTTGGCGGAGTGATTGGATAAGGACATGGAGCTGGCTGGGTGATTGGAGGAGTGCATGGGTAGTGACAAGGAGATGGCTGGACTGCATCAGTAGTGCTCAGGGGATTGTAGCAGTGCATGTGTTAGTTCCTGGGTCATTGCTTGAGTACATAGGTAGTGACTGGATGATTAGAGTACTGCAAGGAGAGTGCATGGTGAATTTATAAGTGCTTGTGTTTTGGCGGAGTGATTGGATAAGTACATGGAACTGGCTGGGTAATTGGAGGAGTGCATGGGTAGTGACAAGGAGATGGCTGGACTGCATCAGTAGTGTTCAGGGGATTGTAGCAGTGCATGTGTTAGTGCCTGGGTCATTGCATGAGTACATGGGTAGTGACTGGATGATTAGAGTACTGCAAGGAGAGCGCATGGTGAATTTATAAGTGCTTGTGTTTTGGCGGAGTGATTGGATAAGGACATGGTGCTGGCTGGGTGATTGGAGGAGTGCATGGGTAGTGACAAGGAGATGGCTGGACTGCATCAGTAGTGCTCAGGGGATTGTAGCAGTGCATGTGTTAGTGCCTGGGTCATTGCATGAGTACATGGGTAGTGACTGGATGATTAGAGTTCTGCAAGGAGAGTGCATGGTGAATTTATAAGTGCTTGGGTTTTGACGGAGTGATTGGATAAGGACATGGTGCTGGCTGGGTGATTGGAGGAGTGCATGGGTAGTGACAAGGAGATGGCTGGACTGCATCAGTAGTGCTCACGGGATTGTAGCAGTGCATGTGTTAGTGCCTGAGTCATTGCATGAGTACATGGGTAGTGACTGGATGATTAGAGTACTGCAAGGAGAGTGCATGGTGAATTTATAAGTGCTTGTGTTTTGTGCAGTGGTTGGATAAGGACATGGAACTGGCTGGGTGATTGGAGGAGTGCATGGGTAGTGACAAGGAGATGGCTGGACTGCATCAGTAGTGCTCAGGGGATTGTAGCAGTGCATGTGTTAGTGCCTGGGACATTGCATGAGTACATGGGTAGTGACTGGATGATTAGAGTACTGCAAGGAGAGTGCATGGTGATTTTATAAGTGCTTGTGTTTTGGCGCAGTGATTAGATAAGGACATGGAACTGGCTGGGTGATTGGAGGAGTGCATGGGTAGTGACAAGGAGATGGCTGGACTGCATCAGTAGTGCTCAGGGATTGTAGCAGTGCATGTGTTAGTGCCTGGGTCATTGCATGAGTACATAGGTAGTGACTGGATGATTAGAGTACTGCAAGGAGAGTGCATGGTGAATTTATAAGTGCTTGTGTTTTGGCGCAGTGACTAGATAAGGACATGGAACTGGCTGGGTGATTGGAGGAGTGCATGGGTAGTGACAAGGAGATGGCTGGACTGCATCAGTTGTGCTCAGGGGATTGTAGCAGTGCATGTCTTAGTGCCTGGGTCATTGCATGAGTACATGGGTAGTGACTGGATGATTAGAGTACTGCAAGGAGAGTGCATGGTGAGTTTATAAGTGCTTGTGTTTTGGCGCACTGATTAGATAAGGACATGGAACTGGCTGGGTGATTGGAGGAGTGCATGGGTAGTGACAAGGAGATGGCTGGACTGCATCAGTAGTGCTCAGGGGATTGTAGCAGTGCACGTGTTAGTGCCTGGGTCATTGCATGAGTACATGGGTAGTGACTGGATGATTAAAGTACTGCAAGGAGAGTGCATGGTGAATTTATAAGTGCTTGTGTTTTGGCGGAGTGATTGGATAAGGACATGGAACTGGCTGGGTGATTGGAGGAGTGCATGGGTAGTGAGAAGGAGATGGCTGGACTGCATCAGTAGTGCTCAGGGGATTGTAGCAGTGCATGTGTTAGTGCCTGGTCATTGCATGAGTACATGGGTAGTGACTGGATGATTAGAGTACTGCAAGGAGAGTGCATGGTGAATTTATAAGTGCTTGTGTTTTGGCGCAGTGATTAGATAAGGACATGGAACTGGCTGGGTGATTGGAGGAGTGCATGGGTAGTGACAAGGAGATGGCTGGGCTGCATCAGTAGTGCTCAGGGGATTGTAGCAGTGCATGTGTTAGTGCCTGGGTCATTGCAAGAGTACATGGGTAGTGACTGGATGATTAGAGTACAGCAACGAGAGTGCATGGTGAATTTATAAGTGCTTGTGTTTTGGCGCAGTGATTAGATAAGGACATGGAACTGGCTGCGTGATTGGAGGAGTGCATGGGTAGTGACAAGGAGATGGCTGGACTGCATCATTAGTGCTCAGGGGATTGTAGCAGTGTATGTGTTAGTGCCTGGGTCATTGCATGAGTACATGGGTAGTGACTGGATGATTAGAGTACTGCTAGGAGAGTGCATGGTGAATTTATAAGTGCTTGTGTTTTGGCGGAGTGATTGGATAAGTACATGGAACTGGCTGGGTAATTGGAGGAGTGCATGGGTAGTGACAAGGAGATGGCTGGACTGCATCAGTAGTGCTCAGGGGATTAAAGCAGTGCATGTGTTAGTGCCTGGATCATTGCATGAGTACATGGGTAGTGACTGGATGATTAGAGTACTGCAAGGAGAGTGCATGGTGAATTTATAAGTGCTTGTGTTTTGTGCAGTGGTTGGATAAGGACATGGAACTGGCTGGGTGATTGGAGGAGTGCATGGGTAGTGACAAGGAGATGGCTGGACTGCATCAGTAGTGCTCAGGGGATTGTAGCAGTGCATGTGTTAGTGCCTGGGTCATTGCATGAGTACATGGGTAGTGACTGGAGGATTAGAGTACTGCAAGGAGAGTGCATGGTGAATTTATAAGTGCTTGGGTTTTGGCGGAGTGATTGGATAAGCACATGGTGCTGGCTGGGTGATTGGAGGAGTGCATGGGTAGTGACAAGGAGATGGCTGGACTGCATCAGTAGTGCTCAGGGATTGTGGCAGTGCATGTGTTAGTGCCTGGGTCATTGCATGAGTACATGGGCACTGACTGGATGATTAGAGTACTGCAAGGAGAGTGCATGGTGAATTTATAAGTGCTTGTGTTTTGGCGGAGTGATTGGATAAGGACATGGAACTGGCTGGGTGATTGGAGGAGTGCATGGGTAGTGACAAGGAGATGGCTGGACTGCATCAGTAGTGCTCAGGGGATTGTAGCAGTGCATGTGTTAGTGCCTGGGACATTGCATGAGCACATGGGTACTGACTGGATGATTAGAGTACTGCAAGGAGAGTGCATGGTGAATTTATAGTGCTTGTGTTTTGGCGCAGTGATTAGATAAGGACATGGAACTGGCTGGGTGATTGGAGGAGTGCATGGGTAGTGACAAGGAGATGGCTGGACTGCATCAGTAGTGCTCAGGGATTGTAGCAGTGCATGTGTTAGTGCCTGGGTCATTGCATGAGTACATAGGGTAGTGACTGGATGATTAGAGTACTGCAAGGAGAGTGCATGGTGAATTTATAAGTGCTTGTGTTTTGGCGCAGTGATTAGATAAGGACATGGAACTGGCTGGGTAATTGGAGGAGTGCATGGGTAGTGACAAGGAGATGGCTGGACTGCATCAGTAGTGCTCAGGGGATTGTAGCAGTGCATGTCTTAGTGCTCTGGGTCATTCCATGAGTACATGGGTAGTGAATGGATGATTAGAGTACTGCAAGGAGAGTGCATGGTGAGTTTATAAGTGCTTGTGTTTTGGCGCAGTGATTAGATAAAGACATGGAACTGGCTGGGTGATTGGAGGAGTGCATGGGTAGTGAGAAGGAGATGGCTGGACTGCATCAGTAGTGCTCAGGGGATTATAGCAGTGCATGTGTTTGTGCCTGGGTCATTGCATAAGTACATGGGTACTGACTGGATGATTAGCGTACTGCAAGAAGACTGCATGGTGAATTTATAAGTGCTTGTGTTTTGAGCGGAGTGATTGGATAAGGACATGGCGCTGGCTGGGTGATTGGAGGAGTGCATGGGTAGTGACATGGAGATGGCTGGACTGCATCAGTAGTGCTCAGGGGATTGTAGCAGTGCATGTGTTAGTGCCTGGGTCATTGCATGAGTACATGGGTAGTGACTGGATGATTAGAGTACTGCAAGGAGAGTGCATGGTGAATTTATAAGTGCTTGTGTTTTGGCGGAGTGATTGGATAAGTACATGGAACTGGCTGGGTGATTGGAGGAGTGCATGGGTAGTGACAAGGAGATGGCTGGACTGCATCAGTAGTGCTCAGGGGATTGCAGCAGTGCATGTGTTAGTGCCTGGTCATTGCATGAGTACATGGGTACTGACTGTGATGATTAGAGTACTGCAAGGAGAGTGCATGGTGAATTTATAAGTGCTTGTGTTTTGGTAGAGTGATTGGATAAGTACATGGTGCTCGCTGGGTGATTGGAGGAGTGCATGGGTAGTGACAAGGAGATGGCTGGACTGCATCAGTAGTGCTCAGGGTATTGTAGCAGTGCATGTGTTAGTGCCTGGGCCATTGCATAAGTAAATGGGTACAGACTGGATGATAAGAGTACTGCAAGGAGAGTGCATGGTGAATTTATAAGTGCTTGGGTTTTGGCGGAGTGATTGGATAAGTACATGGTGCTGGCTGGGTGATTGGAGGAGTGCATGGGTAGTGACAAGGAGATGGCTGGATGCATCAGTAGTGCTCAGGGATTGTAGCAGTGCATGTGTTAGTGCCTGGGTCATTGCATGAGTACATGGGTAGTGCCTGGATGATTAGAGTACTGCAAGGAGAGTGCATGGTGAATTTATAAGTGCTTGTGTTTTGGCGCAGTGATTAGATAAGGACATGGAACTGGCTGGGTGATTGAGGAGTGCATGGGTAGTGACAAGGAGATGGCTGGACTGCATCAGTAGTGCTCAGGGGATTGTAGCAGTGCATGTGTTAGTGCCTGGGTCATTGCATGAGTACATAGGTAGTGACTGGATGATTAGAGTACTGCAAGGAGAGTGCATGGTGAATTTATAAGTGCTTGTGTTTTGGCGCAGTGATTAGATAAGGACATGGAACTGGCTAGGTAATTGGAGGAGTGCATGGGTAGTGACAAGGAGATGGCTGGACTGCATCAGTAGTGCTCAGGGGATTGTAGCAGTGCATGTGTTAGTGCCTGGGTCATTCCATGAGTACATGGGTAGTGAATGGATGATTAGAGTACTGCAAGGAGAGTGCATGGTGAGTTTATAAGTGCTTGTGTTTTGGCGCAGTGATTAGATAAGGACATGGAACTGGCTGGGTGATTGGAGGAGTGCATGGGTAGTGAGAAGGAGATGGCTGGACTGCATCAGTAGTGCTCAGGGTATTATAGCAGTGCATGTGTTTGTGCCTGGGTCATTGCATAAGTACATGGGTACTGACTGGATGATTAGCGTACTGCAAGAAGACTGCATGGTGAATTTATAAGTGCTTGTGTTTTGGCGGAGTGATTGGATAAGGACATGGCGCTGGCTGGGTGATTGGAGGAGTGCATGGGTAGTGACAAGGAGATGGCTGGACTGCATCAGTAGTGCTCAGGGGATTGTAGCAGTGCATGTGTTAGTGCCTGGGTCATTGCATGAGTACATGGGTAGTGACTGGATGATTAGAGTACTGCAAGGAGAGTGCATGGTGAATTTATAAGTGCTTGTGTTTTGTCGGAGTGATTGGATAAGTACATGGAACTGGCTGGGTGATTGGAGGAGTGCATGGGTAGTGACAAGGAGATGGCTGGACTGCATCAGTAGTGCTCAGGGTATTGCAGCAGTGCATGTGTTAGTGCCTGGGTCATTGCATGAGTACATGGGTACTGACTGGATGATTAGAGTACTGCAAGGAGAACGCATGGTGAATTTATAAGTGCTTGTGTTTTGGCAGAGTGATTGGATAAGTACATGGTGCTGGCTGGGTGATTGGAGGAGTGCATGGGTAGTGACAAGGAGATGGCTGGACTGCATCAGTAGTGCTCAGGGGATTGTAGCAGTGCATGTGTTAGTGCCTGGGCCATTGCATGAGTAAATGGGTACAGACTGGATGATTAGAGTACTGCAAGGAGAGTGCATGGTGAATTTATAAGTGCTTGTGTTTTGGCGCAGTGATTAGATAAGGACATGGTGCTGGCTGGGTGATTGGAGGAGTGCATGGGTAGTGACAAGGAGATGGCTGGACTGCATCAGTAGTGCTCAGGGGATTGTAGCAGTGCATGTGTTAGTGCCTGGGTCATTGCATGAGTACATGGGTAGTGCCTGGATGATTAGAGTACTGCAAGGAGAGTGCATGGTGAATTTATAAGTGCTTGTGTTTTGGCGCAGTGATTAGATAAGGACATGGAACTGGCTGGGTGATTGGAGGAGTGCATGGGTAGTGACAAGGAGATGGCTGGACTGCATCATTAGTGCTCAGGGGATTGTAGCAGTGCATGTGTTTGTGCCTGGGTCATTGCATGAGTACATGGGTAGTGACTGGTTGATTAGAGTACTGCAAGGAGAGTGCATGGTGAATTATAAGTGCTAGTGTTTTGGCGCAGTGATTGGATAAGGACATGGAACTGGCTGGGTGATTGGAGGAGTGCATGGGTAGTGACAAGGAGATGGCTGGACTGCATCAGTAGTGCTCAGGGTATTGTAGCAGTGCATGTGTTAGTGCCTGGATCATTGCATGAGTACATGGGTAGTGACTGGATGATTAGAGTACTGCAAGGAGAGTGCATGGTGAATTTATAAGTGCTTGTGTTTTGCTGCAGTGATTGGATAAGGACATGGAACTGGCTGGGTGATTGGAGGAGTGCATGGGTAGTGACAAGGAGATGGCTGGACTGCATCAGTAGTGCTCAGGGGATTGTAGCAGTGCATGTGTTAGTGCCTGGGTCATTGCATGAGTACATGGGTAGTGACTGGATGATTAGAGTACTGCAAGGAGAGTGCATGGTGAATTTATAAGTGCTTGGGTTTTGGCGGAGTGATTGGATAAGGACATGGAACTGGCTGGGTGATTGGAGGAGTGCATGGGTAGTGACAAGGAGATGGCTGGACTGCATCAGTAGTGCTCAGGGGATTGTAGCAGTGCATGTGTTAGTGCCTGGGTCATTGCATGAGTACATGGGTACTGACTGGAGGATTAGAGTACTGCAAGGAGAGTGCATGGTGAATTTATAAGTGCTTGTGTTTTGGCGGAGTGATTGGATAAGGACATGGAACTGGCTGGGTGATTGGAGGAGTGCATGGGTAGTGACAAGGAGATGGCTGGACTGCATCAGTAGTGCTCAGGGGATTGTAGCAGTGCATGTGTTAGTGCCTGGGATCATTGCATGAGTACATGGGTACTGACTGGATGATTAGAGTACTGCAAGGAGAGTGCATGGTGAATTTATAAGTGCTTGTGTTTTGGCGCAGTGATTAGATAAGGACATGGAACTGGCTGGGTGATTGGAGGAGTGCATGGGTAGTGACAAGGAGATGGCTGGACTGCATCAGTAGTGCTCAGGGGATTGTAGCAGTGCATGTGTTAGTGCCTGGGTCATTGCATGAGTACATAGGTAGTGACTGGATGATTAGAGTACTGCAAGGAGAGTGCATGGTGAATTTATAAGTGCTTGTGTTTTGGCGCAGTGACTGGATAAGGACATGGAACTGGCTGGGTGATTGGAGGAGTGCATGGGTAGTGACAAGGAGATGGCTGGACTGCATCAGTAGTGCTCAGGGGATTGTAGCAGTGCATGTGTTAGTGCCTGGGCCATTGCATGAGTACATGGGTTGTGACTGGATGATTAGAGTACTGCAAGGAGAGTGCATGGTGAATTTATAAGTGCTTGGGTTTTGGCGGAGTGATTGGATAAGTACATGGTGCTGGCTGGGTGATTGGAGGAGTGCATGGGTAGTGACAAGGAGATGGCTGGACTGCATCCGTAGTGCTCAGAGAATTGTAGCAGTGCATGTGTTAGTGCCTCGGTCATTGCGTGAGTACATGGGTAGTGACTGGATGATTAGAGTACTGCAAGGAGAGTGCATGGTGAATTTATAAGTGCTTGTGTTTTGGCGCAGTGATTAGATAAGGACATGGAACTGGCTGGGTGATTGGAGGAGTGCATGGGTAGTGAGAAGGAGATGGCTGGACTGCATCAGTAGTGCTCAGGGGATTGTAGCAGTGCATGTGTTAGTGCCTGGGTCATTGCATAAGTACATGGGTTCTGAATGGATGATTAGAGTCCTGCAAGGAGAGTGCATGGTGAATTTGTAAGTGCTTGTCTTTTGGCGCAGTGATTGGATAAGGACATGGAACTGGCTGGGTGATTGGAGGAGTGCATGGGTAGTGACAAGGAGATGGCTGGACTGCATCATTAGTGCTCAGGGGATTGTAGCAGTGCATGTGTTAGTGCCTGGATCATTGCATGTGTACATGGGTAGTGACTGGATGATTAGAGTACTGCAAGGAGAGTGCATGGTGAATTTATAAGTGCTTGTGTTTTGGTGCAGTGATTGGATAAGGACATGGAACTGGCTGGGTGATTGGAGGAGTGCATGTGTAGTGACAAGGAGATGGCTGGACTGCATCAGTAGTGCTCAGGGGATTGTAGCAGTGCATGTGTTAGTGCCTGGGTCATTGCATGAGTACATGGGTAGTGCCTGGATGATTAGAGTACTGCAAGAAGAGTGCATGATGAATTTATAAGTGCTTGGGGTTTGGCGGAGTGATTAGATAAGGACATGGAACTGGCTGGGTGATTGGAGGAGTGCATGGGTAGTGAGAAGGAGATGGCTGGACTGCATCAGTAGTGCTCAGGGGATTGCAGTGCATGTGTTAGTGCCTGGGTCATTGCATAAGTACATGGGTACTGACTGGATGATTAGAGTCCTGCAAGGAGAGTGCATGGTGAATTTGTAAGTGCTTGTCTTTTGGCGCAGTGATTGGATAAGGACATGGAACTGGCTGGGTGATTGGAGGAGTGCATGGGTAGTGACAAGGAGATGGCTGGACTGCATCAGTAGTGCTCAGGGGATTGTAGCAGTGCATGTGTTAGTGCCTGGATCATTGCATGAGTACATGGGTAGTGACTGGATGATTAGAGTACTGCAAGGAGAGTGCATGGTGAATTTATAAGTGCTTGTGTTTTGGTGCAGTGATTGGATAAGGACATGGAACTGGCTGGGTGATTGGAGGAGTGCATGGGTAGTGACAAGGAGATGGCTGGACTGCATCAGTAGTGCTCAGGGGATTGTAGCAGTGCATGTGTTAGTGCCTGGGTCATTGCATGAGTACATGGGTAGTGACTGGATTATTAGAGTATGCAAGGAGAGTGCATGGTGAATTTATAAGTGCTTGGGTTTTGGCGGAGTGATTGGATAAGGACATGGAACTGGCTGGGTGATTGGAGGAGTGCATGGGTAGTGACAAGGAGATGGCTGGACTGCATCAGTAGTGCTCAGGGGATTGTAGCAGTGCATGTGTTAGTGCATGGGTCATTGCATGAGTACATGGGTAGTGACTGGATGATTAGAATACTGCAAGGAGAGTGCATGGTGAATTTATAAGTGCTTGGGTTTTGGCGGAGTGATTGGATAAGTACATGGTGCTGGCTGGGTGATTGGAGGAGTGCATGGGTAGTGACAAGGAGATGGCTGGACTGCATCAGTAGTGCTCAGGGGATTATAGCAGTGCATGTGTTAGTGCCTGGGTCATTGCATGAGTACATGGGTAGTGACTGGATGATTAGAGTACTGCAAGGAGAGTGCATGGTGAATTTATAAGTGCTTGTGTTTTGGCGCAGTGATTAGATAAGGACATGGAACTGGCTGGGTGATTGGAGGAGTGCATGGGTAGTGACAAGGAGATGGCTGGACTGCATCAGTAGTGCTCAGGGGATTGTAGCAGTGCATGTGTTAGTGCCTCGGTCATTGCGTGAGTACATGGGTAGTGACTGGATGATTAGAGTACTGCAAGGAGAGTGCATGGTGAATTTATAAGTGCTTGTGTTTTGGCGCAGTGATTAGATAAGGACATGGAACTGGCTGGGTGATTGGAGGAGTGCATGGGTAGTGACAAGGAGATGGCTGGACTGCATCAGTAGTGCTCAGGGGATTGTAGCAGTGCATGTGTTAGTGCCTCGGTCATTGCGTGAGTACATGGGTAGTGACTGGATGATTAGAGTACTGCAAGGAGAGTGCATGGTGAATTTATAAGTGCTTGTGTTTTGGCGCAGTGATTAGATAAGGACATGGAACTGGCTGGGTGATTGGAGGAGTGCATGGGTAGTGACAAGGAGATGGCTGGACTGCATCAGTAGTGCTCAGGGGATTGTAGCAGTGCATGTCTTAGTGTCTGGGTCATTGCATGAGTACATGGGTAGTGACTGGATGATTAGAGTACTGCAAGGAGAGTGCATGGTGAGTTTATAAGTGCTTGTGTTTTGGCGCAGTGATTGGATAAGGACATGGAACTGGCTGCGTGATTGGAGGAGTGCATGGGTAGTGAGAAGGAGAAGGCTGGACTGCATCAGTAGTGCTCAGGGGATTGTAGCAGTGCATGTGTTAGTGCCTGGGTCATTGCATAAGTACATGGGTACTGACTGGATGATTAGAGTCCTGCAAGGAGAGTGCATGGTGAATTTATAAGTGCTTGTGTTTTGGCGGAGTGATTGGATAAGGACATGGAACTGGCTGGGTGATTGGAGGAGTGCATGGGTAGTGACAAGGAGATGGCTGGACTGCATCAGTAGTGCTCAGGGGATTGTAGCAGTGCATGTGTTAGTGCCTGGATCATTGCATGCGTACATGGGTAGTGACTGGATGATTAGAGTACTGCAAGGAGAGTGCATGGTGAATTTATAAGTGCTTGTGTTTTGGTGCAGTGATTGGATAAGGACATGGAACTGGCTGGGTGATTGGAGGAGTGCATGGGTAGTGACAAGGAGATGGCTGGACTGCATCAGTAGTGCTCAGGGGATTGTAGCAGTGCACGTGTTAGTGCCTGGGTCATTGCATGAGTACATGGGTAGTGACTGGATGATTAGAGTACTGCAAGGAGAGTGCATGGTGAATTTATAAGTGCTTGGGTTTTGGCGGAGTGATTAGATAAGGACATGGTGCTGGCTGGGTGATTGGAGGAGTGCATGGGTAGGTACAAGGAGATGGCTGGACTGCATCAGTAGTGCTCAGGGGATTATAGCAGTGCATGTGTTAGTGCCTGGGTCATTGCATGAGTACATGCGTAGTGACTGGATGATTAGAGTACTGCAAGGAGAGTGCATGGTGAATTTATAAGTGCTTGTGTTTTGGCGCAGTGATTAGATAAGGACATGGAACTGGCTGGGTGATTGGAGGAGTGCATGGGTAGTGACAAGGAGATGGCTGGACTGCATCAGTAGTGCTCAGGGGATTGTAGCAGTGCATGTGTTAGTGCCTCGGTCATTGCGTGAGTACATGGGTAGTGACTGGCAGGGGCGGTGCGTCCATTGGGGCGTTGGGGCGTAGCCCCCCCGCCCGCAGCTCCCTCGGCGTCTTTGAACCTAAGTAAACAATCAGTTTACTTACGTTCAAAGAGCCGAGGGAGAACTGACAATCATGTCAGTCAGCATGACGTTGGACCGCCCACCCCCTTCAGAGTCTGAAGGGGGTGGGCGGTCCTGCGTCATGTTGACTGACATGATTGTCAGAGGGACCAGGGGCAGCAGGCAGCACTGCAGCACAAGTGCGCATGAGTGGGCAAGGGCACCGAATTTTCGCGCCGTGCCCAGTCATGCGCACTTGTGTGTGCACTGGCTTGCGCATGCCCATTAGGAGAGCGAGGGTTGAGCAAAGGCTCAACCCTCGGTCTCCTAATGGGCAGGCGGGCGAGAGGTAACCGTGCCCTAAGCCAATCCTGGCGCTGCCAGCAGCGCCAGGATTGGCTGAGAGGGGCTATAGGGCAGGCGCAAACGGAGTCGGACCCGAGGCGGCGCGGACGGCGGACCTGCTCAGGTAGGATTTCCTTTTTTAATTTTTAAAAAATTCCCCCCCACCCTCCTCCCCCCCCCCCAGCCGTGACTGCTGGGACCCCATAGAGTAGTTCGAGTGTGGCCGTTACTTAGGGTGCATGACGATAGAAAGTTAGGCTGATATGCAGACTAGCATAAGCAACCCCGTAGTGCAATTAAAGCATAAAATGTGCCCACAGTCGTCTGATCCAATGATTCAGTAACGATAGTCGCAGCTGGACTGGCGGGTGGTTCAACAGGTCTGAGGAAATGTCGCAGGAACTACTGTTGCCTTGGTGGAGCGCTTGATCCCACTTTCACCTGAATTGTGCTTACTCTGCTCCTGAGCCAAGGGGATAAATATTTGCACAAATGTTTAGACCTCGTGTTTGTCCTCTTCAAACAACACATCGAGATGTCTTGGAAGGCTTCTGCAGGCCCGGATGTGAAGTGTTGGCCTTCCACGCCGCTGAGGTGGGCGAGGGCCAAGCGAGACTTCCTTAAGGAGACCTGTACTGGGGGCGTGAAAGCACAGAGTTGGTGCAGGGACACATACATCCACACTTTGGAGGCAAAAGTGATATTCTCCCACCCTGAATGTTCTTCTGATCCATAGGGGCTCCTCCTGTAGTATACACCCCTGGTTATAGTCATAAGGAGCATAAGTATACCTCAATGTTCACTAGGGCGAGACTGTTGGGGAAATCATGATAGACCCCTCGAGCCTGGTGACTTGATAAAAGGTGGCTGCTACCGTTAGTATATAGGCTTCCCTTGCACTTACACATTAACAGGACATGCGGGTGAGTACCCCTGGGCGCTCCTGCTGAGGGCTCGGTTCCCCAAGGACCAAGGTCATAATATGTTATATAGCGCTTCACATCTACTGCAGGGCCTACTTAGCCATCATGTTCAGCTGCATTTTAGGCTTGGGTAGCGACATGCCTAGGCATAAAACGACTCCACTGTGTTTGTTCTTTAGAATGTTCTCCACTATGGGTTTGTCACTGCCATGTTGGTATTGATATGCTCTTTGTTTTTTTCACTCCCTTATAGCTTCTGTGATAAAAATCAATAAAGAAATTTAAACACAAACATGCTTATATGGGTCCTGTTAGGATTTTAAAAAAAGGAGAGATTTCCAGACTAATCACTGGCTAATAAAATCGTTATGGCACTGTTAGGTTTAACTGCGACGTAGTTTAGCCATATATAAGAAATCAAAAGTTAGATAAAAGCGCAGCCAGTGTCTCCACACTTTTTTTAATTATGCCGGGTGGTAAGGCAACAGGAACAATGGGACAGATTTTGGAAGGAAACAAGCAACGCTGACAAGGAGAGTGAACAAGCAACACTGATAACGAGAGGGTAAAAAGTGCTATGACGCAGCCAGCGTTGGCCATGTCATAACGGCTTTTTATCTTATGGTGGGTGGGAGTTGGTGGCAATACAGACAAGGGAAGGTGGGAGGGCAGAAGCAACACGGACATAGGGCAGAAGCAACACGGACAAAGGGTGGGAGGGAGGGCAGAAGCAACACGGACAAAGGGTGGGACGGAGGGCAGAAGCAACACGGACATAGGGCAGAAGCAACACGGACAAAGGGCAGGTGGGAGGGAGGGCAGAAGCAACACGGACAAAGGGCAGGTGGAAGAGAGGGCAGAAGCAACACGGACAAAGGGCAAGTGGTAGGGAGAGCAGAAGCAACACGGACAAAGGGCAGAAGCAACACTGACAGGGCAGGTGGGAGGGAGGGCAGAAGCAACAAGGACAAAGGGCAGGTGGGAGAGAGGGCAGAAGCAACACGGACAAAGGGCAAGTGGTAGGGAGGGCAGAAGCAACACGGACATAGGGCAGAAGCAACACTGACAGGGCAGGAGGGAGGGCAGAAGCAACAAGGACAAAGGGCAGGTGGGAGAGAGGGCAGAAGCAACACGGACAAAGGGCAAGTGGTAGGGAGGGCAGAAGCAACACGGACATAGGGCAGAAGCAACACTGACAGGGCAGGTGGGAGGGCAGAAGCAACATGGACAAAGGGAGGGTCGGAGGGCAGAAGCAACATGGACAAAGGGAGGGTGGGAGGGCAGAAACAACATGGACAAAGGGAGGGTGGGAGGGCAGAAGCAACACGGACAAAGGGAGGGTGGGAGGACAGAAGCAACACGGACAAAGGGCGGGTGGGAGGGCAAAAGTAACACGGACAAAGGGCAGGTGGGAGGGCAAAAGCAACACGGACAAAGGGCAGGTGGGAGGGAGGGCAGAAGCAACACGGACAAAGGGCGGGTGGGAGGGAGGGCAGAAGCAACACGGACATAGGGCAGAAGCAACCAGTCGCAGGGTTTTCTATTCAGTCGGGTTCATTGGCTCTGCAAGTAGCCGGAACTGAGAGCTCTATGTAACGTGTTCCTTTTTATTTGAATTGGGCACGTAGAGCCTACAGTGGGGGCTGTAAGTGGGCAAAATCCAGTACTCTTAGCCGACACCGTAGGCGAATTGGTAAGGGTAGACGCGGCACGCGCAACGGTTGGCCTACGCTATATGGCGAGTGCGCAGTCATCCAAAAGGTCGGCACTGCCCGGGGGTAGGACTTCTTTGGAATGGTGAATAAATGTGTCAATGGAAACATCGTGATATTTTTCACATACATGGCAGCAGGATCTCAAGTAGCTTCTTGAAATAGTTCACTCGCTACTGTTTTTTCCCTTTTATTCTGTTCTGTTTGTTTTCACCATTTACAAAAAAGGCACAAGTATCTAGAGTGCCTATTTCAAGCTAATAAAAGTCAAAATGATCCGTTTAAATACCGCCAGAAAAACTTAGTTTATGGCTGTTTCTGCTTATGTTTTTGAAGGTTTTCTTTTTTAGGAACTCAGATAAAACCTAATTTGGCTGTTCAATGCTCCAACGTTAGTCTGCGCTGGTGGTTCTGGGGAATAAAGTATTCACTCCCGGAATATGTATTTAATGGCATGGTCACAGGTTTAACCCCTTTGACTCCACTCAGCCTTTAGGGGGTGTGGCATAAGAAACAAAGCTGCTGACTTTGATCCTGGAGACCCGGCTTCGCGCCTCGGCCCCCAGGAAAGTATGCTGGTGTTATTAAATATTTGCCAGGCAGGTGCTCCTGCACCCCTCCCCCCCCCTCCGTTACTGAACGGCACCTGCCTGTGTTGCCCACGGAGGTTGGCAGTGCAGCCTGGCCTTTCATCCTGCAGGGCCTGTACACTCGGCCGCATAAGACCGTATTTTAGGCATGTGCAAGCAGGTGTCTGTTGCACCCCACGACATTTGAACAGCACCGGCCTGTGTTTCCCATGAATGTGGGCAGTGCAGCCCCGCCTTTCATCATACGGTTCGCTGGATAAGAAAGCTTTATTATTCGTGGGAAAGCATGCAGCTCAGCCTTTCATCCTTCATGGGTCTGTGCACATTGCCAGATAAAGCAAGTTGTCATCGTGGGTGTGTGGGCAGGTGTCCGTGACACACCCTCATGGGTGCACAGTACCTAATTATGTTAACAAGATGGGGCATAACAACTTGATCTGCCGATTGTGGGATGAGAAACCAGGCTCGAGTCCCCTCATAGGCTCAACATCCGGTGACTCCGGGCAAGTCACTTAATTCCCCAGGCATATAAAAAACATGAAGATGCCCTTGTTTCCCGCAGAGGACGTGGCATACCAACTAGAGCTGTCGATGGGGGGATAGGGAGCAAGGTTAGAGTCCCTGGTCACTTCGTCCAGATTGCACAGACACTCTGAGTCTGGGGCATAGTTATCAGTGGGACAGTGGCAGTGGGGCAAAGAGACTGCCCTACAGGTGCTGCAGTTATTGTGGGTTATGGCTACCCAGATATTTGTTTAACGCTGGACCATTCCTGGGGCCTATTTCTGTGTCGACTCTTTGAGGAGGGAGGTTGGGGACGGGGGAGGATGGCAGAGGAAATGGGAAATTGGAGTTGAAATAAATGGTCAGAGTAAAACATGAAGAGGAGGGGAGGAACAACTGACCGAGTGGGAGAAGAATAATGAGAGACAAAGTGAAATGAGATATTGGCAAGCAAAAGGGGCAAGGGAGGACGAAAAGAAAGTGGCCACAAATAAGGATACCAGGAAGGAAGTAAATAACAAAGAGTGAGGGAGAGAAGAGGGGAAGAAACATTGAAAAAATATTAGGAAGGAGAGAGTGAAAGTGGGGAAGGAGAGGAGCGGGATTGGGCAATGTAGTAGAGAGACGGTAGAATGAGTTACTCAGAGGCCTAGAAACAGGGCTGCGCATAATATTGGTTTAGCACATGCAGTGAGACTGATGCCAAGAAGTGTGTGAGCCAACTTGACACCAATTATGTCTCTATTTTACAACTAATCTAGCCTGGGCAAGGGATCAATTTCCTTGCTTGCGTTTGGGCCCTTGCTACCCAGGCTAAGTCACTGCACAGCAGTCTAAGCTCAGTTTCTGTGCACTGCAAGCAGCATGGAGAAAAAGAAACTCCTATTGCTTTCCAGAACACATAGTCCGTGTTCGGGCACCAAAGGACCAACTTCCATCACAGCGCTTAATAGAGGTCAGTGCCCGTCCTTACTCTCTTCGTTTTGATAAAAACATTCTATTAGCAGCCAGAACATTAGAATAAGAGAAGTGTGTAAGGGATACAGAACTCTCCAGTTTCCCAGGTTCATGCATGAGTAGCTCTTCCAGTCTGGGTTTTTGCTCATCATTCTGTGACTTGTCCTTTTTATCCGATTACAAAAATCAAGACTACAAGTCCCTGAATGCAAGACAAAAATGCTGAACGGTATGAGCAGTTTACACATGCACCTATGAAGCATGAGAGGTCTGGAGATCAGGGATCGGTGTGACCTATAGGGCAGTAGCTGATGGGCTGGTCTGACAGACCAGTGTGTGGGCCAGTTTCTAAGCATTTGTGGGCTGATGTTAGGGACAGACGGGCCACTTTTTAGTGTTGATTTCCCTGATATTACCACTTTTTAGCTTTCTGCTTCGCTAATGGGGCCACTTATATTTTGGTGCCTGGGTCTATTTTTTTGTTCCCATCCAACCCTGCTAAAGATCATTAAATAAAAATGATTTTGGGCGATTGGAGAGACACACAGGAGTTGTTCCCTAAGATCCCTTGTGTTTACTGAAATACAGACATAGATAGAATCAGGCCCTGGGGAAACGGGGGAGAGAGAGAGACGGTAAGGGAGGCATACTAGAATGTACGTTTGGATGAAGACTATTTTGCTGTCTATAAGCAAAAAGTAAAAGCATTGAATAACTTTTAAATTGGAAATTTAGCAACTCATAGTAGGTTCAACTCACGAGACCACTGACACAAATCTATTAAATCTCCCACCAAAGACTCACCAAAGACTCCGGATAGTTACCCGTGATTGCTGGTCCTTGTTTTGGAATACCTTCTACTCTATTTAAAGGTATTTTCTGTATTCCTGGTATGAATGGCTCCAAACTAAATGGCCAAGAAGGAGTTCTGGTGTTGGAATATGCAGAAGGGTTCAGGTTTGTGGAGTAGACTGTGATGAGTTTTCAACTTCCAGAGAAAATATAGAGAGGACATGAGATGAGAGAACTCTCTTAAGGGCATACTTTTTGAGGAGGCCCTCTGCTTTTGATTGCAGTGGCTCAGTTTATTTGGTGATTCACAATTCCAATCATGCGTAAAACATGGCTTGTTGAACATAGATGAGATGTACTTGCAAATTGTTTGATTGCATATTGCATTTCAGGTTTTCAATTTGACCAATCCTTTGACTTCTTACCAACGAAATATGAGTGTCTTCCTGGTCGAGGACCACACTGCTTTTTCTCTTATCTGTCTTGTATCAAGACCCTGCTGGACTATGGGGTGAAAGAAAGCTTGAATAAGCTGCTACCTATGTTATATGACATCTCTTTATTAATGTAATAATGCACTTTCACAATTTCTTTATTAACCTTCCTGCATTCTCAAATTTGCTTGAAAATGCACCATTTGTCCACTCTTTTTTCAAAATTTTCTCGGGGGGAGAAACCCCCAGAACCACCCTTAGGTTGTTCGGGCTCGCTCGCTACGCTCGCTCGCTGCGGTGCAGTATGCCAATACTTTTACGCCCCACCACTTACAAATGTCACCAGCCACCACTGGTGACTGGATGATTAGAGTACTGCAAGGAGAGTGCATGGTGAATTTATAAGTGCTTGTGTTTTGGCGCAGTGATTAGATAAGGACATGGAAATGGCTGGGTGATTGGAGGAGTGCATTGGTAGTGACAAGGAGATGGCTGGACTGCATCAGTAGTTCTCAGGGGATTGTAGCAGTGCATGTCTTAGTGCCTGGGTCATTGCATGAGTACATGGGTAGTGACTGGATGATTAGAGTACTGCAAGGAGAGTGCATGGTGAGTTTATAAGTGCTTGTGTTTTGGCGCAGTGATTAGATAAGGACATGGAACTGGCTGGGTGATTGGAGGAGTGCATGGGTAGTGAGAAGGAGATGGCTGGACTGCATCAGTAGTGCTCAGGGGATTGTAGCAGTGCAAGTGTTAGTGCCTGGGTCATTGCATGAGTACATGGGTAGTGACTGGATGATTAGAGTACTGCAAGGAGAGTGCATGGTGAATTTATAAGTGCTTGTGTTTTGACAGAGTGATTGGATAAGGACATGGAGCTGGCTGGGTAATTGGAGGAGTGCATGGGTAGTGACAAGGAGATGGCTGGACTGCATCAGTAGTGCTCAGGGGATTGTAGCAGTGCATGTGTTAGTGCCTGGGTCATTGCATGAGCACATGGGTAGTGACTGTGTGATTAGAGTACTGCAAGGAGAGTGCATGGTGAATTTATAAGTGCTTGTGTTTTGGCGGAGTGATTAGATAAGGACATGGAACTCGCTGGGTAATTGGAGGAGTGCATGGGTAGTGACAAGGAGATGGCTGGACTGCATCATTAGTGCTCAGGGGATTGTAGCAGTGCATGTGTTAGTGCATGGGTCATTGCATAAGTACATGGGTACTGACTGGATGATTAGAGTCCTGCAAGGAGAGTGCATGGTGAATTTATAAGTGCTTGTGTTTTGGCGGAGTGATTGGATAAGGACATGGAACTGGCTGGGTGATTGGAGGAGTGCATGGGTAGTGACAAGGAGATGGCGGGACTGCATCAGTAGTGCTCAGGGGATTGTAGCAGTGCATGTGTTAGTGCCTGGATCATTGCATGCGTACATGGGTAGTGACTGGATGATTAGAGTACTGCAAGGAGAGTGCATGGTGAATTTATAAGTGCTTGTGTTTTGGTGCAGTGATTGGATAAGGACATGGAACTGGCTGGGTGATTGGAGGAGTGCATGGGTAGTGACAAGGAGATGGCTGGACTGCATCAGTAGTGCTCAGGGGATTGTAGCAGTGCATGTGTTAGTGCCTGGGTCATTGCATGAGTACATGGGTAGTGACTGGATGATTAGAGTACTGCAAGGAGAGTGCATGGTGAATTTATAAGTGCTTGGGTTTTGGCGGAGTGATTGGATAAGGACATGGAACTGGCTGGGTGATTGGAGGAGTGCATGGGTAGTGACAAGGAGATGGCTGGACTGCATCAGTAGTGCTCAGGGGATTGTAGCAGTTCATGTGTTAGTGCATGGGTCATTGCATGAGTACATGGGTAGTGACTGGATGATTAGAGTACTGCAAGGAGAGTGCATGGTGAATTTATAAGTGCTTGGGTTTTGGCGGAGTGATTGTATAAGGACATGGAACTGGCTGGGTGACTGGAGGAGTGCATGGGTAGTGACAAGGAGATGGCTGGACTGCATCAGTAGTGCTCAGGGGATTGTAGCAGTGCATGTGTTAGTGCATGGGTCATTGCATGAGTACATGGGTAGTGACTGGATGATTAGAATACTGCAAGGAGAGTGCATGGTGAATTTATAAGTGCTTGGGTTTTGGCGGAGTGATTGGATAAGTACATGGTGCTGGCTGGGTGATTGGAGGAGTGCATGGGTAGTGACAAGGAGATGGCTGGACTGCATCAGTAGTGCTCAGGGGATTATAGCAGTGCATGTGTTAGTGCCTGGGTCATTGCATGAGTACATGGGTAGTGACTGGATGATTAGAGTACTGCAAGGAGAGTGCATGGTGAATTTATAAGTGCTTGTGTTTTGGCGCAGTGATTAGATAAGGACATGGAACTGGCTGGGTGATTGGAGGAGTGCATGGGTAGTGACAAGGAGATGGCTGGACTGCATCAGTAGTGCTCAGGGGATTGTAGCAGTGCATGTGTTAGTGCCTCGGTCATTGCGTGAGTACATGGGTAGTGACTGGATGATTAGAGTACTGCAAGGAGAGTGCATGGTGAATTTATAAGTGCTTGTGTTTTGGCGCAGTGATTAGATAAGGACATGGAACTGGCTGGGTGATTGGAGGAGTGCATGGGTAGTGACAAGGAGATGGCTGGACTGCATCAGTAGTGCTCAGGGGATTGTAGCAGTGCATGTCTTAGTGCCTGGGTCATTGCATGAGTACATGGGTAGTGACTGGATGATTAGAGTACTGCAAGGAGAGTGCATGGTGAATTTATAAGTGCTTGTGTTTTGGCGCAGTGATTAGATAAGGACATGGAACTGGCTGGGTGATTGGAGGAGTGCATGGGTAGTGACAAGGAGATGGCTGGACTGCATCAGTAGTGCTCAGGGGATTGTAGCAGTGCATGTGTTAGTGCCTGGGTCATTGCATGAGTACATAGGTAGTGACTGGATGATTAGAGTACTGCAAGGAGAGTGCATGGTGAATTTATAAGTGCTTGTGTTTTGGCGCAGTGATTAGATAAGGACATGGAACTGGCTGGGTAATTGGAGGAGTGATTGGGTAGTGACAAGGAGATGGCTGGCTGCATCAGTAGTGCTCAGGGGATTGTAGCAGTGCATGTCTTAGTGACTGGGTCATTGCATAAGTACATGGGTACTGACTGGATGATTACAGTACTGCAAGGAGAGTGCATGTTGAATTTATAAGTGCTTGTGTTTTGGCGCAGTGATTAGATAAGGACATGGAACTGGCTGGGTGATTGGAGGAGTGCATGGGTAGTGACAAGGAGATGGCTGGACTGCATCAGTAGTGCTCAGGGGATTGTAGCAGTGCATGTGTTAGTGCCTGGGCCATTGCATGAGTACATGGGTAGTGACTGGATGATTAGAGTACTGCAAGGAGAGTGCATGGTGAATTTATAAGTGCTTGTGATTTGGTGCAGTGATTGGATAAGGACATGGAACTGGCTGGGTGATTGGAGGAGTGCATGGGTAGTGACAAGGAGATGGCTGGACTGCATCAGTAGTGCTCAGGGGATTGTAGCAGTGCATGTGTTAGTGCCTTGGTCATTGCATGAGTACATGGGTAGTGACTGGATGATTAGAGTACTGCAAGGAGAGTGCATGGTGACTTTATAAGTGCTTGTGTTTTGGCACAGTGATTAGATAAGGACATGGAACTAGCTGGGTGATTGGAGGAGTGCATGGGTAGTGACAAGGAGATGGCTGGGCTGCATCAGTAGTGCTCAGGGGATTGTAGCAGTGCATGTGTTAGTGCCTGGGTCATTGCAAGAGTACATGGGTAGTGACTGGATGATTAGAGTACAGCAAGGAGAGTGCATGGTGAATTTATAAGTGCTTGTGTTTTGGCGCAGTGATTGGATAAGGACATGGAACTGGCTGGGTGATTGGAGGAGTGCATGGGTAGTGACAAGGAGGTGGCTGGACTGCATCATTAGTGCTCAGGGGATTGTAGCAGTGCATGTGTTAGTGCCTGGGTCATTGCATGAGTACATGGGTAGTGACTGGATGATTAGAGTCCTGCAAGGAGAGTGCATGGTGAATTTATAAGTGCTTGTGTTTTGGCGCAGTGATTAGATAAGGACATGGAACTGGCTGGGTGATTGGAGGAGTGCATGGGTAGTGAGAAGGAGATGGCTGGACTACATCAGTAGTGCTCAGGGGATTGTAGCAGTGCATGTGTTAGTGCCTGGGTCATTGCATGAGTACATCGGTAGTGACTAGATGATTAGAGTACTGCTAGGAGAGTGCATGGTGAATTTATAAGTGCTTGTGTTTTGGCGGAGTGATTGGATAAGTACATGGAACTGGCTGGGTGATTGGAGGAGTGCATGGGTAGTGACAAGGAGATGGCTGGACTGCATCAGTAGTGCTGAGGGGATTGTTGCAGTGCATGTGTTAGTGCGTGGATCATTGCATGAGTACATGGGTAGTGACTGGATGATTAGAGTACTGCAAGGAGAGTGCATGGTGAATTTATAAGTGCTTGTGTTTTGTGCAGTGGTTGGATAAGGACATGGAACTGGCTGGGTGATTGGAGGAGTGCATGGGTAGTGACAAGGAGATGGCTGGACTGCATCAGTAGTGCTCAGGGGATTGTAGCAGTGCATGTCTTAGTGCCTGGGTCATTGCATGAGTACATGGGTAGTGACTGGATGATTAGAGTACTGCAAGGAGAGTGCATGGTGAATTTATAAGTGCTTGTGTTTTGGCGCAGTGATTAGATAAGGACATGGAACTGGCTGGGTGATTGGAGGAGTGCATGGTTAGTGACAAGGAGATGGCTGGACTGCATCAGTAGTGCTCAGGGGATTGTAGCAGTGCATGTGTTAGTGCCTGGGTCATTGCATGAGTACATGGGTAGTGACTGGATGATTAGAGTACTGCAAGGAGAGTGCATGGTGAATTTATAAGTGCTTGTGTTTTGGCGCAGTGATTAGATAAGGACATGGAACTGGCTGGGTGATTGGAGGAGTGCATGGGTAGTGAGAAGGAGATGGCTGGACTGCATCAGTAGTGCTCAGGGGATTGTAGCAGTACATGTTTTAGTGCCTGGGTCATTGCAAGAGTACATGGGTAGTGACTGGATGATTAGAGTACAGCAAGGAGAGTGCATGGTGAATTTATAAGTGCTTGTGTTTTGGCGCAGTGATTAGATAAGGACATGGAACTGGCTGGGTGATTGGAGGAGTGCATGGGTAGTGACAAGGAGATGGCTGGACTGCATCAGTAGTGCTCAGGGTATTGTAGCAGAGCATGTGTCAGTGCCTGGGTCATTGCATGAGTACATGGGTAGTGACTGGATGATTAGAATACTGCAAGGAGAGTGCATGGTGAATTTATAAGTGCTTGGGTTTTGGCGGAGTGATTGGATAAGTACATGGTGCTGGCTGGGTGTTTGGAGGAGTGCATGGGTAGTGACAAGGAGATGGCTGGACTGCATCAGTAGTGCTCAGGGGATTATAGCAGTGCATGTGTTAGTGCCTGGGTCATTGCATGAGTACATGGGTAGTGACTGGATGATTAGAGTACTGCAAGGAGAGTGCATGGTGAATTTATAAGTGCTTGTGTTTTGGCGCAGTGATTAGATAAGGACATGGAACTGGCTGGGTGATTGGAGGAGTGCATGGGTAGTGACAAGGAGATGGCTGGACTGCATCAGTAGTGCTCAGGGGATTGTAGCAGTGCATGTGTTAGTGCCTCGGTCATTGCGTGAGTACATGGGTAGTGACTGGATGATTACAGTACTGCAAGGAGAGTGCATGGTGAATTTATAAGTGCTTGTGTTTTGGCGCAGTGATTAGATAAGGACATGGAACTGGCTGGGTTATTGGAGGAGTGCATGGGTAGTGACAAGGAGATGGCTGGACTGCATCAGTAGTGCTCAGGGGATTGTAGCAGTGCATGTCTTAGTGCCTGGGTCATTGCATGAGTACATGGGTACTGACTGGATGATTAGAGTACTGCAAGGAGAGTGCATGGTGAATTTATAAGTGCTTGTGTTTTGGCGGAGTGATTGGATAAGTACATGGTGCTGGCTGGGTGATTGGAGGAGTGCATGGGTAGTGACAAGGAGATGGCTGGACTGCATCAGTAGTGCTCAGGGTATTGTAGCAGAGCATGTGTCAGTGCCTGGGTCATTGCATGAGTACATGGGTAGTGACTGGATGATTAGAGTACTGCAAGGAGAGTGCATGGTGAATTTATAAGTGCTTGTGTTTTGCCGCAGTGATTAGATAAGGACATGGAACTGGCTGGGTGATTGGAGGAGTGCATGGGTAGTGACAAGGAGATGGCTGGACTGCATCAGTAGTGCTCAGGGTAATGTAGCAGTGCATGTGTTAGTGCCTGGGTCATTGCATGAGTACATGGGTAGTGACTGGATGATTAGAGTACTGCAAGGAGAGTGCATGGTGAATTTATAAGTGCTTGTGTTTTGGTGCAGTGATTGGATAAGGACATGGAACTGGCTGGGTGATTAGAGGAGTGCATGGGTAGTGACAAGGAGATGGCTGGACTGCATCATTAGTACTCACGGGATTGTAGCAGTGCATGTGTTAGTGCCTGGGTCATTGCATGAGTACATGGGTAGTGACTGGATGATTAGAGTCCTGCAAGGAGAGTGCATGGTGAATTTATAAGTGCTTGTGTTTTGGCGGAGTGATTGGATAAGTACATGGAACTGGCTGGGTGATTGGAGGAGTGCATGGGTAGTGAGAAGGAGATGGCTGGACTGCATCAGTAGTGCTCAGGGGATTGTAGCAGCGCATGTGTTAGTGCCTGGATCATTGCATGAGTACATGGGTAGTGACTGGATGATTAGAGTACTGCAAGGAGAGTGCATGGTGAGTTTATAAGTGCTTGTGTTTTGCCGCAGTGATTAGATAAGGACATGGAACTGGCTGGGTGATTGGAGGAGTGCATGGGTAGTGAGAAGGAGATGGCTGGACTGCATCAGTAGTGCTCAGGGGATTGTAGCAGTGCATGTGTTAGTGCCTGGGTCATTGCATAAGTACATGGGTACTGACTGGATGATTAGAGTACTGCAAGGAGAGTGCATGGTGAATTTATAAGTGCTTGTGTTTTGGCGGAGTGATTGGATAAGTACATGGAACTGGCTGGGTGATTGGAGGAGTGCATGGGTAGTGACAAGGAGATCGCTGGACTGCATCATGTGTTCAGGGGATTGTAGCAGTGCATGTGTTAGTGCCTGGGTCATTGCATGAGTACATGGGTAGTGACTGGATGATTAGAGTACTGCAAGGAGAGTGCATGGTGAATTTATAAGTGCTTGTGTTTTGGCGCAGTGATTAGATAAGGACATGGAACTGGCTGGGAGATTGGAGGAGTGCATGGGTAGTGACAAGGAGATGGCTGGACTGCATCAGTAGTGCTCAGGGGATTGTAGCAGTGCATGTCTTAGTGCCTGGGTCATTGCATGAGTACATGGGTAGTGACTGGATGATTAAAGTACTGCAAGGAGAGTGCATGGTGAATTTATAAGTGCTTGTGTTTTGGCGCAGTGATTAGATACGGACATGGAACTGGCTGGGTGATTGGAGGAGTGCATGGGTAGTGACAAGGAGATGGCTGGACTGCATCAGTAGTGCTCAGGGGATTGTAGCAGTGCATGTGTTAGTGCCTGGGTCATTGCATGAGTACATGGGTAGTGACTGGATGATTAGAGTACTGCAAGGAGAGTGCATGGTGAATTTATAAGTGCTTGTGTTTTGGCGCAGTGATTAGATAAGGACATGGAACTGGCTGGGTGATTGGAGGAGTGCATGGGTAGTGAGAAGGAGATGGCTGGACTGCATCAGTAGTGCTCAGGGGATTGTAGCAGTGCATGTGTTAGTGCCTGGGTCATTGCATGAGTACATGGGTAGTGACTAGATGATTAGAGTACTGCTAGGAGAGTACATGGTGAATTTATAAGTGCTTGTGTTTTGGCGGAGTGATTGGATAAGTACATGGAACTGGCTGGGTGATTGGAGGAGTGCATGGGTAGTGACAAGGAGATGGCTGGACTGCATCAGTAGTGCTGAGGGGATTGTTGCAGTGCATGTGTTAGTGCGTGGATCATTGCATGAGTACATGGGTAGTGACTTGATGATTAGAGTACTGCAAGGAGAGTGCATGGTGAATTTATAAGTGCTTGTGTTTTGTGCAGTGGTTGGATAAGGACATGGAACTGGCTGGGTGATTGGAGGAGTGCATGGGTAGTGACAAGGAGATGGCTGGACTGCATCAGTAGTGCTCAGGGGATTGTAGCAGTGCATGTGTTAGTGATTGGGTCATTGCATGAGTACATGGGTAGTGACTGGATGATTAAAGTACTGCAAGGAGAGTGCATGGTGAATTTATAAGTGCTTGTGTTTTGGCGCAGTGATTAGATAAGGACATGGAACTGGCTGGGTGATTGGAGGAGTGCATGGTTAGTGACAAGGAGATGGCTGGACTGCATCAGTAGTGCTCAGGGGATTGTAGCAGTGCATGTGTTAGTGCCTGGGTCATTGCATGAGTACATGGGTAGTGACTGGATGATTAGAGTACTGCAAGGAGAGTGCATGGTGAATTTATAAGTGCTTGTGTTTTGGCGCAGTGATTAGATAAGGACATGGAACTGGCTGGGTGATTGGAGGAGTGCATGGGTAGTGAGAAGGAGATGGCTGGACTGCATCAGTAGTGCTCAGGGGATTGTAGCAGTAGCATGTTTTAGTGCCTGGGTCATTGCAAGAGTACATGGGTAGTGACTGGATGATTAGAGTACAGCAAGGAGAGTGCATGGTGAATTTATAAGTGCTTGTGTTTTGGCGCAGTGATTAGATAAGGACATGGAACTGGCTGGGTGATTGGAGGAGTGCATGGGTAGTGACAAGGAGATGGCTGGACTGCATCAGTAGTGCTCAGGGTATTGTAGCAGTGCATGTGTCAGTGCCTGGGTCATTGCATGAGTACATGGGTAGTGACTGGATGATTAGAATACTGCAAGGAGAGTGCATGGTGAATTTATAAGTGCTTGGGTTTTGGCGGAGTGATTGGATAAGGACATGGTGCTGGCTGGGTGATTGGAGGAGTGCATGGGTAGTGACAAGGAGATGGCTGGACTGCATCAGTAGTGCTCAGGGGATTGTAGCAGTGCATGTGTTAGTGCCTCGGTCATTGCGTGAGTACATGGGTAGTGACTGGATGATTAGAGTACTGCAAGGAGAGTGCATGGTGAATTTATAAGTGCTTGTGTTTTGGCGCAGTGATTAGATAAGGACATGGAACTGGCTGGGTGATTGGAGGAGTGCATGGGTAGTGACAAGGAGATGGCTGGACTGCATCAGTAGTGCTCAGGGGATTGTAGCAGTGCATGTCTTAGTGCCTGGGTCATTGCATGAGTACATGGGTACTGACTGGATGATTAGAGTACTGCAAGGAGAGTGCATAGTGAATTTATAAGTGCTTGTGTTTTGGCGGAGTGATTGGATAAGTACATGGTGCTGGCTGGGTGATTGGAGGAGTGCATGGGTAGTGACAAGGAGATGGCTGGACTGCATCAGTAGTGCTCAGGGTATTGTAGCAGAGCATGTGTCAGTGCCTGGGTCATTGCATGAGTACATGGGTAGTGACTGGATGATTAGAGTACTGCAAGGAGAGTGCATGGTGAATTTATAAGTGCTTGTGTTTTGCCGCAGTGATTAGATAAGGACATGGAACTGGCTGCGTGATTGGAGGAGTGCATGGGTAGTGACAAGGAGATGGCTGGACTGCATCAGTAGTGCTCAGGGTAATGTAGCAGTGCATGTGTTAGTGCCTGGGTCATTGCATGAGTACATGGGTAGTGACTGGATGATTAGAGTCCTGCAAGGAGAGTGCATGGTGAATTTATAAGTGCTTGTGTTTTGGCGGAGTGATTGGATAAGTACATGGAACTGGCTGGGTGATTGGAGGAGTGCATGGGTAGTGAGAAGGAGATGGCTGGACTGCATCAGTAGTGCTCAGGGGATTGTAGCAGCGCATGTGTTAGTGCCTGGATCATTGCATGAGTACATGGGTAGTGACTGGATGATTAGAGTACTGCAAGGAGAGTGCATGGTGAGTTTATAAGTGCTTGTGTTTTGCCGCAGTGATTAGATAAGGACATGGAACTGGCTGGGTGATTGGAGGAGTGCATGGGTAGTGAGAAGGAGATGGCTGGACTGCATCAGTAGTGCTCAGGGGATTGTAGCAGTGCATGTGTTAGTGCCTGGGTCATTGCATAAGTACATGGGTACTGACTGGATGATTAGAGTCCTGCAAGGAGAGTGCATGGTGAATTTATAAGTGCTTGTGTTTTGGCGGAGTGATTGGATAAGGACATGGAACTGGCTGGGTGATTGGAGGAGTGCATGGGTAGTGACAAGGAGATGGCTGGACTGCATCAGTAGTGCTCAGGGGATTGTAGCAGTGCATGTGTTAGTGCCTGGATCATTGCATGAGTACATGGGTAGTGACTGGATGATTAGAGCACTGCAAGGAGAGTGCATGGTGAATTTATAAGTGCTTGTGTTTTGGTGCAGTGATTGGATAAGGACATGGAACTGGCTGGGTGATTGGAGGAGTGCATGGGTAGTGACAAGGAGATGGCTGGACTGCATCAGTAGTGCTCACGGGATTGTAGCAGTGCATGTGTTAGTGCATGGGTCATTGCATGAGTACATGGGTAGTGACTGGATGATTAGAGTACTGCAAGGAGAGTGCATGGTGAATTTATAAGTGCTTGGGTTTTGGCGGAGTGATTGGATAAGGACATGGAACTGGCTGGGTGACTGGAGGAGTGCATGGGTAGTGACAAGGGTGGCTGGACTGCATCAGTACTGTCAGGGGATTGTAGCAGTGCATGTGTTAGTGCCTGGGCCATTGCATGAGTACATGGGTAGTGACTGGATGATTAGAATACTGCAAGGAGAGTGCATGGTGATTTTATAAGTGCTTGGGTTTTGGCGGAGTGATTGGATAAGTACATGGTGCTGGCTGGGTGATTGGAGGAGTGCATGGGTAGTGACAAGGAGATGGCTGGACTGCATCAGTAGTGCTCAGGGGATTATAGCAGTGCATGTGTTAGTGCCTGGGTCATTGCATGAGTACATGGGTAGTGACTGGATGATTAGAGTACTGCAAGGAGAGTGCATGGTGAATTTATAAGTGCTTGTGTTTTGGCGCAGTGATTAGATAAGGACATGGAACTGGCAGGGTGATTGGAGGAGTGCATGGGTAGTGACAAGGAGATGGCTGGACTGCATCAGTAGTGCTCAGGGGATTGTAGCAGTGCATGTGTTAGTGCCTCGGTCATTGCGTGAGTACATGGGTAGTGACTGGATGGTTAGAGTACTGCAAGGAGAGTGCATGGTGAATTTATAAGTGCTTGTGTTTTGGCGCAGTGATTGGATAAGGACATGGAACTGGCTGGGTGATTGGAGGAGTGCATGGGTAGTGACAAGGAGATGGCTGGACTGCATCAGTAGTGCTCAGGGAATTGTAGCAGTGCATGTCTTAGTGCCTGGGTCATTGCATGAGTACATGGGTAGTGACTGGATGATTAGAGTACTGCAAGGAGAGTGCATGGTGAGTTTATAAGTGCTTGTGTTTTGGCGCAGTGATTAGATAAGGACATGGAACTGGCTGGGTGATTGGAGGAGTGCATGGGTAGTGAGAAGGAGATGGCTGGACTGTATCAGTAGTGCTCAGGGGATTATAGCAGTGCATGTGTTAGTGCCTGGGTCATTGCATAAGTACATGGGTACTGACTGGATGATTAGAGTACTGCAAGAAGAGTGCATGGTGAATTTATAAGTGCTTGTGTTTTGGCGGAGTGATTGGATAAGGACATGGAGCTGGCTGGGTAATTGGAGGAGTGCATGGGTAGTGACAAGGAGATGGCTGGACTGCATCAGTAGTGCTCACGGGATTGTAGCAGTGCATTTGTTAGTGCCTGGGTCATTGCATTAGTACATGGGTAGTGACTGGATGATTAGAGTACTGCAAGGAAAGTGCATGGTGAATTTATAAGTGCTTGTGTTTTGGCGGAGTGATTGGATAAGTACATGGTACTGGCTGGGTGAATGGTGGAGTGCATGGGTAGTGACAAGGAGATGGCTGTGTAGGAGAGTAGGATCTGCTTCACATGGGTACCCCCACTTTTTGCTGATGCTTCACTGTTTTTCGACTTTAGTCTGGCTGGGGCCCTGCTAATCAGAACCCCAGCCTAGCTGCTTCCTCTCTAAAATGGTTTCCATGTGCCTTAGGCACCTCTCTCACATTTGGTGTCCCTGTGCATATGCCAGTTCAAACCGGTTGCAGGGGCTACCTGCCCCTGCTCTGGCATGAAACTGGCCAAAGGGAGTGGGTGTAACCACCCCTCTTCCCTGACCCTCCCATAGGTGGGTCCCCAGAGTATGTCCAACCCCCTAACTTTGTATAAGTATGGGACCCCAGTCCTTAGGACTTTAGATTACCCTGGACGAAACTCTGACGCCGAATCCTGGACCTTCGACGCTCTACTTTAAGATTAGAGGACTGAAGAATCTCCCTTGGGGTCAAGCAGTGACTCCCCTGCTTGGCAGGCACCTAAGAAGCAATTGTCCGGTCTGCATCGCTGAAGCTCCCGCCGGACGCCGAAGTCTTTGCATCACCAGAGGTGGATTTCCAGACTTCCCCGAGGCTGCCCTGAGTCCCCAGCAAAGCTGAGGCCCGTAGCTGTCGTGGGTAACGTGGGACCGTGACCCCTGGACACCGAGTACTTTTGTAAGTGCATCCTCTTCCTGGTCTCCCACGTAGCTGTGCTTTGGGCGTCGAGTAGCCCCCTACTCCAGCACGGACTGTGTCGAAGATCACTGGCCTCCACTCCACGAGTGTCCTGTGAGCCAGCTCCAAGTGTGTCCACTCGAGGCTCCTTCGCGGTCGCTAGTCCATTGGCTAGTGGGCCCTCCCGAAGGCAACTCTTTTTCTGCTTGGGCTTTCCTGATTGCCCCAGAGGTGCGCTGACTTACCCTCACTGGGTGAGTTCCCCAGACATTGCTGGTCTGCAACATCGTCCTTTCTTTGTTTCTACAAGACTTGCTGTTGCCAAGGCTTGTTGGGTCCAATCCGGTCTCCGACACTGCAGTAATCGACAGACGTCGTGGGACACCTCGAATCCAGCTCCTGGTTGTCGTCGACACCTCCTGGACCTTGTGGCCGAAGAGTCAAGACAACCGTCAACCTACCTGAAGCACCCGACATCGGTGGGCATCTGCTCATCGCCTTCCTGGTCACTGGCTAGGGACCCAGACTCTGTCCCCTCTGCTTTCAGGTTCTTCAGATCTCCGATCCACCCTTGGATCCACCCGGACACTTTCGACTTGGCCGCCAGCAGCACTTTGCAGCAGATCGCCATTGAAAACGACGACGAAACTCGACCCCGAAAGACACCTATGCACCCGGCTCCCCTGGGTGAGGTAACTCGAGTACTCCGGTGCTCCCGTGGGTATTGACTCTAGAACGACCTAGTTCTAAAGGGGTTTGCTCCATGTCCTCCTCTAAGTGTCCTTTTTCTTTAAAACTCCAACAGCGACATTCCCCATAGAAGTCAACGGCGGCTCGCGGCTGTGTTCTCACACTGCACGCGTCCCCCGTGGGTCCCCTGTGTCACTACCTTGGGTGGTTCCTTGGGGTCCAAGCATTTCTACAGGCTCTAGGCCTTGTGTCTAGCTCAGTCGTGGTTCTTATACCACTTTATTGGTATATGGTTTGGTACGCCCCTAGGGCTCAAACGTGTATTTGTGTTATTACTGTTGATATTCGACTTGTAACTTATGTACTTCAAACTCTAGCCTCATAAAGAGACTAGAGGGGTGTGTTTAAGACTAAATACATATATTTTAAATATATACCTGGTGTGGTCCTCTTTCATTTGGTCACTCAAGAGATTATAGACTGGTAAAACAAGCTGCTTTACATTCCTTCAAGACTTAGCCTGAAGGCTGCTCTCCATACCTACCACTAGGATAGATTTCAATAAAGGTTGTCTTTAACCTATCTCCAATAAGGGGTTGTTTGGACTGGTGCAAGGTGCCCACTATAATTAGTGGACAGCATATACCAGGCCAACTTCTCACAGGCTGGACTGCATCAGTAGTGCTCAGGGGATTGTAGCAGTGCATGTGTTAGTGCCTGGGTCATTGCATGAGTACATGGGTAGTGACTGGATGATTAGAGTACTGCAAGGAGAGTGCATGGTGAATTTATAAGTGCTTGTGTTTTGGCGGAGTGATTAGATAAGTACATGGAACTGGCTGGGTGATTGGAGGAGTTCATGGGTAGTGACAAGGAGATGGCTGGACTGCATCAGTAGTGCTCAGGGGATTGTAGCAGTGCATGTGTTAGTGCCTGGGTCATTGCATGAGCACATGGGTAGTGACTGTGTGATTAGAGTACTGCAAGGAGAGTGCATGGTGAATTTATAAGTGCTTGTGTTTTGGCGGAGTGATTAGATAAGGACATGGAACTCGCTGGGTGATTGGAGGAGTGCATGGGTAGTGACAAGGAGATGGCTGGACTGCATCATTAGTGCTCAGGGTATTGTAGCAGTGCATGTGTTAGTGCCTGGTTCATTGCATGAGTACATGGGTACTGACTGGGTGATTACAGTACTGCAAGGAGAGTGCATGGTGAATTTATAAGTGCTTGTGTTTTGGCGCAGTGATTAGATAAGGACATGGAACTGGCTGGGTGATTGGAGGAGTGCATGGGTAGTGACAAGGAGATGGCTGGGCTGCATCAGTAGTGCTCAGGGGATTGTAGCAGTGCATGTGTTAGTGCCTGGGCCATTGCATAAGTAAATGGGTACCGACTGGATGATTAGAGTACTGCAAGGAGAGTGCATGGTGAATTTATAAGTGCTTGGGTTTTGGCGGAGTGATTGGATAAGTACATGGTGCTGGCTGGGTGATTGGAGGAGTGCATGGGTAGTGACAAGGAGATGGCTGGACTGCATCAGTAGTGCTCAGGGGATTGTAGCAGTGCATGTGTTAGTGCCTGGGTCATTGCATGAGTACATGGGTAGTGACTGGATGATTAGAGTACTGCAAGGAGAGTGCATGGTGAATTTATAAGTGCTTGTGTTTTGGCGCAGTGATTAGATAAGGACATGGAACTGGCAGGGTGATTGGAGGAGTGCATGGGTAGTGACAAGGAGATGGCTGGACTGCATCAGTAGTGCTCAGGGTATTGTAGCAGAGCATGTGTCAGTGCCTGGGTCATTGCATGAGTACATGGGTAGTGACTGGATGATTAGAGTACTGCAAGGAGAGTGCATGGTGAATTTATAAGTGCTTGTGTTTTGCCGCAGTGATTAGATAAGGACATGGAACTGGCTGGGTGATTGGAGGAGTGCATGGGTAGTGACAAGGAGATGGCTGGACTGCATCAGTAGTGCTCAGGGTAATGTAGCAGTGCATGTGTTAGTGCCTGGGTCATTGCATGAGTACATGGGTAGTGACTGGATGATTAGAGTACTGCAAGGAGAGTGCATGGTGAATTTATAAGTGCTTGTGTTTTGGCGCAGTGATTGGATAAGGACATGGAACTGGCTGGGTGATTGGAGGAGTGCATGGGTAGTGACAAGGAGGTGGCTGGACTGCATCATTAGTGCTCAGGGGATTGTAGCAGTGCATGTGTTAGTGCCTGGGTCATTGCATGAGTACATGGGTAGTGACTGGATGATTAGAGTCCTGCAAGGAGAGTGCATGGTGAATTTATAAGTGCTTGTGTTTTGGCGGAGTGATTGGATAAGTACATGGAACTGGCTGGGTGATTGGAGGAGTGCATGGGTAGTGACAAGGAGATGGCTGGACTGCATCAGTAGTGCTCAGGGGATTGTAGCAGCGCATGTGTTAGTGCCTGGATCATTGCATGAGTACATGGGTAGTGACTGGATGATTAGAGTACTGCAAGGAGAGTGCATGGTGAATTTATAAGTGCTTGTGTTTTGGTGCAGTGATTGGATAAGGACATGGAACTGGCTGGGTGATTGGATGAGTGCATGTGTAGTGACAAGGAGATGGCTGGACTGCATCAGTAGTGCTCAGGGGAATGTAGCAGTGCATGTGTTAGTGCCTGGGTCATTGCATGAGTACATGGGTAGTGACTGGATGATTAGAGTACTGCAAGAAGAGTGCATGATGAATTTATAAGTGCTTGGGGTTTGGCGGAGTGATTGGATAAGTACATGGTGCTGGCTGGGTGATTGGAGGAGTGCATGGGTAGTGACAAGGAGATGGCTGGACTGCATCAGTAGTGCTCAGGGGATTATAGCAGTGCATGTGTTTGTGCCTGGGTCATTGCATGAGTACATGGGTAGTGACTGGATGATTAGAGTACCTCAAGGAGAGTGCATGGTGAATTTATAAGTGCTTGTGTTTTGGCGCAGTGATTAGATAAGGACATGGAACTGGCTGGGTGATTGGAGGAGTGCATGGGTAGTGACAAGGAGATGGCTGGACTGCATCAGTAGTGCTCAGGGAATTGTAGCAGTGCATGTGTTAGTGCCTCGGTCATTGCGTGAGTACATGGGTAGTGACTGGATGATTAGAGTACTGCAAGGAGAGTGCATGGTGAATTTATAAGTGCTTGTGTTTTGGCGCAGTGATTAGATAAGGACATGGAACTGGCTGGGTGATTGGAGGAGTGCATGGGTAGTGAGAAGGAGATGGCTGGACTGCATCAGTAGTGCTCAGGGGATTGTAGCAGTGCATGTGTTAGTGCCTGGGTCATTGCATAAGTACATGGGTACTGACTGGATGATTAGAGTCCTGCAAGGAGAGTGCATGGTGAATTTGTAAGTGCTTGTCTTTTGGCGCAGTGATTGGATAAGGACATGGAACTGGCTGGGTGATTGGAGGAGTGCATGGGTAGTGACAAGGAGATGGCTGGACTGCATCATTAGTGCTCAGGGGATTGTAGCAGTGCATGTGTTAGTGCCTGGATCATTGCATGAGTACATGGGTAGTGACTGGATGATTAGAGTACTGCAAGGAGAGTGCATGGTGAATTTATAAGTGCTTGTGTTTTGGTGCAGTGATTGGATAAGGACATGGAACTGGCTGGGTGATTGGAGGAGTGCATGTGTAGTGACAAGGAGATGGCTGGACTGCATCAGTAGTGCTCAGGGGATTGTAGCAGTGCATGTGTTAGTGCCTGGGTCATTGCATGAGTACATGGGTAGTGCCTGGATGATTAGAGTACTGCAAGAAGAGTGTATGATGAATTTATAAGTGCTTGGGGTTTGGCGGAGTGATTGGATAAGTACATGGTGCTGGCTGGGTGATTGGAGAAGTGCATGGGTAGTGACAAGGAGATGGCTGGACTGCATCAGTAGTGCTCAGGGGATTATAGCAGTGCATGTGTTTGTGCCTGGGTCATTGCATGAGTACATGGGTAGTGACTGGATGATTAGAGTACTGCAAGGAGAGTGCATGGTGAATTTATAAGTGCTTGTGTTTTGGCGCAGTGATTAGATAAGGACATGGAACTGGCTGGGTGATTGGAGGAGTGCATGGGTAGTGAGAAGGAGATGGCTGGACTGCATCAGTACTGCTCAGGGGATTGTAGCAGTGAATGTGTTAGTGCCTGGGTCATTGCATAAGTACATGGGTACTGACTGGATGATTAGAGTCCTGCAAGGAGAGTGCATGGTGAATTTGTAAGTGCTTGTCTTTTGGCGCAGTGATTGGATAAGGACATGGAACTGGCTGGGTGATTGGAGGAGTGCATCGGTAGTGACAAGGAGATGGCTGGACTGCATCAGTAGTGCTCAGGGGATTGTAGCAGTGCATGTGTTAGTGCCTGGATCATTGCATGAGTACATGGGTAGTGACTGGATGATTAGAGTACTGCAAGGAGAGTGCATGGTGAATTTATAAGTGCTTGTGTTTTGGTGCAGTGATTGGATAAGGACAATGAACTGGCTGGGTGATAGGAGGAGTGCATGGGTAGTGACAAGGAGATGGCTGGACTGCATCAGTAGTGCTCAGGGGATTGTAGCAGTGCATGTGTTAGTGCCTGGGTCATTGCATGAGTACATGGGTAGTGACTGGATTATTAGAGTATGCAAGGAGAGTGCATGGTGAATTTATAAGTGCTTGGGTTTTGGCGGAGTGATTGGATAAGGACATGGAACTGGCTGGGTGATTGGAGGAGTGCATGGGTAGTGACAAGGAGATGGCTGGACTGCATCAGTAGTGCTCAGGGGATTGTAGCAGTGCATGTGTTAGTGCATGGGTCATTGCATGAGTACATGGGTAGTGACTGGATGATTAGAATACTGTAAGGAGAGTGCATGGTGAATTTATAAGTGCTTGGGTTTTGGCGGAGTGATTGGATAAGTACATGGTGCTGGCTGGGTGATTGGAGGAGTGCATGGGTAGTGACAAGGAGATGGTTGGACTGCATCAGTAGTGCTCAGGGGATTATAGCAGTGCATGTGTTAGTGCCTGGGTCATTGCATGAGTACATGGGTAGTGACTGGATGATTAGAGTACTGCAGGGAGAGTGCATGGTGAATTTATAAGTGCTTGTGTTTTGGCGCAGTGATTAGATAAGGACATGGAACTGGCTGGGTGATTGGAGGAGTGCATGGGTAGTGACAAGGAGATGGCTGGACTGCATCAGTAGTGCTCAGGGGATTGTAGCAGTGCATGTGTTAGTGCCTCGGTCATTGCGTGAGTACATGGGTAGTGACTGGATGATTAGAGTACTGCAAGGAGAGTGCATGGTGAATTTATAAGTGCTTGTGTTTTGGCGCAGTGATTAGATAAGGACATGGAACTGGCTGGGTGATTGGAGGAGTGCATGGGTAGTGACAAGGAGATGGCTGGACTGCATCAGTAGTGCTCAGGGGATTGTAGCAGTGCATGTGTTAGTGCCTCGGTCATTGCGTGAGTACATGGGTAGTGACTGGATGATTAGAGTACTGCAAGGAGAGTGCATGGTGAATTTATAAGTGCTTGTGTTTTGGCGCAGTGATTAGATAAGGACATGGAACTGGCTGGGTGATTGGAGGAGTGCATGGGTAGTGACAAGGAGATGGCTGGACTGCATCAGTAGAGCTCAGGGGATTGTAGCAGTGCATGTCTTAGTGTCTGGGTCATTGCATGAGTACATGGGTAGTGACTGGATGATTAGAGTACTGCAAGGAGAGTGCATGGTGAGTTTATAAGTGCTTGTGTTTTGGCGCAGTGATTGGATAAGGACATGGAACTGGCTGCGTGATTGGAGGAGTGCATGGGTAGTGAGAAGGAGAAGGCTGGACTGCATCAGTAGTGCTCAGGGGATTGTAGCAGTGCATGTGTTAGTGCCTGGGTCATTGCATAAGTACATGGGTACCGACTGGATGATTAGAGTCCTGCAAGGAGAGTGCATGGTGAATTTATAAGTGCTTGTGTTTTGGCGGAGTGATTGGATAAGGACATGGAACTGGCTGGGTGATTGGAGGAGTGCATGGGTAGTGACAAGGAGATGGCTGGACTGCATCAGTAGTGCTCAGGGGATTGTAGCAGTGCATGTGTTAGTGCCTGGATCATTGCATGCGTACATGGGTAGTGACTGGATGATTAGAGTACTGCAAGGAGAGTGCATGGTGAATTTATAAGTGCTTGTGTTTTGGTGCAGTGATTGGATAAGGACATGGAACTGGCTGGGTGATTGGAGGAGTGCATGGGTAGTGACAAGGAGATGGCTGGACTGCATCAGTAGTGCTCAGGGGATTGTAGCAGTGCACGTGTTAGTGCCTGGGTCATTGCATGAGTACATGGGTAGTGACTGGATGATTAGAGTACTGCAAGGAGAGTGCATGGTGAATTTATAAGTGCTTGTGTTTTGGCGCAGTGATTAGATAAGGATATGGAACTGGCTGGGTGATTGGAGGAGTGCATGGGTAGTGACAAGGAGATGACTGGACTGCATCAGTAGTGCTCAGGGGATTGTAGCAGTGCATGTGTTAGTGCCTCGGTCATTGCGTGAGTACATGGGTAGTGACTGGCAGGGGCGGTGCGTCCATTGGGGCGTTGGGGCGTAGCCCCCCCGTCCGCAGCTCCCTCGGCGTCTTTGAACCTAAGTAAACAATCAGTTTACTTAAGTTCAAAGAGCCGAGGGAGAACTGACAATCATGTCAGTCAGCATGACGTTGGACCACCCACCCCCTTCAGAGTCTGAAGGGGGTGGGCGGTCCTGCGTCATGTTGACTGACATGATTGTCAGAGGGACCAGGGGCAGCAGGCAGCACTGCAGCACAAGTGCGCATGAGTGGGCAAGGGCACCGAATTTTCGCGCCGTGCCCAGTCATGCGCACTTGTGTGTGCACTGGCTTGCGCATGCCCATTAGGAGAGCGAGGGTTGAGCAAAGGCTCAACCCTCGGTCTCCTAATGGGCAGGCGGGCGAGAGGTAACCAGCAGCGCCAGGATTGGCTGAGAGGGGCTATAGGGCAGGCGCAAACGGAGTCGGACCCGAGGCGGCGCGGACGGCGGACCTGCTCAGGTAGGATTTCCTTTTTTAATTTTAAAAAAATCCCCCCCACCCTCCTCCCCCCCCCCCAGCCGTGACTGCTGGGACCCCATAGAGTAGTTCGAGTGTGGCCGTTACTTAGGGTGCATGACGATAGAAAGTTAGGCTGATATGCAGACTAGCATAAGCAACCCCGTAGTGCAATTAAAGCATAAAATGTGCCCACAGTCGTCTGATCCAATGATTCAGTAACGATAGTCGCAGCTGGACTGGCGGGTGGTTCAACAGGTCTGAGGAAATGTCGCAGGAACTACTGTTGCCTTGGTGGAGCGCTTGATCCCACTTTCACCTGAATTGTGCTTACTCTGCTCCTGAGCCAAGGGGATAAATATTTGCACAAATGTTTAGACCTCGTGTTTGTCCTCTTCAAACAACACATCGAGATGTCTTGGAAGGCTTCTGCAGGCCCGGATGTGAAGTGTTGGCCTTCCACGCCGCTGAGGTGGGCGAGGGCCAAGCGAGACTTCCTTAAGGAGACCTGTACTGGGGGCGTGAAAGCACAGAGTTGGTGCAGGGACACATACATCCACACTTTGGAGGCAAAAGTGATATTCTCCCACCCTGAATGTTCTTCTGATCCATAGGGGCTCCTCCTGTAGTATACACCCCTGGTTATAGTCATAAGGAGCATAAGTATACCTCAATGTTCACTAGGGCGAGACTGTTGGGGAAATCATGATAGACCCCTCGAGCCTGGTGACTTGATAAAAGGTGGCTGCTACCGTTAGTATATAGGCTTCCCTTGCACTTACACATTAACAGGACATGCGGGTGAGTACCCCTGGGCGCTCCTGCTGAGGGCTCGGTTCCCCCAAGGACCAAGGTCATAATATGTTATATAGCGCTTCACATCTACTGCAGGGCCTACTTAGCCATCATGTTCAGCTGCATTTTAGGCTTGGGTAGCGACATGCCTAGGCATAAAACGACTCCACTGTGTTTGTTCTTTAGAATGTTCTCCACTATGGTTTTGTCACTGCCATGTTGGTATTGATATGCTCTTTGTTTTTTTCACTCCCTTATAGCTTCTGTGATAAAAATCAATAAAGAAATTTAAACACAAACATGCTTATATGGGTCCTGTTAGGATTTTAAAAAAGGAGAGATTTCCAGACTAATCACTGGCTAATAAAATCGTTATGGCACTGTTAGGTTTAACTGCGACGTAGTTTAGCCATATATAAGAAATCAAAAGTTAGATAAAAGCGCAGCCAGTGTCTCCACACTTTTTTTAATTATGCCGGGTGGTAAGGCAACAGGAACAATGGGACAGATTTTGGAAGGAAACAAGCAACGCTGACAAGGAGAGTGAACAAGCAACACTGATAACGAGAGGGTAAAAAGTGCTATGACGCAGCCAGCGTTGGCCATGTCATAACGGCTTTTTATCTTATGGTGGGTGGGAGTTGGTGGCAATACAGACAAGGGAAGGTGGGAGGGCAGAAGCAACACGGACATAGGGCAGAAGCAACACGGACAAAGGGTGGGAGGGAGGGCAGAAGCAACACGGACAAAGGGTGGGACGGAGGGCAGAAGCAACACGGACATAAGGCAGAAGCAACACGGACAAAGGGCAGGTGGGAGGGAGGGCAGAAGCAACACGGACAAAGGGCAGGTGGAAGAGAGGGCAGAAGCAACACGGACAAAGGGCAAGTGGTAGGGAGAGCAGAAGCAACACGGACAAAGGGCAGAAGCAACACTGACAGGGCAGGTGGGAGGGAGGGCAGAAGCAACAAGGACAAAGGGCAGGTGGGAGAGAGGGCAGAAGCAACACGGACAAAGGGCAAGTGGTAGGGAGGGCAGAAGCAACACGGACATAGGGCAGAAGCAACACTGACAGGGCAGGTGGGAGGGAGGGCAGAAGCAACAAGGACAAAGGGCAGGTGGGAGAGAGGGCAGAAGCAACACGGACAAAGGGCAAGTGGTAGGGAGGGCAGAAGCAACACGGACATAGGGCAGAAGCAACACTGACAGGGCAGGTGGGAGGGCAGAAGCAACATGGACAAAGGGAGGGTCGGAGGGCAGAAGCAACATGGACAAAGGGAGGGTGGGAGGGCAGAAACAACATGGACAAAGGGAGGGTGGGAGGGCAGAAGCAACACGGACAAAGGGAGGGTGGGAGGACAGAAGCAACACGGACAAAGGGGCGGGTGGGAGGGCAAAAGTAACACGGACAAAGGGCAGGTGGGAGGGCAAAAGCAACACGGACAAAGGGCAGGTGGGAGGGAGGGCAGAAGCAACACGGACAAAGGGCGGGTGGGAGGGAGGGCAGAAGCAACACGGACATAGGGCAGAAGCAACCAGTCGCAGGGTTTTCTATTCAGTCGGGTTCATTGGCTCTGCAAGTAGCCGGAACTGAGAGCTCTATGTAACGTGTTCCTTTTTATTTGAATTGGGCACGTAGAGCCTACAGTGGGGGCTGTAAGTGGGCAAAATCCAGTACTCTTAGCCGACACCGTAGGCGGGTTGGTAAGGGTAGACGCGGCACGCGCAACGGTTGGCCTACGCTATATGGCGAGTGCGCAGTCATCCAAAAGGTCGGCACTGCCCGGGGTAGGACTTCTTTGGAATGGTGAATAAATGTGTCAATGGAAACATCGTGATATTTTTCACATACATGGCAGCAGGATCTCAAGTAGCTTCTTGAAATAGTTCACTCGCTACTGTTTTTTCCCTTTTATTCTGTTCTGTTTGTTTTCACCATTTACAAAAAAGGCACAAGTATCTAGAGTGCCTATTTCAAGCTAATAAAAGTCAAAATGATCCGTTTAAATACCGCCAGAAAAACTTAGTTTATGGCTGTTTCTGCTTATGTTTTTGAAGGTTTTCTTTTTTAGGAACTCAGATAAAACCTAATTTGGCTGTTCAATGCTCCAACGTTAGTCTGCGCTGGTGGTTCTGGGGAATAAAGTATTCACTCCCGGAATATGTATTTAATGGCATGGTCACAGGTTTAACCCCTTTGACTCCACTCAGCCTTTAGGGGGGGTGTGGCATAAGAAACAAAGCTGCTGACTTTGATCCTGGAGACCCGGCTTCGCGCCTCGGCCCCCAGGAAAGTATGCTGGTGTTATTAAATATTTGCCAGGCCAGGCAGGTGCTCCTGCATCCCTCCCCCCCCCTCCGTTACTGAACGGCACCTGCCTGTGTTGCCCACGGAGGTTGGCAGTGCAGCCTGGCCTTTCATCCTGCAGGGCCTGTACACTCGGCCGCATAAGACCGTATTTTAGGCATGTGCAAGCAGGTGTCTGTTGCACCCCACGACATTTGAACAGCACTGGCCTGTGTTTCCCATGAATGTGGGCAGTGCAGCCCCGCCTTTCATCATACGGTTCGCTGGATAAGAAAGCTTTATTATTTGTGGGAAAGCATGCAGCTCAGCCTTTCATCCTTCATGGGTCTGTGCACATTGCCAGATAAAGCAAGTTGTCATCGTGGGTGTGTGGGCAGGTGTCCGTGACACGCCCTCATGGGTGCACAGTACCTAATTATGTTAACAAGATGGGGCATAACAACTTGATCTGCCGATTGTGGGATGAGAAACCAGGCTCGAGTCCCCTCATAGGCTCAACATCCGGTGACTCCGGGCAAGTCACTTAATTCCCCAGGCATATAAAAAACATGAAGATGCCCTTGTTTCCCGCAGAGGACGTGGCCTACCAACTAGAGCTGTCGATGGGGGGATAGGGAGCAAGGTTAGAGTCCCTGGTCACTTCGTCCAGATTGCACAGACACTCTGAGTCTGGGGCATAGTTATCAGTGGGACAGTGGCAGTGGGGCAAAGAGACTGCCCTACAGGTGCTGCAGTTATTGTGGGTTATGGCTACCCAGATATTTGTTTAACGCTGGACCATTCCTGGGGCCTATTTCTGTGTCGACTCTTTGAGGAGGGAGGTTGGGGACGGGGGAGGATGGCAGAGGAAATGGGAAATTGGAGTTGAAATAAATGGTCAGAGTAAAACATGAAGAGGAGGGGAGGAACAACTGACCGAGTGGGAGAAGAATAATGAGAGACAAAGTGAAATGAGATATTGGCAAGCAAAAGGGGCAAGGGAGGACGAAAAGAAAGTGGCCACAAATAAGGATACCAGGAAGGAAGTAAATAACAAAGAGTGAGGGAGAGAAGAGGGGAAGAAACATTGAAAAAATATTAGGAAGGAGAGAGTGAAAGTGGGGAAGGAGAGGAGCGGGATTGGGCAATGTAGTAGAGAGACGGTAGAATGAGTTACTCAGAGGCCTAGAAACAGGGCTGCGCATAATATTGGTTTAGCACATGCAGTGAGACTGATGCCAAGAAGTGTGTGAGCCAACTTGACACCAATTATGTCTCTATTTTACAACTAATCTAGCCTGGGCAAGGGATCAATTTCCTTGCTTGCGTTTGGGCCCTTGCTACCCAGGCTAAGTCACTGCACAGCAGTCTAAGCTCAGTTTCTGTGCACTGCAAGCAGCATGGAGAAAAAGAAACTCCTATTGCTTTCCAGAACACATAGTCCGTGTTCGGGCACCAAAGGACCAACTTCCATCACAGCGCTTAATAGAGGTCAGTGCCCGTCCTTTACTCTCTTCGTTTTGATAAAAACATTCTATTAGCAGCCAGAACATTAGAATAAGAGAAGTGTGTAAGGGATACAGAACTCTCCAGTTTCCCAGGTTCATGCATGAGTAGCTCTTCCAGTCTGGGTTTTTGCTCATCATTCTGTGACTTGTCCTTTTTATCCGATTACAAAAATCAAGACTACAAGTCCCTGAATGCAAGACAAAAATGCTGAACGGTATGAGCAGTTTACACATGCACCTATGAAGCATGAGAGGTCTGGAGATCAGGGATCGGTGTGACCTATAGGGCAGTAGCTGATGGGCTGGTCTGACAGACCAGTGTGTGGGCCAGTTTCTAAGCATTTGTGGGCTGATGTTAGGGACAGACGGGCCACTTTTTAGTGTTGATTTCCCTGATATTACCACTTTTTTAGCTTTCTGCTTCGCTAATGGGGCCACTTATATTTTGGTGCCTGGGTCTATTTTTTTGTTCCCATCCAACCCTGCTAAAGATCATTAAATAAAAATGATTTTGGGCGATTGGAGAGACACACAGGAGTTGTTCCCTAAGATCCCTTGTGTTTACTGAAATACAGACATAGATAGAATCAGGCCCTGGGGAAACGGGGGAGAGAGAGAGACGGTAAGGGAGGCATACTAGAATGTACTTTTGGATGAAGACTATTTTGCTGTCTATAAGCAAAAAGTAAAAGCATTGAATAACTTTTAAATTGGAAATTTAGCAACTCATAGTAGGTTCAACTCACGAGACCACTGACACAAATCTATTAAATCTCCCACCAAAGACTCACCAAAGACTCCGGATAGTTACCCGTGATTGCTGGTCCTTGTTTTGGAATACCTTCTACTCTATTTAAAGGTATTTTCTGTATTCCTGGTATGAATGGCTCCAAACTAAATGGCCAAGAAGGAGTTCTGGTGTTGGAATATGCAGAAGGGTTCAGGTTTGTGCAGTAGACTGTGATGAGTTTTCAACTTCCAGAGAAAATATAGAGAGGACATGAGATGAGAGAACTCTCTTAAGGGCATACTTTTGAGGAGGCCATCTGCTTTTGATTGCAGTGGCTCAGTTTATTTGGTGATTCACAATTCCAATCATGGGTAAAACATGGCTTGTTGAACATAGATGAGATGTACTTGCAAATTGTTTGATTGCATATTGCATTTCAGGTTTTCAATTTGACCAATCCTTTGACTTCTTACCAACGAAATATGAGTGTCTTCCTGGTCGAGGACCACACTGCTTTTTCTCTTATCTGTCTTGTATCAAGACCCTGCTGGACTATGGGGTGAAAGAAAGCTTGAATAAGCAGCTACCTATGTTATATGACATCTCTTTATTAATGTAATAATGCACTTTCACAATTGCTTTATTAACCTTCCTGCATTCTCAAATTTGCTTGAAAATGCACCATTTGTCCACTCTTTTTTCAAAATTTTCTCGGGGGGAGAAACCCCCAGAACCACCCTTAGGTTGTTCGGGCTCGCTCGCTACGCTCGCTCGCTGCGGTGCAGTATGCCAATACTTTTACGCCCCACCACTTACAAATGTCACCAGCCACCACTGGTGACTGGATGATTAGAGTACTGCAAGGAGAGTGCATGGTGAATTTATAAGTGCTTGTGTTTTGGCGCAGTGATTAGATAAGGACATGGAACTGGCTGGGTGATTGGAGGAGTGCATTGGTAGTGACAAGGAGATGGCTGGACTGCATCAGTAGTTCTCAGGGGATTGTAGCAGTGCATGTCTTAGTGCCTGGGTCATTGCATGAGTACATGGGTAGTGACTGGATGATTAGAGTACTGCAAGGAGAGTGCATGGTGAGTTTATAAGTGCTTGTGTTTTGGCGCAGTGATTAGATAAGGACATGGAACTGGCTGGGTGATTGGAGGAGTGCATGGGTAGTGACAAGGAGATGGCTGGACTGCATCAGTAGTGCTCAGGGGATTGTAGCAGTGCAAGTGTTAGTGCCTGGGTCATTGCATGAGTACATGGGTAGTGACTGGATGATTAGAGTACTGCAAGGAGAGTGCATGGTGAATTTATAAGTGCTTGTGTTTTGGCAGAGTGATTGGATAAGGACATGGAGCTGGCTGGGTAATTGGAGGAGTGCATGGGTAGTGACAAGGAGATGGCTGGACTGCATCAGTAGTGCTCAGGGGATTGTAGCAGTGCATGTGTTAGTGCCTGGGTCATTGCATGAGCACATGGGTAGTGACTGTGTGATTAGAGTACTGCAAGGAGAGTGCATGGTGAATTTATAAGTGCTTGTGTTTTGGCGGAGTGATTAGATAAGGACATGGAACTCGCTGGGTGATTGGAGGAGTGCATGGGTAGTGACAAGGAGATGGCTGGACTGCATCATTAGTGCTCAGGGGATTGTAGCAGTGCATGTGTTAGTGCATGGGTCATTGCATAAGTACATGGGTACTGACTGGATGATTAGAGTCCTGCAAGGAGAGTGCATGGTGAATTTATAAGTGCTTGTGTTTTGGCGGAGTGATTGGATAAGGACATGGAACTGGCTGGGTGATTGGAGGAGTGCATGGGTAGTGACAAGGAGATGGCAGGACTGCATCAGTAGTGCTCAGGGGATTGTAGCAGTGCATGTGTTAGTGCCTGGATCATTGCATGCGTACATGGGTAGTGACTGGATGATTAGAGTACTGCAAGGAGAGTGCATGGTGAATTTATAAGTGCTTGTGTTTTGGTGCAGTGATTGGATAAGGACATGGAACTGGCTGGGTGATTGGAGGAGTGCATGGGTAGTGACAAGGAGATGGCTGGACTGCATCAGTAGTGCTCAGGGGATTGTAGCAGTGCATGTGTTAGTGCCTGGGTCATTGCATGAGTACATGGGTAGTGACTGGATGATTAGAGTACTGCAAGGAGAGTGCATGGTGAATTTATAAGTGCTTGGGTTTTGGCGGAGTGATTGGATAAGGACATGGAACTGGCTGGGTGATTGGAGGAGTGCATGGGTAGTGACAAGGAGATGGCTGGACTGCATCAGTAGTGCTCAGGGGATTGTAGCAGTTCATGTGTTAGTGCATGGGTCATTGCATGAGTACATGGGTAGTGACTGGATGATTAGAGTACTGCAAGGAGAGTGCATGGTGAATTTATAAGTGCTTGGGTTTTGGCGGAGTGATTGGATAAGGACATGGAACTGGCTGGGTGACTGGAGGAGTGCATGGGTAGTGACAAGGAGATGGCTGGACTGCATCAGTACTGCTCAGGGGATTGTAGCAGTGCATGTGTTAGTGCCTGGGCCATTGCATGAGTACATGGGTAGTGACTGGATGATTAGAATACTGCAAGGAGAGTGCATGGTGAATTTATAAGTGCTTGGGTTTTGGCGGAGTGATTGGATAAGTACATGGTGCTGGCTGGGTGATTAGAGGAGTGCATGGGTAGTGACAAGGAGATGGCTGGACTGCATCAGTAGTGCTCAGGGGATTATAGCAGTGCATGTGTTAGTGCCTGGGTCATTGCATGAGTACATGCGTAGTGACTGGATGATTAGAGTACTGCAAGGAGAGTGCATGGTGAATTTATAAGTGCTTGTGTTTTGGCGCAGTGATTAGATAAGGACATGGAACTGGCTGGGTGATTGGAGGAGTGCATGGGTAGTGACAAGGAGATGGCTGGACTGCATCAGTAGTGCTCAGGGGATTGTAGCAGTGCATGTGTTAGTGCCTCGGCCATTGCGTGAGTACATGGGTAGTGACTGGATGATTAGAGTACTGCAAGGAGAGTGCATGGTGAATTTATAAGTGCTTGTGTTTTGGCGCAGTGATTAGATAAGGACATGGAACTGGCTGGGTGATTGGAGGAGTGCATGGGTAGTGACAAGGAGATGGCTGGACTGCATCAGTAGTTCTCAGGGGATTGTAGCAGTGCATGTCTTAGTGCCTGGGTCATTGCATGAGTACATGGGTAGTGACTGGATGATTAGAGTACTGCAAGGAGAGTGCATGGTGAGTTTATAAGTGCTTGTGTTTTGGCGCAGTGATTAGATAAGGACATGGAACTGGCTGGGTGATTGGAGGAGTGCATGGGTAGTGAGAAGGAGATGGCTGGACTGCATCAGTAGTGCTCAGGGGATTGTAGCAGTGCAAGTGTTAGTGCCTGGGTCATTGCATGAGTACATGGGTAGTGACTGGATGATTAGAGTACTGCAAGGAGAGTGCATGGTGAATTTATAAGTGCTTGTGTTTTGGCGGAGTAATTGGATAAGGACATGGAGCTGGCTGGGTAATTGGAGGAGTGCATGGGTAGTGACAAGGAGATGGCTGGACTGCATCAGTAGTGCTCAGGGGATTGTAGCAGTGCATGTGTTAGTGCCTGGGTCATTGAATGAGCACATGGGTAGTGACTGTGTGATTAGAGTACTGCAAGGAGAGTGCATGGTGAATTTATAAGTGCTTGTGTTTTGGCGGAGTGATTAGATAAGGACATGGAACTCGCTGGGTGATTGGAGGAGTGCATGGGTAGTGACAAGGAGATGGCTGGACTGCATCAGTAGTGCTCAGGGGATTGTAGCAGTGCATGTGTTAGTGATTGGGTCATTGCATGAGTACATGGGTAGTGACTGGATGATTAAAGTACTGCAAGGAGAGTGCATGGTGAATTTATAAGTGCTTGTGTTTTGGCGCAGTGATTAGATAAGGACATGGAACTGGCTGGGTAATTGGAGGAGTGCATGGGTAGTGACAAGGAGATGGCTGGACTGCATCAGTAGTGCTCAGGGGATTGTAGCAGTGCATGTCTTAGTGCCTGGGTCATTCCATGAGTACATGGGTAGTGAATGGATGATTAGAGTACTGCAAGGAGAGTGCATGGTGAGTTTATAAGGGCTTGTGTTTTGGCGCAGTGATTAGATAAGGACATGGAACTGGCTGGGTGATTGGAGGAGTGCATGGGTAGTGAGAAGGAGATGGCTGGACTGCATCAGTAGTGCTCAGGGGATTATAGCAGTGCATGTGTTTGTGCGTGGGTCATTGCATAAGTACATGGGTACTGACTGGATGATTAGCGTACTGCAAGAAGACTGCATGGTGAATTTATAAGTGCTTGTGTTTTGGCGGAGTGATTGGATAAGGACATGGCGCTGGCTGGGTGATTGGAGGAGTGCATGGGTAGTGACATGGAGATGGCTGGACTGCATCAGTAGTGCTCAGGGGATTGTAGCAGTGCATGTGTTAGTGCCTGGGTCATTGCATGAGTACATGGGTAGTGACTGGATGATTAGAGTACTGCAAGGAGAGTGCATGGTGAATTTATAAGTGCTTGTGTTTTGTCGGAGTGATTGGATAAGTACATGGAACTGGCTGGGTGATTGGAGGAGTGCATGGGTAGTGACAAGGAGATGGCTGGACTGCATCAGTAGTGCTCAGGGTATTGCAGCAGTGCATGTGTTAGTGCCTGGGTCATTGCATGAGTACATGGGTACTGACTGGATGATTAGAGTACTGCAAGGAGAACGCATGGTGAATTTATAAGTGCTTGTGTTTTGGCAGAGTGATTGGATAAGTACATGGTGCTGGCTGGGTGATTGGAGGAGTGCATGGGTAGTGACAAGGAGATGGCTGGACTGCATCAGTAGTGCTCAGGGGATTGTAGCAGTGCATGTGTTAGTGCCTGGGCCATTGCATAAGTAAATGGGTACAGACTGGATGATAAGAGTACTGCAAGGAGAGTGCATGGTGAATTTATAAGTGCTTGGGTTTTGGCGGAGTGATTGGATAAGTACATGGTGCTGGCTGGGTGATTGGAGGAGTGCATGGGTAGTGACAAGGAGATGGCTGGATGCATCAGTAGTGCTCAGGGGATTGTAGCAGTGCATGTGTTTGTGCCTGGGTCATTGCATGAGTACATGGGTAGTGCCTGGATGATTAGAGTACTGCAAGGAGAGTGCATGGTGAATTTATAAGTGCTTGTGTTTTGGCGCAGTGATTAGATAAGGACATGGAACTGGCTGGGTGATTGGAGGAGTGCATGGGTAGTGACAAGGAGATGGCTGGACTGCATCAGTAGTGCTCAGGGGATTGTAGCAGTGCATGTGTTAGTGCCTGGGTCATTGCATGAGTACATAGGTAGTGACTGGATGATTAGAGTACTGCAAGGAGAGTGCATGGTGAATTTATAAGTGCTTGTGTTTTGGCGCAGAGATTAGATAAGGACATGGAACTGGCTGGGTAATTGGAGGAGTGCATGGGTAGTGACAAGGAGATGGCTGGACTGCATCAGTAGTGCTCAGGGGATTGTAGCAGTGCATGTCTTAGTGCCTGGGTCATTCCATGAGTACATGGGTAGTGAATGGATGATTAGAGTACTGCAAGGAGAGTGCATGGTGAGTTTATAAGTGCTTGTGTTTTGGCGCAGTGATTAGATAAGGACATGGAACTGGCTGGGTGATTGGAGGAGTGCATGGGTAGTGAGAAGGAGATGGCTGGACTGCATCAGTAGTGCTCAGGGGATTATAGCAGTGCATGTGTTTGTGCCTGGGTCATTGCATGAGTACATGGGTACTGACTGGATGATTAGCGTACTGCAAGAAGACTGCATGGTGAATTTATAAGTGCTTGTGTTTTGGCGGAGTGATTGGATAAGGACATGGCGCTGGCTGGGTGATTGGAGGAGTGCATGGGTAGTGACAAGGAGATGGCTGGACTGCATCAGTAGTGCTCAGGGTATTGCAGCAGTGCATGTGTTAGTGCCTGGGTCATTGCATGAGTACATGGGTACTGACTGGATGATTAGAGTACTGCAAGGAGAACGCATGGTGAATTTATAAGTGCTTGTGTTTTGGCAGAGTGATTGGATAAGTACATGGTGCTGGCTGGGTGATTGGAGGAGTGCATGGGTAGTGACAAGGAGATGGCTGGACTGCATCAGTAGTGCTCAGGGGATTGTAGCAGTGCATGTGTTAGTGCCTGGGCCATTGCATAAGTAAATGGGTACAGACTGGATGATAAGAGTACTGCAAGGAGAGTGCATGGTGAATTTATAAGTGCTTGGGTTTTGGCGGAGTGATTGGATAAGTACATGGTGCTGGCTGGGTGATTGGAGGAGTGCATGGGTAGTGACAAGGAGATGGCTGGATGCATCAGTAGTGCTCAGGGGATTGTAGCAGTGCATGTGTTAGTGCCTGGGTCATTGCATGAGTACATGGGTAGTGCCTGGATGATTAGAGTACTGCAAGGAGAGTGCATGGTGAATTTATAAGTGCTTGTGTTTTGTCGGAGTGATTGGATAAGTACATGGAACTGGCTGGGTGATTGGAGGAGTGCATGGGTAGTGACAAGGAGATGGCTGGACTGCATCAGTAGTGCTCAGGGTATTGCAGCAGTGCATGTGTTAGTGCCTGGGTCATTGCATGAGTACATGGGTACTGACTGGAGGATTAGAGTACTGCAAGGAGAGTGCATGGTGAATTTATAAGTGCTTGGGTTTTGGCGGAGTGATTGGATAAGAACATGGTGCTGACTGGGTGATTGGAGGAGTGCATGGGTAGTGACAAGGAGATGGCTGGACTGCATCAGTAGTGCTCAGGGGATTGTAGCAGTGCATGTGTTAGTGCCTGGGTCATTGCATGAGTACATGGGTACTGACTGGAGGATTAGAGTACTGCAAGGAGAGTGCATGGTGAATTTATAAGTGCTTGTGTTTTGGCGGAGTGATTGGATAAGGACATGGAACTGGCTGGGTGATTGGAGGAGTGCATGGGTAGTGACAAGGAGATGGCTGGACTGCATCAGTAGTGCTCAGGGGATTGTAGCAGTGCATGTGTTAGTGCCTGGGACATTGCATGAGTACATGGGTACTGACTGGATGATTAGAGTACTGCAAGGAGAGTGCATGGTGAATTTATAAATGCTTGTGTTTTGGCGCAGCGATTAGATAAGGACATGGAACTGGCTGGGTGATCGGAGGAGTGCATGGGTAGTGACGATAAGGACATGGAACTGGCTGGGTGATCGGAGGAGTGCATGGGTAGTGACAAGGAGATGGCTGGACTGCATCAGTAGTGCTCAGGGGATTGTAGCAGTGCATGTCTTAGTGCCTGGGTCATTCCATGAGTACATGGGTAGTGAATGGATGATTAGAGTACTGCAAGGAGAGTGCATGGTGAGTTTATAAGTGCTTGTGTTTTGGCGCAGTGATTAGATAAGGACATGGAACTGGCTGGGTGATTGGAGGAGTGCATGGGTAGTGACAAGGAGATGGCTGGACTGCATCAGTAGTGCTCAGGGGATTGTAGCAGTGCATGTGTTAGTGCCTGGGCCATTGCATAAGTAAATGGGTACTGACTGGATGATTAGAGTACTGCAAGGAGAGTGCATGGTGAATTTATAAGTGCTTGGGTTTTGGCGGAGTGATTGGATAAGTACATGGTGCTGGCTGGGTGATTGGAGGAGTGCATGGGTAGTGACAAGGAGATGGCTGGACTGCATCCGTAGTGCTCAGAGGATTGTAGCAGTGCATGTGTTAGTGCCTGGGTCATTGCATGAGTACATGGGTAGTGACTGGATGATTAGAGTACTGCAAGGAGAGTGCATGGTGAATTTATAAGTGCTTGTGTTGTGGCGCAGTGATTAGATCAGGACATGGAACTGGCTTGGTGATTGGAGGAGTGCATGGGTAGTGACAAGGAGATGGCTGGACTGCATCAGTAGTGCTCAGGGGATTGTAGCAGTGCATGTGTTAGTGCCTGGGTCATTGCATAAGTCCATGGGTACTGACTGGATGATTAGAGTACTGCAAGGAGAGTGCATGGTGAATTTATAAGTGCTTGTGTTTTAGCGGAGTGATTGGATAAGTACATGGAACTGGCTGGGTGATTGGAGGAGTGCATGGGTAGTGACAAGGAGATGGCTGGACTGCATCATGTGTTCAGGGGATTGTAGGAGTGCACGTGTTAGTGCCTGGGTCATTGCATGAGTACATGGGTAGGGAATAGATGATTAAAGTACTGCAAGGAGAGTGCATGGTGAATTTATAAGTGCTTGTGTTTTGGCACAGTGATTAGATAAGGACATGGAACTGGCTGGGTGATTGGAGGAGTGCATGGGTAGTGAGAAGGAGATGGCTGGACTGCATCAGTAGTGCTCAGGGGATTGTAGCAGTGCATGTGTTAGTGCCTGGGTCATTGCATGAGTACATGGGTAGTGACTGGATGATTAGAGTACTGCAAGGAGAGTGCATGGTGAATTTATAAGTGCTTGTGTTTTGGCACAGTGATTAGATAAGGACATGGAACTGGCTGGGTGATTGGAGGAGTGCATGGGTAGTGACAAGGAGATGGCTGGTCTGCATCAGTAGTGCTCAGGGGATTGTAGCAGTGCATGTCTTAGTGCCTGGGTCATTGCATGAGTAAATGGGTAGTGAGTGGATGATTAGAGTACTGCAAGGAGAGTGCATGGTGAGTTTATAAGTGCTTGTGTTTTGCCGCAGTGATTAGATAAGGACATGGAACTGGCTGGGTGATTGGAGGAGTGCATGGGTAGTGACAAGGAGATGGCTGGACTGCATCAGTAGTGCTCAGGGGATTGTATCAGTGCATGTGTTAGTGCCTGGGTCATTGCATGAGTACATGGGTAGTGACTGGATGATTAGAGTACTGCAAGGAGAGTGCATGGTGAATTTATAAGTGCTTGTGTTTTGGCGGAGTGATTGGATAAGTACATGGAACTGGCTGGGTGATTGGAGGAGTGCATGGGTAGTGACAAGGAGATGGCTGGACTGCATCAGTAGTGCTCAGGGTATTGCAGCAGTGCATGTGTTAGTGCCTGGGTCATTGCATGAGTACATGGGTACGGAGTGGATGATTAGAGTACTGCAAGGAGAGTGCATGGTGAATTTATAAGTGCTTGTGTTTTTGCGGAGTGATTGGATAAGTACATGGTGCTGGCTGGGTGATTGGAGGAGTGCATGGGTAGTGACAAGGAGATGGCTGGACTGCATCAGTAGTGCTCAGGGGATTGTAGCAGTGCATGTGTTAGTGCCTGGGCCATTGCATAAGTAAATGGGTACTGACTGGATGATTAGAGTACTGCAAGGAGAGTGCATGGTGAATTTATAAGTGCTTGGGTTTTGGCGGAGTGATTGGATAAGTACATGGTGCTGGCTGGGTGATTGGAGGAGTGCATGGGTAGTGACAAGGAGATGGCTGGACTGCATCAGTAGTGCTCAGGGGATTGTAGCAGTGCATGTGTTAGTGCCTGGGTCATTGCATGAGTACATGGGTAGTGACTGGATGATTAGAGTACTGCAAGGAGAGTGCATGGTGAATTTATAAGTGCTTGTGTTGTGGCGCAGTGATTAGATCAGGACATGGAACTGGCTTGGTGATTGGAGGAGTGCATGGGTAGTGACAAGGAGATGTCTGGACTGCATCAGTAGTGCTCAGGGGATTGTAGCAGTGCATGTGTTAGTGCCTGGGTCATTGCATAAGTCCATGGGTACTGACTGGATGATTAGAGTACTGCAAGGAGAGTGCATGGTGAATTTATAAGTGCTTGTGTTTTAGCGGAGTGATTGGATAAGTACATGGAACTGGCTGGGTGATTGGAGGAGTGCATGGGTAGTGACAAGGAGATGGCTGGACTGCATCATGTGTTCAGGGGATTGTAGGAGTGCACGTGTTAGTGCCTGGGTCATTGCATGAGTACATGGGTAGTGACTGGATGATTAAAGTACTGCAAGGAGAGTGCATGGTGAATTTATAAGTGCTTGTGTTTTGGCACAGTGATTAGATAAGGACATCGAACTGGCTGGGTGATTGGAGGAGTGCATGGGTAGTGACAAGGAGATGGCTGGACTGCATCAGTAGTGCTCAGGGTATTGCAGCAGTGCATGTGTTAGTGCCTGGGTCATTGCATGAGTACATGGGTACTGACTGGATGATTAGAGTACTGCAAGGAGAACGCATGGTGAATTTATAAGTGCTTGTGTTTTGGCAGAGTGATTGGATAAGTACATGGTGCTGGCTGGGTGATTGGAGGAGTGCATGGGTAGTGACAAGGAGATGGCTGGACTGCATCAGTAGTGCTCAGGGGATTGTAGCAGTGCATGTGTTAGTGCCTGGGCCATTGCATAAGTAAATGGGTACAGACTGGATGATAAGAGTACTGCAAGGAGAGTGCATGGTGAATTTATAAGTGCTTGGGTTTTGGCGGAGTGATTGGATAAGTACATGGTGCTGGCTGGGTGATTGGAGGAGTGCATGGGTAGTGACAAGGAGATGGCTGGATGCATCAGTAGTGCTCAGGGGATTGTAGCAGTGCATGTGTTAGTGCCTGGGTCATTGCATGAGTACATGGGTAGTGCCTGGATGATTAGAGTACTGCAAGGAGAGTGCATGGTGAATTTATAAGTGCTTGTGTTTTGGCGCAGTGATTAGATAAGGACATGGAACTGGCTGGGTGATTGGAGGAGTGCATGGGTAGTGACAAGGAGATGGCTGGACTGCATCATTAGTGCTCAGGGGATTGTAGCAGTGTATGTGTTTGTGCCTGGGTCATTGCATGAGTCCATGGGTAGTGACTGGATGATTAGAGTACTGCTAGGAGAGTGCATGGTGAATTTATAAGTGCTTGTGTTTTGGCGGAGTGATTGGATAAGTACATGGAACTGGCTGGGTGATTGGAGGAGTGCATGGGTAGTGACAAGGAGATGGCTGGACTGCATCAGTAGTGCTCAGGGGATTAAAGCAGTGCATGTGTTAGTGCCTGGATCATTGCATGAGTACATGGGTAGTGACTGGATGATTAGAGTACTGCAAGGAGAGTGCATGGTGAATTTATAAGTGCTTGTGTTTTGTGCAGTGGTTGGATAAGGACATTGAACTGGCTGGGTGATTGGAGGAGTGCATGGGTAGTGACAAGGAGATGGCTGGACTGCATCAGTAGTGCTCGGGGGATTGTAGCAGTGCATGTGTTAGTGCCTGGGTTATTGCATGAGTACATGGGTAGTGACTGGAGGATTAGAGTACTGCAAGGAGAGTGCAGGGTGAATTTATAAGTGCTTGGGTTTTGGCGGAGTGATTGGATAAGTACATGATGCTGGCTGGGTGATTGGAGGAGTGCATGGGTAGTGACAAGGAGATGGCTGGACTGCATCAGTAGTGCTCAGGGGATTGTAGCAGTGCATGTGTTAGTGCCTGGGTCATTGCATGAGTACATGGGTACTGACTGGAGGATTAGAGTACTGCAAGGAGAGTGCATGGTGAATTTATAAGTGCTTGTGTTTTGGCGGAGTGATTGGATAAGGACATGGAACTGGCTGGGTGATTGGAGGAGTGCATGGGTAGTGACAAGGAGATGGCTGGACTGCATCAGTAGTGCTCAGGGGATTGTAGCAGTGCATGTGTTAGTGCCTGGGACATTGCATGAGTACATGGGTACTGACTGGATGATTAGAGTACTGCAAGGAGAGTGCATGGTGAATTTATAAGTGCTTGTGTTTTGGCGCAGTGATTAGATAAGGACATGGAACTGGCTGGGTGATTGGAGGAGTGCATGGGTAGTGACAAGGAGATGGCTGGACTGCATCAGTAGTGCTCAGGGGATTGTAGCAGTGCATGTGTTAGTGCCTGGGTCATTGCATGAGTACATAGGTAGTGACTGGATGATTAGAGTACTGCAAGGAGAGTGCATGGTGAATTTATAAGTGCTTGTGTTTTGGCGCAGTGACTAGATAAGGACATGGAACTGGCTGAGTGATCGGAGGAGTGCATGGGTAGTGACAAGGAGATGGCTGGACTGCATCAGTAGTGCTCAGGGGATTGTAGCAGTGCATGTCTTAGTGCCTGGGTCATTCCATGAGTACATGGGTAGTGAATGGATGATTAGAGTACTGCAAGGAGAGTGCATGGTGAGTTTATAAGTGCTTGTATTTTGGCGCAGTGATTAGATAAGGACATGGAACTGGCTGGGTGATTGGAGGAGTGCATTGGTAGTGAGAAGGAGATGGCTGGACTGCATCAATAGTGCTCAGGGGATTATAGCAGTGCATGTGTTTGTGCCTGGGTCATTGCATAAGTACATGGGTACTGACTGGATGATTAGAGTACTGCTAGGAGAGTGCATGGTGAATTTATAAGTGCTTGTGTTTTGGCGGAGTGATTGGATAAGTACATGGAACTGGCTGGGTGATTGGAGGAGTGCATGGGTAGTGACAAGGAGATGGCTGGACTGCATCAGTAGTGCTCAGGGGATTAAAGCAGTGCATGTGTTAGTGCCTGGATCATTGCATGAGTACATGGGTAGTGACTGGATGATTAGAGTACTGCAAGGAGAGTGCATGGTGAATTTATAAGTGCTTGTGTTTTGTGCAGTGGTTGGATAAGGACATTGAACTGGCTGGGTGATTGGAGGAGTGCATGGGTAGTGACAAGGAGATGGCTGGACTGCATCAGTAGTGCTCGGGGGATTGTAGCAGTGCATGTGTTAGTGCCTGGGTTATTGCATGAGTACATGGGTAGTGACTGGAGGATTAGAGTACTGCAAGGAGAGTGCATGGTGAATTTATAAGTGCTTGGGTTTTGGCGGAGTGATTGGATAAGTACATGGTGCTGGCTGGGTGATTGGAGGAGTGCATGGGTAGTGACAAGGAGATGGCTGGACTGCATCAGTAGTGCTCAGGGGATTGTAGCAGTGCATGTGTTAGTGCCTGGGTCATTGCATGAGTACATGGGTACTGACTGGAGGATTAGAGTACTGTAAGGAGAGTGCATGGTGAATTTATAAGTGCTTGTGTTTTGGCGGAGTGATTGGATAAGGACATGGAACTGGCTGGGTGATTGGAGGAGTGCATGGGTAGTGACAAGGAGATGGCTGGACTGCATCAGTAGTGCTCAGGGGATTGTAGCAGTGCATGTGTTAGTGCCTGGGACATTGCATGAGTACATGGGTACTGACTGGATGATTAGAGTACTGCAAGGAGAGTGCATGGTGAATTTATAAGTGCTTGTGTTTTGGCGCAGTGATTAGATAAGGACATGGAACTGGCTGGGTGATTGGAGGAGTGCATGGGTAGTGACAAGGAGATGGCTGGACTGCATCAGTAGTGCTCAGGGGATTGTAGCAGTGCATGTGTTAGTGCCTGGGTCATTGCATGAGTACATAGGTAGTGACTGGATGATTAGAGTACTGCAAGGAGAGTGCATGGTGAATTTATAAGTGCTTGTGTTTTGGCGCAGTGACTAGATAAGGACATGGAACTGGCTGGGTGATCGGAGGAGTGCATGGGTAGTGACAAGGAGATGGCTGGACTGCATCAGTAGTGCTCAGGGGATTGTAGCAGTGCATGTCTTAGTGCCTGGGTCATTCCATGAGTACATGGGTAGTGAATGGATGATTAGAGTACTGCAAGGAGAGTGCATGGTGAGTTTATAAGTGCTTGTATTTTGGCGCAGTGATTAGATAAGGACATGGAACTGGCTGGGTGATTGGAGGAGTGCATGGGTAGTGAGAAGGAGATGGCTGGACTGCATCATTAGTGCTCAGGGGATTATAGCAGTGCATGTGTTTGTGCCTGGGTCATTGCATAAGTACATGGGTACTGACTGGATGATTAGAGTACTGCTAGGAGAGTGCATGGTGAATTTATAAGTGCTTGTGTTTTGGCGGAGTGATTGGATAAGTACATGGAACTGGCTGGGTGATTGGAGGAGTGCATGGGTAGTGACAAGGAGATGGCTGGACTGCATCAGTAGTTCTCAGGGGATTAAAGCAGTGCATGTGTTAGTGCCTGGATCATTGCATGAGTACATGGTTAGTGACTGGATGATTAGAGTACTGCAAGGAGAGTGCATGGTGAATTTATAAGTGCTTGTGTTTTGTGCAGTGGTTGGATAAGGACATTGAACTGGCTGGGTGATTGGAGGAGTGCATGGGTAGTGACAAGGAGATGGCTGGACTGCATCAGTAGTGCTCGGGGGATTGTAGCAGTGCATGTGTTAGTGCCTGGGTTATTGCATGAGTACATGGGTAGTGACTGGAGGATTAGAGTACTGCAAGGAGAGTGCATGGTGAATTTATAAGTGCTTGGGTTTTGGCGGAGTGATTGGATAAGTACATGGTGCTGGCTGGGTGATTGGAGGAGTGCATGGGTAGTGACAAGGAGATGGCTGGACTGCATCAGTAGTGCTCAGGGGATTGTAGCAGTGCATGTGTTAGTGCCTGGGTCATTGCATGAGTACATGGGTACTGACTGGAGGATTAGAGTACTGTAAGGAGAGTGCATGGTGAATTTATAAGTGCTTGTGTTTTGGCGGAGTGATTGGATAAGGACATGGAACTGGCTGGGTGATTGGAGGAGTGCATGGGTAGTGACAAGGAGATGGCTGGACTGCATCAGTAGTGCTCAGGGGATTGTAGCAGTGCATGTGTTAGTGCCTGGGACATTGCATGAGTACATGGGTACTGACTGGATGATTAGAGTACTGCAAGGAGAGTGCATGGTGAATTTATAAGTGCTTGTGTTTTGGCGCAGTGATTAGATAAGGACATGGAACTGGCTGGGTGATTGGAGGAGTGCATGGGTAGTGACAAGGAGATGGCTGGACTGCATCAGTAGTGCTCAGGGGATTGTAGCAGTGCATGTGTTAGTGCCTGGGTCATTGCATGAGTACATAGGTAGTGACTGGATGATTAGAGTACTGCAAGGAGAGTGCATGGTGAATTTATAAGTGCTTGTGTTTTGGCGCAGTGACTAGATAAGGACATGGAACTGGCTGGGTGATCGGAGGAGTGCATGGGTAGTGACAAGGAGATGGCTGGACTGCATCAGTAGTGCTCAGGGGATTGTAGCAGTGCATGTCTTAGTGCCTGGGTCATTCCATGAGTACATGGGTAGTGAATGGATGATTAGAGTACTGCAAGGAGAGTGCATGGTGAGTTTATAAGTGCTTGTATTTTGGCGCAGTGATTAGATAAGGACATGGAACTGGCTGGGTGATTGGAGGAGTGCATGGGTAGTGAGAAGGAGATGGCTGGACTGCATCAATAGTGCTCAGGGGATTATAGCAGTGCATGTGTTTGTGCCTGGGTCATTGCATAAGTACATGGGTACTGACTGGATGATTAGAGTACTGCTAGGAGAGTGCATGGTGAATTTATAAGTGCTTGTGTTTTGGCGGAGTGATTGGATAAGTACATGGAACTGGCTGGGTGATTGGAGGAGTGCATGGGTAGTGACAAGGAGATGGCTGGACTGCATCAGTAGTGCTCAGGGGATTAAAGCAGTGCATGTGTTAGTGCCTGGATCATTGCATGAGTACATGGGTAGTGACTGGATGATTAGAGTACTGCAAGGAGAGTGCATGGTGAATTTATAAGTGTTTGTGTTTTGTGCAGTGGTTGGATAAGGACATTGAACTGGCTGGGTGATTGGAGGAGTGCATGGGTAGTGACAAGGAGATGGCTGGACTGCATCAGTAGTGCTCGGGGGATTGTAGCAGTGCATGTGTTAGTGCCTGGGTTATTGCATGAGTACATGGGTAGTGACTGGAGGATTAGAGTACTGCAAGGAGAGTGCATGGTGAATTTATAAGTGCTTGTGTTTTGTGCAGTGGTTGGATAAGGACATGGAACTGGCTGGGTGATTGGAGGAGTGCATGGGTAGTGACAAGGAGATGGCTGGACTGCATCAGTAGTGCTCAGGGGATTGTAGCAGTGCATGTGTTAGTAGCTGGGTCATTGCATGAGTACATGGGTACTGACTGGAGGATTAGAGTACTGTAAGGAGAGTGCATGGTGAATTTATAAGTGCTTGTGTTTTGGCGGAGTGATTGGATAAGGACATGGAACTGGCTGGGTGATTGGAGGAGTGCATGGGTAGTGACAAGGAGATGGCTGGACTGCATCAGTAGTGCTCAGGGGATTGTAGCAGTGCATGTGTTAGTGCCTGGGACATTGCATGAGTACATGGGTACTGACTGGATGATTAGAGTACTGCAAGGAGAGTGCATGGTGAATTTATAAGTGCTTGTGTTTTGGCGCAGTGATTAGATAAGGACATGGAACTGGCTGGGTGATTGGAGGAGTGCATGGGTAGTGACAAGGAGATGGCTGGACTGCATCAGTAGTGCTCAGGGGATTGTAGCAGTGCATGTGTTAGTGCCTGGGTCATTGCATGAGTACATAGGTAGTGACTGGATGATTAGAGTACTGCAAGGAGAGTGCATGGTGAATTTATAAGTGCTTGTGTTTTGGCGCAGTGACTAGATAAGGACATGGAACTGGCTGGGTGATCGGAGGAGTGCATGGGTAGTGACAAGGAGATGACTGGACTGCATCAGTAGTGCTCAGGGGATTGTAGCAGTGCATGTCTTAGTGCCTGGGTCATTCCATGAGTACATGGGTAGTGAATGGATGATTAGAGTACTGCAAGGAGAGTGCATGGTGAGTTTATAAGTGCTTGTATTTTGGCGCAGTGATTAGATAAGGACATGGAACTGGCTGGGTGATTGGAGGAGTGCATGGGTAGTGAGAAGGAGATGGCTGGACTGCATCAATAGTGCTCAGGGGATTATAGCAGTGCATGTGTTTGTGCCTGGGTCATTGCATAAGTACATGGGTACTGACTGGATGATTAGCGTACTGCAAGAAGACTGCATGGTGAATTTATAAGTGCTTGTGTTTTGGCGGAGTGATTGGATAAGTACATGGAACTGGCTGGGTGACTGGAGGAGTGCATGGGTAGTGACAAGGAGATGGCTGGACTGCATCAGTAGTGCTCAGGGTATTGCAGCAGTGCATGTGTTAGTGCCTGGGTCATTGCATGAGTACATGGGTACGGAGTGGATGATTAGAGTACTGCAAGGAGAGTGCATGGTGAATTTATAAGTGCTTGTGTTTTTGCGGAGTGATTGGATAAGTACATGGTGCTGGCTGGGTGATTGGAGGAGTGCATGGGTAGTGACAAGGAGATGGCTGGACTGCATCAGTAGTGCTCAGGGGATTGTAGCAGTGCATGTGTTAGTGCCTGGGCCATTGCATAAGTAAATGGGTACTGACTGAATGATTAGAGTACTGCAAGGAGAGTGCATGGTGAATTTATAAGTGCTTGGGTTTTGGCGGAGTGATTGGATAAGTACATGGTGCTGGCTGGGTGATTGGAGGAGTGCATGGGTAGTGACAAGGAGATGGCTGGACTGCATCCGTAGTGCTCAGGGGATTGTAGCAGTGCATGTGTTAGTGCCTGGGTCATTGCATGAGTACATGGGTAGTGACTGGATGATTAGAGTACTGCAAGGAGAGTGCATGGTGAATTTATAAGTGCTTGTGTTGTGGCGCAGTGATTAGATCAGGACATGGAACTGGCTTGGTGATTGGAGGAGTGCATGGGTAGTGACAAGGAGATGGCTGGACTGCATCAGTAGTGCTCAGCGGATTGTAGCACTGCATGTGTTAGTGCCTGGGTCATTGCATAAGTCCATGGGTACTGACTGGATGATTAGAGTACTGCAAGGAGAGTGCATGGTGAATTTATAAGTGCTTGTGTTTTAGCGGAGTGATTGGATAAGTACATGGAACTGGCTGGGTGATTGGAGGAGTGCATGGGTAGTGACAAGGAGATGGCTGGACTGCATCATGTGTTCAGGGGATTGTAGGAGTGCACGTGTTAGTGCCTGGGTCATTGCATGAGTACATGGGTAGTGACTGGATGATTAAAGTACTGCAAGGAGAGTGCATGGTGAATTTATAAGTGCTTGTGTTTTGGCACAGTGATTAGATAAGGACATGGAACTGGCTGGGTGATTGGAGGAGTGCATGGGTAGTGAGAAGGAGATGGCTGGACTGCATCAATAGTGCTCAGGGGATTGTAGCAGTGCATGTGTTAGTGCCTGGGTCATTGCATGAGTACATGGGTAGTGACTGGATGATTAGAGTACTGCAAGGAGAGTGCATGGTGAATTTATAAGTGCTTGTGTTTTGGCACAGTGATTAGATAAGGACATGGAACTGGCTCGGTGATTGGAGGAGTGCATGGGTAGTGACAAGGAGATGGCTGGTCTGCATCAGTAGTGCTCAGGGGATTGTAGCAGTGCATGTCTTAGTGCCTGGGTCATTGCATGAGTACATGGGTAGTGAGTGGATGATTAGAGTACTGCAAGGAGAGTGCATGGTGAGTTTATAAGTGCTTGTGTTTTGCCGCAGTGATTAGATAAGGACATGGAACTGGCTGGGTGATTGGAGGAGTGCATGGGTAGTGACAAGGAGATGGCTGGACTGCATCAGTAGTGCTCAGGGGATTGTAGCAGTGCATGTGTTAGTGCCTGGGTCATTGCATGAGTACATGGGTAGTGACTGGATGATTAGAGTACTGCAAGGAGAGTGCATGGTGAATTTATAAGTGCTTGTGTTTTGGCCGAGTGATTGGATAAGTATATGGAACTGGCTGGGTGATTGGAGGAGTGCATGGGTAGTGACAAGGAGATGGCTGGACTGCATCAGTAGTGCTCAGGGTATTGCAGCAGTGCATGTGTTAGTGCCTGGGTCATTGCATGAGTACATGGGTACGGAGTGGATGATTAGAGTACTGCAAGGAGAGTGCATGGTGAATTTATAAGTTCTTGGGTTTTGGCGGAGTGATTGGATAAGTACATGGTGCTGGCTGGGTGATTGGAGGAGTGCATGGGTAGTGACAAGGAGATGGCTGGACTGCATCAGTAGTGCTCAGGGGATTGTAGCAGTGCATGTGTTAGTGCCTGGGTCATTGCATGAGTACATGGGTAGTGACTGGATGATTAGAGTACTGCAAGGAGAGTGCATGGTGAATTTATAAGTGCTTGTGTTGTGGCGCAGTGATTAGATCAGGACATGGAACTGGCTTGGTGATTGGAGGAGTGCATGGGTAGTGACAAGGAGATGTCTGGACTGCATCAGTAGTGCTCAGGGGATTGTAGCAGTGCATGTGTTAGTGCCTGGGTCATTGCATAAGTCCATGGGTACTGACTGGATGATTAGAGTACTGCAAGGAGAGTGCATGGTGAATTTATAAGTGCTTGTGTTTTAGCGGAGTGATTGGATAAGTACATGGAACTGGCTGGGTGATTGGAGGAGTGCATGGGTAGTGACAAGGAGATGGCTGGACTGCATCATGTGTTCAGGGGATTGTAGGAGTGCACGTGTTAGTGCCTGGGTCATTGCATGAGTACATGGGTAGTGACTGGATGATTAAAGTACTGCAAGGAGAGTGCATGGTGAATTTATAAGTGCTTGTGTTTTGGCACAGTGATTAGATAAGGACATGGAACTGGCTGGGTGATTGGAGGAGTGCATGGGTAGTGAGAAGGAGATGGCTGGACTGCATCAGTAGTGCTCAGGGGATTGTAGCAGTGCATGTGTTAGTGCCTGGGTCATTGCATGAGTACATGGGTAGTGACTGGATGATTAGAGTACTGCAAGGAGAGTGCATGGTGAATTTATAAGTGCTTGTGTTTTGGCACAGTGATTAGATAAGGACATGGAACTGGCTGGGTGATTGGAGGAGTGCATGGGTAGTGACAAGGAGATGGCTGGGCTGCATCAGTAGTGCTCAGGGGATTGTAGCAGTGCATGTGTTAGTGCCTGGGTCATTGCAAGAGTACATGGGTAGTGACTGGATGATTAGAGTACAGCAAGGAGAGTGCATGGTGAATTTATAAGTGCTTGTGTTTTGGCGCAGTGATTAGATAAGGACATGGAACTGGCTGGGTGATTGGAGGAGTGCATGGGTAGTGACAAGGAGATGGCTGGACTGCATCATTAGTGCTCAGGGGATTGTAGCAGTGTATGTGTTAGTGCCTGGGTCATTGCATGAGTACATGGGTAGTGACTGGATGATTAGAGTACTGCTAGGAGAGTGCATGGTGAATTTATAAGTGCTTGTGTTTTGGCGGAGTGATTGGATAAGTACATGGAACTGGCTGGGTGATTGGAGGAGTGCATGGGTAGTGACAAGGAGATGGCTGGACTGCATCAGTAGTGCTCAGGGGATTAAAGCAGTGCATGTGTTAGTGCCTGGATCATTGCATGAGTACATGGGTACTGACTGGATGATTAGAGTACTGCAAGGAGAGTGCATGGTGAATTTATAAGTGCTTGTGTTTTGGCGGAGTGATTGGATAAGGACATGGAGTTGGCTGGGTAATTGGAGGAGTGCATGGGTAGTGACAAGGAGATGGCTGGACTGTATCAGTAGTGCTCAGGGGATTGTAGCAGTGCATGTGTTAGTGCCTGGGTCATTGCATGAGTACATGGGTAGTGACTGGATGATTAGAGTACTGCAAGGAGAGTGCATGGTGAATTTATAAGTGCTTGTGTTTTGGCACAGTGATTGGATAAGGACATGGAACTGGCTGGGTGATTGGAGGAGTGCATGGGTAGTGACAAGGAGATGGCTGGGCTGCATCAGTAGTGCTCAGGGGATTGTAGCAGTGCATGTGTTAGTGCCTGGGTCATTGCAAGAGTACATGGGTAGTGACTGGATGATTAGAGTACAGCAACGAGAGTGCATGGTGAATTTATAAGTGCTTGTGTTTTGGCGCAGTGATTAGATAAGGACATGGAACTGGCTGGGTGATTGGAGGAGTGCATGGGTAGTGACAAGGAGATGGCTGGACTGCATCATTAGTGCTCAGGGGATTGTAGCAGTGTATGTGTTAGTGCCTGGGTCATTGCATGAGTACATGGGTAGTGACTGGATGATTAGAGTACTGCTAGGAGAGTGCATGGTGAATTTATAAGTGCTTGTGTTTTGGCGGAGTGATTGGATAAGTACATGGAACTGGCTGGGTAATTGGAGGAGTGCATGGGTAGTGACAAGGAGATGGCTGGACTGCATCAGTAGTGCTCAGGGGATTAAAGCAGTGCATGTGTTAGTGCCTGGATCATTGCATGAGTACATGGGTAGTGACTGGATGATTAGAGTACTGCAAGGAGAGTGCATGGTGAATTTATAAGTGCTTGTGTTTTGTGCAGTGGTTGGATAAGGACATGGAACTGGCTGGGTGATTGGAGGAGTGCATGGGTAGTGACAAGGAGATGGCTGGACTGCATCAGTAGTGCTCAGGGTAATGTAGCAGTGCATGTGTTAGTGCCTGGGTCATTGCATGAGTACATGGGTAGTGACTGGATGATTAGAGTACTGCAAGGAGAGTGCATGGCGAATTTATAAGTGCTTGTGTTTTGGCGCAGTGATTGGATAAGGACATGGAACTGGCTGGGTGATTGGAGGAGTGCATGGGTAGTGACAAGGAGATGGCTGGACTGCATCATTAGAGCTCAGGGGATTGTAGCAGTGCATGTGTTAGTGCCTGGGTCATTGCATGAGTACATGGGTAGTGACTGGATGATTAGAGTCCTGCAAGGAGAGTGCATGGTGAATTTATAAGTGCTTGTGTTTTGGCAGAGTGATTAGATAAGGACATGGAACTGGCTGGGTGATTGGAGGAGTGCTTGGGTAGTGACAAGGAGATGGCTGGACTGCATCAGTAGTGCTCAGGGGATTGTAGCAGTGCATGTGTTAGTGCCTGGGTCATTGCATGAGTACATGGGTAGTGACTGGATGATTAGAGTACTGCAAGGAGAGTGCATGGTGAATTTTGAAGTGCTTGTGTTTTGGCACAGTGATTAGATAAGGACATGGAACTGGCTGAGAGATTGGAGAAGTGCATGGGTAGTGACAAGGAGATGGCTGGACTGCATCATTAGAGCTCAGGGGATTGTAGCAGTGCATGTGTTAGTGCCTGGATCATTGCATGAGTACATGGGTAGTGACTGGATGATTAGAGTACTGCAAGGAGAGTGCATGGTGAATTTATAAGTGCTTGTGTTTTGGTGCAGTGATTGGATAAGGACATGGAACTGGCTGGGTGATTGGAGGAGTGCATGGGTAGTGACAAGGAGATGGCTGGACTGCATCAGTAGTGCTCAGGGGTTGTAGCAGTGTATGTGTTAGTGCCTGGGTCATTGCATGAGTACATGGGTAGTGACTGGATGATTAGAGTACTGCAAGGAGAGTGCATGGTGAATTTATAAGTGCTTGGGTTTTGGCGGAGTGATTGGATAAGGACATGGAACTGGCTGGGTGATTGGAGGAGTGCATGGGTAGTGATAAGGAGATGGCTGGACTGCATCAGTAGTGCTCAGGGGATTGTAGCAGTGCATGTGTTAGTGCCTGGGTCATTGCATGAGTACAGGGGTAGTGACTGGATGATTAGAGTACTGCAAGGAGAGTGCATGGTGAATTTATAAGTGCTTGTGTTTTGGCGCAGTGATTAGATAAGGACATGGAACTGGCTGGGTGATTGGAGGAGTGCATGGGTAGTGACAAGGAGATGGCTGGACTGCATCAGTAGTGCTCAGGGGATTGTAGCAGTGCATGTGTTAGTGCCTCGGTCATTGCGTGAGTGGATGTATGATTAAACAACTACTGCCTAAACCACGAATTCCTTAACCACGATGGCTGAACAACGAACAATCCCAAACCACTACTTTTCTTAGAACGAGTTCCTAAACCACGAAGAAAAAAAAAATTGTTCATTACACATTTACACCACTTTTTTCTTTTAACTCCGCATGTTTGACATTTAAAAAAAAAGAAATCTAATATAACATGAATTTAAACAATGTATTTGTGGGGGGAGACCCCCCAAACCCCCCATCTGCCTTATTGGCTGATGCCAGAGCATTCCCAGTAACGCTGTGCACCCTCGTTGCTACCAAGCTGGCAGGATGAAAGCTGGCTGCATCCCCGCGCTCCTCAGAGCCTGCCTGCCTGCCTGGTGGCTGCAGTGCCGAGTGAATCATGCCAGGGCCCAGGGGTCGATGAGCGTGTCAGGTCAGGGGGGGGGTGGAGGGGAGTGACGTACCATGCAGAGTGTTTCTCTGCAGCAAGGAGGCTTGGGAACGGGGAAGAGGAAGATCAACTTAAATAGCTTTATCTCTACTTGCCCACGACTGAAATGCACAACTGCCCTGTCGTGCGCGTGCATTACGTGGCGGGTGGGTGCGGATGGTATTGCAGCACTACGGACTTTGAAGCCTCAGTTAACTGATAAAAGAAGTGTCATGTGGTAGTGGAGGGTGTGTCTCCATGCATGTAGGCAGTCACACACCAGAACCACATAACGTTATCATTTTGTCATTACTTAGAAATAGGAGTCACAACTGAAGCTTCTCTTTTAGCACTCATAGGAGGGGGCATAACTAAATGGTGTGAGTCCTCGCAACCTCAAACGTTTCAGGCAGACACATATTTGTAAATTGCTTAATTACAAATGTAGAAGCCTTTCGTGTCAGGCCTTGGCAGTCTTAGATCGTTCGTGGTTTAGAAAAGTCGTGGTTTAGGAAAGTCGTTATTAAGGATTGTCGTTGTTTGGGCTTCGTTGTTCAGGTAAGTCGTAATTAAAACTTCGTTGTTAAGGATGTTTCCCTGCGTGAGTACATGGGTAGTGACTGGATGATTAGAGTACTGCAAGGAGAGTGCATGGTGAATTTATAAGTGCTTGTGTTTTGGCGCAGTGATTAGATAAGGACATGGAACTGGCTGGGTGATTGGAGGAGTGCATGGGTAGTGACAAGGAGATGGGTGGACTGCATCAGTAGTGCTCAGGGGATTGTAGCAGTGCATGTCTTAGTGCCTGGGTCATTGCATGAGTACATGGGTAGTGACTGGATGATTAGAGTACTGCAAGGAGAGTGCATGGTGAGTTTATAAGTGCTTGTGTTTTGGCGCAGTGATTAGATAAGGACATGGAACTGGCTGGGTGATTGGAGGAGTGCATGGGTAGTGAGAAGGAGATGGCTGGACTGCATCAGTAGTGCTCAGCGGATTATAGCAGTGCATGTGTTAGTGCTTGGGTCATTGCATAAGTATATGGGTACTGACTGGATGATTAGAGTACTGCAAGGAGAGTGCATGGTGAATTTATAAGTGCTTGTGTTTTGGCGGAGTGATTGGATAAGTACATGGAACTGGCAGGGTGATTGGAGGAGTGCATGGGTAGTGACAAGGAGATGGCTGGACTGCATCAGTAGTGCTCAGGGTATTGCAGCAGTGCATGTGTTATTGCCTGGGTCATTGCATGAGTACATGGGTACGGAGTGGATGATTAGAGTACTGCAAGGAGAGTGCATGGTGAATTTATAAGTGCTTGTGTTTTTGCGGAGTGATTGGATAAGTACATGGTGCTGGCTGGGTGATTGGAGGAGTGCATGGGTAGTGACAAGGAGATGGCTGGACTGCATCAGTAGTGCTCAGGGGATTGTAGCAGTGCATGTGTTAGTGCCTGGGCCATTGCATAAGTAAATGGGTACTGACTGGATGATTAGAGTACTGCAAGGAGAGTGCATGGTGAATTTATAAGTGCTTGAGTTTTGGCGGAGTGATTGGATAAGTACATGGTGCTGGCTGGGTGATTGGAGGAGTGCATGGGTAGGGACAAGGAGATGGCTGGACTGCATCAGTAGTGCTCAGGGGATAGTAGCAGTGCATGTGTTAGTGCCTGGGTCATTGCATGAGTACATGGGTAGTGACTGGATGATTAGAGTACTGCAAGGAGAGTGCATGGTGAATTTATAAGTGCTTGTGTTGTGGCGCAGTGATTAGATCAGGACATGGAACTGGCTTGGTGATTGGAGGAGTGCATGGGTAGTGACAAGGAGATGGCTGGACTGCATCAGTAGTGCTCAGGGTATTGCAGCAGTGCATGTGTTATTGCCTGGGTCATTGCATGAGTACATGGGTAGTGACTGGATGATTAAAGTACTGCAAGGAGAGTGCATGGTGAATTTATAAGTGCTTGTGTTTTGGCACAGTGATTAGATAAGGACATGGAACTGGCTGGGTGATTGGAGGAGTGCATGGGTAGTGAGAAGGAGATGGCTGGACTGCATCAGTAGTGCTCAGGGGATTGTAGCAGTGCATGTGTTAGTGCCTGGGTCATTGCATGAGTACATGGGTAGTGACTGGATGATTAGAGTACTGTAAGGAGAGTGCATGGTGAATTTATAAGTGCTTGTGTTTTGGCGCAGTGATTAGATAAGGACATGGAACTGGCTGGGTGATTGGAGGAGTGCATGGGTAGTGACAAGGAGATGTCTGGACTGCATCAGTAGTGCTCAGGGTATTGTAGCAGAGCATGTGTCAGTGCCTGGGTCATTGCATGAGTACATGGGTAGTGACTGGATGATTAGAGTACTGCAAGGAGAGTGCTTGGTGAATTTATAAGTGCTTGTGTTTTGCCGCACTGATTAGATAAGGACATGGAACTGGCTGGGTGATTGGAGGAGTGCATGGGTAGTGACAAGGAGATGGCTGGACTGCATCAGTAGTGCTCAGGGTAATGTAGCAGTGCATGTGTTAGTGCCTGGGTCATTGCATGAGTACATGGGTAGTGACTGGATGATTAGAGTACTGCAAGGAGAGTGCATGGCGAATTTATAAGTGCTTGTGTTCGGGCGCAGTGATTGGATAAGGACATGGAACTGGCTGGGTGATTGGAGGAGTGCATGGGTAGTGACAAGGAGATGGCTGGACTGCATCATTAGTGCTCAGGGGATTGTAGCAGTGCATGTGTTAGTGCCTGGGTCATTGCATGAGTACATGGGTAGTGACTGGATGATTAGAGTCCTGCAAGGAGAGTGCATGGTGAATTTATAAGTGCTTGTGTTTTGGCGGAGTGATTGGATAAGTACATGGAACTGGCTGGGTGATTGGAGGAGTGCATGGGTAGTGACAAGGAGATGGCTGGACTGCATCAGTAGTGCTCAGGGGATTGTAGCAGCGCATGTGTTAGTGCCTGGATCATTGCATGAGTACATGGGTAGTGACTGGATGATTAGAGTACTGCAAGGAGAGTGCATGGTGAATTTATAAGTGCTTGTGTTTTGGTGCAGTGATTGGATAAGGACATGGAACTGGCTGGGTGATTGGAGGAGTGCATGGGTAGTGACAAGGAGATGGCTGGACTGCATCAGTAGTGCTCAGGGTATTGTAGCAGAGCATGTGTCAGTGCCTGGGTCATTGCATGAGTACATGGGTCGTGACTGGATGATTAGAGTACTGCAAGGAGAGTGCATGGTGCATTTATAAGTGCTTGTGTTTTGCCGCAGTGATTAGATAAGGACATGGAACTGGCTGGGTGATTGGAGGAGTGCATGGGTAGTGACAAGGAGATGGCTGGACTGCATCAGTAGTGCTCAGGGGATTGTAGCAGTGCATGTGTTAGTGCCTGGATCATTGCATGAGTACATGGGTAGTGACTGGATGATTAGAGTACTGCAAGGAGAGTGCATGGTGAATTTATAAGTGCTTGTGTTTTGGTGCAGTGATTGGATAAGGACATGGAACTGGCTGGGTGATTGGAGGAGTGCATGGGTAGTGACAAGGAGATGGCTGGACTGCATCAGTAGTGCTCAGGGGATTGTAGCAGTGTATGTGTTAGTGCCTGGGTCATTGCATGAGTACATGGGTAGTGACTGGATGATTAGAGTACTGCAAGGAGAGTGCATGGTGAATTTATAAGTGCTTGGGTTTTGGCGGAGTGATTGGATAAGGACATGAAACTGGCTGGGTGATTGGAGGAGTGCATGGGTAGTGACAAGGAGATGGCTGGACTGCATCAGTAGTGCTCAGGGGATTGTAGCAGTGCATGTGTTTGTGCATGGGTCATTGCATGAGTACATGGGTAGTGACTGGATAATTAGAGTACTGCAAGGAGAGTGCATGGTGAATTTATAAGTGCTTGGGTTTTGGCGGAGTGATTGGATAAGGACGTGGAACTGGCTGGGTGATTGGAGGTGTGCATGGGTAGTGACAAGGAGATGGCTGGAATGCATCAGTACTGCTCAGGGGATTGTAGCAGTGCATGTGTTAGTGCCTGGGCCATTGCATGAGTACATGGGTAGTGACTGGATGATTAGAGTACTGCAAGGAGAGTGCATGGTGAATTTATAAGTGCTTGTGTTTTACCGCAGTGATTAGATAAGGACATGGAACTGGCTGGGTGATTGGAGGAGTGCATGGGTAGTGACAAGGAGATGGCTGGACTGCATCATTAGTGCTCAGGGGATTGTAGCAGTGCATGTGTTAGTGCCTGGGTCATTGCATGAGTACATGGGTAGTGACTGGATGATTAGAGTCCTGCAAGGAGAGTGCATGGTGAATTTATAAGTGCTTGTGTTTTGGTGCAGTGGTTGGATAAGGACATGGAACTGGCTGGGTGATTGGAGGAGTGCATGGGTAGTGACAAGGAGATGGCTGGACTGCATCAGTAGTGCTCAGGGTATTGTAGCAGAGCATGTGTCAGTGCCTGGGTCATTGCATGAGTACAGGGGTAGTGACTGGATGATTAGAGTACTGCAAGGAGAGTGCATGGTGAATTTATAAGTGCTTGTGTTTTGCCGCAGTGATTAGATAAGGACATGGAACTGGTTGGGTGATTGGAGGAGTGCATGGGTAGTGACAAGGAGATGGCTGGACTGCATCAGTAGTGCTCAGGGGATTGTAGCAGTGCATGTGTTAGGGCCTGGGCCATTGCATGAGTACATGGGTAGTGACTGGATGATTAGAGTACTGCAAGGAGAGTGCATGGTGAATTTATAAGTGCTTGTGTTTTGCCGCAGTGATTAGATAAGGACATGGAACTGGCTGGGTGATTGGAGGAGTGCTTGGGTAGTGACAAGGAGATGGCTGGACTGCATCAGTAGTGCTCAGGGGATTGCAGCAGTGCATGTGTTAGTGCCTGGGTCATTGCATGAGTACATGGGTAGTGACTGGATGATTAGAGTACTGCAAGTAGAATGAATGGTGAATTTAGAAGTGCTTGTGTTTTGGCACAGTGATTAGATAAGGACATGGAACTGGCTGAGAGATTGGCGAATTGCATGGGTAGTGACAAGGAGATGGCTGGACTGCATCATTAGAGCTCAGGGGATTGTAGCAGTGCATGTGTTAGTGCCTGGGTCATTGCATGAGTACATGGGTAGTGACTCGATGGTTAGAGTCCTGCAAGGAGAGTGCATGGTGAATTTATAAGTGCTTGTGTTTTGGCAGAGTGATTGGATAAGGACATGGAACTGGCTTGGTGATTGGAGGAGTGCATGGGTAGTGACAAGGAGATGGCTGGACTGCATCAGTAGTGCTCAGGGGATTGTAGCAGTGCATGTGTTAGTGCCTGGATCATTGCATGAGTACATGGGTAGTGACTGGATGATTAGAGTACTGCAAGGAGAGTGCATGGTGAATTTATAAGTGCTTGTGTTTTGGTGCAGTGATTGGATAAGGACATGGAACTGGCTGGGTGATTGGAGGAGTGCATGGGTAGTGACAAGGAGATGGCTGGACTGCATCAGTAGTGCTCAGGGGTTGTAGCAGTGTATGTGTTAGTGCCTGGGTCATTGCATGAGTACATGGGTAGTGACTGGATGATTAGAGTACTGCAAGGAGAGTGCATGGTGAATTTATAAGTGCTTGGGTTTTGGCGGAGTGATTGGATAATGACATGGAACTGGCTGGGTGATTGGAGGAGTGCATGGGTAGTGATAAGGAGATGGCTGGACTGCATCAGTAGTGCTCAGGGGATTGTAGCAGTGCATGTGTTAGTGCCTGGGTCATTGCATGAGTACATGGGTAGTGACTGGATGATTAGAGTACTGCAAGGAGAGTGCATGGTGAATTTATAAGTGCTTGTGTTTTGGCGCAGTGATTAGATAAGGACATGGAACTGGCTGGGTGATTGGAGGAGTGCATGGGTAGTGACAAGGAGATGGCTGGACTGCATCAGTAGTGCTCAGGGGATTGTAGCAGTGCATGTGTTAGTGCTTCGGTCATTGCGTGAGTGGATGTATGATTAAACAACTACTGCCTAAACCACGAATTCCTTAACCACGATGGCTGAACAACGAACAATCCCAAACCACTACTTTTCTTAGAACGAGTTCCTAAACCACGAAGAAAAAAAAAATTGCTCATTACACATTTACACCACTTTTTTCTTTTAACTCCGCATGTTTGACATTTAAAAAAAAAGAAATCTAATATAACATGAATTTAAACAATGTATTTGTGGGGGGAGACCCCCCACACCCTCCATCTGCCTTATTGGCTGATGCCAGAGCATTCCCAGTAACGCTGTGCACCCTCGTTGCTACCAAGCTGGCAGGATGAAAGCTGGCTGCATCCCCGCGCTCCTCAGAGCCTGCCTGCCTGCCTGCCTGCCTGGTGGCTGCAGTGCCGAGTGAATCATGCCAGGGCCCAGGGGTCGATGAGCGTGTCAGGTCAGGGGGGGGGTGGAGGGGAGTGACGTACCATGCAGAGTGTTTCTCTGCAGCAAGGAGGCTTGGGAACGGGGAAGAGGAAGAGCAACTTAAATAGCTTTATCTCTTCTTGCACACGACTGAAATGCACAACTGCCCTGTCGTGCGCGTGCATTACGTGGCGGGTGGGTGCGGATGGTATTGCAGCACTACGGACTTTGAAGCCTCAGTTAACTGATAAAAGAAGTGTCATGTGGTAGTGGAGGGTGTGTCTCCATGCATGTAGGCAGTCACACACCAGAACCACATAACGTTATCATTTTGTCATTACTTAGAAACAGGAGTCACAACTGAAGCTTCTCTTTTAGCACTCATAGGAGGGGCATAACTAAATGGTGTGAGTCCTCGCAACCTCAAACGTTTCAGGCAGACACATATTTGTAAATTGCTTAATTACAAATGTAGAAGCCTTTCGTGTCAGGCCTTGGCAGTCTTAGATCGTTCGTGGTTTAGAAAAGTCGTGGTTTAGGAAAGTCGTTGTTAAGGATTGTCGTTGTTTGGGCTTCGTTGTTCAGGTAAGTCGTAATTAAAACTTCGTTGTTAAGGATGTTTCCCTGCGTGAGTACATGGGTAGTGACTGGATGATTAGAGTACTGCAAGGAGAGTGCATGGTGAATTTATAAGTGCTTGTGTTTTGGCGCAGTGATTAGATAAGGACATGGAACTGGCTGGGTGATTGGAGGAGTGCATGGGTAGTGACAAGGAGATGGGTGGACTGCATCAGTAGTGCTCAGGGGATTGTAGCAGTGCATGTTTTAGTGCCTGGGTCATTGCATAAGTACATGGGTAGTGACTGGATGATTAGAGTACTGCAAGGAGAGTGCATGGTGAGTTTATAAGTGCTTGTGTTTTGGCGCAGTGATTAGATAAGGACATGGAACTGGTTGGGTGATTGGAGGAGTGCATGGGTAGTGACAAGGAGATGGCTGGACTGCATCAGTAGTGCTCAGCGGATTATAGCAGTGCATGTGTTAGTGCCTGGGTCATTGCATAAGTATATGGGTACTGACTGGATGATTAGAGTACTGCAAGAAGAGTGCATGGTGAATTTATAAGTGCTTGTGTTTCGGCGGAGTGAATTGATAAGGACATGGAGCTGGCTGGGTAATTGGAGGAGTGCATGGGTAGTGACAAGGAGATGGCTGGACTGCATCAGTAGTGCTCAGGGGATTGTAGCAGTGCATGTGTTAGTGCCTGGGTCATTGCATGAGTACATGGGTAGTGACTGGATGATTAGAGTACTGCAAGGAGAGTGCATGGTGAATTTATAAGTGCTTGTGTTTTGGCGGAGTGATTGGATAAGTACATGGAACTGGCAGGGTGATTGGAGGAGTGCATGGGTAGTGACAAGGAGATGGCTGGACTGCATCAGTAGTGCTCAGGGGATTGTAGCAGTGCATGTGTTAGTGCCTGGGTCATTGCATGAGTACATGGGTAGTGACTGGATGATTAGAATAATGCAAGGAGAGTGCATGGTGAATTTATAAGTGCTTGTGTTGTGGCGCAGTGATTAGATCAGGACATGGAACTGGCTTGGTGATTGGAGGAGTGCATGGGTAGTGACAAGGAGATGGCTGGACTGCATCAGTAGTGTTCAGGGGATTGTAGCAGTGCATGTGTTAGTGCCTGGGTCATTGCATAAGTCCATGGGTACTGACTGGATGATTAGAGTACTGCAAGGAGAGTGCATGGTGAATTTATAAGTGCTTGTGTTTTTGCGGAGTGATTGGATAAGTACATGGTGCTGGCTGGGTGATTGGAGGAGTGCATGGGTAGTGACAAGGAGATGGCTGGACTGCATCAGTAGTGTTCAGGGGATTGTAGCAGTGCATGTGTTAGTGCCTGGGCCATTGCATAAGTAAATGGGTACTGACTGGATGATTAGAGTACTGCAAGGAGAGTGCATGGTGAATTTATAAGTGCTTGGGTTTTGGCGGAGTGATTGGATAAGTACATGGTGCTGGCTGGGTGATTGGAGGAGTGCATGGGTAGTGACAAGGAGATGGCTGGACTGCATCATGTGTTCAGGGGATTGTAGGAGTGCACGTGTTAGTGCCTGGGTCATTGCATGAGTAATGAGTACATGGGTAGTGACTGGATGATTAAAGTACTGCAAGGAGAGTGCATGGTGAATTTATAAGTGCTTGTGTTTTGGCACAGTGATTAGATAAGGACATGGAACTGGCTGGGTGATTGGAGGAGTGCATGGGTAGTGAGAAGGAGATGGCTGGACTGCATCAGTAGTGCTCAGGGGATTGTAGCAGTGCATGTGTTAGTGCCTGGGTCATTGCATGAGTACATGGGTAGTGACTGGATGATTAGAGTACTGCAAGGAGAGTGCATGGTGAATTTATAAGTGCTTGTGTTTTGGCACAGTGATTGGATAAGGACATGGAACTGGCTGGGTGATTGGAGGAGTGCATGGGTAGTGACAAGGAGATGGCTGGGCTGCATCAGTAGTGCTCAGGGGATTGTAGCAGTGCATGTGTTAGTGCCTGGGTCATTGCAAGAGTACATGGGTAGTGACTGGATGATTAGAGTACAGCAACGAGAGTGCATGGTGAATTTATAAGTGCTTGTGTTTTGGCGCAGTGATTAGATAAGGACATGGAACTGGCTGGGTGATTGGAGGAGTGCATGGGTAGTGACAAGGAGATGGCTGGACTGCATCATTAGTGCTCAGGGGATTGTAGCAGTGTATGTGTTAGTGCCTGGGTCATTGCATGAGTACATGGGTAGTGACTGGATGATTAGAGTACTGCTAGGAGAGTGCATGGTGAATTTATAAGTGCTTGTGTTTTGGCGGAGTGATTGGATAAGTACATGGAACTGGCTGGGTAATTGGAGGAGTGCATGGGTAGTGACAAGGAGATGGCTGGACTGCATCAGTAGTGCTCAGGGGATTAAAGCAGTGCATGTGTTAGTGCCTGGATCATTGCATGAGTACATGGGTAGTGACTGGATGATTAGAGTACTGCAAGGAGAGTGCATGGTGAATTTATAAGTGCTTGTGTTTTGTGCAGTGGTTGGATAAGGACATGGAACTGGCTGGGTGATTGGAGGAGTGCATGGGTATTGACAAGGAGATGGCTGGACTGCATCAGTAGTGCTCAGGGGATTGTAGCAGTGCATGTGTTAGTGCCTGGGTCATTGCATGAGTACATGGGTACTGACTGGATGATTAGAGTACTGCAAGGAGAGTGCATGGTGAATTTATAAGTGCTTGTGTTTTGGCGGAGTGATTGGATAAGGACATGGAACTGGCTGGGTGATTGGAGGAGTGCATGGGTAGTGACAAGGAGATGGCTGGACTGCATCAGTAGTGCTCAGGCGGATTGTAGCAGTGCATGTGTTAGTGCCTGGGACATTGCATGAGTACATGGGTACTGACTGGATGATTAGAGTACTGCAAGGAGAGTGCATGGTGAATTTATAAGTGCTTGTGTTTTGGCGCAGTGATTAGATAAGGACATGGAACTGGCTGGGTGATTGGAGGAGTGCATGGGTAGTGAGAAGGAGATGGCTGGACTGCATCAGTAGTGCTCAGGGGATTGTAGCAGTGCATGTGTTAGTGCCTGGGTCATTGCATGAGTACATAGGTAGTGACTGGATGATTAGAGTACTGCAAGGAGAGTGCATGGTGAAATTATAAGTGCTTGTGTTTTGGCGCAGTGATTAGATAAGGACATGGAACTGGCTGGGTAATTGGAGGAGTGCATGGGTAGTGAGAAGGAGATGGCTGGACTGCATCAGTAGTGCTCAGGCGATTGTAGCAGTGCATGTCTTAGTGCCTGGGTCATTCCATGAGTACATGGGTAGTGAATGGATGATTAGAGTACTGCAAGGAGAGTGCATGGTGTTTTTATAAGTGCTTGTGTTTTGGCGCAGTGATTAGATAAGGACATGGAACTGGCTGGGTGATTGGAGGAGTGCATGGGTAGTGAGAAGGAGATGGCTGGACTGCATCAGTAGTGCTCAGGGGATTATAGCAGTGCATGTGTTTGTGCCTGGGTCATTGCATAAGTACATGGGTACTGACTGGATGATTAGCGTACTGCAAGAAGACTGCATGGTGAATTTATAAGTGCTTGTGTTTTGGCGGAGTGATTGGATAAGGACATGGAGCTGGCTGGGTGATTGGAGGAGTGCATGGGTAGTGACAAGGAGATGGCTGGACTGCATCAGTAGTGCTCAGGGGATTGTAGCAGTGCATGTGTTAGTGCCTGGGTGATTGCATGAGTACATGGGTAGTGACTGGATGATTAGAGTACTGCAAGGAGAGTGCATGGTGAATTTATAAGTGCTTGTGTTTTGTCGGAGTGATTGGATAAGTACATGGAACTGGCTGGGTGATTGGAGGAGTGCATGGGTAGTGACAAGGAGATGGCTGGACTGCATCAGTAGTGCTCAGGGTATTGCAGCAGTGCATGTGTTAGTGCCTGGGTCATTGCATGGGTACATGGGTACTGACTGGATGATTAGAGTACTGCAAGGAGAGCGCATGGTGAATTTATATGTGCTTGTGTTTTGGCGGAGTGATTGGATAAGTACATGGTGCTGGCTGGGTGATTGGAGGAGTGCATGGGTAGTGACAAGGAGATGGCTGGACTGCATCAGTAGTGCTCAGGGGATTGTAGCAGTGCATGTGTTAGTGCCTGGGCCATTGCATAAGTAAATGGGTACCGACTGGATGATTAGAGTACTGCAAGGAGAGTGCATGGTGAATTTATAAGTGCTTGGGTTTTGGCAGAGTGATTGGATAAGTACATGGTGCTGGCTGGGTGATTGGAGGAGTGCATGGGTAGTGACAAGGAGATGGCTGGATGCATCAGTAGTGCTCAGGGGATTGTAGCAGTGCATGTGTTAGTGCCTGGGTCATTGCATGAGTACATGGGTAGTGCCTGGATGATTAGAGTACTGCAAGGAGAGTGCATGGTGAATTTATAAGTGCTTGTGTTTTGTGCAGTGGTTGGATAAGGACATGGAACTGGCTGGGTGATTGGAGGAGTGCATGGGTAGTGACAAGGAGATGGCTGGACTGCATCAGTAGTGCTCAGGGGATTGTAGCAGTGCATGTGTTAGGGCCTGGGTCATTGCATGAGTACATGGGTAGTGACTGGAGGATTAGAGTACTGCAAGGAGAGTGCATGGTGAATTTATAAGTGCTTGGGTTTTGGCGGAGTGATTGGATAAGTACATGGTGCTGGCTGGGTGATTGGAGGAGTGCATGGGTAGTGACAAGGAGATGGCTGGACTGCATCAGTAGTGCTCAGGGGATTGTAGCAGTGCATGTGTTAGTGCCTGGGTCATTGCATGAGTACATGGGTACTGACTGGATGATTAGAGTACTGCAAGGAGAGTGCATGGTGAATTTATATGTGCTTGTGTTTTGGCGGAGTGATTGGATAAGGACAAGGAACTGGCTGGGTGATTGGAGGAGTGCATGGGTAGTGACAAGGAGATGGCTGGACTGCATCAGTAGTGCTCAGGGGATTGTAGCAGTGCATGTGTTAGTGCCTGGGACATTGCATGAGTACATGGGTACTGACTGGATGATTAGAGTACTGCAAGGAGAGTGCATGGTGAATTTATAAGTGCTTGTGTTTTGGCGCAGTGATTAGATAAGGACATGGAACTGGCTGGGTGATTGGAGGAGTGCATGGGTAGTGACAAGGAGATGGCTGGACTGCATCAGTAGTGCTCAGGGGATTGTAGCAGTGCATGTGTTAGTGCCTGGGTCATTGCATGAGTACATGGGTAGTGCCTGGATGATTAGAGTACTGCAAGGAGAGTGCATGGTGAATTTATAAGTGCTTGTGTTTTGGCGCAGTGATTAGATAAGGACATGGAACTGGCTGGGTGATTGGAGGAGTGCATGGGTAGTGACAAGGAGATGGCTGGACTGCATCATTAGTGCTCAGGGGATTGTAGCAGTGTATGTGTTAGTGCCTGGGTCATTGCATGAGTACATGGGTAGTGACTGGATGATTAGAGTACTGCTAGGAGAGTGCATGGTGAATTTATAAGTGCTTGTGTTTTGGCGGAGTGATTGGATAAGTACATGGAACTGGCTGGGTGATTGGAGGAGTGCATGGGTAGTGACAAGGAGATGGCTGGACTGCATCAGTAGTGCTCATGGGATTAAAGCAGTGCATGTGTTAGTGCCTGGATCATTGCATGAGTACATGGGTAGTGACTGGATGATTAGAGTACTGCAAGGAGAGTGCATGGTGAATTTATAAGTGCTTGTGTTTTGTGCAGTGGTTGGATAAGGACATGGAACTGGCTGGGTGATTGGAGGAGTGCATGGGTAGTGACAAGGAGATGGCTGGACTGCATCAGTAGTGCTCAGGGGATTGTAGCAGTGCATGTGTTAGTGCCTGGGTCATTGCATGAGTACATGGGTAGTGACTGGAGGATTAGAGTACTGCAAGGAGAGTGCATGGTGAATTTATAAGTGCTTGGGTTTTGGCGGAGTGATTGGATAAGTACATGGTGCTGGCTGGGTGATTGGAGGAGTGCATGGGTAGTGACAAGGAGATGGCTGGACTGCATCAGTAGTGCTCAGGGGATTGTAGCAGTGCATGTGTTAGTGCCTGGGTCATTGCATGAGTACATGGGTAGTGACTGGAGGATTAGAGTACTGCAAGGAGAGTGCATGGTGAATTTATAAGTGCTTGGGTTTTGGCGGAGTGATTGGATAAGTACATGGTGCTGGCTGGGTGATTGGAGGAGTGCATGGGTAGTGACAAGGAGATGGCTGGACTGCATCAGTAGTGCTCAGGGGATTGTAGCAGTGCATGTGTTAGTGCCTGGGTCATTGCATGAGTACATGGGTACTGACTGGATGATTAGAGTACTGCAAGGAGAGTGCATGGTGAATTTATAAGTGCTTGTGTTTTGGCGGAGTGATTGGATAAGGACATGGAACTGGCTGGGTGATTGGAGGAGTGCATGGGTAGTGACAAGGAGATGGCTGGACTGCATCAGTAGTGCTCAGGGGATTGTAGCAGTGCATGTGTTAGTGCCTGGGACATTGCATGAGTACATGGGTACTGACTGGATGATTAGAGTACTGCAAGGAGAGTGCATGGTGAATTTATAAGTGCTTGTGTTTTGGCGCAGTGATTAGATAAGGACATGGAACTGGCTGGGTGATTGGAGGAGTGCATGGGTAGTGACAAGGAGATGGCTGGACTGCATCAGTAGTGCTCAGGGGATTGTAGCAGTGCATGTGTTAGTGCCTGGGTCATTGCATGAGTACATAGGTAGTGACTGGATGATTAGAGTACTGCAAGGAGAGTGCATGGTGAATTTATAAGTGCTTGTGTTTTGGCGCAGTGACTAGATAAGGACATGGAACTGGCTGGGTGATTGGAGGAGTGCATGGGTAGTGACAAGGAGATGGCTGGACTGCATCAGTAGTGCTCAGGGGATTGTAGCAGTGCATGTCTTAGTGCCTGGGTCATTCCATGAGTACATGGGTAGTGAATGGATGATTAGAGTACTGCAAGGAGAGTGCATGGTGAGTTTATAAGTGCTTGTGTTTTGGCGCAGTGATTAGATAAGGACATGGAACTGGCTCGGTGATTGGAGGAGTGCATGGGTAGTGAGAAGGAGATGGCTGGACTGCATCAATAGTGCTCAGGGGATTGTAGCAGTGCATGTGTTAGTGCCTGGGTCATTGCATAAGTCCATGGGTACTGACTGGATGATTAGAGTACTGCAAGGAGAGTGCATGGTGAATTTATAAGTGCTTGTGTTTTAGCGGAGTGATTGGATAAGTACATGGAACTTGCTGGGTGATTGGAGGAGTGCATGGGTAGTGACAAGGAGATGGCTGGACTGCATCATGTGTTCACGGGATTGTAGGAGTGCACGTGTTAGTGCCTGGGTCATTGCTTGAGTACATGGGTAGTGACTGGATGATTAAAGTACTGCAAGGAGAGTGCATGGTGAATTTATAAGTGCTTGTGTTTTGGCACAGTGATTAGATAAGGACATGGAACTGGCTGGGTGATTGGAGGAGTGCATGGGTAGTGAGAAGGAGATGGCTGGACTGCATCAGTAGTGCTCAGGGGATTGTAGCAGTGCATGTGTTAGTGCCTGGGTCATTGCATGAGTACATGGGTAGTGACTGGATGATTAGAGTACTGCAAGGAGAGTGCATGGTGAATTTATAAGTGCTTGTGTTTTGGCACAGTGATTAGATAAGGACATGGAACTGGCTGGGTGATTGGAGGAGTGCATGGGTAGTGACAAGGAGATGGCTGGGCTGCATCAGTAGTGCTCAGGGGATTGTAGCAGTGTATGTGTTAGTGCCTGGGTCATTGCAAGAGTACATGGGTAGTGACTGGATGATTAGAGTACAGCAACGAGAGTGCATGGTGAATTTATAAGTGCTTGTGTTTTGGCGCAGTGATTAGATAAGGACATGGAACTGGCTGCGTGATTGGAGGAGTGCATGGGTAGTGACAAGGAGATGGCTGGACTGCATCATTAGTGCTCAGGGGATTGTAGCAGTGTATGTGTTAGTGCCTGGGTCATTGCATGAGTACATGGGTAGTGACTGGATGATTAGAGTACTGCTAGGAGAGTGCATGGTGAAATTATAAGTGCTTGTGTTTTGGCGGAGTGATTGGATAAGTACATGGAACTGGCTGGGTAATTGGAGGAGTGCATGGGTAGTGACAAGGAGATGGCTGGACTGCATCAGTAGTGCTCAGGGGATTAAAGCAGTGCATGTGTTAGTGCCTGGATCATTGCATGAGTACATGGGTAGTGACTGGATGATTAGAGTACTGCAAGGAGAGTGCATGGTGAATTTATAAGTGCTTGTGTTTTGTGCAGTGGTTGGATAAGGACATGGAACTGGCTGGGTGATTGGAGGAGTGCATGGGTAGTGACAAGGAGATGGCTGGACTGCATCAGTAGTGCTCAGGGGATTGTAGCAGTGCATGTGTTAGTGCCTGGGTCATTGCATGAGTACATGGGTAGTGACTGGAGGATTAGAGTACTGCAAGGAGAGTGCATGGTGAATTTATAAGTGCTTGGGTTTTGGCGGAGTGATTGGATAAGTACACGGTGCTGGCTGGCTGATTGGAGGAGTGCATGTGTAGTGACAAGGAGATGGCTGGACTGCATCAGTAATGCTCAGGGGATTGTAGCAGTGCATGTGTTAGTGCCTGGGTCATTGCATGAGTACATGGGTACTGACTGGATGATTAGAGTACTGCAAGGAGAGTGCATGGTGAATTTATAAGTGCTTGTGTTTTGGCGGAGTGATTGGATAAGGACATGGAACTGGCTGGGTGATTGGAGGAGTGCATGGGTAGTGACAAGGAGATGGCTGGACTGCATCAGTAGTGCTCAGGGGATTGTAGCAGTGCATGTGTTAGTGCCTGGGACATTGCATGAGTACATGGGTACTAACTGGATGATTAGAGTACTGCAAGGAGAGTGCATGGTGAATTTATAAGTGCTTGTGTTTTGGCACAGTGATTAGATAAGGACATGGAACTGGCTGGGTGATTGGAGGAGTGCATGGGTAGTGAGAAGGAGATGGCTGGACTGCATCAGTAGTGCTCAGGGGATTGTAGCAGTGCATGTGTTAGTGCCTGGGTCATTGCATGAGTACATGGGTAGTGACTGGATGATTAGAGTACTGCAAGGAGAGTGCATGGTGAATTTATAAGTGCTTGTGTTTTGGCACAGTGATTAGATAAGGACATGGAACTGGCTGGGTGATTGGAGGAGTGCATGGGTAGTGACAAGGAGATGGCTGGGCTGCATCAGTAGTGCTCAGGGGATTGTAGCAGTGTATGTGTTAGTGCCTGGGTCATTGCAAGAGTACATGGGTAGTGACTGGATGATTAGAGTACAGCAACGAGAGTGCATGGTGAATTTATAAGTGCTTGTGTTTTGGCGCAGTGATTAGATAAGGACATGGAACTGGCTGCGTGATTGGAGGAGTGCATGGGTAGTGACAAGGAGATGGCTGGACTGCATCATTAGTGCTCAGGGGATTGTAGCAGTGTATGTGTTAGTGCCTGGGTCATTGCATGAGTACATGGGTAGTGACTGGATGATTAGAGTACTGCTAGGAGAGTGCATGGTGAAATTATAAGTGCTTGTGTTTTGGCGGAGTGATTGGATAAGTACATGGAACTGGCTGGGTAATTGGAGGAGTGCATGGGTAGTGACAAGGAGATGGCTGGACTGCATCAGTAGTGCTCAGGGGATTAAAGCAGTGCATGTGTTAGTGCCTGGATCATTGCATGAGTACATGGGTAGTGACTGGATGATTAGAGTACTGCAAGGAGAGTGCATGGTGAATTTATAAGTGCTTGTGTTTTGTGCAGTGGTTGGATAAGGACATGGAACTGGCTGGGTGATTGGAGGAGTGCATGGGTAGTGACAAGGAGATGGCTGGACTGCATCAGTAGTGCTCAGGGGATTGTAGCAGTGCATGTGTTAGTGCCTGGGTCATTGCATGAGTACATGGGTAGTGACTGGAGGATTAGAGTACTGCAAGGAGAGTGCATGGTGAATTTATAAGTGCTTGGGTTTTGGCGGAGTGATTGGATAAGTACATGGAACTGGCTGGGTGATTGGAGGAGTGCATGGGTAGTGACAAGGAGATGGCTGGACTGCATCAGTAGTGCTCAGGGTATTGCAGCAGTGCATGTGTTAGTGCCTGGGTCATTGCATGAGTACATGGGTACTGACTGGATGATTAGAGTACTGCAAGGAGAGCGCATGGTGAATTTATAAGTGCTTGTGTTTTGGCGGAGTGATTGGATAAGTACATGGTGCTGGCTGGGTGATTGGAGGAGTGCATGGGTAGTGACAAGGAGATGGCTGGATGCATCAGTAGTGCTCAGGGGATTGTAGCAGTGCATGTGTTAGTGCCTGGGTCATTGCATGAGTACATGGGTAGTGCCTGGATGATTAGAGTACTGCAAGGAGAGTGCATGGTGAATTTATAAGTGCTTGTGTTTTGTGCAGTGGTTGGATAAGGACATGGAACTGGCTGGGTGATTGGAGGAGTGCATGGGTAGTGACAAGGAGATGGCTGGACTGCATCAGTAGTGCTCAGGGGATTGTAGCAGTGCATGTGTTAGTGCCTGGGACATTGCATGAGTACATGGGTACTGACTGGATGATTAGAGTACTGCAAGGAGAGTGCATGGTGAATTTATAAGTGCTTGTGTTTTGGCGCAGTGATTAGATAAGGACATGGAACTGGCTGGGTGATTGGAGGAGTGCATGGGTAGTGACAAGGAGATGGCTGGACTACATCAGTAGTGCTCAGGGGATTGTAGCAGTGCATGTGTTAGTGCCTGGGTCATTGCATGAGTACATAGGTAGTGACTGGATGATTAGAGTACTGCAAGGAGAGTGCATGGTGAATTTATAAGTGCTTGTGTTTTGGCGCAGTGACTAGATAAGGACATGGAACTGGCTGGGTGATTGGAGGAGTGCATGGGTAGTGACAAGGAGATGGCTGGACTGCATCAGTAGTGCTCAGGGGATTGTAGCAGTGCATGTCTTAGTGCCTGGGTCATTCCATGAGTACATGGGTAGTGAATGGATGATTAGAGTACTGCAAGGAGAGTGCATGGTGAGTTTATAAGTGCTTGTGTTTTGGTGCAGTGATTAGATAAGTACATGGAACTGGCTGGGTGATTGGAGGAGTGCATGGGTAGTGACAAGGAGATGGCTGGACTGCATCATGTGTTCAGGGGATTGTAGGAGTGCACGTGTTAGTGCCTGGGTCATTGCATGAGTACATGGGTAGTGACTGGATGATTAAAGTACTGCAAGGAGAGTGCATGGTGAATTTATAAGTGCTTGTGTTTTGTGCAGTGGTTGGATAAGGACATGGAACTGGCTGGGTGATTGGAGGAGTGCATGGGTAGTGACAAGGAGATGGCTGGACTGCATCAGTAGTGCTCAGGGGATTGTAGCAGTGCATGTGTTAGTGCCTGGGTCATTGCATGAGTACATGGGTAGTGACTGGAGGATTAGAGTACTGCAAGGAGAGTGCATGGTGAATTTATAAGTGCTTGGGTTTTGGCGGAGTGATTGGATAAGTACACGGTGCTGGCTGGCTGATTGGAGGAGTGCATGTGTAGTGACAAGGAGATGGCTGGACTGCATCAGTAATGCTCAGGGGATTGTAGCAGTGCATGTGTTAGTGCCTGGGTCATTGCATGAGTACATGGGTACTGACTGGATGATTAGAGTACTGCAAGGAGAGTGCATGGTGAATTTATAAGTGCTTGTGTTTTGGCGCAGTGATTAGATAAGGACATGGAACTGGCTGGGTGATTGGAGGAGTGCATGGGTAGTGAGAAGGAGATGGCTGGACTGCATCAGTAGTGCTCAGGGGATTGTAGCAGTGCATGTGTTAGTGCCTGGGTCATTGCATGAGTACATAGGTAGTGACTGGATGATTAGAGTACTGCAAGGAGAGTGCATGGTGAATTTATAAGTGCTTGTGTTTTGGCGCAGTGATTAGATAAGGACATAGAACTGGCTGGGTGATTGGAGGAGTGCATGGGTAGTGACAAGGAGATGGCTGGACTGCATCAGTAGTGCTCAGGCGATTGTAGCAGTGCATGTCTTAGTGCCTGGGTCATTGCATGAGTACATGGGTAGTGACTGGAGGATTAGAGTACTGCAAGGAGAGTGCATGGTGAATTTATAAGTGCTTGGGTTTTGGCGGAGTGATTGGATAAGTACATGGTGCTGGCTGGGTGATTGGAGGAGTGCATGGGTAGTGACAAGGAGATGGCTGGACTGCATCAGTAGTGCTCAGGGGATTGTAGCAGTGCATGTGTTAGTGCCTGGGTCATTGCATGAGTACATGGGTACTGACTGGATGATTAGAGTACTGCAAGGAGAGTGCATGGTGAATTTATAAGTGCTTGTGTTTTGGCGGAGTGATTGGATAAGGACATGGAACTGGCTGGGTGATTGGAGGAGTGCATGGGTAGTGACAAGGAGATGGCTGGACTGCATCAGTAGTGCTCAGGGGATTGTAGCAGTGCATGTGTTAGTGCCTGGGACATTGCATGAGTACATGGGTACTGACTGGATGATTAGAGTACTGCAAGGAGAGTGCATGGTGAATTTATAAGTGCTTGTGTTTTGGCGCAGTGATTAGATAAGGACATGGAACTGGCTGGGTGATTGGAGGAGTGCATGGGTAGTGACAAGGAGATGGCTGGACTGCATCAGTAGTGCTCAGGGGATTGTAGCAGTGCATGTGTTAGTGCCTGGGTCATTGCATGAGTACATAGGTAGTGACTGGATGATTAGAGTACTGCAAGGAGAGTGCATGGTGAATTTATAAGTGCTTGTGTTTTGGCGCAGTGACTAGATAAGGACATGGAACTGGCTGGGTGATTGGAGGAGTGCATGGGTAGTGACAAGGAGATGGCTGGACTGCATCAGTAGTGCTCAGGGGATTGTAGCAGTGCATGTCTTAGTGCCTGGGTCATTCCATGAGTACATGGGTAGTGAATGGATGATTAGAGTACTGCAAGGAGAGTGCATGGTGAGTTTATAAGTGCTTGTGTTTTGGCGCAGTGATTAGATAAGGACATGGAACTGGCTGGGTGATTGGAGGAGTGCATGGGTAGTGAGAAGGAGATGGCTGGACTGCATCAATAGTGCTCAGGGGATTGTAGCAGTGCATGTGTTAGTGCCTGGGTCATTGCATAAGTCCATGGGTACTGACTGGATGATTAGAGTACTGCAAGGAGAGTGCATGGTGAATTTATAAGTGCTTGTGTTTTAGCGGAGTGATTGGATAAGTACATGGAACTTGCTGGGTGATTGGAGGAGTGCATGGGTAGTGACAAGGAGATGGCTGGACTGCATCATGTGTTCACGGGATTGTAGGAGTGCACGTGTTAGTGCCTGGGTCATTGCTTGAGTACATGGGTAGTGACTGGATGATTAAAGTACTGCAAGGAGAGTGCATGGTGAATTTATAAGTGCTTGTGTTTTGGCACAGTGATTAGATAAGGACATGGAACTGGCTGGGTGATTGGAGGAGTGCATGGGTAGTGAGAAGGAGATGGCTGGACTGCATCAGTAGTGCTCAGGGGATTGTAGCAGTGCATGTGTTAGTGCCTGGGTCATTGCATGAGTACATGGGTAGTGACTGGATGATTAGAGTACTGCAAGGAGAGTGCATGGTGAATTTATAAGTGCTTGTGTTTTGGCACAGTGATTAGATAAGGACATGGAACTGGCTGGGTGATTGGAGGAGTGCATGGGTAGTGACAAGGAGATGGCTGGGCTGCATCAGTAGTGCTCAGGGGATTGTAGCAGTGTATGTGTTAGTGCCTGGGTCATTGCAAGAGTACATGGGTAGTGACTGGATGATTAGAGTACAGCAACGAGAGTGCATGGTGAATTTATAAGTGCTTGTGTTTTGGCGCAGTGATTAGATAAGGACATGGAACTGGCTGCGTGATTGGAGGAGTGCATGGGTAGTGACAAGGAGATGGCTGGACTGCATCATTAGTGCTCAGGGGATTGTAGCAGTGTATGTGTTAGTGCCTGGGTCATTGCATGAGTACATGGGTAGTGACTGGATGATTAGAGTACTGCTAGGAGAGTGCATGGTGAAATTATAAGTGCTTGTGTTTTGGCGGAGTGATTGGATAAGTACATGGAACTGGCTGGGTAATTGGAGGAGTGCATGGGTAGTGACAAGGAGATGGCTGGACTGCATCAGTAGTGCTCAGGGGATTAAAGCAGTGCATGTGTTAGTGCCTGGATCATTGCATGAGTACATGGGTAGTGACTGGATGATTAGAGTACTGCAAGGAGAGTGCATGGTGAATTTATAAGTGCTTGTGTTTTGTGCAGTGGTTGGATAAGGACATGGAACTGGCTGGGTGATTGGAGGAGTGCATGGGTAGTGACAAGGAGATGGCTGGACTGCATCAGTAGTGCTCAGGGGATTGTAGCAGTGCATGTGTTAGTGCCTGGGTCATTGCATGAGTACATGGGTAGTGACTGGAGGATTAGAGTACTGCAAGGAGAGTGCATGGTGAATTTATAAGTGCTTGGGTTTTGGCGGAGTGATTGGATAAGTACACGGTGCTGGCTGGCTGATTGGAGGAGTGCATGGGTAGTGACAAGGAGATGGCTGGACTGCATCAGTAATGCTCAGGGGATTGTAGCAGTGCATGTGTTAGTGCCTGGGTCATTGCATGAGTACATGGGTACTGACTGGATGATTAGAGTACTGCAAGGAGAGTGCATGGTGAATTTATAAGTGCTTGTGTTTTGGCGGAGTGATTGGATAAGGACATGGAACTGGCTGGGTGATTGGAGGAGTGCATGGGTAGTGACAAGGAGATGGCTGGACTGCATCAGTAGTGCTCAGGGGATTGTAGCAGTGCATGTGTTAGTGCCTGGGACATTGCATGAGTACATGGGTACTAACTGGATGATTAGAGTACTGCAAGGAGAGTGCATGGTGAATTTATAAGTGCTTGTGTTTTGGCACAGTGATTAGATAAGGACATGGAACTGGCTGGGTGATTGGAGGAGTGCATGGGTAGTGAGAAGGAGATGGCTGGACTGCATCAGTAGTGCTCAGGGGATTGTAGCAGTGCATGTGTTAGTGCCTGGGTCATTGCATGAGTACATGGGTAGTGACTGGATGATTAGAGTACTGCAAGGAGAGTGCATGGTGAATTTATAAGTGCTTGTGTTTTGGCACAGTGATTAGATAAGGACATGGAACTGGCTGGGTGATTGGAGGAGTGCATGGGTAGTGACAAGGAGATGGCTGGGCTGCATCAGTAGTGCTCAGGGGATTGTAGCAGTGTATGTGTTAGTGCCTGGGTCATTGCAAGAGTACATGGGTAGTGACTGGATGATTAGAGTACAGCAACGAGAGTGCATGGTGAATTTATAAGTGCTTGTGTTTTGGCGCAGTGATTAGATAAGGACATGGAACTGGCTGCGTGATTGGAGGAGTGCATGGGTAGTGACAAGGAGATGGCTGGACTGCATCATTAGTGCTCAGGGGATTGTAGCAGTGTATGTGTTAGTGCCTGGGTCATTGCATGAGTACATGGGTAGTGACTGGATGATTAGAGTACTGCTAGGAGAGTGCATGGTGAAATTATAAGTGCTTGTGTTTTGGCGGAGTGATTGGATAAGTACATGGAACTGGCTGGGTAAATGGAGGAGTGCATGGGTAGTGACAAGGAGATGGCTGGACTGCATCAGTAGTGCTCAGGGGATTGAGGCAGTGCATGTGTTAGTGCCTGGATCATTGCATGAGTACATGGGTAGTGACTGGATGATTAGAGTACTGCAAGGAGAGTGCATGGTGAATTTATAAGTGCTTGTGTTTTGTGCAGTGGTTGGATAAGGACATGGAACTGGCTGGGTGATTGGAGGAGTGCATGGGTAGTGACAAGGAGATGGCTGGACTGCATCAGTAGTGCTCAGGGGATTGTAGCAGTGCATGTGTTAGTGCCTGGGTCATTGCATGAGTACATGGGTAGTGACTGGAGGATTAGAGTACTGCAAGGAGAGTGCATGGTGAATTTATAAGTGCTTGGGTTTTGGCGGAGTGATTGGATAAGTACATGGAACTGGCTGGGTGATTGGAGGAGTGCATGGGTAGTGACAAGGAGATGGCTGGACTGCATCAGTAGTGCTCAGGGTATTGCAGCAGTGCATGTGTTAGTGCCTGGGTCATTGCATGAGTACATGGGTACTGACTGGATGATTAGAGTACTGCAAGGAGAGCGCATGGTGAATTTATAAGTGCTTGTGTTTTGGCGGAGTGATTGGATAAGTACATGGTGCTGGCTGGGTGATTGGAGGAGTGCATGGGTAGTGACAAGGAGATGGCTGGACTGCATCAGTAGTGCTCAGGGGATTGTAGCAGTGCATGTGTTAGTGCCTGGGTCATTGCATGAGTACATGGGTAGTGCCTGGATGATTAGAGTACTGCAAGGAGAGTGCATGGTGAATTTATAAGTGCTTGTGTTTTGTGCAGTGGTTGGATAAGGACATGGAACTGGCTGGGTGATTGGAGGAGTGCATGGGTAGTGACAAGGAGATGGCTGGACTGCATCAGTAGTGCTCAGGGGATTGTAGCAGTGCATGTGTTAGTGCCTGGGACATTGCATGAGTACATGGGTACTGACTGGATGATTAGAGTACTGCAAGGAGAGTGCATGGTGAATTTATAAGTGCTTGTGTTTTGGCGCAGTGATTAGATAAGGACATGGAACTGGCTGGGTGATTGGAGGAGTGCATGGGTAGTGACAAGGAGATGGCTGGACTACATCAGTAGTGCTCAGGGGATTGTAGCAGTGCATGTGTTAGTGCCTGGGTCATTGCATGAGTACATAGGTAGTGACTGGATGATTAGAGTACTGCAAGGAGAGTGCATGGTGAATTTATAAGTGCTTGTGTTTTGGCGCAGTGACTAGATAAGGACATGGAACTGGCTGGGTGATTGGAGGAGTGCATGGGTAGTGACAAGGAGATGGCTGGACTGCATCAGTAGTGCTCAGGGGATTGTAGCAGTGCATGTCTTAGTGCCTGGGTCATTCCATGAGTACATGGGTAGTGAATGGATGATTAGAGTACTGCAAGGAGAGTGCATGGTGAGTTTATAAGTGCTTGTGTTTTGGTGCAGTGATTAGATAAGTACATGGAACTGGCTGGGTGATTGGAGGAGTGCATGGGTAGTGACAAGGAGATGGCTGGACTGCATCATGTGTTCAGGGGATTGTAGGAGTGCACGTGTTAGTGCCTGGGTCATTGCATGAGTACATGGGTAGTGACTGGATGATTAAAGTACTGCAAGGAGAGTGCATGGTGAATTTATAAGTGCTTGTGTTTTGGTGCAGTGGTTGGATAAGGACATGGAACTGGCTGGGTGATTGGAGGAGTGCATGGGTAGTGACAAGGAGATGGCTGGACTGCATCAGTAGTGCTCAGGGGATTGTAGCAGTGCATGTGTTAGTGCCTGGGTCATTGCATGAGTACATGGGTAGTGACTGGAGGATTAGAGTACTGCAAGGAGAGTGCATGGTGAATTTATAAGTGCTTGGGTTTTGGCGGAGTGATTGGATAAGTACACGGTGCTGGCTGGCTGATTGGAGGAGTGCATGTGTAGTGACAAGGAGATGGCTGGACTGCATCAGTAATGCTCAGGGGATTGTAGCAGTGCATGTGTTAGTGCCTGGGTCATTGCATGAGTACATGGGTACTGACTGGATGATTAGAGTACTGCAAGGAGAGTGCATGGTGAATTTATAAGTGCTTGTGTTTTGGCGCAGTGATTAGATAAGGACATGGAACTGGCTGGGTGATTGGAGGAGTGCATGGGTAGTGAGAAGGAGATGGCTGGACTGCATCAGTAGTGCTCAGGGGATTGTAGCAGTGCATGTGTTAGTGCCTGGGTCATTGCATGAGTACATAGGTAGTGACTGGATGATTAGAGTACTGCAAGGAGAGTGCATGGTGAATTTATAAGTGCTTGTGTTTTGGCGCAGTGATTAGATAAGGACATAGAACTGGCTGGGTAATTGGAGGAGTGCATGGGTAGTGACAAGGAGATGGCTGGACTGCATCAGTAGTGCTCAGGCGATTGTAGCAGTGCATGTCTTAGTGCCTGGGTCATTCCATGAGTACATGGGTAGTGAATGGATGATTAGAGTACTGCAAGGAGAGTGCATGGTGAGTTTATAAGTGCTTGTGTTTTGGGGCAGTGATTAGATAAGGACATGGAACTGGCTGGGTGATTGGAGGAGTGCATGGGTAGTGAGAAGGAGATGGCTGGACTGCATCAGTAGTGCTCAGGGGATTATAGCAGTGCATGTGTTTGTGCCTGGGTCATTGCATAAGTACATGGGTACTGACTGGATGATTAGCGTACTGCAAGAAGACTGCATGGTGAATTTATAAGTGCTTGTGTTTTGGCGGAGTGATTGGATAAGGACATGGAGCTGGCTGGGTGATTGGAGGAGTGCATGGGTAGTGACAAGGAGATGGCTGGACTGCATCAGTAGTGCTCAGGGTATTGCAGCAGTGCATGTGTTAGTGCCTGGGTCATTGCATGAGTACATGGGTACTGACTGGATGATTAGAGTACTGCAAGGAGAGCGCATGGTGAATTTATAAGTGCTTGTGTTTTGGCGGAGTGATTGGATAAGTACATGGTGCTGGCTGGGTGATTGGAGGAGTGCATGGGTAGTGACAAGGAGATGGCTGGACTGCATTAGTAGTGCTCAGGGGATTGTAGCAGTGCATGTGTTAGTGCCTGGGCCATTGCATAAGTAAATGGGTACCGACTGGATGATTAGAGTTCTGCAAGGAGAGTGCATGGTGAATTTATAAGTGCTTGGGTTTTGGCAGAGTGATTGGATAAGTACATGGTGCTGGCTGGGTGATTGGAGGAGTGCATGGGTAGTGACAAGGAGATGGCTGGATGCATCAGTAGTGCTCAGGGGATTGTAGCAGTGCATGTGTTAGTGCCTGGGTCATTGCATGAGTACATGGGTAGTGCCTGGATGATTAGAGTACTGCAAGGAGAGTGCATGGTGAATTTATAAGTGCTTGTGTTTTGTGCAGTGGTTGGATAAGGACATGGAACTGGCTGGGTGATTGGAGGAGTGCATGGGTAGTGACAAGGAGATGGCTGGACTGCATCAGTAGTGCTCAGGGGATTGTAGCAGTGCATGTGTTAGTGCCTGGGACATTGCATGAGTACATGGGTACTGACTGGATGATTAGAGTACTGCAAGGAGAGTGCATGGTGAATTTATAAGTGCTTGTGTTTTGGCGCAGTGATTAGATAAGGACATGGAACTGGCTGGGTGATTGGAGGAGTGCATGGGTAGTGACAAGGAGATGGCTGGACTGCATCAGTAGTGCTCAGGGATTGTAGCAGTGCATGTGTTAGTGCCTGGGTCATTGCATGAGTACATAGGTAGTGACTGGATGATTAGAGTACTGCAAGGAGAGTGCATGGTGAATTTATAAGTGCTTGTGTTTTGGCGCAGTGACTAGATAAGGACATGGAACTGGCTGGGTGATTGGAGGAGTGCATGGGTAGTGACAAGGAGATGGCTGGACTGCATCAGTAGTGCTCAGGGGATTGTAGCAGTGCATGTCTTAGTGCCTGGGTCATTCCATGAGTACATGGGTAGTGAATGGATGATTAGAGTACTGCAAGGAGAGTGCATGGTGAGTTTATAAGTGCTTGTGTTTTGGCGCAGTGATTAGATAAGTACATGGAACTGGCTGGGTGATTGGAGGAGTGCATGGGTAGTGACAAGGAGATGGCTGGACTGCATCATGTGTTCAGGGGATTGTAGCAGTGCACGTGTTAGTGCCTGGGTCATTGCATGAGTACATGGGTAGTGACTGGATGATTAAAGTACTGCAAGGAGAGTGCATGGTGAATTTATAAGTGCTTGTGTTTTGGCACAGTGATTAGATAAGGACATGGAACTGGCTGGGTGATTGGAGGAGTGCATGGGTAGTGAGAAGGAGATGGCTGGACTGCATCAGTAGTGCTCAGGGGATTGTAGCAGTGCATGTGTTAGTGCCTGGGTCATTGCATGAGTACATGGGTAGTGACTGGATGATTAGAGTACTGCAAGGAGAGTGCATGGTGAATTTATAAGTGCTTGTGTTTTGGCACAGTGATTAGATAAGGACATGGAACTGGCTGGGTGATTGGAGGAGTGCATGGGTAGTGACAAGGAGATGGCTGGGCTGCATCAGTAGTGCTCAGGGGATTGTAGCAGTGCATGTGTTAGTGCCTGGGTCATTGCATGAGTACATGGGTAGTGACTGGATGATTAGAGTACAGCAACGAGAGTGCATGGTGAATTTATAAGTGCTTGTGTTTTGGCGCAGTGATTAGATAAGGACATGGAACTGGCTGCGTGATTGGAGGAGTGCATGGGTAGTGACAAGGAGATGGCTGGACTGCATCATTAGTGCTCAGGGGATTGTAGCAGTGTATGTGTTAGTGCCTGGGTCATTGCATGAGTACATGGGTAGTGACTGGATGATTAGAGTACTGCTAGGAGAGTGCATGGTGAATTTATAAGTGCTTGTGTTTTGGCGGAGTGATTGGATAAGTACATGGAACTGGCTGGGTGATTGGAGGAGTGCATGGGTAGTGACAAGGAGATGGCTGGACTGCATCAGTAGTGCTCAGGGGATTGAAGCAGAGCATGTGTTAGTGCCTGGATCATTGCATGAGTACATGGGTAGTGACTGGATGATTAGAGTACTGCAAGGAGAGTGCATGGTGAATTTATAAGTGCTTGTGTTTTGGTGCAGTGATTGGATAAGGACATGGAACTGGCTGGGTGATTGGAGGAGTGCATGGGTAGTGACAAGGAGATGGCTGGACTGCATCAGTAGTGCTCAGGGGATTGTAGCAGTGCATGTGTTAGTGCCTGGGTCATTGCATGAGTACATGGGTAGTGACTGGATGATTAGAGTACTGCAAGGAGAGTGCATGGTGAATTTATAAGTGCTTGGGTTTTGGCGGAGTGATTGGATAAGTACATGGTGCTGGCTGGGTGATTGGAGGAGTGCATGGGTAGTGACAAGGAGATGGCTGGACTGCATCAGTAGTGCTCAGGGGATTGTAGCAGTGCATGTGTTAGTGCCTGGGTCATTGCATGAGTACATGGGTAGTGACTGGAGGATTAGAGTACTGCAAGGAGAGTGCATGGTGAATTTATAAGTGCTTGGGTTTTGGCGGAGTGATTGGATAAGTACATGGTGCTGGCTGGCTGATTGGAGGAGTGCATGTGTAGTGACAAGGAGATGGCTGGACTGCATCAGTAGTGCTCAGGGGATTGTAGCAGTGCATGTGTTAGTGCCTGGGTCATTGCATGAGTACATGGGTACTGACTGGATGATTAGAGTACTGCAAGGAGAGTGCATGGTGAATTTATAAGTGCTTGTGTTTTGGCGGAGTGATTGGATAAGGACATGGAACTGGCTGGGTGATTGGAGGAGTGCATGGGTAGTGACAAGGAGATGGCTGGACTGCATCAGTAGTGCTCAGGGGATTGTAGCAGTGCATGTGTTAGTGCCTGGGACATTGCATGAGTACATGGGTACTGACTGTATGATTAGAGTACTGCAAGGAGAGTGCATGGTGAATTTATAAGTGCTTGTGTTTTGGCGCAGTGATTAGATAAGGACATGGAACTGGCTGGGTGATTGGAGGAGTGCATGGGTAGTGAGAAGGAGATGGCTGGACTGCATCAGTAGTGCTCAGGGGATTGTAGCAGTGCATGTGTTAGTGCCTGGGTCATTGCATGAGTACATAGGTAGTGACTGGATGATTAGAGTACTGCAAGGAGAGTGCATGGTGAATTTATAAGTGCTTGTGTTTTGGCGCAGTGATTAGATAAGGACATGGAACTGGCTGGGTAATTGGAGGAGTGCATGGGTAGTGACAAGGAGATGGCTGGACTGCATCAGTAGTGCTCAGGGGATTGTAGCAGTGCATGTCTTAGTGCCTGGGTCATTGCATGAGTACATGGGTAGTGAATGGATGATTAGAGTACTGCAAGGAGAGTGCATGGTGAGTTTATAAGTGCTTGTGTTTTGGCGCAGTGATTAGATAAGGACATGGAACTGGCTGGGTGATTGGAGGAGTGCATGGGTAGTGAGAAGGAGATGGCTGGACTGCATCAGTAGTGCTCAGGGGATTATAGCAGTGCATGTGTTTGTGCCTGGGTCATTGCATAAGTACATGGGTACTGACTGGATGATTAGCGTACTGCAAGAAGACTGCATGGTGAATTTATAAGTGCTTGTGTTTTGGCGGAGTGATTGGATAAGGACATGGAGCTGGCTGGGTGATTGGAGGAGTGCATGGGTAGTGACAAGGAGATGGCTGGACTGCATCAGTAGTGCTCAGGGGATTGTAGCAGTGCATGTGTTAGTGCCTGGGTCATTGCATGAGTACATAGGTAGTGACTGGATGATTAGAGTACTGCAAGGAGAGTGCATGGTGAATTTATAAGTGCTTGTGTTTTGTCGGAGTGATTGGATAAGTACATGGAACTGGCTGGGTGATTGGAGGAGTGCATGGGTAGTGACAAGGAGATGGCTGGACTGCATCAGTAGTGCTCAGGGTATTGCAGCAGTGCATGTGTTAGTGCCTGGGTCATTGCATGAGTACATGGGTACTGACTGGATGATTAGAGTACTGCAAGGAGAGCGCATGGTGAATTTATAAGTGCTTGTGTTTTGGCGGAGTGATTGGATAAGTACATGGTGCTGGCTGGGTGATTGGAGGAGTGCATGGGTAGTGACAAGGAGATGGCTGGACTGCATCAGTAGTGCTCAGGGGATTGTAGCAGTGCATGTGTTAGTGCCTGGGCCATTGCATGAGTACATGGGTAGTGACTGGATGATTAGAGTACTGCAAGGAGAGTGCATGGTGAATTTATAAGTGCTTGTGTTTTGGCAGAGTGATTGGATAAGTACATGGTGCTGGCTGGGTGATTGGAGGAGTGCATGGGTAGTGACAAGGAGATGGCTGGACTGCATCAGTAGTGCTCAGGGGATTGTAGCAGTGCATGTGTTAGTGCCTGGGTCATTGCATGAGTACATGGGTAGTGCCTGGATGATTAGAGTACTGCAAGGAGAGTGCATGGTGAATTTATAAGTGCTTGTGTTTTGGTGCAGTGATTGGATAAGGACATGGAACTGGCTGGGTGATTGGAGGAGTGCATGGGTAGTGACAAGGAGATGGCTGGACTGCATCAGTAGTGCTCAGGGGATTGTAGCAGTGCATGTGTTAGTGCCTGGGACATTGCATGAGTACATGGGTACTGACTGGATGATTAGAGTACTGCAAGGAGAGTGCATGGTGAATTTATAAGTGCTTGTGTTTTGGCGCAGTGATTAGATAAGGACATGGAACTGGCTGGGTGATTGGAGGAGTGCATGGGTAGTGACAAGGAGATGGCTGGACTGCATCAGTAGTGCTCAGGGGATTGTAGCAGTGCATGTGTTAGTGCCTGGGTCATTGCATGAGTACATGGGTAGTGACTGGATGATTAGAGTACTGCAAGGAGAGTGCATGGTGAATTTATAAGTGCTTGTGTTTTGGCGCAGTGATTAGATAAGGACATGGAACTGGCTGGGTGATTGGAGGAGTGCATGGGTAGTGACAAGGAGATGGCTGGACTGCATCAGTTGTGCTCAGGGGATTGTAGCAGTGCATGTCTTAGTGCCTGGGTCATTGCATGAGTACATGGATTGTGACTGGATGATTAGAGTACTGCAAGGAGAGTGCATGGTGAGTTTATAAGTGCTTGTGTTTTGGCGCAGTGATTAGATAAGTACATGGAACTGGCTGGGTGATTGGAGGAGTGCATGGGTAGTGACAAGGAGATGGCTGGACTGCATCAGTAGTGCTCAGGGGATTGTAGCAGTGCATGTGTTAGTGCCTGGGTCATTGCATGAGTACATGGGTAGTGACTGGATGATTAGAGTACTGCAAGGAGAGTGCATGGTGAATTTATAAGTGCTTGTGTTTTGGCGCAGTGATTAGATAAGGACATGGAACTGGCTGGGTGATTGGAGGAGTGCATGGGTAGTGAGAAGGAGATGGCTGGACTGCATCAGTAGTGCTCAGGGGATTGTAGCAGTGCATGTGTTAGTGCCTGGGTCATTGCATGAGTACATGGGTAGTGACTGGATGATTAGAGTACTGCAAGGAGAGTGCATGGTGAATTTATAAGTGCTTGTGTTTTGGCACAGTGATTAGATAAGGACATGGAACTGGCTGGGTGATTGGAGGAGTGCATGGGTAGTGACAAGGAGATGGCTGGACTGCATCAGTAGTGCTCAGGGGATTGTAGCAGTGCATGTGTTAGTGCCTGGGTCATTGCAAGAGTACATGGGTAGTGACTGGATGATTAGAGTACAGCAAGGAGAGTGCATGGTGAATTTATAAGTGCTTGTGTTTTGGCGCAGTGATTAGATAAGGACATGGAACTGGCTGGGTGATTGGAGGAGTGCATGGGTAGTGACAAGGAGATGGCTGGACTGCATCAGTAGTGCTCAGGGGATTGTAGCAGTGCATGTGTTAGTGCCTGGGTCATTGCATGAGTACATGGGTAGTGACTGGATGATTAGAGTACTGCTAGGAGAGTGCATGGTGAATTTATAAGTGCTTGTGTTTTGGCGGAGTGATTGGATAAGTACATGGAACTGGCTGGGTGATTTGGAGGAGTGCATGGGTAGTGACAAGGAGATGGCTGGACTGCATCAGTAGTGCTCAGGGGATTAAAGCAGTGCATGTGTTAGTGCCTGGATCATTGCATGAGTACATGGGTAGTGACTGGATGATTAGAGTACTGCAAGGAGAGTGCATGGTGAATTTATAAGTGCTTGTGTTTTGTGCGGAGTGGTTGGATAAGGACATGGAACTGGCTGGGTGATTGGAGGAGTGCATGGGTAGTGACAAGGAGATGGCTGGACTGCATCAGTAGTGCTCAGGGGATTGTAGCAGTGCATGTGTTAGTGCCTGGGTCATTGCATGAGTACATGGGTAGTGACTGGAGGATTAGAGTACTGCAAGGAGAGTGCATGGTGAATTTATAAGTGCTTGGGTTTTGGCGGAGTGATTGGATAAGTACATGGTGCTGGCTGGGTGATTGGAGGAGTGCATGGGTAGTGACAAGGAGATGGCTGGACTGCATCAGTAGTGCTCAGGGGATTGTAGCAGTGCATGTGTTAGTGCCTGGGTCATTGCATGAGTACATGGGTACTGACTGGATGATTAGAGTACTGCAAGGAGAGTGCATGGTGAATTTATAAGTGCTTGTGTTTTGGCGGAGTGATTGGATAAGGACATGGAACTGGCTGGGTGATTGGAGGAGTGCATGGGTAGTGACAAGGAGATGGCTGGACTGCATCAGTAGTGCTCAGGGGATTGTAGCAGTGCATGTGTTAGTGCCTGGGACATTGCATGAGTACATGGGTACTGACTGGATGATTAGAGTACTGCAAGGAGAGTGCATGGTGAATTTATAAGTGCTTGTGTTTTGGCGCAGTGATTAGATAAGGACATGGAACTGGCTGGGTGATTGGAGGAGTGCATGGGTAGTGACAAGGAGATGGCTGGACTGCATCAGTAGTGCTCAGGGGATTGTAGCAGTGCATGTGTTAGTGCCTGGGTCATTGCATGAGTACATAGGTAGTGACTGGATGATTAGAGTACTGCAAGGAGAGTGCATGGTGAATTTATAAGTGCTTGTGTTTTGGCGCAGTGATTAGATAAGGACATGGAACTGGCTGGGTGATTGGAGGAGTGCATGGGTAGTGACAAGGAGATGGCTGGACTGCATCAGTAGTGCTCAGGGGATTGTAGCAGTGCATGTCTTAGTGCCTGGGTCATTGCATGAGTACATGGGTAGTGAATGGATGATTAGAGTACTGCAAGGAGAGTGCATGGTGAGTTTATAAGTGCTTGTGTTTTGGCGCAGTGATTAGATAAGGACATGGAACTGGCTGGGTGATTGGAGGAGTGCATGGGTAGTGAGAAGGAGATGGCTGGACTGCATCAGTAGTGCTCAGGGGATTATAGCAGTGCATGTGTTTGTGCCTGGGTCATTGCATAAGTACATGGGTACTGACTGGATGATTAGCGTACTGCAAGAAGACTGCATGGTGAATTTATAAGTGCTTGTGTTTTGGCGGAGTGATTGGATAAGGACATGGAGCTGGCTGGGTGATTGGAGGAGTGCATGGGTAGTGACAAGGAGATGGCTGGACTGCATCAGTAGTGCTCAGGGGATTGTAGCAGTGCATGTGTTAGTGCCTGGGTCATTGCATGAGTACATGGGTAGTGACTGGATGATTAGAGTACTGCAAGGAGAGTGCATGGTGAATTTATAAGTGCTTGTGTTTTGTCGGAGTGATTGGATAAGTACATGGAACTGGCTGGGTGATTGGAGGAGTGCATGGGTAGTGACAAGGAGATGGCTGGACTGCATCAGTAGTGCTCAGGGTATTGCAGCAGTGCATGTGTTAGTGCCTGGGTCATTGCATGAGTACATGGGTAGTGACTGGATGATTAGAGTACTGCAAGGAGAGTGCATGGTGAATTTATAAGTGCTTGTGTTTTGGCGGAGTGATTGGATAAGTACATGGAGCTGGCTGGGTGATTGGAGGAGTGCATGGGTAGTGACAAGGAGATGGCTGGACTGCATCAGTAGTGCTCAGGGGATTGTAGCAGTGCATGTGTTAGTGCCTGGGTCATTGCATGAGTACATGGGTAGCGACTGGATGATTAGAGTTCTGCAAGGAGAGTGCATGGTGAATTTATAAGTGCTTGGGTTTTGGCAGAGTGATTGGATAAGTACATGGTGCTGGCTGGGTGATTGGAGGAGTGCATGGGTAGTGACAAGGAGATGGCTGGACTGCATCAGTAGTGCTCAGGGGATTGTAGCAGTGCATGTGTTAGTGCCTGGGTCATTGCATGAGTACATGGGTAGTGCCTGGATGATTAGAGTACTGCAAGGAGAGTGCATGGTGAATTTATAAGTGCTTGTGTTTTGGTGCAGTGATTGGATAAGGACATGGAACTGGCTGGGTGATTGGAGGAGTGCATGGGTAGTGACAAGGAGATGGCTGGACTGCATCAGTAGTGCTCAGGGGATTGTAGCAGTGCATGTGCTAGTGCCTGGGACATTGCATGAGTACATGGGTACTGACTGGATGATTAGAGTACTGCAAGGAGAGTGCATGGTGAATTTATAAGTGCTTGTGTTTTGGCGCAGTGATTAGATAAGGACATGGAACTGGCTGGGTGATTGGAGGAGTGCATGGGTAGTGACAAGGAGATGGCTGGACTACATCAGTAGTGCTCAGGGGATTGTAGCAGTGCATGTGTTAGTGCCTGGGTCATTGCATGAGTACATAGGTAGTGACTGGATGATTAGAGTACTGCAAGGAGAGTGCATGGTGAATTTATAAGTGCTTGTGTTTTGGCGCAGTGACTAGATAAGGACATGGAACTGGCTGGGTGATTGGAGGAGTGCATGGGTAGTGACAAGGAGATGGCTGGACTGCATCAGTAGTGCTCAGGGGATTGTAGCAGTGCATGTCTTAGTGCCTGGGTCATTCCATGAGTACATGGGTAGTGACTGGATGATTAGAGTACTGCAAGGAGAGTGCATGGTGAGTTTATAAGTGCTTGTGTTTTGGCGCAGTGATTAGATAAGTACATGGAACTGGCTGGGTGATTGGAGGAGTGCATGGGTAGTGACAAGGAGATGGCTGGACTGCATCAGTAGTGCTCAGGGGATTGTAGCAGTGCATGTGTTAGTGCCTGGGTCATTGCATGAGTACATGGGTAGTGACTGGATGATTAAAGTACTGCAAGGAGAGTGCATGGTGAATTTATAAGTGCTTGTGTTTTGGCGCAGTGATTAGATAAGGACATGGAACTGGCTGGGTGATTGGAGGAGTGCATGGGTAGTGAGAAGGAGATGGCTGGACTGCATCAGTAGTGCTCAGGGGATTGTAGCAGTGCATGTGTTAGTGCCTGGGTCATTGCATGAGTACATGGGTAGTGACTGGATGATTAGAGTACTGCAAGGAGAGTGCATGGTGAATTTATAAGTGCTTGTGTTTTGGCACAGTGATTAGATAAGGACATGGAACTGGCTGGGTGATTGGAGGAGTGCATGGGTAGTGACAAGGAGATGGCTGGGCTGCATCAGTAGTGCTCAGGGGATTGTAGCAGTGCATGTGTTAGTGCCTGGGTCATTGCATGAGTACATGGGTAGTGACTGGATGATTAGAGTACAGCAAGGAGAGTGCATGGTGAATTTATAAGTGCTTGTGTTTTGGCGCAGTGATTAGATAAGGACATGGAACTGGCTGCGTGATTGGAGGAGTGCATGGGTAGTGACAAGGAGATGGCTGGACTGCATCATTAGTGCTCAGGGGATTGTAGCAGTGTATGTGTTAGTGCCTGGGTCATTGCATGAGTACATGGGTAGTGACTGGATGATTAGAGTACTGCTAGGAGAGTGCATGGTGAATTTATAAGTGCTTGTGTTTTGGCGGAGTGATTGGATAAGTACATGGAACTGGCTGGGTGATTTGGAGGAGTGCATGGGTAGTGACAAGGAGATGGCTGGACTGCATCAGTAGTGCTCAGGGGATTAAAGCAGTGCATGTGTTAGTGCCTGGATCATTGCATGAGTACATGGGTAGTGACTGGATGATTAGAGTACTGCAAGGAGAGTGCATGGTGAATTTATAAGTGCTTGTGTTTTGTGCAGTGGTTGGATAAGGACATGGAACTGGCTGGGTGATTGGAGGAGTGCATGGGTAGTGACAAGGAGATGGCTGGACTGCATCAGTAGTGCTCAGGGGATTGTAGCAGTGCATGTGTTAGTGCCTGGGTCATTGCATGAGTACATGGGTAGTGACTGGAGGATTAGAGTACTGCAAGGAGAGTGCATGGTGAATTTATAAGTGCTTGGGTTTTGGCGGAGTGATTGGATAAGTACATGGTGCTGGCTGGGTGATTGGAGGAGTGCATGGGTAGTGACAAGGAGATGGCTGGACTGCATCAGTAGTGCTCAGGGGATTGTAGCAGTGCATGTGTTAGTGCCTGGGTCATTGCATGAGTACATGGGTACTGACTGGATGATTAGAGTACTGCAAGGAGAGTGCATGGTGAATTTATAAGTGCTTGTGTTTTGGCGGAGTGATTGGATAAGGACATGGAACTGGCTGGGTGATTGGAGGAGTGCATGGGTAGTGACAAGGAGATGGCTGGACTGCATCAGTAGTGCTCAGGGGATTGTAGCAGTGCATGTGTTAGTGCCTGGGTCATTGCATGAGTACATGGGTAGTGACTGGATGATTAGAGTACTGCAAGGAGAGTGCATGGTGAATTTATAAGTGCTTGTGTTTTGGCGCAGTGATTAGATAAGGACATGGAACTGGCTGGGTGATTGGAGGAGTGCATGGGTAGTGACAAGGAGATGGCTGGACTGCATCAGTAGTGCTCAGGGGATTGTAGCAGTGCATGTGTTAGTGCCTGGGTCATTGCATGAGTACATAGGTAGTGACTGGATGATTAGAGTACTGCAAGGAGAGTGCATGGTGAATTTATAAGTGCTTGTGTTTTGGCGCAGTGATTAGATAAGGACATGGAACTGGCTGGGTAATTGGAGGAGTGCATGGGTAGTGACAAGGAGATGGCTGGACTGCATCAGTAGTGCTCAGGGGATTGTAGCAGTGCATGTCTTAGTGCCTGGGTCATTGCATGAGTACATGGGTAGTGAATGGATGATTAGAGTACTGCAAGGAGAGTGCATGGTGAGTTTATAAGTGCTTGTGTTTTGGCGCAGTGATTAGATAAGGACATGGAACTGGCTGGGTGATTGGAGGAGTGCATGGGTAGTGAGAAGGAGATGGCTGGACTGCATCAGTAGTGCTCAGGGGATTATAGCAGTGCATGTGTTTGTGCCTGGGTCATTGCATAAGTACATGGGTACTGACTGGATGATTAGCGTACTGCAAGGAGACTGCATGGTGAATTTATAAGTGCTTGTGTTTTGGCGGAGTGATTGGATAAGGACATGGCGCTGGCTGGGTGATTGGAGGAGTGCATGGGTAGTGACAAGGAGATGGCTGGACTGCATCAGTAGTGCTCAGGGGATTGTAGCAGTGCATGTGTTAGTGCCTGGGTCATTGCATGAGTACATGGGTAGTGACTGGATGATTAGAGTACTGCAAGGAGAGTGCATGGTGAATTTATAAGTGCTTGTGTTTTGTCGGAGTGATTGGATAAGTACATGGAACTGGCTGGGTGATTGGAGGAGTGCATGGGTAGTGACAAGGAGATGGCTGGACTGCATCAGTAGTGCTCAGGGTATTGCAGCAGTGCATGTGTTAGTGCCTGGGTCATTGCATGAGTACATGGGTACTGACTGGATGATTAGAGTACTGCAAGGAGAGTGCATGGTGAATTTATAAGTGCTTGTGTTTTGGCAGAGTGATTGGATAAGTACATGGTGCTGGCTGGGTGATTGGAGGAGTGCATGGGTAGTGACAAGGAGATGGCTGGACTGCATCAGTAGTGCTCATGGGATTGTAGGAGTGCATGTGTTAGTGCCTGGGCCATTGCATAAGTACATGGGTACAGACTGGATGATAAGAGTACTGCAAGGAGAGTGCATGGTGAATTTATAAGTGCTTGGGTTTTGGCGGAGTGATTGGATAAGTACATGGTGCTGGCTGGGTGATTGGAGGAGTGCATGGGTAGTGACAAGGAGATGGCTGGACTGCATCAGTAGTGCTCAGGGGATTGTAGCAGTGCATGTGTTAGTGCCTGGGTCATTGCATGAGTACATGGGTAGTGCCTGGATGATTAGAGTACTGCAAGGAGAGTGCATGGTGAATTTATAAGTGCTTGTGTTTTGGCGCAGTGATTAGATAAGGACATGGAACTGGCTGGGTGATTGGAGGAGTGCATGGGTAGTGACAAGGAGATGGCTGGACTGCATCAGTAGTGCTCAGGGGATTGTAGCAGTGCATGTGTTAGTGCCTGGGTCATTGCATGAGTACATGGGTAGTGACTGGATGATTAGAGTACTGCAAGGAGAGTGCATGGTGAATTTATAAGTGCTTGTGTTTTGGCGCAGTGATTAGATAAGGACATGGAACTGGCTGGGTAATTGGAGGAGTGCATGGGTAGTGACAAGGAGATGGCTGGACTGCATCAGTAGTGCTCAGGGGATTGTAGCAGTGCATGTGTTAGTGCCTGGGTCATTCCATGAGTACATGGGTAGTGACTGGATGATTAGAGTACTGCAAGGAGAGTGCATGGTGAGTTTATAAGTGCTTGTGTTTTGGCGCAGTGATTAGATAAGGACATGGAACTGGCTGGGTGATTGGAGGAGTGCATGGGTAGTGACAAGGAGATGGCTGGACTGCATCAGTAGTGCTCAGGGGATTATAGCAGTGCATGTGTTAGTGCCTGGGTCATTGCATGAGTACATGGGTAGTGACTGGATGATTAGAGTACTGCAAGGAGAGCTGCATGGTGAATTTATAAGTGCTTGTGTTTTGGCGCAGTGATTGGATAAGGACATGGCACTGGCTGGGTGATTGGAGGAGTGCATGGGTAGTGACAAGGAGATGGCTGGACTGCATCAGTAGTGCTCAGGGGATTGTAGCAGTGCATGTGTTAGTGCCTGGGTCATTGCATGAGTACATGGGTAGTGACTGGATGATTAGAGTACTGCAAGGAGAGTGCATGGTGAATTTATAAGTGCTTGTGTTTTGGCGGAGTGATTGGATAAGGTACATGGAACTGGCTGGGTGATTGGAGGAGTGCATGGGTAGTGACAAGGAGATGGCTGGACTGCATCAGTAGTGCTCAGGGTATTGCAGCAGTGCATGTGTTAGTGCCTGGGTCATTGCATGAGTACATGGGTAGTGACTGGATGATTAGAGTACTGCAAGGAGAGTGCATGGTGAATTTATAAGTGCTTGTGTTTTGGCAGCAGTGATTGGATAAGTACATGGTACTGGCTGGGTGATTGGAGGAGTGCATGGGTAGTGACAAGGAGATGGCTGGACTGCATCAGTAGTGCTCAGGGGATTGTAGCAGTGCATGTGTTAGTGCCTGGGCCATTGCATAAGTACATGGGTACGTGACTGGATGATTAGAGTACTGCAAGGAGAGTGCATGGTGAATTTATAAGTGCTTGGGTTTTGGCGGAGTGATTGGATAAGGACATGGTGCTGGCTGGGTGATTGGAGGAGTGCATGGGTAGTGACAAGGAGATGGCTGGACTGCATCAGTAGTGCTCAGGGGATTGTAGCAGTGCATGTGTTAGTGCCTGGGTCATTGCATGAGTACATGGGTATTGACTGGATGATTAGAGTACTGCAAGGAGAGTGCATGGTGAATTTATAAGTGCTTGTGTTTTGGCGCAGTGATTAGATAAGGACATGGAACTGGCTGGGTGATTGGAGGAGTGCATGGGTAGTGACAAGGAGATGGCTGGACTGCATCAGTAGTGCTCAGGGGATTGTAGCAGTGCATGTGTTAGTGCCTGGGTCATTGCATGAGTACATGGGTAGTGACTGGATGATTAGAGTACTGCAAGGAGAGTGCATGGTGAATTTATAAGTGCTTGTGTTTTGGCGGAGTGATTGGATAAGTACATGGAACTGGCTGGGTGATTGGAGGAGTGCATGGGTAGTGACAAGGAGATGGCTGGACTGCATCAGTAGTGCTCAGGGGATTGTAGCAGTGCATGTGTTAGTGCCTGGATCATTGCATGAGTACATGGGTAGTGACTGGATGATTAGAGTACTGCAAGGAGAGTGCATGGTGAATTTATAAGTGCTTGTGTTTTGGTGCAGTGATTGGATAAGGACATGGAACTGGCTGGGTGATTGGAGGAGTGCATGGGTAGTGACAAGGAGATGGCTGGACTGCATCAGTAGTGCTCAGGGGATTGTAGCAGTGCATGTGTTAGTGCCTGGGTCATTGCATGAGTACATGGGTAGTGACTGGATGATTAGAGTACTGCAAGGAGAGTGCATGGTGAATTTATAAGTGCTTGGGTTTTGGCGGAGTGATTGGATAAGTACATGGTGCTGGCTGGGTGATTGGAGGAGTGCATGGGTAGTGACAAGGAGATGGCTGGACTGCATCAGTAGTGCTCAGGGGATTGTAGCAGTGCATGTGTTAGTGCCTGGGTCATTGCATGAGTACATGGGTACTGACTGGATGATTAGAATACTGCAAGGAGAGTGCATGGTGAATTTATAAGTGCTTGTGTTTTGGCGGAGTGATTGGATAAGGACATGGAACTGGCTGGGTGATTGCAGGAGTGCATGGGTAGTGACAAGGAGATGGCTGGACTGCATCAGTAGTGCTCAGGGGATTGTAGCAGTGCATGTGTTAGTGCCTGGGTCATTGCATGAGTACATGGGTACTGACTGGATGATTAGAGTACTGCAAGGAGAGTGCATGGTGAATTTATAAGTGCTTGTGTTTTGGCGCAGTGATTAGATAAGGACATGGAACTGGCTGGGTGATTGGAGGAGTGCATGGGTAGTGACAAGGAGATGGCTGGACTGCATCAGTAGTGCTCAGGGGATTGTAGCAGTGCATGTGTTAGTGCCTGGGTCATTGCATGAGTACATGGGTAGTGACTGGATGATTAGAGTACTGCAAGGAGAGTGCATGGTGAATTTATTAGTGCTTGTGTTTTGGCGCAGTGATTAGATAAGGACATGGAACTGGCTGGGTGATTGGAGGAGTGCATGGGTAGTGACAAGGAGATGGCTGGACTGCATCAGTAGTGCTCAGGGGATTGTAGCAGTGCATGTGTTAGTGCCTGGGCCATTGCATGAGTACATGGGTACTGACTGGATGATTAGAGTACTGCAAGGAGAGTGCATGGTGAATTTATAAGTGCTTGGGTTTTGGCGGAGTGATTGGATAAGTACATGGTGCTGGCTGGGTGATTGGAGGAGTGCATGGGTAGTGACAAGGAGATGGCTGGACTGCATCAGTAGTGCTCAGAGTATTGAAGCAGTGCATGTGTTAGTGCCTGGGTCATTGCATGAGTACATGGGTACTGACTGGATGATTAGAGTACTGCAAGGAGAGTGCATGGTGAATTTATAAGTGCTTGTGTTGTGGCGCAGTGATTAGATAAGGACATGGAACTGGCTGGGTGATTGGAGGAGTGCATGGGTAGTGACAAGGAGATGGCTGGACTGCATCAGTAGTGCTCAGGGGATTGTAGCAGTGCATGTGTTAGTGCCTGGGTCATTGCATAAGTCCATGGGTACTGACTGGATGATTAGTGTACTGCAAGGAGAGTGCATGGTGAATTTATAAGTGCTTGTGTTTTGGCGGAGTGATTGGATAAGTACATGGAACTGGCTGGGTGATTGGAGGAGTGCATGGGTAGTGACAAGGAGATGGCTGGACTGCATCAGTAGTGCTCAGGGGATTGTAGCAGTGCATGTGTTAGTGCCTGGTCATTGCATGAGTACATGGGTAGTGACTGGATGATTAAAGTACTGCAAGGAGAGTGCATGGTGAATTTATAAGTGCTTGTGTTTTGGCACAGTGATTAGATAAGGACATGGAACTGGCTGGGTGATTGGAGGAGTGCATGGGTAGTGACAAGGAGATGGCTGGACTGCATCAGTAGTGCTCAGGGGATTGTAGCAGTGCATGTGTTAGTGCCTGGGTCATTGCATGAGTACATGGGTAGTGACTGGATGATTAGAGTACTGCAAGGAGAGTGCATGGTGAATTTATAAGTGCTTGTGTTTTGGCGCAGTGATTAGATAAGGACATGGAACTGGCTGGGTGATTGGAGGAGTGCATGGGTAGTGACAAGGAGATGGCTGGACTGCATCAGTAGTGCTCAGGGGATTGTAGCAGTGCATGTCTTAGTGCCTGGGTCATTGCATGAGTACATGGGTAGTGACTGGATGATTAGAGTACTGCAAGGAGAGTGCATGGTGAGTTTATAAGTGCTTGTGTTTTGCCGCAGTGATTAGATAAGGACATGGAACTGGCTGGGTGATTGGAGGAGTGCATGGGTAGTGACAAGGAGATGGCTGGACTGCATCAGTAGTGCTCAGGGGATTGTAGCAGTGCATGTGTTAGTGCCTGGGTCATTGCATGAGTACATGGGTAGTGACTGGATGATTAGAGTACTGCAAGGAGAGTGCATGGTGAATTTATAAGTGCTTGGGTTTTGGCGGAGTGATTGGATAAGTACATGGAACTGGCTGGGTGATTGGAGGAGTGCATGGGTAGTGACAAGGAGATGGCTGGACTGCATCAGTAGTGCTCAGGGGATTGCAGCAGTGCATGTGTTAGTGCCTGGGTCATTGCATAAGTACATGGGTAGTGACTGGATGATTAGAGTACTGCAAGGAGAGTGCATGGTGAATTTATAAGTGCTTGTGTTTTGGCGGAGTGATTGGATAAGTACATGGTGCTGGCTGGGTGATTGGAGGAGTGCATGGGTAGTGACAAGGAGATGGCTGGACTGCATCAGTAGTGCTCAGGGGATTGTAGCAGTGCATGTGTTAGTGCCTGGGCCATTGCATGAGTACATGGGTAGTGACTGGATGATTAGAGTTCTGCAAGGAGAGTGCATGGTGAATTTATAAGTGCTTGTGTTTTGGCGGAGTGATTGGATAAGTACATGGAACTGGCTGGGTGATTGGAGGAGTGCATGGGTAGTGACAAGGAGATGGCTGGACTGCATCAGTAGTGCTCAGGGGATTGTAGCAGTGCATGTGTTAGTGCCTGGGTCATTGCATGAGTACATGGGTAGTGACTGGATGATTAGAGTACTGCAAGGAGAGTTCATGGTGAATTTATAAGTGCTTGTGTTTTGGCGCAGTGATTAGATAAGGACATGGAACTGGCTGGGTGATTGGAGGAGTGCATGGGTAGTGACAAGGAGATGGCTGGACTGCATCAGTAGTGCTCAGGGGATTGTAGCAGTGCATGTGTTAGTGCCTGGGTCATTGCATGAGTACATGGGTAGTGACTGGATGATTAGAGTACTGCAAGGAGAGTGCATGGTGAATTTATAAGTGCTTGTGTTTTGGCGCAGTGATTGGATAAGGACATGGAACTGGCTGGGTGATTGGAGGAGTGCATGGGTAGTGACAAGGAGATGGCTGGACTGCATCAGTAGTGCTCAGGGGATTGTAGCAGTGCATGTGTTAGTGCCTGGGTCATTGCATGAGTACATGGGTAGTGACTGGATGATTAGAGTACTGCAAGGAGAGTGCATGGTGAATTTATAAGTGCTTGTGTTTTGGCGCAGTGATTAGATAAGGACATGGAACTGGCTGGGTGATTGGAGGAGTGCATGGGTAGTGACAAGGAGATGGCTGGACTGCATCAGTAGTGCTCAGGGGATTGTAGCAGTGCATGTGTTAGTGCCTGGGTCATTGCATGAGTACATGGGTAGTGACTGGATGATTAGAGTACTGCAAGGAGAGTGCATGGTGAATTTATAAGTGCTTGTGTTTTGGCGGAGTGATTGGATAAGTACATGGAACTGGCTGGGTGATTGGAGGAGTGCATGGGTAGTGACAAGGAGATGGCTGGACTGCATCAGTAGTGCTCAGGGGATTGTAGCAGTGCATGTGTTAGTGCCTGGGCCATTGCATGAGTACATGGGTAGTGACTGGATGATTAGAGTACTGCAAGGAGAGTGCATGGTGAATTTATAAGTGCTTGTGTTTTGGTGCAGTGATTAGATAAGGACATGGAACTGGCTGGGTGATTGGAGGAGTGCATGGGTAGTGACAAGGAGATGGCTGGACTGCATCAGTAGTGCTCAGGGGATTGTAGCAGTGCATGTGTTAGTGCCTGGGTCATTGCATGAGTACATGGGTAGTGACTGGATGATTAGAGTACTGCAAGGAGAGTGCATGGTGAATTTATAAGTGCTTGTGTTTTGGCGCAGTGATTAGATAAGGACATGGAACTGGCTGGGTGATTGGAGGAGTGCATGGGTAGTGACAAGGAGATGGCTGGACTGCATCAGTAGTGCTCAGGGGATTGTAGCAGTGCATGTGTTAGTGCCTGGGTCATTGCATGAGTACATGGGTAGTGACTGGATGATTAGAGTACTGCAAGGAGAGTGCATGGTGAATTTATAAGTGCTTGTGTTTTGGCGGAGTGATTGGATAAGTACATGGAACTGGCTGGGTGATTGGAGGAGTGCATGGGTAGTGACAAGGAGATGGCTGGACTGCATCAGTAGTGCTCAGGGGATTGTAGCAGTGCATGTGTTAGTGCCTGGGTCATTGCATGAGTACATGGGTAGTGACTGGATGATTAGAGTACTGCAAGGAGAGTGCATGGTGAATTTATAAGTGCTTGTGTTTTGGCGCAGTGATTAGATAAGGACATGGAACTGGCTGGGTGATTGGAGGAGTGCATGGGTAGTGACAAGGAGATGGCTGGACTGCATCAGTAGTGCTCAGGGGATTGTAGCAGTGCATGTGTTAGTGCCTGGGTCATTGCATGAGTACATGGGTAGTGACTGGATGATTAGAGTACTGCAAGGAGAGTGCATGGTGAATTTATAAGTGCTTGGGTTTTGGCGGAGTGATTGGATAAGTACATGGAACTGGCTGGGTGATTGGAGGAGTGCATGGGTAGTGACAAGGAGATGGCTGGACTGCATCAGTAGTGCTCAGGGGATTGTAGCAGTGCATGTGTTAGTGCCTGGGTCATTGCATGAGTACATGGGTAGTGACTGGATGATTAGAGTACTGCAAGGAGAGTGCATGGTGAATTTATAAGTGCTTGTGTTTTGGCGGAGTGATTGGATAAGGACATGGAACTGGCTGGGTGATTGGAGGAGTGCATGGGTAGTGACAAGGAGATGGCTGGACTGCATCAGTAGTGCTCAGGGATTGTAGCAGTGCATGTGTTAGTGCCTGGGTCATTGCATGAGTACATGGGTAGTGACTGGATGATTAGAGTACTGCAAGGAGAGTGCATGGTGAATTTATAAGTGCTTGTGTTTTGGCGCAGTGATTGGATAAGGACATGGAACTGGCTGGGTGATTGGAGGAGTGCATGGGTAGTGACAAGGAGATGGCTGGACTGCATCAGTAGTGCTCAGGGGATTGTAGCAGTGCATGTGTTAGTGCCTGGGTCATTGCATGAGTACATGGGTAGTGACTGGATGATTAGAGTACTGCAAGGAGAGTGCATGGTGAATTTATAAGTGCTTGTGTTTTGGCGCAGTGATTAGATAAGGACATGGAACTGGCTGGGTGATTGGAGGAGTGCATGGGTAGTGACAAGGAGATGGCTGGACTGCATCAGTAGTGCTCAGGGGATTGTAGCAGTGCATGTGTTAGTGCCTGGGTCATTGCATGAGTACATGGGTAGTGACTGGATGATTAGAGTACTGCAAGGAGAGTGCATGGTGAATTTATAAGTGCTTGTGTTTTGGCGCAGTGATTAGATAAGGACATGGAACTGGCTGGGTGATTGGAGGAGTGCATGGGTAGTGACAAGGAGATGGCTGGACTGCATCAGTAGTGCTCAGGGGATTGTAGCAGTGCATGTGTTAGTGCCTGGGTCATTGCATGAGTACATGGGTAGTGACTGGATGATTAGAGTACTGCAAGGAGAGTGCATGGTGAATTTATAAGTGCTTGTGTTTTGGCGGAGTGATTGGATAAGTACATGGAACTGGCTGGGTGATTGGAGGAGTGCATGGGTAGTGACAAGGAGATGGCTGGACTGCATCAGTAGTGCTCAGGGGATTGTAGCAGTGCATGTGTTAGTGCCTGGGTCATTGCATGAGTACATGGGTAGTGACTGGATGATTAGAGTACTGCAAGGAGAGTGCATGGTGAATTTATAAGTGCTTGTGTTTTGGCGGAGTGATTGGATAAGTACATGGTACTGGCTGGGTGATTGGAGGAGTGCATGGGTAGTGACAAGGAGATGGCTGGACTGCAGCAGTAGTGCTCAGGGGATTGTAGCAGTGCATGTGTTAGTGCCTGGGTCATTGCATGAGTACATGGGTACTGACTGGATGATTAGAGTACTGCAAGGAGAGTGCATGGTGAATTTATAAGTGCTTGTGTTTTGGCGGAGTGATTGGATAAGGACATGGAGCTGGCTGGGTGATTGGAGGAGTGCATGGGTAGTGACAAGGAGATGGCTGGACTGCATCAGTAGTGCTCAGGGGATTGTAGCAGTGCATGTGTTAGTGCCTGGGTCATTGCATGAGTACATGGGTAGTGACTGGATGATTAGAGTACTGCAAGGAGAGTGCATGGTGAATTTATAAGTGCTTGTGTTTTGGCGCAGTGATTAGATAAGGACATGGAACTGGCTGGGTGATTGGAGGAGTGCATGGGTAGTGACAAGGAGATGGCTGGACTGCATCAGTAGTGCTCAGGGGATTGTAGCAGTGCATGTGTTAGTGCCTGGGTCATTGCATGAGTACATGGGTAGTGACTGGATGATTAGAGTACTGCAAGGAGAGTGCATGGTGAATTTATAAGTGCTTGTGTTTTGGCGGAGTGATTGGATAAGGACATGGAACTGGCTGGGTGATTGGAGGAGTGCATGGGTAGTGACAAGGAGATGGCTGGACTGCATCAGTAGTGCTCAGGGGATTGTAGCAGTGCATGTGTTAGTGCCTGGGTCATTGCATGAGTACATGGGTAGTGACTGGATGATTAGAGTACTGCAAGGAGAGTGCATGGTGAATTTATAAGTGCTTGTGTTTTGGCGCAGTGATTAGATAAGGACATGGAACTGGCTGGGTGATTGGAGGAGTGCATGGGTAGTGACAAGGAGATGGCTGGACTGCATCAGTAGTGCTCAGGGGATTGTAGCAGTGCATGTGTTAGTGCCTGGGTCATTGCATGAGTACATGGGTAGTGACTGGATGATTAGAGTACTGCAAGGAGAGTGCATGGTGAATTTATAAGTGCTTGTGTTTTGGCGCAGTGATTAGATAAGGACATGGAACTGGCTGGGTGATTGGAGGAGTGCATGGGTAGTGACAAGGAGATGGCTGGACTGCATCAGTAGTGCTCAGGGGATTGTAGCAGTGCATGTGTTAGTGCCTGGGTCATTGCATGAGTACATGGGTAGTGACTGGATGATTAGAGTACTGCAAGGAGAGTGCATGGTGAATTTATAAGTGCTTGTGTTTTGGCGCAGTGATTAGATAAGGACATGGAACTGGCTGGGTGATTGGAGGAGTGCATGGGTAGTGACAAGGAGATGGCTGGACTGCATCAGTAGTGCTCAGGGGATTGTAGCAGTGCATGTGTTAGTGCCTGGGTCATTGCATGAGTACATGGGTAGTGACTGGATGATTAGAGTACTGCAAGGAGAGTGCATGGTGAATTTATAAGTGCTTGTGTTTTGGCGGAGTGATTGGATAAGTACATGGAACTGGCTGGGTGATTGGAGGAGTGCATGGGTAGTGACAAGGAGATGGCTGGACTGCATCAGTAGTGCTCAGGGATTGTAGCAGTGCATGTGTTAGTGCCTGGGTCATTGCATGAGTACATGGGTAGTGACTGGATGATTAGAGTACTGCAAGGAGAGTGCATGGTGAATTTATAAGTGCTTGTGTTTTGGCGCAGTGATTGGATAAGGACATGGAACTGGCTGGGTGATTGGAGGAGTGCATGGGTAGTGACAAGGAGATGGCTGGACTGCATCAGTAGTGCTCAGGGGATTGTAGCAGTGCATGTGTTAGTGCCTGGGTCATTGCATAAGTACATGGGTACTGACTGGATGATTAGAGTACTGCAAGGAGAGTGCATGGTGAATTTATAAGTGCTTGGGTTTTGGCGGAGTGATTGGATAAGTACATGGTGCTGGCTGGGTGATTGGAGGAGTGCATGGGTAGTGACAAGGAGATGGCTGGACTGCATCAGTAGTGCTCAGGGGATTGTAGCAGTGCATGTGTTAGTGCCTGGGTCATTGCATGAGTACATGGGTAGTGACTGGATGATTAGAGTACTGCAAGGAGAGTGCATGGTGAATTTATAAGTGCTTGTGTTTTGGCGCAGTGATTAGATAAGGACATGGAACTGGCTGGGTGATTGGAGGAGTGCATGGGTAGTGACAAGGAGATGGCTGGACTGCATCAGTAGTGCTCAGGGGATTGTAGCAGTGCATGTGTTAGTGCCTGGGTCATTGCATGAGTACATGGGTAGTGACTGGATGATTAGAGTACTGCAAGGAGAGTGCATGGTGAATTTATAAGTGCTTGTGTTTTGGCGGAGTGATTGGATAAGTACATGGAACTGGCTGGGTGATTGGAGGAGTGCATGGGTAGTGACAAGGAGATGGCTGGACTGCATCAGTAGTGCTCAGGGGATTGTAGCAGTGCATGTGTTAGTGCCTGGGTCATTGCATGAGTACATGGGTAGTGACTGGATGATTAGAGTACTGCAAGGAGAGTGCATGGTGAATTTATAAGTGCTTGTGTTTTGGCGCAGTGATTAGATAAGGACATGGAACTGGCTGGGTGATTGGAGGAGTGCATGGGTAGTGACAAGGAGATGGCTGGACTGCATCAGTAGTGCTCAGGGGATTGTAGCAGTGCATGTGTTAGTGCCTGGGTCATTGCATGAGTACATGGGTAGTGACTGGATGATTAGAGTACTGCAAGGAGAGTGCATGGTGAATTTATAAGTGCTTGTGTTTTGGCGCAGTGATTAGATAAGGACATGGAACTGGCTGGGTGATTGGAGGAGTGCATGGGTAGTGACAAGGAGATGGCTGGACTGCATCAGTAGTGCTCAGGGGATTGTAGCAGTGCATGTGTTAGTGCCTGGGTCATTGCATGAGTACATGGGTAGTGACTGGATGATTAGAGTACTGCAAGGAGAGTGCATGGTGAATTTATAAGTGCTTGTGTTTTGGCGCAGTGATTAGATAAGGACATGGAACTGGCTGGGTGATTGGAGGAGTGCATGGGTAGTGACAAGGAGATGGCTGGACTGCATCAGTAGTGCTCAGGGGATTGTAGCAGTGCATGTGTTAGTGCCTGGGTCATTGCATGAGTACATGGGTAGTGACTGGATGATTAGAGTACTGCAAGGAGAGTGCATGGTGAATTTATAAGTGCTTGTGTTTTGGCGGAGTGATTGGATAAGTACATGGAACTGGCTGGGTGATTGGAGGAGTGCATGGGTAGTGACAAGGAGATGGCTGGACTGCATCAGTAGTGCTCAGGGGATTGTAGCAGTGCATGTGTTAGTGCCTGGATCATTGCATGAGTACATGGGTAGTGACTGGATGATTAGAGTACTGCAAGGAGAGTGCATGGTGAATTTATAAGTGCTTGTGTTTTGGTGCAGTGATTGGATAAGGACATGGAACTGGCTGGGTGATTGGAGGAGTGCATGGGTAGTGACAAGGAGATGGCTGGACTGCATCAGTAGTGCTCAGGGGATTGTAGCAGTGCATGTGTTAGTGCCTGGGTCATTGCATGAGTACATGGGTAGTGACTGGATGATTAGAGTACTGCAAGGAGAGTGCATGGTGAATTTATAAGTGCTTGTGTTTTGGCGGAGTGATTGGATAAGTACATGGAGCTGGCTGGGTGATTGGAGGAGTGCATGGGTAGTGACAAGGAGATGGCTGGACTGCATCAGTAGTGCTCAGGGGATTGTAGCAGTGCATGTGTTAGTGCCTGGGTCATTGCATGAGTACATGGGTAGTGACTGGATGATTAGAGTACTGCAAGGAGAGTGCATGGTGAATTTATAAGTGCTTGGGTTTTGGCGGAGTGATTGGATAAGTACATGGTGCTGGCTGGGTGATTGGAGGAGTGCATGGGTAGTGACAAGGAGATGGCTGGACTGCATCAGTAGTGCTCAGGGATTGTAGCAGTGCATGTGTTAGTGCCTGGGTCATTGCATGAGTACATGGGTAGTGACTGGATGATTAGAGTACTGCAAGGAGAGTGCATGGTGAATTTATAAGTGCTTGTGTTTTGGCGCAGTGATTAGATAAGGACATGGAACTGGCTGGGTGATTGGAGGAGTGCATGGGTAGTGACAAGGAGATGGCTGGACTGCATCAGTAGTGCTCAGGGGATTGTAGCAGTGCATGTGTTAGTGCCTGGGTCATTGCATGAGTACATGGGTACTGACTGGATGATTAGAGTACTGCAAGGAGAGTGCATGGTGAATTTATAAGTGCTTGTGTTTTGGCGGAGTGATTGGATAAGGACATGGAGCTGGCTGGGTGATTGGAGGAGTGCATGGGTAGTGACAAGGAGATGGCTGGACTGCATCAGTAGTGCTCAGGGGATTGTAGCAGTGCATGTGTTAGTGCCTGGGTCATTGCATGAGTACATGGGTAGTGACTGGATGATTAGAGTACTGCAAGGAGAGTGCATGGTGAATTTATAAGTGCTTGTGTTTTGGCGGAGTGATTAGATAAGGACATGGAACTGGCTGGGTGATTGGAGGAGTGCATGGGTAGTGACAAGGAGATGGCTGGACTGCATCAGTAGTGCTCAGGGGATTGTAGCAGTGCACGTGTTAGTGCCTGGGTTATTGCATGAGTACCTGGGTACTGACTGGATGATTAGAGTACTGCAAGGAGAGTGCATGGTGAATTTATAAGTGCTTGTGTTTTGGCGCAGTGATTAGATAAGGACATGGAACTGGCTGGGTGATTGGAGGAGTGCATGGGTAGTGACAAGGAGATGGCTGGACTGCATCAGTAGTGCTCAGGGATTGTAGCAGTGCATGTGTTAGTGCCTGGGTCATTGCATGAGTACATGGGTACTGACTGGATGATTAGAGTACTGCAAGGAGAGTGCATGGTGAATTTATAAGTGCTTGTGTTTTGGCGGAGTGATTAGATAAGTACATGGAGCTGGCTGGGTGATTGGAGGAGTGCATGGGTAGTGACAAGGAGATGGCTGGACTGCATCAGTAGTGCTCAGGGGATTGTAGCAGTGCATGTGTTAGTGCCTGGGTCATTGCATGAGTACATGGGTAGTGACTGGATGATTAGAGTACTGCAAGGAGAGTGCATGGTGAATTTATAAGTGCTTGTGTTTTGGCGCAGTGATTAGATAAGGACATGGAACTGGCTGGGTGATTGGAGGAGTGCATGGGTAGTGACAAGGAGATGGCTGGACTGCATCAGTAGTGCTCAGGGGATTGTAGCAGTGCATGTGTTAGTGCCTGGGTCATTGCATGAGTACATGGGTAGTGACTGGATGATTAGAGTACTGCAAGGAGAGTGCATGGTGAATTTATAAGTGCTTGTGTTTTGGCGGAGTGATTGGATAAGGACATGGAACTGGCTGGGTGATTGGAGGAGTGCATGGGTAGTGACAAGGAGATGGCTGGACTGCATCAGTAGTGCTCAGGGGATTGTAGCAGTGCATGTGTTAGTGCCTGGGTCATTGCATGAGTACATGGGTAGTGACTGGATGATTAGAGTACTGCAAGGAGAGTGCATGGTGAATTTATAAGTGCTTGTGTTTTGGCGCAGTGATTGGATAAGGACATGGAACTGGCTGGGTGATTGGAGGAGTGCATGGGTAGTGACAAGGAGATGGCTGGACTGCATCAGTAGTGCTCAGGGGATTGTAGCAGTGCATGTGTTAGTGCCTGGGTCATTGCATGAGTACATGGGTAGTGACTGGATGATTAGAGTACTGCAAGGAGAGTGCATGGTGAATTTATAAGTGCTTGTGTTTTGGCGCAGTGATTAGATAAGGACATGGAACTGGCTGGGTGATTGGAGGAGTGCATGGGTAGTGACAAGGAGATGGCTGGACTGCATCAGTAGTGCTCAGGGGATTGTAGCAGTGCATGTGTTAGTGCCTGGGTCATTGCATGAGTACATGGGTAGTGACTGGATGATTAGAGTACTGCAAGGAGAGTGCATGGTGAATTTATAAGTGCTTGTGTTTTGGCGCAGTGATTAGATAAGGACATGGAACTGGCTGGGTGATTGGAGGAGTGCATGGGTAGTGACAAGGAGATGGCTGGACTGCATCAGTAGTGCTCAGGGGATTGTAGCAGTGCATGTGTTAGTGCCTGGGTCATTGCATGAGTACATGGGTAGTGACTGGATGATTAGAGTACTGCAAGGAGAGTGCATGGTGAATTTATAAGTGCTTGTGTTTTGGCGCAGTGATTAGATAAGGACATGGAACTGGCTGGGTGATTGGAGGAGTGCATGGGTAGTGACAAGGAGATGGCTGGACTGCATCAGTAGTGCTCAGGGGATTGTAGCAGTGCATGTGTTAGTGCCTGGGTCATTGCATAAGTACATGGGTACTGACTGGATGATTAGAGTACTGCAAGGAGAGTGCATGGTGAATTTATAAGTGCTTGTGTTTTGGCGGAGTGATTGGATAAGGACATGGAGCTGGCTGGGTGATTGGAGGAGTGCATGGGTAGTGACAAGGAGATGGCTGGACTGCATCAGTAGTGCTCAGGGGATTGTAGCAGTGCATGTGTTAGTGCCTGGGTCATTGCATGAGTACATGGGTAGTGACTGGATGATTAGAGTACTGCAAGGAGAGTGCATGGTGAATTTATAAGTGCTTGTGTTTTGGCGGAGTGATTGGATAAGTACATGGTGCTGGCTGGGTGATTGGAGGAGTGCATGGGTAGTGACAAGGAGATGGCTGGACTGCATCAGTAGTGCTCAGGGGATTGTAGCAGTGCATGTGTTAGTGCCTGGGTCATTGCATGAGTACATGGGTACTGACTGGATGATTAAGAGTACTGCAAGGAGAGTGCATGGTGAATTTATAAGTGCTTGTGTTTTGGCGCAGTGATTGGATAAGTACATGGTGCTGGCTGGGTGATTGGAGGAGTGCATGGGTAGTGACAAGGAGATGGCTGGACTGCATCAGTAGTGCTCAGGGATTGTAGCAGTGCATGTGTTAGTGCCTGGGTCATTGCATGAGTACATGGGTAGTGACTGGATGATTAGAGTACTGCAAGGAGAGTGCATGGTGAATTTATAAGTGCTTGTGTTTTGGCGCAGTGATTAGATAAGGACATGGAACTGGCTGGGTGATTGGAGGAGTGCATGGGTAGTGACAAGGAGATGGCTGGACTGCATCAGTAGTGCTCAGGGGATTGTAGCAGTGCATGTGTTAGTGCCTGGGTCATTGCATGAGTACATGGGTAGTGACTGGATGATTAGAGTACTGCAAGGAGAGTGCATGGTGAATTTATAAGTGCTTGTGTTTTGGCGCAGTGATTAGATAAGGACATGGAACTGGCTGGGTGATTGGAGGAGTGCATGGGTAGTGACAAGGAGATGGCTGGACTGCATCAGTAGTGCTCAGGGGATTGTAGCAGTGCATGTGTTAGTGCCTGGGTCATTGCATGAGTACATGGGTAGTGACTGGATGATTAGAGTACTGCAAGGAGAGTGCATGGTGAATTTATAAGTGCTTGTGTTTTGGCGCAGTGATTAGATAAGGACATGGAACTGGCTGGGTGATTGGAGGAGTGCATGGGTAGTGACAAGGAGATGGCTGGACTGCATCAGTAGTGCTCAGGGGATTGTAGCAGTGCATGTGTTAGTGCCTGGGTCATTGCATAAGTACATGGGTAGTGACTGGATGATTAGAGTACTGCAAGGAGAGTGCATGGTGAATTTATAAGTGCTTGTGTTTTGGCGGAGTGATTGGATAAGGACATGGAGCTGGCTGGGTGATTGGAGGAGTGCATGGGTAGTGACAAGGAGATGGCTGGACTGCATCAGTAGTGCTCAGGGGATTGTAGCAGTGCATGTGTTAGTGCCTGGGTCATTGCATGAGTACATGGGTAGTGACTGGATGATTAGAGTACTGCAAGGAGAGTGCATGGTGAATTTATAAGTGCTTGTGTTTTGGCGGAGTGATTGGATAAGTACATGGAACTGGCTGGGTGATTGGAGGAGTGCATGGGTAGTGACAAGGAGATGGCTGGACTGCATCAGTAGTGCTCAGGGGATTGTAGCAGTGCATGTGTTAGTGCCTGGGTCATTGCATAAGTACATGGGTAGTGACTGGATGATTAGAGTACTGCAAGGAGAGTGCATGGTGAATTTATAAGTGCTTGGGTTTTGGCGGAGTGATTGGATAAGTACATGGTGCTGGCTGGGTGATTGGAGGAGTGCATGGGTAGTGACAAGGAGATGGCTGGACTGCATCAGTAGTGCTCAGGGGATTGTAGCAGTGCATGTGTTAGTGCCTGGGTCATTGCATGAGTACATGGGTAGTGACTGGATGATTAGAGTACTGCAAGGAGAGTGCATGGTGAATTTATAAGTGCTTGTGTTTTGGCGCAGTGATTAGATAAGGACATGGAACTGGCTGGGTGATTGGAGGAGTGCATGGGTAGTGACAAGGAGATGGCTGGACTGCATCAGTAGTGCTCAGGGGATTGTAGCAGTGCATGTGTTAGTGCCTGGGTCATTGCATGAGTACATGGGTAGTGACTGGATGATTAGAGTACTGCAAGGAGAGTGCATGGTGAATTTATAAGTGCTTGTGTTTTGGCGCAGTGATTAGATAAGGACATGGAACTGGCTGGGTGATTGGAGGAGTGCATGGGTAGTGACAAGGAGATGGCTGGACTGCATCAGTAGTGCTCAGGGGATTGTAGCAGTGCATGTGTTAGTGCCTGGGTCATTGCATGAGTACATGGGTAGTGACTGGATGATTAGAGTACTGCAAGGAGAGTGCATGGTGAATTTATAAGTGCTTGTGTTTTGGCGCAGTGATTAGATAAGGACATGGAACTGGCTGGGTGATTGGAGGAGTGCATGGGTAGTGACAAGGAGATGGCTGGACTGCATCAGTAGTGCTCAGGGGATTGTAGCAGTGCATGTGTTAGTGCCTGGGTCATTGCATGAGTACATGGGTAGTGACTGGATGATTAGAGTACTGCAAGGAGAGTGCATGGTGAATTTATAAGTGCTTGTGTTTTGGCGCAGTGATTAGATAAGGACATGGAACTGGCTGGGTGATTGGAGGAGTGCATGGGTAGTGACAAGGAGATGGCTGGACTGCATCAGTAGTGCTCAGGGGATTGTAGCAGTGCATGTGTTAGTGCCTGGGTCATTGCATGAGTACATGGGTAGTGACTGGATGATTAGAGTACTGCAAGGAGAGTGCATGGTGAATTTATAAGTGCTTGGGTTTTGGCGGAGTGATTGGATAAGGACATGGAACTGGCTGGGTGATTGGAGGAGTGCATGGGTAGTGACAAGGAGATGGCTGGACTGCATCAGTAGTGCTCAGGGGATTGTAGCAGTGCATGTGTTAGTGCCTGGGTCATTGCATGAGTACATGGGTAGTGACTGGATGATTACAGTACTGCAAGGAGAGTGCATGGTGAATTTATAAGTGCTTGTGTTTTGGCGGAGTGATTAGATAAGGACATGGAACTGGCTGGGTGATTGGAGGAGTGCATGGGTAGTGACAAGGAGATGGCTGGACTGCATCAGTAGTGCTCAGGGATTGTAGCAGTGCATGTGTTAGTGCCTGGGTCATTGCATAAGTACATGGGTACTGACTGGATGATTAGAGTACTGCAAGGAGAGTGCATGGTGAATTTATAAGTGCTTGTGTTTTGGCGCAGTGATTAGATAAGGACATGGAACTGGCTGGGTGATTGGAGGAGTGCATGGGTAGTGACAAGGAGATGGCTGGACTGCATCAGTAGTGCTCAGGGGATTGTAGCAGTGCATGTGTTAGTGCCTGGGTCATTGCATGAGTACATGGGTAGTGACTGGATGATTAGAGTACTGCAAGGAGAGTGCATGGTGAATTTATAAGTGCTTGTGTTTTGGCGCAGTGATTAGATAAGGACATGGAACTGGCTGGGTGATTGGAGGAGTGCATGGGTAGTGACAAGGAGATGGCTGGACTGCATCAGTAGTGCTCAGGGGATTGTAGCAGTGCATGTGTTAGTGCCTGGGTCATTGCATGAGTACATGGGTAGTGACTGGATGATTAGAGTACTGCAAGGAGAGTGCATGGTGAATTTATAAGTGCTTGTGTTTTGGCGCAGTGATTAGATAAGGACATGGAACTGGCTGGGTGATTGGAGGAGTGCATGGGTAGTGACAAGGAGATGGCTGGACTGCATCAGTAGTGCTCAGGGGATTGTAGCAGTGCATGTGTTAGTGCCTGGGTCATTGCATGAGTACATGGGTAGTGACTGGATGATTAGAGTACTGCAAGGAGAGTGCATGGTGAATTTATAAGTGCTTGTGTTTTGGCGCAGTGATTGGATAAGGACATGGAACTGGCTGGGTGATTGGAGGAGTGCATGGGTAGTGACAAGGAGATGGCTGGACTGCATCAGTAGTGCTCAGGGGATTGTAGCAGTGCATGTGTTAGTGCCTGGGTCATTGCATGAGTACATGGGTAGTGACTGGATGATTAGAGTACTGCAAGGAGAGTGCATGGTGAATTTATAAGTGCTTGTGTTTTGGCGCAGTGATTAGATAAGGACATGGAACTGGCTGGGTGATTGGAGGAGTGCATGGGTAGTGACAAGGAGATGGCTGGACTGCATCAGTAGTGCTCAGGGGATTGTAGCAGTGCATGTGTTAGTGCCTGGGTCATTGCATGAGTACATGGGTAGTGACTGGATGATTAGAGTACTGCAAGGAGAGTGCATGGTGAATTTATAAGTGCTTGTGTTTTGGCGGAGTGATTGGATAAGGACATGGAACTGGCTGGGTGATTGGAGGAGTGCATGGGTAGTGACAAGGAGATGGCTGGACTGCATCAGTAGTGCTCAGGGGATTGTAGCAGTGCATGTGTTAGTGCCTGGGTCATTGCATGAGTACATGGGTAGTGACTGGATGATTAGAGTACTGCAAGGAGAGTGCATGGTGAATTTATAAGTGCTTGTGTTTTGGCGCAGTGATTGGATAAGGACATGGAACTGGCTGGGTGATTGGAGGAGTGCATGGGTAGTGACAAGGAGATGGCTGGACTGCATCAGTAGTGCTCAGGGGATTGTAGCAGTGCATGTGTTAGTGCCTGGGTCATTGCATGAGTACATGGGTAGTGACTGGATGATTAGAGTACTGCAAGGAGAGTGCATGGTGAATTTATAAGTGCTTGTGTTTTGGCGCAGTGATTAGATAAGGACATGGAACTGGCTGGGTGATTGGAGGAGTGCATGGGTAGTGACAAGGAGATGGCTGGACTGCATCAGTAGTGCTCAGGGGATTGTAGCAGTGCATGTGTTAGTGCCTGGGTCATTGCATGAGTACATGGGTAGTGACTGGATGATTAGAGTACTGCAAGGAGAGTGCATGGTGAATTTATAAGTGCTTGTGTTTTGGCGCAGTGATTGGATAAGGACATGGAACTGGCTGGGTGATTGGAGGAGTGCATGGGTAGTGACAAGGAGATGGCTGGACTGCATCAGTAGTGCTCAGGGGATTGTAGCAGTGCATGTGTTAGTGCCTGGGTCATTGCATGAGTACATGGGTAGTGACTGGATGATTAGAGTACTGCAAGGAGAGTGCATGGTGAATTTATAAGTGCTTGTGTTTTGGCGCAGTGATTAGATAAGGACATGGTGCTGACTGGGTGATTGGAGGAGTGCATGGGTAGTGACAAGGAGATGGCTGGACTGCATCAGTAGTGCTCAGCGGATTGTAGCAGTGCATGTGTTAGTGCCTGGGTCATTGCATGAGTACATGGGTAGGGACTGGATGATTAGAGTACTGCAAGTAGAGTGCATGGTGAATTTATAAGTGCTTGGGTTTTGGCGGAGTGATTGGATAAGGACATGGAACTGGCTGGGTGATTGGAGGAGTGCATGGGTAGTGACAAGGAGATGGCTGGACTGCATCAGTAGTGCTCAGGGGATTGTAGCAGTGCATGTGTTAGTGCCTGGGTCATTGCATGAGTACATGGGTAGTGACTGGATGATTAGAGTACTGCAAGGAGAGTGCATGGTGAATTTATAAGTGCTTGTGTTTTGGCGCAGTGATTAGATAAGGACATGGAACTGGCTGGGTGATTGGAGGAGTGCATGGGTAGTGACAAGGAGATGGCTGGACTGCATCAGTAGTGCTCAGGGGATTGTAGCAGTGCATGTGTTAGTGCCTGGGTCATTGCATGAGTACATGGGTAGTGACTGGATGATTAGAGTACTGCAAGGAGAGTGCATGGTGAATTTATAAGTGCTTGTGTTTTGGCGCAGTGATTAGATAAGGACATGGAACTGGCTGGGTGATTGGAGGAGTGCATGGGTAGTGACAAGGAGATGGCTGGACTGCATCAGTAGTGCTCAGGGGATTGTAGCAGTGCATGTGTTAGTGCCTGGGTCATTGCATGAGTACATGGGTAGTGACTGGATGATTAGAGTACTGCAAGGAGAGTGCATGGTGAATTTATAAGTGCTTGTGTTTTGGCGCAGTGATTAGATAAGGACATGGAACTGGCTGGGTGATTGGAGGAGTGCATGGGTAGTGACAAGGAGATGGCTGGACTGCATCAGTAGTGCTCAGGGGATTGTAGCAGTGCATGTGTTAGTGCCTGGGTCATTGCATGAGTACATGGGTAGTGACTGGATGATTAGAGTACTGCAAGGAGAGTGCATGGTGAATTTATAAGTGCTTGTGTTTTGGCGCAGTGATTGGATAAGGACATGGAACTGGCTGGGTGATTGGAGGAGTGCATGGGTAGTGACAAGGAGATGGCTGGACTGCATCAGTAGTGCTCAGGGATTGTAGCAGTGCATGTGTTAGTGCCTGGGTCATTGCATGAGTACATGGGTAGTGACTGGATGATTAGAGTACTGCAAGGAGAGTGCATGGTGAATTTATAAGTGCTTGTGTTTTGGCGCAGTGATTGGATAAGGACATGGAACTGGCTGGGTGATTGGAGGAGTGCATGGGTAGTGACAAGGAGATGGCTGGACTGCATCAGTAGTGCTCAGGGATTGTAGCAGTGCATGTGTTAGTGCCTGGGTCATTGCATGAGTACATGGGTAGTGACTGGATGATTAGAGTACTGCAAGGAGAGTGCATGGTGAATTTATAAGTGCTTGTGTTTTGGCGCAGTGATTAGATAAGGACATGGAACTGGCTGGGTGATTGGAGGAGTGCATGGGTAGTGACAAGGAGATGGCTGGACTGCATCAGTAGTGCTCAGGGGATTGCAGCAGTGCATGTGTTAGTGCCTGGGTCATTGCATGAGTACATGGGTAGTGACTGGATGATTAGAGTACTGCAAGGAGAGTGCATGGTGAATTTATAAGTGCTTGTGTTTTGGCGCAGTGATTAGATAAGGACATGGAACTGGCTGGGTGATTGGAGGAGTGCATGGGTAGTGACAAGGAGATGGCTGGACTGCATCAGTAGTGCTCAGGGGATTGTAGCAGTGCATGTGTTAGTGCCTGGGTCATTGCATGAGTACATGGGTAGTGACTGGATGATTAGAGTACTGCAAGGAGAGTGCATGGTGAATTTATAAGTGCTTGTGTTTTGGTGCAGTGATTAGATAAGGACATGGAACTGGCTGGGTGATTGGAGGAGTGCATGGGTAGTGACAAGGAGATGGCTGGACTGCATCAGTAGTGCTCAGGGGATTGTAGCAGTGCATGTGTTAGTGCCTGGGTCATTGCATGAGTACATGGGTAGTGACTGGATGATTAGAGTACTGCAAGGAGAGTGCATGGTGAATTTATAAGTGCTTGTGTTTTGGCGCAGTGATTAGATAAGGACATGGAACTGGCTGGGTGATTGGAGGAGTGCATGGGTAGTGACAAGGAGATGGCTGGACTGCATCAGTAGTGCTCAGGGGATTGTAGCAGTGCATGTGTTAGTGCCTGGGTCATTGCATGAGTACATGGGTAGTGACTGGATGATTAGAGTACTGCAAGGAGAGTGCATGGTGAATTTATAAGTGCTTGTGTTTTGGCGCAGTGATTAGATAAGGACATGGAACTGGCTGGGTGATTGGAGGAGTGCATGGGTAGTGACAAGGAGATGGCTGGACTGCATCAGTAGTGCTCAGGGGATTGTAGCAGTGCATGTGTTAGTGCCTGTGTCATTGCATGAGTACATGGGTACTGACTGGATGATTAGAGTACTGCAAGGAGAGTGCATGGTGAATTTATAAGTGCTTGTGTTTTGGCGCAGTGATTAGATAAGGACATGGAACTGGCTGGGTGATTGGAGGAGTGCATGGGTAGTGACAAGGAGATGGCTGGACTGCATCAGTAGTGCTCAGGGGATTGTAGCAGTGCATGTGTTAGTGCCTGGGTCATTGCATGAGTACATGGGTAGTGATTGGATGATTAGAGTACTGCAAGGAGAGTGCATGGTGAATTTATAAGTGCTTGTGTTTTGGCACAGTGATTAGATAAGGACATGGAACTGGCTGGGTGATTGGAGGAGTGCATGGGTAGTGACAAGGAGATGGCTGGACTGCATCAGTAGTGCTCAGGGTATTGTAGCAGTGCATGTGTTAGTGCTTGGGTCATTGCATGAGTACATGGGTAGTGACTGGATGATTAGAGTACTGCAAGGAGAGTGCATGGTGAATTTATAATTGCTTGAGTTTTGGCGGAGTGATTGGATAAGTACATGGAACTGGCTGGGTGATTGGAGGAGTGCATGGGTAGTGACAAGGAGATGGCTGGACTGCATCAGTAGTGCTCAGGGGATTGTAGCAGTGCATGTGTTAGTGCCTGGGTCATTGCATGAGTACATGGGTAGTGACTGGATGATTAGAGTACTGCAAGGAGAGTGCATGGTGAATTTATAAGTGCTTGTGTTTTGGCGCAGTGATTAGATAAGGACATGGAACTGGCTGGGTGATTGGAGGAGTGCATGGGTAGTGACAAGGAGATGGCTGGACTGCATCAGTAGTGCTCAGGGGATTGTAGCAGTGCATGTGTTAGTGCCTGGGTCATTGCATAAGTACATGGGTACTGACTGGATGATTAGAGTACTGCAAGGAGAGTGCATGGTGAATTTATAAGTGCTTGTGTTTTGGCGGAGTGATTGGATAAGGACATGGAACTGGCTGGGTGATTGGAGGAGTGCATGGGTAGTGACAAGGAGATGGCTGGACTGCATCAGTAGTGCTCAGGGGATTGTAGCAGTGCATGTGTTAGTGCCTGGGTCATTGCATGAGTACATGGGTAGTGACTGGATGATTAGAGTACTGCAAGGAGAGTGCATGGTGAATTTATAAGTGCTTGTGTTTTGGCGCAGTGATTGGATAAGGACATGGAACTGGCTGGGTGATTGGAGGAGTGCATGGGTAGTGACAAGGAGATGGCTGGACTGCATCAGTAGTGCTCAGGGGATTGTAGCAGTGCATGTGTTAGTGCCTGGGTCATTGCATGAGTACATGGGTAGTGACTGGATGATTAGAGTACTGCAAGGAGAGTGCATGGTGAATTTATAAGTGCTTGTGTTTTGGCGCAGTGATTAGATAAGGACATGGAACTGGCTGGGTGATTGGAGGAGTGCATGGGTAGTGACAAGGAGATGGCTGGACTGCATCAGTAGTGCTCAGGGGATTGTAGCAGTGCATGTGTTAGTGCCTGGGTCATTGCATGAGTACATGGGTACTGACTGGATGATTAGAGTACTGCAAGGAGAGTGCATGGTGAATTTATAAGTGCTTGTGTTTTGGCGGAGTGATTGGATAAGTACATGGAACTGGCTGGGTGATTGGAGGAGTGCATGGGTAGTGACAAGGAGATGGCTGGACTGCATCAGTAGTGCTCAGGGGATTGTAGCAGTGCATGTGTTAGTGCCTGGGTCATTGCATGAGTACATGGGTAGTGACTGGATGATTAGAGTACTGCAAGGAGAGTGCATGGTGAATTTATAAGTGCTTGTGTTTTGGTGCAGTGATTAGATAAGGACATGGAACTGGCTGGGTGATTGGAGGAGTGCATGGGTAGTGACAAGGAGATGGCTGGACTGCATCAGTAGTGCTCAGGGGATTGTAGCAGTGCATGTGTTAGTGCCTGGGTCATTGCATGAGTACATGGGTAGTGACTGGATGATTAGAGTACTGCAAGGAGAGTGCATGGTGAATTTATAAGTGCTTGTGTTTTGGCACAGTGATTAGATAAGGACATGGAACTGGCTGGGTGATTGGAGGAGTGCATGGGCAGTGACAAGGAGATGGCTGGACTGCATCAGTAGTGCTCAGGGGATTGTAGCAGTGCATGTGTTAGTGCCTGGGTCATTGCATGAGTACATGGGTAGTGACTGGATGATTAGAGTACTGCAAGGAGAGTGCATGGTGAATTTATAAGTGCTTGTGTTTTGGCGCAGTGATTGGATAAGGACATGGAACTGGCTGGGTGATTGGAGGAGTGCATGGGTAGTGACAAGGAGATGGCTGGACTGCATCAGTAGTGCTCAGGGGATTGTAGCAGTGCATGTGTTAGTGCCTGGGTCATTGCATGAGTACATGGGTAGTGACTGGATGATTAGAGTACTGCAAGGAGAGTGCATGGTGAATTTATAAGTGCTTGTGTTTTGGCGCAGTGATTAGATAAGGACATGGAACTGGCTGGGTGATTGGAGGAGTGCATGGGTAGTGACAAGGAGATGGCTGGACTGCATCAGTAGTGCTCAGGGGATTGTAGCAGTGCATGTGTTAGTGCCTGGGTCATTGCATGAGTACATGGGTAGTGACTGGATGATTAGAGTACTGCAAGGAGAGTGCATGGTGAATTTATAAGTGCTTGTGTTTTGGCGGAGTGATTGGATAAGGACATGGAACTGGCTGGGTGATTGGAGGAGTGCATGGGTAGTGACAAGGAGATGGCTGGACTGCATCAGTAGTGCTCAGGGGATTGTAGCAGTGCATGTGTTAGTGCCTGGGTCATTGCATGAGTACATGGGTAGTGACTGGATGATTAGAGTACTGCAAGGAGAGTGCATGGTGAATTTATAAGTGCTTGTGTTTTGGCGCAGTGATTGGATAAGGACATGGAACTGGCTGGGTGATTGGAGGAGTGCATGGGTAGTGACAAGGAGATGGCTGGACTGCATCAGTAGTGCTCAGGGATTGTAGCAGTGCATGTGTTAGTGCCTGGGTCATTGCATGAGTACATGGGTAGTGACTGGATGATTAGAGTACTGCAAGGAGAGTGCATGGTGAATTTATAAGTGCTTGTGTTTTGGCGCAGTGATTAGATAAGGACATGGAACTGGCTGGGTGATTGGAGGAGTGCATGGGTAGTGACAAGGAGATGGCTGGACTGCATCAGTAGTGCTCAGGGGATTGTAGCAGTGCATGTGTTAGTGCCTGGGTCATTGCATGAGTACATGGGTAGTGACTGGATGATTAGAGTACTGCAAGGAGAGTGCATGGTGAATTTATAAGTGCTTGTGTTTTGGCGCAGTGATTAGATAAGGACATGGAACTGGCTGGGTGATTGGAGGAGTGCATGGGTAGTGACAAGGAGATGGCTGGACTGCATCAGTAGTGCTCAGGGGATTGTAGCAGTGCATGTGTTAGTGCCTGGGTCATTGCATGAGTACATGGGTAGTGACTGGATGATTAGAGTACTGCAAGGAGAGTGCATGGTGAATTTATAAGTGCTTGTGTTTTGGCGCAGTGATTAGATAAGGACATGGAACTGGCTGGGTGATTGGAGGAGTGCATGGGTAGTGACAAGGAGATGGCTGGACTGCATCAGTAGTGCTCAGGGGATTGTAGCAGTGCATGTGTTAGTGCCTGGGTCATTGCATGAGTACATGGGTAGTGACTGGATGATTAGAGTACTGCAAGGAGAGTGCATGGTGAATTTATAAGTGCTTGTGTTTTGGCGCAGTGATTAGATAAGGACATGGAACTGGCTGGGTGATTGGAGGAGTGCATGGGTAGTGACAAGGAGATGGCTGGACTGCATCAGTAGTGCTCAGGGGATTGTAGCAGTGCATGTGTTAGTGCCTGGGTCATTGCATGAGTACATGGGTAGTGACTGGATGATTAGAGTACTGCAAGGAGAGTGCATGGTGAATTTATAAGTGCTTGTGTTTTGGCACAGTGATTAGATAAGGACATGGAACTGGCTGGGTGATTGGAGGAGTGCATGGGTAGTGACAAGGAGATGGCTGGACTGCATCAGTAGTGCTCAGGGGATTGTAGCAGTGCATGTGTTAGTGCCTGGGTCATTGCATGAGTACATGGGTAGTGACTGGATGATTACAGTACTGCAAGGAGAGTGCATGGTGAATTTATAAGTGCTTGTGTTTTGGCGCAGTGATTAGATAAGGACATGGAACTGGCTGGGTGATTGGAGGAGTGCATGGGTAGTGACAAGGAGATGGCTGGACTTCATCAGTAGTGCTCAGGGGATTGTAGCAGTGCATGTGTTAGTGCCTGGGCCATTGCATGAGTACATGGGTAGTGACTGGATGATTAGAGTACTGCAAGGAGAGTGCATGGTGAATTTATAAGTGCTTGTGTTTTGGCGGAGTGATTGGATAAGTACATGGTGCTGGCTGGGTGATTGGAGGAGTGCATGGGTAGTGACAAGGAGATGGCTGGACTGCATCAGTAGTGCTTAGGGGATTGTAGCAGTGCATGTGTTAGTGCCTGGGCCATTGCATAAGTACATGGGTACTGACTGGATGATTAGAGTACTGCAAGGAGAGTGCATGGTGAATTTATAAGTGCTTGGGTTTTGGCGGAGTGATTGGATAAGTACATGGTGCTGGCTGGGTGATTGGAGGAGTGCATGGGTAGTGACAAGGGGATGGCTGGACTGCATCAGTAGTGCTCAGGGGATTGTAGCAGTGCATGTGTTAGTGCCTGGGTCATTGCATGAGTACATGGGTAGTGACTGGATGATTAGAGTACTGCAAGGAGAGTGCATGGTGAATTTATAAGTGCTTGTGTTTTGGCGCAGTGATTAGATAAGGACATGGAACTGGCTGGGTGATTGGAGGAGTGCATGGGTAGTGACAAGGAGATGGCTGGACTGCATCAGTAGTGCTCAGGGGATTGTAGCAGTGCATGTGTTAGTGCCTGGGTCATTGCATGAGTACATGGGTAGTGACTGGATGATTAGAGTACTGCAAGGAGAGTGCATGGTGAATTTATAAGTGCTTGTGTTTTGGTGCAGTGATTAGATAAGGACATGGACCTGGCTGGGTGATTGGAGGAGTGCATGGGTAGTGACAAGGAGATGGCTGGACTGCATCAGTAGTGCTCAGGGGATTGTAGCAGTGCATGTGTTAGTGCCTGGGCCATTGCATGAGTACATGGGTAGTGACTGGATGATTAGAGTACTGCAAGGAGAGTGCATGGTGAATTTATAAGTGCTTGTGTTTTGGCGCAGTGATTGGATAAGGACATGGAACTGGCTGGGTGATTGGAGGAGTGCATGGGTAGTGACAAGGAGATGGCTGGACTGCATCAGTAGTGCTCAGGGGATTGTAGCAGTGCGTGTGTTAGTGCCTGGGCCATTGCATGAGTACATGGGTTGTGACTGGATGATTAGAGTACTGCAAGGAGAGTGCATGGTGAATTTATAAGTGCTTGTGTTTTGGCGCAGTGATTAGATAAGGACATGGAACTGGCTGGGTGATTGGAGGAGTGCATGGGTAGTGACAAGGAGATGGCTGGACTTCATCAGTAGTGCTCAGGGGATTGTAGCAGTGCATGTGTTAGTGCCTGGGTCATTGCATGAGTACATGGGTACTGACTGGATGATTAGAGTACTGCAAGGAGAGTGCATGGTGAATTTATAAGTGCTTGGGTTTTGGCGGAGTGATTGGATAAGTACATGGTGCTGGCTGGGGGATTGGAGGAGTGCATGGGTAGTGACAAGGAGATGGCTGGACTGCCTCAGTAGTGCTCAGGGGATTGTAGCAGTGCATGTGTTAGTGCCTGGGTCATTGCATGAGTACATGGGTACTGACTGGATGATTAGAGTACTGCAAGGAGAGTGCATGGTGAATTTATAAGTGCTTGTGTTTTGGCGGAGTGATTGGATAAGGACATGGAACTGGCTGGGTGATTGGAGGAGTGCATGGGTAGTGACAAGGAGATGGCTGGACTGCATCAGTAGTGCTCAGGGGATTGTAGCAGTGCATGTGTTAGTGCCTGGGTCATTGCATGAGTACATGGGTAGTGACTGGATGATTAGAGTACTGCAAGGAGAGTGCATGGTGAATTTATAAGTGCTTGTGTTTTGGCGCAGTGATTAGATAAGGACATGGAACTGGCTGGGTGATTGGAGGAGTGCATGGGTAGTGACAAGGAGATGGCTGGACTGCATCAGTAGTGCTCAGGGGATTGTAGCAGTGCATGTGTTAGTGCCTGGGCCATTGCATGAGTACATGGGTAGTGACTGGATGATTAGAGTACTGCAAGGAGAGTGCATGGTGAATTTATAAGTGCTTGTGTTTTGTCGGAGTGATTGGATAAGTACATGGAACTGGCTGGGTGATTGGAGGAGTGCATGGGTAGTGACAAGGAGATGGCTGGACTGCATCAGTAGTGCTCAGGGGATTGTAGCAGTGCATGTGTTAGTGCCTGGGTCATTGCATGAGTACATGGGTAGTGACTGGATGATTAGAGTACTGCAAGGAGAGTGCATGGTGAATTTATAAGTGCTTGTGTTTTGGCGCAGTGATTAGATAAGGACATGGAACTGGCTGGGTGATTGGAGGAGTGCATGGGTAGTGAGAAGGAGATGGCTGGACTGCATCAGTAGTGCTCAGGGGATTGTAGCAGTGCATGTGTTAGTGCCTGGGTCATTGCATGAGTACATGGGTAGTGAATGGATGATTAGGGTACTGCAAGGAGAGTGCATGGTGAATTTATAAGTGCTTGTGTTTTGGCGCAGTGATTAGATAAGGAGATGGAACTGGCTGGGTGATTGGAGGAGTGCATGGGTAGTGAGAAGGAGATGGCAGGACTGCATCAGTAGTGCTCAGATGATTGTAGCAGTGCATGTGTTAGTGCCTGGGTCATTGCATGAGTATATGGGTAGTGACTGGATGATTAGAGTACTGCAAGGAGAGTGCATGGTAAATTTATAAGTGCTTGTGTTTTGGCGCAGTGATTAGATAAGGACATGGAACTGGCTGGGTGATTGGAGGAGTGCATGGGTAGTGACAGGGCGATGGCTGGACTGCATGGGTAGTGCTCAGGGTATTGTAGCAGTGCATGAGTTAGTGCATGGGTCATTGCATGAGTGGATGGGTAGTGACTGGATGATTAGAGTGCTGCAAGGAGAGTGCATGGTGAATTTATAAGTGCTTGGGTTTTGGCGGAGTGATTGCATAAGTACACACATGTCACATCAGGCCCGCCCCCTCCCTTCACCACTGTGTAAACGCACCCCCTGGCAGGTTTTAAGTTGGGGGATTAATTCTCCTTGAATCCTGAGGGTCCCTGGGGGCCAACTAGCCCACCATGTACCTCCAGTAAGCGCCACAGAGCTTCGTTGCAGAGAGGTGGTCCAAGGCCACGCCCTTTTTTACACCTCTCTGCAACGCAGCTCTGAGGCGCTTACTGGAGGTACCTGGTGGGCTAGTTGGCCCCCAGGGACCCTTAGGATTCAAGGGGACTTAATCCCCCAACTTAAAACGCACCACGGAGCGCGTTTGCACACTTGTCACATCAGGCCCCTCCCCCTGCCTTCACCACTGTGCAAACGCGCCACGTGGCTCGTTTTAAGTTGGGGGATCAAGTCCCCTTAAATCCTGAGGGTCCCTGGGGTCCAACCAGCCCACCAGGTATCTCCAGTAAGCGCCACAGAGCTGCTTTGCAGAGAGGTGTAAAAAGGCGCGGTGCCGGCTTTTAAAAATTTTTTTTTTTAGAAGGGGGGATGTGTGGCCCCCCTTCCTTTCCTATTTTTTGGGCCCTGGGGACCCCATCCCCCAGGGCCTGACCCCTGTTTTGTTGGGGGCCGCGTGGCCCCCCTCCCGAGGCCATTTTCGGCCCCGGGGACCCCATCCCCCGGGGCATGGGCAGTATTTATTTATTTTTTTAATATATTTGGAGGGGGGCCGCGTGGCCCCCCTCCTCAGGCCATTTATGTCCCCTGGGCCCCATCCACCGGGGCCGGCCTTTCCTTTTTTATTTGTATTTGTTTTTTAGGCGAGGGGGGCCGCATGGCCCCCCTCCCGGGCCACTCCTGGCCCCGGGGATCCCATCTCCCGGGGCCTGGCCTCTCCGTTGGGGACCGTGGTGGGAGCCCCAATGCCCCCACGGTCTCGCCGGCTCCACGCCTCCTGCGGGAGCCGGCATTGCTTTTCCACATGGGGAGTTGCTGACATGCAGCTCCCCTTGTGGAAAAGCAATCTGCTTTGAATTTTGGAAGCGAGAGCAGGTTTCCCTGCTCTCGCTTCCAAAATCCAAAGCAGAGTTTGCTATGACAGGGCGGGAGCCGCACGGCTCCCGCCCTGTCATAGCAAACAGCAGTGTCCCGGGGGTGGGCACCCCGGGACACTGCAGGAGCTGGCCCTGGGGGTGGCGGTCCCCAGGGCTATGGAGGGCTCCATAGCCATGTGGCGCGTTTTAAGTTAGGGGATTAAGTCCTCTTGATCCTGAGGGTCCCTGAGGGCCAACTAGCCCACCAGGAACCTCCAGGAAGTGCCACGGGCTGCCTTGCAGAGAGGTGGTCCGAGGCCACGCCCCTTTACACCTCTCTGCAAGGCAACTCTGTGGCGCTTACTGGAGGTACCTGGTGGGCTAGTTGGACCCCAGGGACCTCAAGATTCAAGGGGACTTAATCCCCAACCTAAAACACGCCACAGGACGTGTTTGCACACATGTCACATCAGGCCCCGCCCTCCCTTCACCACTGTGCAAACGCGCCCCGTGGCGCGTTTTAAGTTGGGGGATTAAGTCCCCTTGAATCCTGAGGGTCCCTGGGGCCAACTAGCCCACCAGGTACCTCCAGTAAGCGCCACAGAGCTGCGTTGCAGAGAGGTGTAAAAGGGAGTGGCTTCAGACCACCTCTCTGCAAGGCAGCCCTGTGGCGCTTACTGGAGGTACCTGGTGGGCTAGTTGGCCCCCAGGGACCCTCAGGTTTGAAGGGGAATTAATTCCCTAACTTAAAACGCGCCACGGGGCGTGTTTGCAGAGTGTTGCTGGGAGGGGGCAGGGCCTCCGGCGCGATGCCGGCTTTAAAAAAAAAATAATTTAGAAGGGGGGCTGTGTGGCCCCCCTTCCTTTCCTATTTTTTGGGCCCTGGGGACCCCATCCCCCAGGGCCTGACCCCTGTTTTGTTAATTTTTTTTAAAAAGCGGAAGGGGGACGCGTACCCCCCTCCCGAGGCCATTTTCGGCCTCGGGACCCATCCCCCGGGGCATGGGCAGTATTTATTTATTTTTTTAATATATTTGGAGGGGGCCGCGTGGCCCCCCTCCTCAGGCCATTTATGGCCCCTGGGCCCCATCCCCCGGGGCCGGCCTTTCCTTTTTTATTTGTATTTGTGTTTTAGGGGAGGGGGGCTGCGTGGCCCCCCTCCCGGGCCACTACTGGCCCCGGGGATCCCATCACCCGGGGCCTGGCCTCTCCGTTGGGGACCGTGGGGGGAGCCCTAATGCCCCCACGGTCTCACCGGCTCCCCGCCTCCTGCGGGAGCCGGCATTGCTTTCCACATGGGGAGTTGCTGACATGCAGCTCCCCTTGTGGAAAAGCATCTACTGAATTTTGGAAGCGAGAGCAGGTTTCCTGCTCTCGCTTCCAAAATCCAAGCAGAGTTTGCTATGACAGGGCGGGAGCCGCACGGCTCCCGCCCTATCATAGCAAACAGCAGTGTCCCAGGGGTGGGCACCCCGGGACACTGCAGGAGCCGGCCCTGGAGGGTGGCGGTCCCCAGGGCTATGGAGGGCTCCAGGAGGGGGGCCGCGCGGCCCCCCTCCCTACTAGTGCACAGCCTCGGGGAGGTGGTGGTCCCCGGGGCTTGGGGGTCCATTACGGACCCCCAAATTTGAATATTTGGAGCCCTGGGGAGGTGGTGGTCCCCAGGGCATGTGGGGGGGGGGCTTGAGCCCCCCCACACACTCATTTTTTTTTTAAAACAGCCCCGGGGAGGTGGTGGTCCCCGGGGCAGTGTTGGGGCATGTGCCCCCGCGCATATTTTCGTAAAGCCCCGGGGGGGTGGCGGTCCCCAGGGCTTGGGGGGCCTGGGCGGCCCCCCACAGATTTAAAATCAAGCCCCGGGAAGGTGGCGGTCCCCGGGGCTGCGGGGGGGCCGTGTGGCCCCGCGAATAAATTATGAGGCCCTGGGAGGTGGCGGTCCCCGGGGCTGCAGGGGCCCCCGCGGGCCCCCGCTACACAATTAAGGAATGCCCCCGGGACTTGGCCCACCCGGGGGCTTTGAAAACAAAGCGCGGGAGACCGCGCTTCGTTTCTTAAAATTTTCGGACGGATTCGCGCACCCGGCGCGACCCCGCCCGAATTTTTTTAAAAAAAATGCTTTTTTTGGTCTTTGGGGTCCCTGTGGGACCCCCTGAGCAGGCCTGGGGGGTCAGGGTGTTTTTGCCCTGCCCCCTTTTCTTGTTTTTTTATCGTTCTTTTACCTTTTTCTTTCTCCCTCGGTGCCAGCACAAGATGGCTGCCAACACTTCCTGGTTTGAAGTGTTGGCAGCCAATTAGAGCCAAGCTCGTGCTCAGGGGTTAGGCTCCGTCCAGATATCGAAACTTTTTATTTTTAGAATTTCTCAGGAACTACTGAACGAATTTACACCATTTAACAAAAAGGACTCTTTCTGAATCAAGGGCTACCTTTTTGCCAAATTTGGTGTAATTCCGTTCAGCAGCTCGGGCTGTAGCTTTGTCTAAAGTTTCCTATGGAAATTAACATGGGAAAACGCGTTTTGGGACCCCCTTTTTCTCAGCCCCTGCTTGTCGAATCACCCTGAAACTTTCAAGACAAGAGCTGACCGGAGCGCCCCACTAGTTTTGAAAATTTCCCGAAGATTCGTCAACCGGCGCCAAAGTTATTGGGAAAAGAAAAAAAACTTTTCCTATGGAAACTAGGTCCTAACTATAACTACCTACTGGCGACCGCCAGTAGGTAATATATATAATTTTATTTTTTTGGGGGGGGTATTTTTTTATGTTTCAAGTTTATAAACAATGAACACAATGCAATGTAGCCACGTATAATGAGACAGTCACATAAGCCTGCGCATTATTCAAAAACTGACATAATCATGGACAGTACCAGTGTGTATTTTTCACGTTTAGACTGACCATAGCTAATGTTATGTTAAGTGGTTTTGTAAAGCGCTCAGCTGCCCCGGCAAAGGGGCGTCCCGGCGCTAAGAGCAATAATAGCAACTGGCTGCAAGAGTCCAATCTGGCAAAGGAAAGAAAACCAAGAGAGGTAAAAAATGACAGACGGGGGGACAGATAGCTTAGTGAGGGAATAGGTGGGTTTTCAGTGCTTTTCGAAAAGCAGAATAGTTATCCATGCACCGGATATGACTTGGAAGACCATTCCACAGCTTAGCAGCCAACACGCGGAAAGAGCGCCACCGGCGCGTGCTCTCCTCACACGTGGAATCGATGCCAGCTGTTGATCTGCGGAGCGTAACTGACGCGTGGGAATATATGCAGAAAGTAGGCCAGATAATATCCCCGGGATCGGATGTTTCAAGATCTTGAACGCGAAACAGAGAGACTTGAACTCCACCCGCCTCTCCACTGGCAGCCAATGTAGCCGGCGAATAGTACTAATGCAGGCCTGTATTTTGAAAACGGCTAACATTTAGTTACCAACTTGCTTTCATAACTTGACTTTCTTTTCCAGGAGAAACTGACACCACACACATTATGTTGATGTGCCTTTGGTTTTCAGTTCTCATATGAAATAGTTTTCTTTTGCGCAATCTTTACAGAATGCGCTAACAAGCTGTAACGCTGCACATTCAGAGGTACAGCTTGGTCCAGTGTATCTCATTATGTTGTTGATAACTGTAAATTTGAAAGACGTTGTAGTAGCTTGAGAAAATAATGAGCTTAGTTATCTGCTTGTTCCTTACCCTGACTGAGCCATTATATGAAATGCTTTAAGAGGAATGGAAAAGGTGGCTGGACTTAAAATGGGCATGGCCTATTGTGAAGAGAGATTCACGTCAACTACGTGGTAAGTTTTTCAAGTTTTATTTAAAATAAGCAGGAGCCCTCTGGCCGCGATCCGACCTCCATGAAACCCCAACCACATCTGCCATGCGGCCGTGGAAACCATGGTGAAGGAACACAGCCATGAGACTCATGGCAAACACAACAGGTTTAAATGAAAACAGCACACGCGACCATGCTCGTGATGGAAAACATCATCACTCGCATGATCACACGTGCAATACATTCTACATCATCTTCCTTTTTACAACAACAAACATTTTAATGCACATAGAAGTCCTTAAATCTAGTAGTCAATGAAGCATTGCATACAGATCTGGTTTCAACTTGTCCACCTATGTCAGGAGCACTAGACACTGTGTCATTATCTTGAGAAGCCACATGATCAAATACAGCACCAGAAATATCATCGACTGCAAGATTTTCATCAGAGAAGCTTGCTGGTAATAGAGATTGAGGACTGTTTGTAGAAGGCACATTTGTAGAAGAACCATCACCTTCCACATCAAACCAGCTTTCAGATTCACTCCTTTTATGCTTACAAATGGCAAGGGCTTGCTCATGAGTCAATTTAACAAGATCTCTTTTACACCACCACCCCTTGCCTTGTAAAAACACAGCACCTTTTGAAACTTTTTCTCTCCTGATTGGGTTTGAGTATACGGATTCTCCCTTCTTGACTTTGTGAGGAAGTCTAACCAAAACCCAATCATTCTCCTAAAAATCAACACATTTTGTGGCATGGGATGCATCATAATGTGATTTCTGTTTGGCTTGTGCTTCTTTCACTCTTTTTTGACTAACTCAGAAATGGTACAAAAGCAATGATTGTCCTTAGGTAAAGTGTCCTTTAGCCAATCTGAACAAAGTTGCGACCTAGGATTTCTCTTTCTCAACAAGAGAAAGGGAGACACACCTGTAGTGGAATGTGGAGTAAGATGATAGTTCCACACTTTTTCTTTCAGAAAAACATCTGATGGAACGCCAGTGGCAAAGGCCGTTTGCACTCCCTCTTTCAAAAATGTATTCACCCTTTCAACTAGACCATTTGATGTTGGAGAATACAATGCTACCTTGAGGTGTTTAATATGGTGTTTTGCAACAAAATCCTTGATTTGTGTAGAGACAACGTGTGTACCATTGTCAGTTACAAGCTCCCTTGAAGGCCCTTTGCAACTAAAAATGTTGCTCAAAAATTTGATCACTGAGGCAGTGTTTGCATTGGGAACAAAATCAAAGAAAATCCATTTTGAAAAATAATCAATCAAAACTACCAAATATTTTTTATCAGATGTTAACAGATGAAACGGACCAGAAAAATCAAAAGCCACTTTGGACCAAGGTTCTTCTGGCAAGGGTACTGTACGTAACGGGGTTTTGTGAGTGAGCCAATGTTTGTCAGACAATAGGTATGTACTGCAGGATGATATCCATGCAGCGACTTGAGAATCAATTGAGGGCAACCAAAAATACTGTTTAAGATTTTTGGAGGTGGCTCCCACTCCTAAATGACCAGAGTGAGCTGCTTGGAATAATTTGGACCTGATTGACATCAGGGGAACAACTAAGTCATTGCGAAACAGTAAGCCATTCACTATAGAGAGTTCACTTGAGACTTGAGAAAACAGTCTCATAGGAGAAGGAAGACACCTTTCTTTGGGCCACCCTTGAGTAATAAACTTCATAACTTGAGACAAAGTATTATCTTCTGTGACAGCAGTCACCCATTCATCACGAGAAACCAAACTATCTATGCTCAAAATGTCATCCAAAGAGGCCACAACTGACTCAACTTCATCATGTTCATCACCTGTACAATCGTCTTGGATAGGCATTCATGACAAGAAGTCAGCTCTAGAATTCCTGCTTCCTGGAATGAATTCAATCTTAAAGTTATATTCATGTAAACGAGACAATAACCTTGCCAATCTAGAGGAAGCTTTACCAGATCCATCTCCGTTGAGAAGATGAATAAGTGGTTTGTGGTCAGTAAACAGCGAAAAATTAATTCCCCAGAGGTATGTTTTGAATTTCTCAATGGTCCAGGAACAGGCCAAAGCCTCTCTTTCAATCGTACTGTACCGAGATTCGGATAACTTTAAAGACCTTGAAGCAAAAGCCACAGTGTGTTCATTATTATTGTAGGACTGTGAGAGTACATCTCCCATGCCCTTTTGACTGGCGTCTACAGTCACCAAATATCTTGCATCCGGATTGAATGCTGACAACGCTGGAGCATTAGTGATGACATTTTTCACAGTGCTAAAGGCCTGCTCAGCAACATCATCCCAAATAAAATGAAAAACATTTTTTAACAGATTTCTGAGCGGTTGAACAATGATGGAATAACACTGAATACATTTGGAATAATATTCACTCATCCCCAAGAAAGATCTGAGAGAATCTCTGTCTTTGGGAGGAGAAACATCTTGAATCGCCTTTACTAAAGAAAATTTCGGATGTATTCCCGTATCAGGAACACAATGTCCAAGATAGTCTAGTTCTGTTTTGCACATTTTACATTTGTCAGGTTTGCGAGTTATCCCCACCTTTCTGAATACTTCTAGAACTTTTGACAAAATTCACTTGTGCTCTTCTCTTGTGTTTGAAAAATAAGTACATTGTCCTGATATGCCTGTGTTCCTTGGATTCCAGATAATATGGTATCCATGAATTTCTGGAACACACTCGCTGCAGAAGCCAGGCCAAAGGGAAGTCTCAAGAACTTATAAGCCCCAAAGGGAGTAATAAATGTCATGAGATCTTGGTATTCTGCAATGAGTAGGAGCTGGTGATAGGCAGAACGAAGGTCCAACAGCAAAAACAATTTGGCTCCATTAAAGTTTGAAAGTAAGTCACTAACCTTGGGCAGGAGATGACAATCAATAACAATATTCTTGTTTAAAGTGCGTAAGTCGGCACATAATCTAATGCTACCATCCTTTTTCGACAAATAACGATGGGACTGACCAATTCATATGAGTCAGTCTGGGTGATTACCTTATCTCTCACCAGGGTGTCCAGCAAAGATTTAAGATCAGATCTAACAGATAGGGAAACGGATCTAAGTTTGTGAGAGACTGGTACAGCCTTCTTTTAACTTAATTCTATGTTCAAATTTATCGATCATGCCTATTCTATTTGAAAATACCTCTAAAAATCTTTTAATATTTCTGCAAGAATATCATTTTCAGAATCCTGTGTGGATGCTAAGTTGATATGACACACCCTGACATGATTAGGTGAACCAGGAGCTAACATCAGTCCCAATTTTGCTAAATCTCGCTACCCCAAAATTAATTTCTCTTTCTTGGCGACATAGATCTTTGTATAGGCTTCTCTGCCCAAACACTTTACTTTTTCCATAAAGAAGTCAACCATATCAATGTCCTTATCTCCATAAGCTTTAGGAAAGACATCAGGTGTATCTAATGGTTTAGAAGTTGACCAAACTTGATCGTACAAGGTGTCTGAAATTATCTTGATGGGAGCACCTGGGTCTGCCATCATAACAAGTTTTATGTCACCAATGTACACATCACAGATGGGGCCCTTAACTGGAGTGGAATCAACTGTGTCAACTTCAAGGGTGAGTACTAGTCTAGATAAATCCTGTGAGCAATCCTCAGAAACAGATGAAATATCAATAGAGCCAACCCTGGTGACATTCCCAGAACTTCTGCACACCCCAGAAAAATGACCCATCTTATGGAATTTGGTGCATTTTTTACCAGTGGCAGGGCAAAGAGAATTGTTGCTCAGGTGATTTTTAGATCCACATCTGTAACAAAAAGTTTTTTTTTTGCCCGTAGTCTTATTAGACTTAGATCTGAAAGATAAAGTGTTAATGGATTCAGGAACTTGGACAGTGCTAATAGGTTGACACACAACATCAGAAGAAATACATTTAGTAGAGAAAATGGAGCATTCTATTGCTTTCGCCATGTCAATCACTTCCAAAAGAGTTGGATCTTTATAAGAAAGTAGACGTTCTTGTATGTTTTTTGAGTTGCACCCAAATACAAACTGATCTCTGATCGAAATTTCAACAGATAATCCAAAATTGCATTTTGTCTCCAAGATCCTAAGCGCCGCAATGTATTCTTCCACCGACTCATCCATCAGTTGTTTTCTTTTGTTGAAATTGAACCTTTCCAATAAAATGTTTGGTTGTTCTGAAAATTGGTTCTTTAGTCTAGTTAGGGATTCTAGGTTTTCGTTCCATCCTTCACCCTGTCCTACTGAAGATATTGAAGGATGACTATTGAAAATTTCTTGTCCTTCAATATCCAGATTGCTGTATAAAATGGCTTTTTTCTTTTCGCGTTGAATTTATCGTCATCAATGGCAACAAGGAAATTTTCAAAAGAATTTTGCCATTTATCCCACGGCTGGGTAGGTTTGCCAGGATTCTGCAGAAAAGGATGAATCTGAACAAACTGTTGAAGATTGGACATGATCCAAACAGCAGTTTTTTTTTTTTTAAATAAATGTCTTTATGTCCAAACATTTCTGATGAAAATTTCCTTTACAAGTTAGTATTCGGCACTTGTAAACTTTCCCAAAGAGAAATGTCTGCCAAAAACTTGTAATTCCCAACAAAAGGTTCCCAATCCAAGATGGGCGCCACAATTAAGTACATGAAAGTCAATTCAAAATGGCCGCTGCGTCGGGATGACGCTGTACATGAGGATGACCAATTCAAAATGGCCGCCGCGTTGAGATGACGCTGTACGTCAGCTTGACCAATTCAAAATGGCCGCCACGTGACGTCAGGCTTGACGTATGCACATAGCGACTTGAAAAGTAAATTAGAGGAAGACTCACAGAGGCTGCGCCACGTTCCGGTGCTGTACGCATGTCATCCGAGACCCTAACACAGTTGATCCTTGAAGGAAATTCGGGGATTAGCAGAGTTGATGCAGAACGATGAAACGAGTTGAAAAATGAGGGTTAGTTTGGAAAATGTGAAAAGGTGCGGCGAGCTCCTGCTGCTGCAGCTCGTCGCCAAATGTGAAGAGAGATTCACGCAAACTACGTGGTAAGTTTTTCAAGTTTTATTTCAAATAAGCAGGAGCCCTCCGGCCGCGAACCGACCTCCATGAAACCACAACCGCATCTGCCGTGCGTCCGTGGAAACCATGGTGAAGGAACACGGCCATGAGAGTCATGGCAAACACAACAGGTTTAAATGAAACCAGCACGCGCGACCATGCTCGTGATGGAAAACATCATCACTCGCATGATCACCCGGGCCATACATTCTGCACCTATGTAACAAATGGTGTGGCCTAATAGAGGGGACACTTTCCTGAACTCTACAAGTTAAAAAACAAACACTTCTTTCACAAAACCATAAACTGAAAACCGTAAGCAACAATACTTGTAAGTTTATACCAAAAGATTGTTTCTGTGCCATCAGTAGTAGAAGATCTGAAAAGGAAATTTTTGGGATAAATACTCCGTATTTTAACACAACTGACACATTTTCATTCATACTGCATGAACTGCTAAAAAAGTCCACAAGGGACGAGCAGGAATGACTTCGAGTGCCCAGCCTTCACTGCAGCAAGAGAAAGAGAGCAAAGTGTGAGAGGCTAGGAATGTTTATGTAGGTTTGCTGACAAAGTCCAATTGCTCTGGTTTTCACTAAAGGAGGACGTTAAAGCAAAAGGCTTATCACATTGAGAGTGCCATTAACGAGAAATAAAAAAATCCACTCAGCAGAACTTTGCATCAGTTGCAGTGGACACTCTATTGCAGTAACTGCAGAGAAGGAAGAGTTTTAAAAGAATGCTTTATTATCAGCCTTCAACAGCTAATCATTATATACATGTCACACTTATAGTCTGAGCTCTTACCCCCCTGCGGATTCCACAAATCATTATCAGGTGATCATATCCTCAAATTAGCTTCTGATATTGGCAGCAGACGTAACAAGGCAGTCTTTTTGAATTTACTTCAAAGGCCGGGAATGAGTGGTATGGCTACCAAGGTTAGATTTTTTCATATTAATGGTGAGGCAAAAACAGAGGGCTGCATACAGATCCGTTTCAGCAGCTGGCTTTTAGAACTGGCAGTGCTGAGCACTGGCAGAACCCGGCCCACTTAAAGCTCTGAGTATATGGGAACCACGTGTAGGTGTATCAAATGTTAGAATTGTGTGATTTAAGCTAATGCAATGTAAATGAGAACCCAGAAGATTCTGTGCTAGCTTCTTTGCCTCTTCGTGAGAATCCCACCTCCTGACTTAATTGAATAGCCTTTCCTTGACTTAGCAAAGTAGAGTGCTCTCTGTGTGGTAGAACTGATTTTGATTTTACTTTCTTTTTCCAGACAATTTTATAATAATTTGACTTCTCATATAATTTTGGATTGCTTTGAATTAATTCATTGACTAATTCCTTGATTATTGATTTACAACTAATTTGATGATTTGAGTTTTTAACTTTGCTAATCCTTTAATAAACCTTTTATGATTTGAAATGTAACCACTCTTTGTCTTCTTTGTGGAGCCTTATGTGCTTCATGTTATTGAAATGTATTGAATTTCATGTGTAGCCTCAGTTTGAACCAAAGCTTTATCGGAGAGCGCTTTATGAACCTGAATTTGCAAGAAGCAAAGTGCTCTATCAACATGGTAGCAGAGGATGGTTTCCACTGCGGCATAGAAGATTTTAAATTTGCCCCAGAAAGAGTTAAAATCTGCCACAACCCAGCCCACATTCCCAAGCTTCCATGGTCCCATTCGGAGTACTGGCGTTGTTCCAGCATTCCTGAAAAGTGGTTACAGTATCCTAGGAGTGAGTATAGTAGGGTTATGCATTTTCTATTGTGAGTTGTCTAGAGTTGTGGTGTTTGCAGTTTTTGATGATTTGTTGTGTTCTGAGTTGTGATATCAACTTTGAGTCCAAAAGGGCTCTGGGTTGAGACTTAGAATTTAAATGCTTATTGTGTTTTTTGCTTGTGCTTATGAAGATCAATGCACTTGTTGCAAACAGTTGAACATTGGTTATCAGATTCGTTGTAATCCAAGATCCCGGGAGAAATTCAGAGTTACATTTAGAAGTTTTTGACTTGTTAAGGTTGTAGTCTCAGACCGTGAAGCACTATCAGCCACACCAAGATAGGGACTTATTAAACTTCTATTGTGAGACTGTGCTAAGGGAGATTAGAGTTTGGATGATCCGTTGTTGCCACACTTATTCAACCTGTACATTAAGCCTTTGATTGTCTGAATTCAAGTGATACATGTCCAGACGCCGAAGATTCTTGTTCTGTTTCCTGAGTATCCTTGAAAATATTAGGTCCCAGCCTCCAGTAGGAGAGTATAGTTGTCCTTTTATTGTATCCGACTGTAGGTTCTAATTCTGAAGTCAAACAACCTAATAGCCTTACATTGAACAAACTGAAAGTTTTTTTGATTTGTACAGTAGAGGCAATAGGTAGAATTTCGTTTTTTTTTCTTTTTCTTTTTGATCTGACTTGAGAGAAACCATGGTGTTGACTACATGAAAAAGCTGTTTAGTGATATTAATAATAGTGGCAATTGTCTTAATTATACTAATGAATGGTTTACTAGTGGGTCTTAACTCTTCTGTCGAGCAAGCTTCCCACCAAAAGTAAACCTGATTTAGCCTATTTAGAAGAGCAATGTAGATTTAACAAAAAAAGTTTGCATACAGATGGGTCTGAGTGAAATTACACAGGCAATATCTTTTTTCAAATTACTCCATGAGTGTTCTAAAGCTATGCATGACTGTGATTGTTACATCTGTACATACTTACCTGTTTTAACAGCAGCTCCTTCCACCACTTACCCCTCACTTATGCACTTCCCTGCAGTATAACTTGGAGTTTGTTTTAACCAAAAGGTCGTTTTAAATATTATTTTTCTAACTTTGGTTTGCTTTTAGATTATGTGCCTTTGCATATAAATGTTAATCCAAATTCTGGAGTATAATCTGGGGAAAGGAAGGGTCATTATTTGAGTACTGTCACATAAATTGATGTTTCTAACTTTACTAAAGTTAGGCTTACATGTAAATTGACTAGGCCCGAGAAGTATCAATCCCCATGCAAGTGCAGCGAGGAATAGGGCAGGGATGCCCACTGTCCCCACTCCAATTTGCCCTGGGAATAGCGCCATTATCTTTACATTTCCGAGCTGAAGGCAGGACTCTTGGAATGAGAGAGGCTGCTACAGAGCACGTCATATCTTCATATGCCAACAACGTCCTGATATACCTGAGAGAGGTGGATCAGGGTTTGGAAAGAGTGATTAGAATACTAGAAGATTTGGGCCAGGTATTGGGACTAAGGGTAAATTGATTTAAGACCTGCTTATTTCCAGCCCCGACTGGATCTTTCAATTACCTCTGTATTCAGATCCTACATGATATGAAAGCCATCATAGAGGCCAACATAGGGTTTATGATCTTCCATTCAATTTTGGAAGTCATCATGGGGAAGGCAGCCTTTATCAAGATTGTGGTACTTCCCCGGTTGCTTTACTATCATGCCAATGTACCATATACCCTCCCTCAGATGCACTACCGTGAAATAGATTAGCTTGACACCTCATTGCTCTAGAAGTTCGGCAGATGGGGAGTGGCGCTGCAGACTTTGAAATTAACACTAGATAAATGGGGATTGAGCATTCCCAATTTTGAAAATTAGCTCATCAGCACAACTGCAGTGGATGGCAAAGCAGTTGGCGACTACGGCTGACGGAGACTGGGCCTGGATTTGACCCAGAAGGAACCCTGGTGAGATTCTGTACCATTTCCTGACCCGACCAGTCCCCATGGTGAAGGAAATGTTGGTGACCTCTATGCATCAGTGGTGGAGAAGATTTCTTTGGGGGCGCTGTAAATGCCTACTGTACTTGTCTACAGTACCTCTGAGGGCATTTTTTGTAAAATCACAACTGAACATGTCTGCATGGAATAGTAGGTGGGGTCAACCCTGGGACGATATATACGGCTGATACTTTACACGCATTTACAGAGCTAATAGAGGCGTATGGATAACTAGCAGGCTTCTTTTTCTCATACAACAGCATAGTAGGGAAATTAAATGATAGCTGGGGCCCCACAGCCATGACAGGGCCAGAACAAAATGACACATTAAACTCCATTTTAGCTTTGGGGAATGGCCGCAGGGCAATCCCACAACTCTACCGGGCACTCGCTGCAAGGATCTTGTACTCCTCAGGGTCCGGACGATGCAATAAGGGGTCCACCCCTTGACATCCCCAACTCCAACTGGAGTGTTTACGGAGTATTACGGCGATCAAGTGAGGGAAAGGAAAGGTTGGGAACAGCAGGGAGGAGAACCTATTAGACAAAGAACAGATATCAGGAATACACGTATACATGCAATGCTACTCTCATATGGTCTCACTAGTGGGCTATAAATACCTTATCCACTGGAGTGCTATTTCAAGCCTTTTTCTAGCTTCTGAAAACAACCAGTCCCCTTCGTAGATAATCCTACAATACACAACACAGTAAGTTAAACCACACTCATGCCATACTCTAACACAAGCACCACAGGACTTTGTGCCAACCACTCCCTTTAAGCATATGTATCCCAGTGCGTACCGGTTCTCTAAAAGTCAGTGAGATTGAAGTTGCTCCTTGCCAATGTCTCGATCCAACATTTATAGAGTACCAAGTTATAGATATTCCATAGACACTACTGGAGTGTTTAACGTAGCACACTTCATGTAAAGGACAATGGATGCAGTAAACCAACTAAAATGAAATGTTGCTCCCTACTGAATTTGAAAACGAAAACAAAACTGAGTAGGCAATTCTGCCCCTACCTCCAGCGTAGTCAGTTTATTGATGGCGGAGCGGTTATTCTCACCGCCGCCCTGTTAATTCATGCAGCACAAGTATTCCTTGAGGGCTCAGCGGTTATCCTCTCCGCCGCCCTGTTCGCACATACAGCACCAGTAGTTCCTTAAGGGCTCAGCGGTTATCCTCACCGCCGCCCAGAACGGCTAACATCCAGAGTGCACTCTCCAGCCGGTAGAGTGTTCTTTAATCCTGGGCCCCCACAGGTCGGGGGCGGGCTCAGCCGAGCACCACAAAGCGGCGTCTCACTTCTGCACGAAACTCCGCTGTGCACGACGCGCTCTCTGCTCGGGTCCGACATCAGCCGAGCCGATCACCAAATAAACAAGAATCACGCATGCTGACGAGCGCGTGTTGCGTCTTCTTGTAGACGCTTGCTCCTCCTCCTCTTGACTTCTGGGAACTGTAGTTTAACGGTTAGGTAGGCGCTAACCGTCGCGTTTCCTGACACTCGCAGCCCCTAACTAAGACACAGCAGGAGACCCTGCAAGAACTCCAGACCCAGGTCTTATTGTTGGAGGAGCGAGCAGATGATCTGGAGGGGCGCTCCTGGAGGAGCAATATCTGGGTGCTGAGCTTACCGGAGGGAGTCGAGGGATCAGACCCCATCAGCTACGTGGAAACCTGGCTCAAATCATTCACACCGGCTTCAGAACTAACAGCCTTCTTTTCCGTGGAGAGGGCACATTGGGTCCCGGCGTGGCGTCCACCCCCAGGATCCCCTCCTCGGCCACTGCTGGTAAATCTCCTCCATTTCCGGGACACACACACCGTGTTGCGTGCTGCTAGGCAAAATGGGCCCATCTGCGTAGAGGACAAGCATGTCATGCTCTTTCCCAACTATTGCCGAGCAGTACAACACCAGCAAACATCCTTCCTGGAGATAAAGCGCCACCTCCACCAAAGGGGGATAAAGTACCCCCTGCTCTTCCCAGCGCGCCTCAAGATAATACATGAGGGGGGTCACCACCTTCTTCACAGACCCAACTGAGGCGTACGACTGGATTGAACTTCATATGCAGGACCACCCACACCCGGAGACAATACAAAACGCACAAGCACGAGAACCCCGGAATAGACGTCGCAGCGGAGATAATATCTTAACAGCGCTCCAAATCTCTGCCCGTGGCTCCATCACAGCATCCCCAATCTAGAACAAATCATCGCAAAGTGCAGAAGGGCCCTACAGGCAGCTGCAGACCTGGGTCCCGCCTCTGTGATCTCAGACAGCGAGAGAGCCCCCCACATCTTTACGTCCTAAGAGGACCCCAGTGACACATGCACCTCTTGAGCGGAATCAGTGACCCCACCACTGGTGACCCCTCAAACAGCGGACACACTCATCTGAAGGACACTTGCAATGACATTGGCTTTCTTCCTGTATCCTTATTCTCATTCCTTGTCAGCTATACTAGATCCAGGCCACAGTCAGATACCTAGTAATACAGCCCCTCGGGGCTCTAGGCCCCACCAGACGTCCTGGCTTCCCATGGGCCACACACATCACTAGCTTTCGGTACACGTATGTGTTGCCCCCATAGTACACTAGTGTACATGCACAATGTTTGGTTTGGATGTGCTGCCTGTTGCGGTAGGTCCCCAGTATTGGGATCATGTCCCATCACAGTTTTTGTTCCTTCCCTGGTTCCTTCTCTACACTCTGATCAGATTCACATAGTGGGTGAGTGCCATTGACTAAAAACACTGCTATTCCTGGGGTATAGGGGACATCTACATGGCATCTCCTTCTGCACCCCCCCTCTCCATCACCACCAATGCCCCATCATGATCCCCACCGCAGATACTAGCTTCCTCACTCTGAATGTCTGGGGAATGCACACAGCGCGCAAACGCTATGCCGTTTACTCCTACATTAAACACTAACAAGCGCAGGTAGCACTACTACAAGAAACACATCTAACCACAGGAGAACTAGACCGACTGCGTAGGCGCTGGCAAGACACCTTCTGCGCCACCACATACTCCGCATATGCACGAGGGGCAATGATCTGGCTCCGGCCCGGGGTCCCATTTCAGGAAATCCGTAGGGTGGTGGACACAGAGAGACGATATGCATTCCTGGAAGGGCTCCTAGATGGCCAACCGATACTAATAAGCAGCATCTGCACACCGAACACTGAGCAGGGGTAATTTTGCGACTCCCTGTCGGGCGTTCTACTCCAGTCCACAACAGCACCATGGATTCTGGGGGGGATTATAATAGTGTGCTGTAACTATCCATGGATAGATCTCACCCCTCTCCACTCCTTGGCTAGCGCGCAGACAGAGAGATACCGTACCTGGGTAAATCACTGGTCACTCCTAGACGCCTGGAGAAGTCCATATCCGGCGATTAAACTCTATTCCTTCCACTTCATCCCACACAATCTGCGGGTGCGTCTCGACCGATTCCTGTGCTCGCCAGTGATCATCCCCTTGATCCAACATGCAGACTATCTGGGCCGGGTCCTATCCGATCATGGCGTGCACCTCATAACCCTCAGAGGGTGACCTCCCCTGCCCCCAGTCCCCACCTGGCGGCTGCCTCGAAGTCCCAGTGTTCCACCATGAACAAGAAAACAGCATTCGGGGCAATTTCTCAGAGAACACTCATATGACATCCTCCAGGATGCTAGAATGGGATGCCTTCAAATTTGTCATTAGAGGGGCATGCATCCGACAGATAGCGGGAGTCCGCGTGACACTAGAACACAACATACAAGCGACAGAGAGCAAACTGGCAGCCCTGACCAAGGCTGCGGATGCCAGCACGGCGTCCACGACACAGGTCGCGGAGGCAAAGTCAGCATATGCAGAAGTGTTGGCAGATCTGCGAAGATACAACTTTAAGGTGTACGCGGGCAGGACACATCGGGAGGGGGACCGGTCCGGAGCACTACTGGCCTGGCTTGTCCGCCAAGACACGGACGCGCGACCAAGCACAGAAATAGTCAGCCCTTCGGGTATCGCGGCCAGCTCGCAGGCAGACATCCTGAAGATCTTCTATGATTATTACGCCGGAGTATAGAGGGCTCCAGGGCAAGACTGCTCTGGACTCGCAGATCGATTTCTTACCACCCTAGCCATACCCCAAATTACTCAGTTTGACAGTTTGACAGCATGTTCTCCACTCTTCTGGCGCCTCGGTTGGAGGACATTTACAGGGTGGCGCTAAAAGGTGAAGAATTCCCAGGCTCACTGCCAAATCTCTTCTGGTATCGTTCTTAAAGCTGGAACGGGACCCTACACTACTGGCCTCCTATCAACCGATTATTATCGGCAGATTGCAAGATCCTTGGTAAGATCCTAGCAGACCAATATGCCCAGGTCCTCCCAGCATTGGTGCACCCGTACCAGTGTGGGTTTGTCCAGGGCAGAAATACCTCACAAAACATCCGTTGACTGTTCCACGTCCAAGATCAGGTACAACGTTGATTTCCCCATGCTGCTTGCCTGGTCCTGGACCTGGAGAAAGCCTTCGATACCCTGACATGGCTGTATCTCTTTGCTGTGCTCCGGCACATGGGAGTGGGCCCCACACTCCTGGCATACATGAGACTGCTGTATACGAAGCTCACATCCCAGATCCACCTCGGCTGCTATATCTTGACCCCCTTCCCAGTGGCACGAGGCACATGTCAGGGATGCCCGCTCTCCCCCCTACTCTTTGCCTTAGCAATGGAGCCCCTGGTAGTTCGTCTCCGGGGAGGGCAAAGACTGGGGTATTCCATTAGTGGGCATTACCCACAGCGTGTCCCTGTATGCAGATGACCTGCTACCATACGTACAGGACATCATGATGAACCTCTGACCTCTTTGGGCCACCCTCGCAGATTTTGCGGCCGCGGCCGGGTTAAGAGTCAACTGGGCGAAATCCACTATTTACTTCCTGAGCCCCGACCTTCCCCCGCGAGAGATATACGTCGAAGACACCAGGCTAACTTGGAGAGAGCAGGCTCCTCGTTATTTAGGAGTTAGACTCTATCACTCTCCTAATGACCTTTACGAGGGTAACCATCGCAAGGTACTAGCAGGCATACGAGCCCTAGCTGGTTTCTGGAAGACCCTTCCTTTGGCCCCTGTTGGGAGAATAGCCCTGGCGAAGATGGTCTTAGTACCCCATCTCCTCTACCACTTCGCAAACCTACGGGTCATTTACCCCTGCCCCTTTTTTCGGGAACTCGATTCCTTGCTTTGCTCCCTCATCTGGGGCAACAGTCGTCGAAGAGTAGCCCTGATCAAGAGGCAACTGCTGATTGACCGGGAAGAATTAGGAGCCCCGTCATTTGAAGTGCATTTTCTTGCGGCACAGCTCCAGTGGCTATCGTGCTGGATGGCTGGGTGCCATCTGGGGGAGGCCAGCTCAGATGCAGGGCCACCTGCTCCAACCGGGAACTCGACCTGTCTCGACACTCCCAATACAGGTAGCGGTGGCTAAGTCCTGCATGCTGCGGGTCCACCTACTGTCCAGAGGAACCCAGCTATGCACCCCCCTACTACCATTTGACGGCCTACCCCTAGGCAGAGGTCACTATACTGCCCAAGCCTTGCAGACCTGGACAGACCACACAATTCTTGAGGTAGAGTCCCTTTTCGCGGATGGTCAACTTCTCTCATTTGTCCAATTGGCAAAGGAGAAGGGTCTCCCACATGGGCAGTTCCTTCTCCACAGACAAATTGTCTAGGACTGTCGCCAGCTCTCGGACCTGTCCGAAGAGGAACCCACAACGCACCTGGTACTCCACACAGTATTACATATGGGCCCTGGACGTCACTGAATTACCTGGTTATACAAGGCCATTCGAGAACTCACAGCCCGCCACTTACCCAACGGAAACACAAGTGGGAGGAGGAATTTGAGAGGCCATTATTTACAAGTACAAATTTCATTTCATTTCATTTCATTTCATTACACAACAAGGAATGGGAACATGCCCTAATGTACCCAAAGAAGGTATCTCGAAAGTCACGGTTTAAAAACATAGAATTTTACATTCTACACCATGCATACCTAACACCGGCGCGACTCCTGCGCTTCTACCCAGAGTCTCTATTTTCCTGTCCCCACTGTCAGGCCCCCAGCGCAACATTCCAGCATATGTTCTGGAACTGCCCCACCTTACAGCCCAATTGGAACGCAGTCCACAGTACACTACGGGAGATCACGGGGCTCACTGACATTACCACATGGGAGGCCTGAGCACTAGGAGTATTTCGGCGCCGGGAACAGTGCAAAGTCCAGACGTGATTCGCGTCGCTGGCCCTCCTTCTGGCGAAACGGGGAATCACAATGCACTGGCAGGCTCCTGCAGGGCCCCCGCTGTCGGCCAGGATGGGAGTAGTCAGCAAATGGGGTGCAGCAGAGGAGGATGCGATCAGGTATGAAGAGGTGCAAGGAGTGCGCCGGCGTCGCATTTCCACAGACTGGGCCACACTCCTTCAGCGCTTCCGACAAAAGATGGAGGAAGCCCAACCACCCACAGCATCACCAACCCCAACCGAGGTGCCTGGCCAGGAGTCCTTCATCAAAGCCTCAAGTAGGCTCCCACCCTCTCGGAGCTCCTCACATGACATGCACGCAAGCACACCAATGACAGCCCCACTGGGACAGACCCGAGCCACATCTCGCCTGAACCCATATTCCTCACAGCACCCCCACAAGCGACAAGTATATACCTCCACTCCCAACTACAGTCCCCTGGTTCCACCCCAAGTTTGCAGTTTGTTAGCTGTTCCCATTTTTCCACCTATCGGACACACTAAAGGGAGGACAACCCCTCCCCCTGGGGCGAAAAGCAAGTTCCACTGAAACATTATTTGACCCCATCTCATTGTCAGCCTCTATTCTTACTCGCCTGTAACCATGATTCAATAATTACGAGACGTTATTCAGCACTATGCATGTAATCTTTGTTAACAACAATGTATAATGATCCTTCAATGTGGAAAACCCAATAAAATGGTTTAAAAAAAAAAAAACTCTACCGGGCGCTCCAAACAGACGTAGACAGTAACCTAGATAAACTACGTGGCAAGTGGGCACACGACTTAGGCCTAGAATTTACTTATGGGGAATGTGGCGGAGTGTTCGAAATACCCAACCACGGTCTCTAGAAATAAAAGATTTAGGCTTCCGTATTCCACTACCGGCATAGGGCATACTTGACTCCCAAGCAGCTAGGACTGATGAGTCACAATGGGAACATGCTGGGTCCTCGATGTTGAAAGGAATCAGCTTATCTTTTTTTTCAAAAATGTTTTATTTGGTATTTCCTGTAACATGTGGGCGTGAGCCCTACATATATCTGTAAGAAAGCATTATTTAACAGAGACACCGTCATTTCACATTTCATGCAAAGCCTGCAAACATGCAGGAAAATCAACAACAACAGTATGCAGACAGATCCAGATTCAGGCAAACAAAACCCCAGGATAAAAATATAGGGAGACAGCGAAGCCCAATGTAGAGCAAAGGAGAGCCAGGCACGTGCGCCTACTGAGGTATGCCATTCAAGGGTCTTCTGATGGTAAGGGGGGGAGCTCAATCCCACGGTACGTTGCCCAGCGGGTCCAAATTTGACGGTGCTTCTGGGGGCAGCCACGTGCCAAAAACACGGCTATTTCTGCACCCATGCATCTATCTAGCTCTGCCTTCCACTTGCCCAGAGTTGGGGGGGATGTCCCTTTCCATAGCTGTGCTATATCACGTTTAGCGATGGTGAGGGCCAGAAACAGTAGGTGCTGCTTATATCTATTGCCCCCAATCCCGTCAGTGCTATGTAAAAGAAAAAGACGTGGGTCGTGTGGGAGTTCCCATGCCAACACAGTGCTGAGGCACGAGGAGACCCTGCGCCAGAAGGGCTGCAGTGCGGAACACCCCCAGACTGTATGGAGAAATGTCCCCTCTTCTTGTTCACATCTCAGGCATGTAGGGGATTGAATTACGCCCATTGCCCAAAGTCTGGTTCGGGTATAGTATGCACGGTGCAGGTATTTAAATTGTGTAAGTCGATACAGTGTAGAAACCTGCCGCACCTCGGGGGCTAGCTATGGCCTCCGCCCAGTCATCGTCCGTCAGATCTGGAATATCTTCTTGCCATGCACGTCTGGTCCTGTCTAGGGTAGTCTGTGTGTGCGTCGTCAGTGTTTGATATGTTTGTCTGATTTTATGTAGGCCAAGGTCGCCCATTAGGAGGCGTCCTTCGAGGGGATGGAACTCTGGCAGAGACTCTAGGGCCTGGATCAGTGGGGTCAGGGCATGGCGGAATTGAAGGTATTTAAAGAACTGGGACTTATGCAGTTGGAAGTCGCTTTGGAGTTGCTGAAATGATTTCAATGTGGTACCCCTCATTACGTCCCCTAGGGTCGAGATTCCCACCATGTCCCACCCACGGAATCCGGGCAGGGCGGCCACAGGACGGAGGTATGTACCATGCCACAAGGGGGTCATGTGAGTTAGGGTCCCGCTCCATCCCATCCGCCGGACGGTAGACCGCCAAAGCTGGATCCCTACTTGGCCCGCCGAGGGCAGCGACTCCAGGGAATGAGAACTGTATAGGAGCTGGAGGAGAGGGGTCTTGTCCATGGCGGCATGTTCAAGCGCGAATGCCGGTTCAGATGGGGAGTTGTACCACCATTCATAAATTATTAGGACGTGCGCGGCGACATAATATGCATAGAAGTCAGCTGCAGCAATTCCACCACAGTACGTGGACTGTGTGCAGGTGTGGAGCGCCACTCTAATCGCACCGCCGTTCCAGAGAAATTTATTGAGGATGGCGTTCACTTGCGCGAACCAGGATCGGGGAATCTTATAAGGGAAATTTTGCAATTTGTATAAAATTCGGGGCAACGAAACCATCTTAAAAATGGCGGACCTGCCGTATAATGATAGCGGAAGGGAAGACCAGATTTCGGTTTTATTAGTAAGACTCGCTAGCAGTGGACTGATATTGGACGTCCAAGAAATTTTGGGGCATGGTGATATAAAGATTCCCAGGTACTTGAAACCCTCGGTAGCGTGTGACAGCTGCGTCGCCCAGGTGCTACGACCCTGGTTGCCGCAGACTGGGAAGAGTACCGATTTAGCAGGGTTAGTGTGAAGACCGGTAGTGTTCCCGAACACTCTTAGGATTTGCAGGATGCGCGGTCCTGAAAACCACGGGTCTGTCATGAAGAAGAGGACGTCGTCCGCGTATAGTGCGATACAGTCTGAATGTGATCGGGACCACTCAAACCCTCTAAGTACTGGATCCCCGCGGACACAGGTCGCCAAGGGTTCTACTGCCAAAGCGAATAGCAGCGGGGATAACGGACAGCGCTGTCTCGTGCCCCTATGGATAGAGAAAGGATCTGAGTGATGCCCAGCTATCCGGACTGAAGCTGTAAGGTTAGTGTAGAGTAGTCGGACGTATGCCATGAAACGAGGGCCGAAGTTCACTGCTTCGAGTCGCTGGAACAGGTATACCCAACTTAGCGAATCGAATGCTTTGTCTATGTCTGCCAAAAGGAGGGCAGCGGGGCGTCCCAGTGTATGGGCCATCGCTATGGCGTTGTGCACTTGTCGTATGTTGTGACGGGTAGCCCTCTGTGGCATGAAGCCCGACTGATCTGGATGGATTAAGTCCGTCACACACGTCCGGAGGCGGTCCGCGAGAACCTTCCCCAGTAACTTAGGCTCAAAATTTATAAGGGATATGGGGCGGTATGACGACGGGTCTTCCGGGGGGGTTCCGGGTTTGAGGAATAGGACTATTTCTGCATGTCTCCAGTCTCGGGGCAGAACACCCTGGTCATGTGCGTCTTGAATGGCTGCGAGTAGGTGAGGACCTAGGACATTTATGTTTGGCCGCAGGAACTCCATGGGGAACCCATTTGGCCCGGGGCCCGCCCCGGGCGAATGGCATGTATGGACGCGGACAACTCCTCTAATGTGATTGTGGCTTCTAGTTGGTCTCGCACGTGGTCTGTGAGTCTACGTGGAGGTATATCCCTGAGAAATTCCGCTATCTGACCTGCGGAGAGGCGCTCTCGGCGGTCATATAGGGAGGAAAAGTGTCGAGCGAACTCCCGTGCCACCTGGTCTGGCGAGGAGCAGAGACCCCCGTCGGCGACCCGCAAGGTAGGCACCACAGCGGGGGATTTATCGGCTTGGCAGAGCCTATGAAGCATCTTGCTCGATTTATCTCCCCGCTGATATATTCGGTGCTGTGAAGCTACCCAGATCTCCTTGGCCTCGCCCATTAGATATTGTTGTAGTTCCTGCTGCGTTTGCAGCAGATTGCGCCTGACCGATGGATCTGGGGCCTGATTGAGCTGTACCGTTAAGGACACCTGGCGCGCCTCAAGGTCAGCCAATTGTTTACGTAACTCGCGCTTTTCTTTGGTGTGGTAGCTAATTTCAACACCGCGCACAGTGGGCTTCAGGGCCTCCCATAGGATACCCGGGGACGGGGCCGAGGCAACATTAGCGTCTAGAAATTCCACTAGTGCTGTGTGGAGCATTTCTTGGTAATCAGGGTTACGGAGGTGCCATGGGGACATACGCCACCTGAAGGGGGGTCTGCAGGAGCTGGTATGCAGTTTGAGGGAGATCGGGGAATGATCGGAAAGCCCTCTGGGTAGATGCGTGACCTGTGAGACTCTATGCAGGAATATGCAGGGTATAAAGAAGTGGTCGAGGCGGGACTGGGATCCATGCACTGCGGACAGGTAAGTGAACCCGAGTTCTGCAGGGTGGTACTCTCGCCAGACATCAGCCCAGCCTAGGGTGGATATTAACGTGTGTAATTTGGTGGGACCCGCTGGCAGAGGGCGGTCCGAGTCGCGCTGCCTATCACTGGGGCCCATGGTATCATTCCAGTCGCCCCCTAGAAGAGAGAAGCCCTCCGGCAATTCCCCCCAGAGTCTGGTGACCTTATCAACAAAAGTGGCTCCTAATGGAGGGGGGGCGTAGATACTGCCTAAGTTAATGTGTTCATCATACAATGTGCCCGTGACCACCACATACCTGCCCCCATCATCTGCCCAGGTGCGCTCATGCTGGAAGGGGATCCTACGGTGTATAAGGATGGCGGTGCCGCGCGATTCTCTGACGAACCCGGCATGGTATATCTGATGAAACCCAAATCTAGCCAAACAGGGGACTTTTGTGCCCATAAGATGAGTCTCCTGCAGGAGCAGGACGTCTGCCCCATATCGCTTGGCCTGACGTAAGACCGCACCACGCTTAATCTTGTTTAACAGGCCCCTGACATTCCATGAAACTACCACAATGTCCCCAGTGGGGATTGTACCTGTCTGCGCCATCATCCTGCATCTCTAAAGGCTGCATCAGGGTACTGTCTGGATCGAGATAAGAAGTCTGCATAATCTAAAATAATGCAACTAAACTTCTAAAAAAAAAACCCTCCTCCCCACCCGACACTTCCGGGAACTAGGAGCATCTGTCGCGGTGTAGGGTGCTCCGGGCCCCCAACAGGGGGACCCTGGCCCCCACTCCAACTATACCTAACCCTCCCACAACACATTAACAATGGGGGATAGGAATGTCCGGCGCGCAGCTGCTCTACCGCTGAGCACCCACGCCAAGTTAGAGGACGTTAAACATCAATACAGTCTCAATGTGTGAAAGGTCCATGACTGGCGAGAAGTGTCCCCGGGGTATATCAACCCTTTTCAGGGAGGGTGTTCGTGGCGGGAGGATCGCCTGTCGGAGCTGGAACGATGTCGCCGCTTTGATTTGGGCCTGCGAGGCCTGTTGCGCTGTGAACTTTGGGAGGAGTCCGAGTCTCGTGGCGGAGGCGTGTGCGGTTTCAGGTGTCGATGTTCATCGGTCCATGCAAAGACAGCCTCTGGAGAGTCGAAAAAGAAGGACTTGGAGTTATGTATGACGCGCATCCTGGCGGGGTATAGCAGCATATATTGCAGGTTGAGGTCTCGTAGCCTACGCTTGGCGGCCACAAAGGACTGGCGTTGTTGTTGCACCAGGCGCGTGTAGTCAGGGAATATCATGATAGGTTTTGAGTCGCACTGAAATTTTTCTTTGTTTGTCCTGGCGTATTGCAGGATAGCGTCCCGGTCGGCGTAGTTTGGGAGTTTCGCGATCACTGGTCTGGGGTTGCGCCCGGGGGCGGCTTTTGTGTGAGTGCCCGATGGGCCAGCTCGACTACGAAACAAATGGAAAGCAGCTCCGTCTGCATGATATCTTTGAGCCATTGTGTGATAAACCGAGTCATGGAGGGCCCCTCACATCCCTCCGGCAGGCCCACGAAACGCAGGTTATTGCGCCTCGCGCGGCCTTCGGCGTCTTCTACTCTGGAGGCCAATTCTTGTGAGACAACCGTCAATTTATTCACTTTTTTCTGGAGGGTTGAGACAGAATCCTCCACTGTCGACACACGTGCCTCCGCCTCGCTGATGCGGTCCACAGCTTGCCGGAGATCCTGGTGCAGAAAAGAGACCTCCGTACCTACAGCTCTGATCTTGGGTCTAGTTTGTCCCTGGCGTCGTTGATCGCCGCCAGGAGGGCGGCGTTGTCAGGTACCACACCTCTGCCATCTCCTCCAGTAGCGCCTCCGGTCGGCGCAGTGAAGTGATCCAGGGTGCCTTGCTAGGGGCCAGGGCCGCCGGGTTTGTGTCGGCCCATCGTATCCTGGCCGGGGAGCGGGTACTGCGGTCTGCCACCGGATATTACGTTGAACTCATGCCCTTATCGTTACTGAGGAGAAGGGCTCAGGCCGGAGAAAGCAGCAGGGCTGTCGTCCAGTTCACCCTAGGGGAGCGCTCCCCGGCGGGCCCTCACGGAATCAGGCGACCCCAGGGCTGCAAGCCGCACCGAGCCTAGCCCGGCCGCTTCTGCAGCCCGAGGTCACCCGCTAAGGAGGCCCCGTAAGGAGACCAACCTCGCCGGACCACCCGCCAGAAGCACCCCCCACAGGGGCTCCGTCTCCGATGTTTAACGGCACCCATCCCCTCGGGGTCACACCCAGAGCGAGTGCTGGAGGAGCGGGGTGGGGCTCTCCGGGGCCCTCCAGGTGGAATGCAGCGACTTATGGATCTGGCTTCACCCGGCCCGAGGGACGCTGGCTATATGCGTTGGCCGCTGTGCGCGATGACTCTGGCTCCCGATGTAGCACCCGGGAGGGGGATGAGTGCCAGTGCCGCAGCTGGGAACTAGGCCTCCCAGAGCCGTCTAAGAAGCCTCTGCAATCGTTGCGTGCGGGCGCTCCCACCTGCAATCAGGCAGCCCCCAAACTCCCCCCAGCGCCGAGGTGTCTTCTATAAAGGGCCTTCAGCGTCCAATCATCCAGCCGGGTAGGGGCCAGTCCCGCCGCGCAGGCCGCCACAGGCGCCTGGCCGCGCCAACACCCACGCAGCCTTCCAGCGCACCCGGCCGGCCGTCAGCTACCTCGCGCTCCCGGAGGGGGAGGGGAAAGCACCACCATGCGTCGGCCCCGACGGGGACCCGAATCCGAACGAGGAGTATGCCAAGGCCCCAGGGAGCCCCCACGCCCACAGGATCTCTCACCTCCCGGGCCTCGGCCAGGCCCCGGTTCTCGGTGCACACCGGGCTCCTAGTTTCGCCTCCGGGCGGTAAGCGCGCTCTCAGGGCAGGCCTCGGCCTCCGCGGCAGCTCTCACACGGCAGGGAGATAGCAATCCGGCACTTCAGCCACCGCGGGCGGGCCAGCATTTGCCCGAGGATGTCTGGGACAGGACCCGATCATCGTGTAGTCCTCAGGTCAGGATTTTGTCTGATATATTGCCAAATTTATGGCGTGGGCGTGCGGAGCTCTCTCAGTCTGCGTCCGCCATGCCTGCTGTTCAAGCCACGCCCCCCGGAATCAGCTTATCTTTACCACATTAGTAGGACCTGCAAGAGCATTACAGGGTTTGGAGAGAAGAGGTTGAGAAAATAGAACAAGCAACAGGCAGGAAAAAATGTAAAACCCGAAATATTGTATTCTGGGCATCCTACCCTTCCAAAGAAAGGTAAAATGACCTTCAGATCTATAGATTTGTCCTTAGTGCTGGCTAGAGATGCATAGCCTAAGCATGAAAATCATCTTAGGGACCGAATGCCCAGAGGTGGGCCACCTTATTGACTCAATGGGCTGAGATCGAACTTAAAACTTTGAAACTAGACAATTGTAAAGATCTAAGTAATCGCGAAGACATACTTGAATGGGAAGATCTTGGAACTGACTTTCGAGCAACTCTGCCTGCTGAAGATTCTTAAGGACCGGACAACATGACTGCCTGATAAGATATGAGGAGAGCTAGACTGTGGTTTGGCAAACCTGCACGTGTGCATCGAAAAAGAAATGTACCATTCATCCTCTGTTAATCTTTTGATAGGCCCTGTCCCCTCCTGATTGGTTCCCAAATGGTTGTGACATGTATGCTGCACCCAATAGGAACACCCACCACAGAATGTTCAAGTTAATCAGTTATGATTTATGATTTATGCAATGTTATGTGTATTGATACTGAGAAACAATGTAATTGTTGCAATCTGACCTGTGTGGTCGTATTTGACTTCCTTTACTTAAAAAATATTTTTTAAAACATATGTAAAAAAAAAGACAAGGCCTGAGAAGGATTTTATTGAAGAATTGGACTAAAGGAGGGAGAGTTTAGGAGGAAAGAGTCTGAGGGAGGGTAAGAAGAGGAGCCATGGTGGGTTAGGAGAAAGAAGAAGAAAATATGAATGAAGCAGGAATACATCCAAGGTTAAATTTGGACATGCAATAGGAGGGGAAGTTGTGTTTCATGACACAAAAAGAACAGGTTAGGAATCCTCATATGGTGGGTTGGAGTGAGTGTGTGCAGAGGTTGGAAGTCGCAGGCGAGCAAATATTTTCAGGAAAAGATGCTGTTGTTCCCAGAATTTACTATGTGTGTGTAAAGAATGAAAACTGGATTGGCAGCTGCATCGTTGGCCTTACTGTTTCCTAAGGTGTATCGTGTAGCTGAAATAGACGATAAGGGGGCAGTGATTCATGGATGAGCTGTATGTAGTGCTTCACAAGTATTAGGTGATATTTTTGGCACTATGATTTCTTCTGTTGGTATAGTTTTGAATGATTTGAAGATTAGAAAGCTGTCTACTTTGGTGGATGGCCTCGCTACGAACACCGCGGGTGCTTTATCTGCTATTAACTTTGAGCTTACTGCAATACGAACAATGGTTTTGCAGAATAGGCACACTTTAGATACCTTAATCGCGAAAGAGAGAGGCATCTACAGTGCTTAATTTGTGCTGGTAGTTTACGGTGCTCAGCAGTGACACTTATTTGTCAGCAGCGGCTCTAGTGATAGTCCACCACATGGTGGACCTGTCTTTTTCATTTTGAGATTAGCACAACAACCGTGTTTATTAAGTCAATATACATTGAAAATGAATAATACCAGCCTCTCATGCCTACCCTAAACCTAACAAATCCTATATTTATATATGACACTTAATATTTGGCTGTACTTGTAAACCCTTTACCATGCATATGCTTTTACAATTCATGCCTTTACAAAATTAAAATAAATAATACTTACTTTTAAAACCTTTACCATGCATATACCTTTATCATCCATGCCTTTAGAACGAAATTTGTTGTAAAGGCATGCATGGTAAAGGAATATTTGTGGTAAAGGCATATGCGTAGTAATAGCTTTGTGGTAACGACCATGCGTGGTTATGACCATGTTGTAATGGCTGTCCTCCCCTCACCCCCAACAGTACTAATTGGACCCCTGGGTTCACCTGAATATCAGTAGCCCCCTCCCAGTATTCATGGAGAGTCAGACAATCCCACAGTGTATGAAGGAACGTATCCTTCTGCCCGCATGGTAATGGCTTTGTGGTAATGCTAACACATGGTTATGACCGCGTTGTAATGGCTGTTTCCCCCCAACAGTAGTAGTCGGGCCCCTAGGTTCACCTGAATATTAGTAACTACCACCAACCTATGGGTCACCCCTTCCCAGTATTCACGGAGAGTCGGACAATCCCACAGTGTATGAAGGAATGTACCCCTCGACCCGCATCCCTGCAAACACTTTTCATCCAGTACTCTTCCCAATTTATGTGAGAGGACCATGGTATAGTATACCCTATGTAAGATCTTGTGCTGGAACAATCTGTAGCGGGCCTTAGTTGCCACCAGTCTTGGGAAATGCAGTGCATCTTCCCAATCCTCCTCCTCCAGTCTTCCCACATCTCTCTGCTAAGAGGGTCTAAATCCTCCTGTGTATTTCTCATCAGGGTCTGATAGGTGATAGAGATCACTTTGGTAAGCATTGGCCCATCCAGTAATCCATACTCCAGAGTTCAGGTCCGCATAATATGCTCGTCCGATGTGATACTCACCCTTAGTGCATGTCTTAATTGCAGGTACTTAAACACTTGGGTGGGCGGCATCTCATATTCTACTCTGAGATGGTCAAATGGTACCACCCCATTTACATCCCGCTAGTGTGCTGATCCCTATCATGTTTCATTTTCTGAAGCCATGCAGATTCAACACCTCCTTCAATCATGTGCCCAGCCTCAGTGTGACCCTCTGGGTAAGGCACCCATGCCATCCCTTTTTAGGTCGAGCCTAGCGGCAGCGCGCATGCGCTGCACGCTCTGCAAGACTGCTGTAGTAGAGTATGGGAGAGAAGCTGCGCCCACTCTCCTCGATATTTTTCATTGGCTTGTATCATTGGCTTACGTAAATGCTGCCTTCGGATTCGTTAATAGGCTTGTTAGTACGGTCTTGTCTTCATTTGTACCCTCCCATGGCGACTAGCCCTTTTACTTCGGTTGTTACACGGGACATGTTATTTAGTCAGTAAGCACTATTTACTTTGTTGAGTTTCTCTTACTGCAGGCCGGACATGTGCTGCTTCAGCTGAAACAGCTTGTGTTTTTTTAAGCAGCACGGCTGCCCCCGTAACATGGGCGCCTGCTTTCAATGACTTTAACTCAGCATTATCTTGTATCTGTTTCACCCACCCCTCCCAGTAAAATGGATTTAGAAATGATTAGGGAATTAAGTAATGTGAATTCCAGGTAGCACATAATCCTGTGCTAATGGGCTGAAGCTGACAACAGCACATCTGTGTTACAACAAACCGGTTGAAACGTAACCCGAGAACACACGAGGACCACTTGGCGTACTCACCATAGTGATACCAATGGCGGATGGTGCCGTATTTAAATTCTGGAAGTGCCAGGAACTGGCCATACTCGGCCGTGCTAGAAAGATAAGGTATATTGTCTTAGCAACACAAGACGGAATCAGGATGGATTGATATTCGGTTAATTTAAACCGAAAGATTTACAGTGCAGATATAACAAGAACTGCATTTCACCATTGATGACTTATATGACCTACCGGGTCGGAATTATCACCGGTTTTAAGGTCTAAGAGTTGTTTCACTTCGTCACAGCCCTGAAGAAGTCAAGGGTGCATACCCCACTGACGAAACATGTGTTGGCTGGCTCGTTAAGCAACACACCATTAAAGTGAACACTTTAAAGAAAGGACGTTATTGTTATCATCCTTGACCAACGCAAACTGTGCTTTACTTTCCTTTTACTCATATGCGTGTGCATAGGACCTGTTTGTTGTAATTTACCGGACCCCAGGGTCCCTACCTGAGGGTTTAGGGCTTTTCCCTCACCTATAGCACCGCATCTCACTGTGTTTTTGTATCTTCTTCACGCAACTCGGCAAGCGCCATTTCTTATCCTGTGTTAAATAGCACCCCCGTTCTCTGCTGACATCTGTGTTACATGTCATCTGTACTCAAGCCACCTGACCAGTTGTTTTCAAAAGCCTGTTTTATTAACAACACCACCACCACCACCACCACCACTAATACCACCACCACCAGTACCACCACTATCAATACCACCACCTCCACCAATACCACCACCACCAATACCACCACCACCAATAACACCACCACCGCCAATACCACCACCACCAATACCACCACCACCAATACCACCACCAATACCACTACCACCACCACCAATACCACCACCACCAATACCACCACCACCAATACCACCACCACCATCACCAATACCAATACCACCACCACCGCCAATACCACCACCACCACCATTACCACTACCACCGCCAATACCACCACCACCACCATTACCACTACCACCAAAACCACCACCAATACCACCACCACCAGTACCACCACCACCACCAATACCACTACCACCACCATCAATACCACCACCAATATCACCAACACCACCACCAGTACCACCACCACCAATACCACCACCAATACCACCACCACCACCAACACCACCAATACCACCAATACCACTACCACCACCAATACCACCACCACCACCACCAATACCACCACCACCAATACTACCAATACCACCACCACCAATACTACCAATACCACCACCACCAATGCCAGTACCACCACCACCAATACCAATACCACCACCAATATCAATACCAATACCACCACCAATACTACCACCACCAATACCACTACCACCAATACCACTACCACCAATACCACCACCACCAATACCACCAATACCACCACCAGTACCAATACCAATACCACCACGAATACCAATACCCCCACCAATACCACCACGAATACCACCACCAATACCACCACCAATACCCCAACACCAATACCACCACCACCACCACCAATACCACCACCACCACCAATACCACCACCAAGACCACCCCCACCAATACCAATACCACCACCAATACCACCACCAATACCAGTACCACCACCACCACCAATACCAATACCACCACCAATACAACCACCAATACCAATACCATCACCAATACCACCACCACCAATACCAATACCGCCACCACCAATACCACCACCACCAATACCAGTACCACCACCAATACCAGTACTACCACCACCAATAACACCACAAATACCAATACCACCACCACCAATACCAATACTACCACCACCAATACCAATACCGCCACCACCAATAACAATACCGCCACCAACTATACCAATACCGCCACCAACTATACCAATACCGCCACCACCACCAATACCACCACCACTAATACCAATACCACCACCACCAATACCAATACCACCACCGCCAATACCAATACCACCACCTCACTCACTAGTAATAGCAGGGGCACAGTACGAGGCCGGAGCTGCAGCCGAGACCATCCCTCCCTCCCTCCATGCCTGCCATAAAGCACAGCCCGCCCTGCACCAGGAGGTGAAGCCAGGGCCCTACTACAGCTGGAGGGTTTTTTGTTAGGCCAAAGATAGCAATGACATTACGCAATGCCACACTGCACACTCGAATCACGGAGAGGGCAGGAAATAGCCACCCACCCTCCCGCTCTTCCTCCTGAGCCGCGACAGTTTAATCACAGAGCGAAAGGTGTTGGAGCGCCTTGTTAGTGTTTATAGCTCAGATAATATGTAACTCTCACTTCATACTTTGTGTCTGTGTAATTTACAACACTTACACATCTTCTTCACTGCACTAATTATCACTACTTTGAAGAAGTCTCTTCCTCTGATATTTACAATCTAACAAGCGGTCGAGAAGGCCCTTTATTGCAATACAATAGGTCTTGCATTTGCGAGAGTTTAAGCTATTAGTATTGTAAATGACAATGCCTTTTATTTATGTTTTAAAACCCAAAACATAAATAAAAGGCATTGTCATTTACAATGCCAATAGCTCAAACTCGCGCGAATGCGAGACCTATTGCATTGCAAATGCTTGTTTCTGTTGAGGCCATGCCAAATTGCCACAACTGTCTTCATTGCTTGGGGGTGGGGGGCAGCCTCTGCCACTTTCCCACCATAGAGAACATGCAAGTACCCTTCCCCCCTATCATCTCCATGTCCAAACGAAAATCCGGATCCTCTACCTGCGCATACGCCCAGCCATTGATAACACTTATTTGTGCTGCCTCATAGTCGCACCTAACATTCTGTAGCGCTATGCCTCCCTCATATGTGGAAAAGAAACAGTTGATGGACGGAATGCTGAAACATGCAAACATTCACCCCCAGTCACAAGGATCTGGATTAAATCCATCATTCTTTTGCTCACCACACCACCCCAGTTTGGACCCAGCCGTATGCAAATCAGTCTTGACCCTGTTCCTTGTGGGAACAGTCCAGCCCGAACTGCCAAGCCAGGTCCTTCCTGGACCGGAAACAAGCATCCTGGAACTGGTTTCAGGGCATCATCCTTCATCAGCCAGGCTAGCTTGAATCCAGTGGTGTAGTGAGTACGGGACCCACGTCTGGGCATACCCTTCCCACTTCGGGCGACATATGCAAAAGAAACAGTTGATGGGCGGAATACTGGAACATGCAAACATTCAACCCCAGTCACAAGGATCAGGGTTAAATCCATCATTCTTTTGCTCACCACACCACCCCAGTTTAGACCCAGCCATATGCAAATCAGTCTTGACCCTGTTCCTTGTGGGAACAGTCCAGCCTGAACTGCCAAGCCAGGTCCTCCATGGACCAGAAACAAGCATCCTGGGACCGGTTTCAGGGCATCACCCTTCATCAGCCAGGCTAGCTTGAATCTAGTGGTGTATTGAGCATGGGACCCACGTCTGGGCATACCCTTCCCACTTAGGGTGACATATGCAAAAGAAACGTGGAGCACTGAATAGTGGTGAGCGCTATCCTCTTGGAACCCCCCTGCCACAACAACTTTCGCAGCAGTGTGTCGACGCCTTAGAAAAAAGCCTGGGAATGCGGAACAGGCTATTCTGTAATATATATGTGAAGCGGGGTAGGGCCACCATTTTAAACAATGCTGCTCTACCCACCAAGGATAGAGGCAGTGCTCCACACCTGCCTCCAGAGCAGTGGTGCATGATTTCCTTCATAGTGAGAGTCCTTATCTCTGGATATCCCTATTCCCAAATAATTAAAATGTCCCCTTTTAATCCTGAGTGGCATGGGGAGGTTGCATCCCACTCTCCATATACCCAATGGGAAGAGCAAGGATTTCCCATAGTTAATTTGCAACCCAGAATACTTCCCATAAATCTCAAACATTTCACCTGCCCGTCTCAGAGTCTTATCAGGGTTAGCCAGGTAGAGTAACACTTCACCTGCATAGAGTGAGATACGATCCTCCCATGTGGGGGTCCCATCTCCAACATTAAATCTGCGTATTAATTCGCACCCACTCACCTAGAGGTTCCAGCACAAACGCAAATAGCATCGGCAACAGTGGGCAATCCTGCCACATTCCTCACCAAATTGGGAAATCCGGAGAGAGGACCCCATTCACCTTAAGCTGCGCTCTAGGCTTTGTATATAGCAGACAGCCCCAGGCCATACATTTTGTCCCAAATCCCATCTTCTCCAGGCCTGCACACAGATATGGCCACTCCATCAAATCGAAGGCTTTATGGGCGTCAACCTCCTTAGCTGTCGCAATATTGTTCTGAAGCCTCCTAAGATTGAGTCTAGTAGATCTCTGGGGCATAAACCCATTCTGGTCAAGGTGAACTAAGTCCAGAATCAGTCCCCTCAATCTATTCGCTAAGGCTCAGCCAGGATTTTTGCATCAACGTTTAGGCGGGAGAAGGGTCTGTAGGAATCCCATTGGTCCGGAGGTGTTCCTGGATTCAGGATAGGAACCACTGTTGCCATCCTCAAATCTTTTGGGAGTTCCCCTTTCTCATGCGTTTCTACATACATATTTTGTAGCGGGGGTTCTATTTTAGCAGATAACCATCTCAGGAGCTCCACGGGAAGGCCATTCGGCCCTGGGGCTTTCCCTGTCTGCAACTGCGAAAGCGCTGTTCGCGTCTTGGCTTCCGTCAAGTCCTCTTTTAACTCCAGTAACTTTCATCTCTCTAGTTTCCTACAGGGGCAATCCCTAACATTTTTCCTCATCTCCAATTCCTGGATTTTTTTATTCCCCGAGTAAAATGCCTGTGGGTATCATGCCATGATCCCTGCTATGTTTCACTGCCCCACACTCTGTCCATCTTCTGGCCTACTAATTCAGTAAGTGTGATCTCTCCGTTTCTCTCACTGCTAGTCATGTCAAGAGCTTGTCCGCCTTGTCACCTACTTCATATAACTGCCTCTTTCAAGCTAAGTACATCTGTCTCACCTCATTGGTTACCACCGCTTGGTATTCTTCCCATTTCCGCATCAACTGCAGACTTAGTTCTTCTGTTGGGGTCTGGGCATGCCTATTCTCCAAGAGTCGGATATCTCTCTCCAGTTCCAAACATTCTCGCTCCCTTTTCCGTTTGTCCTCTACATCTCCTGAATTTTTTCTCTCCTTTCTGTAACCTTATAGGCCTCCCACTGGGTGGCTGCACTACCTGCTTCTTCCCTGTTTTCTGTGAAGTATAACTCTGTGGATCTAGTAAGTTGCACCACCTTAAAAGCCATCTCTCTCAGTCTAGGGAGCGTCAAGGCAGGTGTAAAGAAATTTGGGAATGTGTGTTATGCGCCCAGAGCAATAGGAGTACCCCCGATATTGGTCATTTAGGGATCTCCAAGCATCCTCCAAACCCATTGCCTTGACAAATCTTTCATTTTCCCCTGTTAGTTTGCTGTATTGGCCAAATGTATGTCTGGTCCATGATCATTTTAAAATCGCCCCTATGAGGGTTGTGGCTTGTGAGATCTCCACTATAACGCAGCTCAATACTTGAAGCGCTTCCGTCCGGAGCCCCAGAGGGACATATACATTAATCATCACTAATGTTTCTCCCTCCCAGTCCCCCAGGACTACTACATAGTAGCACAGGGTATCTGTTTCCACTTTAGTCACCGTCAGTGGAACGGATTTTTTGACCAATGCTGCCACCCCTCTGGACTCCATCGTGAACCCTGCATGCCCCACCACCTTATATTTCCCTTGCCCTAGTGCTGGCACAATTCCCTCTCATATGTGTCTCTTGCAGGAATATCACATCAGTGGAGTATCGTGTGAGCGCGTTTGCCACCAGCCCACGCTTAATTTTATGGCCCAACCCATTCAGCTGCGGACCATGCAGGTAAGAGCGGTGGGGCCAGGTTGGGGGGGGGGGGGAATTCAACAGACAACCCTGAGGGAAAATTAAATAAATAATAAATTTTCTCTTGTCGTCTGTCGAAATCCCCCCGCACCCGGCCCCACCGCTCTTACCTGCACGGGCCGTGGCTGAACCCATTACATTCCAGGTCAACAACGTTAGGGTACGTGTGTCCATTCCTGCTGGTATTGTTTAAGCCACCCCCTCATGCCAGCCCTTTTCAAGCTCTGTGACCTCCCCATCCGTACCCCTCCAACCCAAAAAAAATGACAAAGTCCATCTGGGACCTCGGCGGGCCTCAAATGATTTCCCCTGAAGTCTCTGGCGTTACCACTGGTGGAGGTGTTTCCCCTTCTGAGGCTCCGGTCTCCGACTTCTCCTCACTCGAGTCCTCCACGTTGCCCCGTAGGGCTTCCCACTTGGTTTCCAAGTGTTTGCTCCGTTGCTGGTGCAGTGCCGCCACCACTTTCGCTCTCTCAGTCTCTGCCTGATCCCGGGTTGGTCTCAGGGACATCTTTCTCCGCAGCCTGCGGCGTCGCTTGACTTCATTCCATTCCGATGCAGATAGGTCTTCCTGCTCCCCCTTGGGGGAAGGGGTATCCTCAGTGTTCCAGCACTCCCAGGCCTCTGCTGGCATGGAGAAGAAAGGTATTTCACTGTCTAAGGTGACGCAGAGTCTTGCAGGGAAAAGAAATGCAAATTGTATGTCTAAGGTTTTGAGGTGCCTCTTAACAGCCATGAACGTCTGTCTTGACTTCTGTACCATTGCGGTATAGTCCAGATAAATATTAACCGTGGCCCCCTCTACCTTCTAGGGTCCGTGTGCTCTAGCCCTTTACAGGATCGTGTCTCTGTCTCTATAGTTCAGGAGTCTTGCCACCACTGTCCTTGGAGGGCACCTAGGCAGCGGCGACTTACCCGGCACCCGGTGACCCCTCTCCACCGTGAACCATTTGGAAGGCCTTCCCTACAGGACCAATGTCTTAAGCCAATCCTCCAAAAACAGTTCCATTGATGGGCCTTCCGCTATCTTTGGAAGGCTCACTACCCTGATGTTCCTTTGGGAGCGGCCTTCCGCATTATTGATCTTTCCCTGCTGCACGGACAGTTCTTTTTTCGAGATGCAAGCGTCATGTTCCACTACTGTCGGTCGCATTTGAGCCAGAGTCGATTCTGTCTCCGCCACTCTGTTGACCAGTTTCCAGTGGTCCTCTCTAAGGAGTTTCACATCATGGGTCACCGTTTCAATTTTCTGTTCTAGCTCCTCTTTAGTGTCTTTGATGGCCACCAGAATAATTGCTGTGTGAGATTCTAGCCCTTTCTCAGGTGCTAGCGGTGGCTGCTGGGCCGGTGTCCCCATTGCCCCCTGCGCATCCTCCTCCTTTAGCTGCTGTGCAGGTTTGTTGCGCACCATTCTATTCTATTCTATCTATTCATGTAGATTTCTAAAGTGCATGGATACCCAGAAGGGCCTCCCACTACTAAGACATTATTTTGGTTGCATAGCATTGTGCATACAGACTTACTGAAAATAGCAGTTTTCCAAAGTTCAGCTGATTAGAACAGTCTTCAGAAGTTTTCTGAATCTTAATTCAGACTCGATCTTTCTTATTCCCAATGGAAGAGCATTCCATTGTTTAGGAGCACGGAAGGCGAATGAGCGTCTTCCACCCCTGGTTTTCTTGATCCTAGGGACCACAAAGAGTTGATGGTCTGTACAGCGCAATGTGGTCGTGGGATTGTAGGCGCTTAATCTTTGTATCAACCAAGGCCCCTTCTTGTACATTGCTGGATGAGCAAGATAGAGTGACCTGAACTGAATTCTTTTGAACAGTGGAAGCTACTGCAAGGTCGCCAGAGCTGCTGTGGCCAATTGATGTTTAGGGATTTTTAGTAGAATCCGGGGTGCAGTGTTTTTGATTACCTGGAGTCTTTTTACAACAGATTTGGGACTCCCCAGATTTAGACAGTTCCCATAATCAAGTCTTGATATTGCTAGACCTTGCACAACCACTCCACATGAGGGTTCCTACACCCATCTTAAAAGTTTTCTCAGTGTCCTGAGTAGGTCAAAATGGTTTGATGCCAATTTCTTGGCCTGAACCTCCATAGAGAGCTTGCTGGCGATCCAAAAGCCCAAGCTCTTGACCTCAGATTTAGGGCTGGGCTGAGTGCTGAGAAAATCTGGCCAATTCAACTCCACCCACCGGGCAGGATGGTTTCCTACCACTAGGACTTCCGTCCTTTCTCCATTTAATTTCAAACTGCTTGCAGACATCCACTCTACTACAAGCTTCAAGCAGTTGTTGAGTTGGTTGGACGTGTTATCTGTGTGGTGGGAAAGGGAGATGACAATTTGTCTGTCATCTGCGTAAGATACAATTGAGAAACCATGTCTTCACAATCGCTGCCAACGGGCGAACATACAGATTAAACAGAGTGGGACTTAGTGACAAGCCCTGAGGCACCCCACATTTTAGGGAGTGGGTTATGGACAGAGTAGCTTCTTCTCACACTTGAAAAGTTCTATTTTCAAAGAAAGAGGCAAGCCATCTTAGCACTGTCCCAGCGATGCCTGCTCCTTCCAGCCGATGTGAGACGATATCAAAGTCTGCGCACAGACCTTGTAGAATTAAAGCCCCTGAGCTGCCTTGACCCAGCATAGTTCTCAGTTCCTCCTTGGCTGCAAGCAGGGCAGTTTCTGTGCAACTTCCTGGTCTAAAGCCAGTGTAGGAAGGATGTAAAATGCCATTTGCCGCAAGATATGAAGAGAGATTCTTGTTTACAAACTTCTCCATAACCTTAGTAGGCCCTGCAAGGAGAGAGCTAGGTCTGTAATTTTCAGTGTGGGGGTCAACTGAGGTTTTTTTCAGGAAAGGCTTGAAAGTGGCATGATTCCATGCTGGCGGGACCGTTCCGGACTGTAGTGAGTGGTTGAACATGTCTGTCAAAGTACATAACACTACTTTTCCACCTTTCAACATTAGAGGGGGGGGGGGCTGATTTGACATATTTGAAAACAAAAATCTGTGACCTTCAGATTAATATTCGGAAAGGCAGTTAGATTTTCCTTCACTGCTTTGATGACATGCAGTATCTAGAGAGGCTTACTTACGCCACAGTTCCCTGCGAGTGTGAGGAGGATGTTGTTTACCTTTTCCAGAAAGAAGTTAGCAAGCATGTTACATCGAGCCTCCGACGGAGGAGGACAAAATACATTTTTGGTTGGTTTCATCAGGCTGCTCACCAGATTGATTAGTTCTTTAGATGAATTTGATGGATTGTCAATCTTAGTGGAGATATAGCTAACTCTAGCTTTCCTAATTGCGTAATGATACTTTTTGACTGCTCTCTTATTTACCTTACAAATTTAATCATAATTGTTTCTCCATGCCCTTTCCAGTTTTTGGGATTCTTTTTTAAGTTATATTTGTTCTATTGAAAACCACAGTGCCCTAACCTTCGGAACATTAGGCTTTTTGTTGTCCAGGGCGTTCTGCATCCACGCCTCAAATCTGGTGTACTTATCGGCAATGTCCCCAGCCATTTCCGCTGTAAAATTGGTAAGCACACCCTCCCAAGCTGCTGTGTCAAACTTTGACCAGCGTCGGCTCAGTCTGGGTTGGTGAAGCGTGGTAGCTTTACTCCCTGTTCTGCACAGTTGAAAAGGTATAATCTTATTGTCTGACAAGTAAATATCTATAGGGTCATTTGTGGCCATTCCAAGGAATACTTGTAAATATAGGGTCTAGTAGGTGATCTAACTTGTGGGTAGGGGCTGTGACCATGCCCCTTACCACATAGGCCCATAGGATCCCTCCTGGTGGTTTTCCTCTTCCCTCCAGGCACTACGTGGCTAGTGCCGCCTCCTGTTGCCTCCCCTGGGGCTCTTTACTGCCCAATTGTAGATCTGGTTACAACTCGGTGGGGGGAGAGGGGTCGGTTGTCCCCCCTCCCCAGCATTCAATCGCTGGGGTCCATTCAGCGAAGGTCGCCAGGGCCCAGGCTGGGTCTCTCTGCTCTGAACCTTCTTCTCCCGAATCTTCACCGTAAGGCCTTTTTTTGTGTGGCCCTGCCCCTTTAAATTTAAGCTGCGTGTTTTCCAAGCTGGCCCTTGCACCCCAGGGCTTACAATGCAGGATGTCCTTTTTATGGTGCCTGGGGGGCTGAGTGTGCGTCTATCTAGAGGGGGGAGGCTTCCCTCCACCTCGCTCATTCCCGGCCTGATGATTCAGTCTTTAAAGAATCCCCCTGGGCCTTTCATTTCTGTGTGGGGCTCACATCCCACTATGCAACACTCGCTGGGCCCTCACTCCTCTGCCGCAGCCTCCAGGGACCCAAGCCGGTCCTTGTTGGGGTCTCCGCTTGGTCAGCGCTGCTACCGTCGCCGCCTCCAAGAACCTGATCAGGTCCCCTCGTGGCTCCGAACCCTGCTACTCCTGGCTCCCTTTCTTTGCCAGCACCATCTTGGTCTCGGCGCTGCATCGCCAGGTTTTCACCCGTTCTTGCCTGCTGGCGCTCTTTCGGCCCGCTCTGATAGCAGAAGTCGAGTGATGTTCCACCCAGATCGAGTCTCCAATACCCATACGCTGGACCCGTGGGGGAGGGTGGGGGGACAGGAGAAATCGCCTCACGTTTGTAACTTTTCTAATCTGTTAATAACCCTTTATGCTTTGAAACATAACCACTCTCTTTCTTCCTTGTGGAGCCTACGGTGCTTCACATTATTGAAATGTACTGAATTTGATGCTTAGCCTCAGTGAAATAAGATGCAGGAAGCGTTTCTTGAAAGTAGAAGCGTTTATTCGTATAATCTCCACCCACTACGCGGAGCGGCCTCCTAGTCCGGTGATCGAACGGCAACTGACTAGATGGCATTCGAACCCCGACCAGCGACCACTCCATGCGTGAGCCACATTCAAAGATATACAACACAGTGGTTCTAATGCATCTCGCGCTACCCGCGCGATGCATTATCGCCAATACTACAACACCTTCCCCCTTGCAAAAATGAAACAAGAAAATGTCATATTACAAAGGCAAAGCATTAACTAAATAAAACTTTATCAAACAGAACATAAAATGATGTGAAGAAACTTGAGACACTAATGTCTTAATATCTAATGAAATCCTCAAACCTTTTAGGTGTCTTAATGACACGGCCCCTGGATGAGCTACTAATGTACGTGCTAGTGTCAACCTGAGACGGGGTGCTAGTGTCGACCTGAGACGGGGAAACGTCTTGAGGTGGGGTAGATCGGACATGGGATCCCACCGAATCTAACCTATGACCCCAATCAAGATCGTCCTCAATACTATTCCTTCTATGATGCATTATCTCGGCTTGCTCAGGAGACACTTTAACCAGTTGTCTTTTGTTCCACCATCCTTTATTTCCCACGAAAGCAGCCCCTTTAGTGACCTTACACACCCGTTCAGGCATCAAAATTTTTGACTCTCCTTTCTTTACTTTGACTGGCTTTTTAATAAGAACCCAGTCCCCAACCGAAACATCCTCACAATTCGAGCGACATTTCTAGTCAACATTTTCCTTCATAAGAGTTTGTTTCGCGGACACCCTGTCAGGCACTTCCTTCAAGTTGATTTTGCCATCACCAGACATCTCACTGAACCAAGTTGGGAACAGAGAGGTATGTGCCTCCCTGCCCCTCAACAAAGTAAAAGGAGATACTCCAGTAGTACAGTGAGGAGACGTATTGTAATTCCAAACTTTTTGCTCGATAAACTCACCCACATCCAAACCAGACGCTATTGCCGTCTGGAGCCCTTCTTTCACAACCTTGTTTCCTCTTTCCACCAGACCATTAGATGTGGGGAAGTACAGTGCAACTTTTAAGTGTTTTATATCTAACTTGTACATAAATTTGCAAATTTTCTCTGAAACAAAATGTGTGCCGTTGTCTGTAACAATAACTTTTGGGGCCCCTTCCAACAAAAATATCTTATTTAAAAATGTGATGGTAGTCTCGGTATCAGGTGTTTCTACGAAGCTGCAATACATCCATTTTGAAAAATAATCGACACCTAAAATGACATATTTCATATCGTGGTTGAGCACAGAATACGGTCCAGAAAAATCTAGGCCTACTTTTTCCCATGGTGCATTAGGGAACTCCGTTGGATGTAAAGGTGTATTCAATGTCCGCCAATGTTTATCGGAAAGAAGACATTCAGGACAATTGTCAATTACATTTTTAACCTGAATATCCAACGAAGGCCAAACAGTAATGCTGTTTTATCTTCATCCCGGTCTTGGTAGATCCAAGATGCCCGAGGTGTGCCTTCCTAATAATCGAACAGCGTAACCCAGCGGGAGGCACAAATCTGTCCCCCCGTCGCACTATACCGTTTTCAACAGACAATTCATCAGACACCTGGGCAAAAATTCTCAAATCACCATTCAAACATCTTGGATCAGGCCAGCTGTGGGTCGTATATTCAATTACCTTTCATAAAACCTGATCACTCTCATAAGCTACCTTCCAACCATCCTCAGATAACACGGAATCATACTCGTGCACAGCGTCCACCACGGCCACGCACTCAATGTCCTCCACCAAAGAATCTTCCTCATCATCCTTGTCCATAAGCATCCTGGATAAACAGTCAGCACGGAAATTTCTCCCGCACTGAATATGTTTAACGATAAAATTATATTCTTGTAGTTTCGACACTAGCCTCATGAGCCTGGCAGACATGCTGTTGTTGTTAACCCTATTGAAAATATAAACCAAGGGTTTATGATCCGTAACCAATTCAAACTTACGTCCCCAAATATACATTTTAAACTTATGAACAGCCCACACGCACGCCAAAGCTTCTCGCTCTATTGTGCTGTATTGCTGTTCAAATTGTTTAAGCGATCTAGATGCGAACGCTACAGTGTGTTCACGACCATCCACTCTCTGACTCAGTACCGCTCCAAGCCCGTAAACACTGGCATCCACGGTTATAAGGGAAACACAATCATCCCTGAATGCATGCAATGCTTGAGCAGATACGATCAATTTTTTCACTTTCCCAAATGCTATATCCAATTCTTCAGTCCACTTAAAACTTTGACCTTTTCTAAGCAATACTCGTAGGGGTTCTACCGCTTGTGCGTAACAAGGTACAAATCTGGCATAATATTCAGCCAGGCCGAGAAATGAACGTAATGCGTCTTTGTCTGTGGGAGCTTTTGCCTCTTCAATTGCCCTTACTACTGAAAATTTCGGTTTAATTCCATGACACGACACAGTGTGGCCTAAGTATTCCAACTCCTGTACAGCAAATTTACACTTGTCTGCCCTCACTGTTGTAGGAGAGTAGGATCAGCTTCACATGGGTACCCCCACTTTTTGCTGATGCTTCACTGTTTTCCGACTTTAGTCTGGCTGGGGCCCTGCTAATCAGAACCCCAGCCTAGCTGCTTCCTCTCTAAAATGGTTTCCATGTACCTTAGGTACATCTTTGATTGGAATCTGGAGTGCCCTTATAAGTCCCTAGTATATGGTATACTATGTACCCAGGGCATAGGTACCCCAGAGGCCTGCCAGGGGCTGAAGCATGTATTATGCCACCCCTGGAAGGCCAGCCAAAATGACACCACAGGTCTGCTACTGCAGCCTACGTAAGGTGGTGCATGCACCCCTTACTGTGATATAGGCTACCTATATCACTACCATTGCACACACATATAAACCTATAAGTCACTCCTATGGCAGGCCTTAACAATCCTGAAGGCAGAGTGCTTGGTTTTTATGTGAGAGGGTGCCCCTGCATGAGCAGAGCCCCTCTGCAGCGTTCGAGTCCCTCCTCTGATGCTGTTTGTGGTACAGCCTGACCATATACTCTTAAGTGCATTATATCCTCGCGGTACAATGCTAACTTTGGACTGGCTGCACCAAAACATGTCGTGTTTGGTGTCAAACATCTTGGAATACTACCCCCGCCAGTCCTGGCAGCGGGGGTAGCATTCCACCCTTCTAGAGGGAGAGACACGTACCCACCAACCTACCCGGTAACTTCTTTACAGAGCCCTGGCATCACAAAATGGATGCCGCTGCCACAGACACGGGTCTGGCCTCCTGCTGCTGACTGAAACTCCGGCAGGGGAGGCCTGGACAATAGGTTTCCTGTCGAAGGGAGGTGTAACCACCTCCCCAGACAGGATAGTGTGTATTGGGGCTGGGCGGGAGCACTCTCTGGTGCTTTGAAGTCCTGCACTGGGGGCACATTTGGTGTCAATGTGCATATGCCAGTTCAAACCGGTTGCAGGGGCTACCTGCCCCTGTTCTGGTGCGAAACTGGACAAAGGGAATGGGTGTAACCACCCCTCTTCCCTGACCCTCACATAGGTGGGTCCCCAGAGTATGTCCAACCCCCTAACTTAGTATAAGTATGGGACCCCAGTCCTTAGGACTTTAGATTACCCTGGACGAAACTCTGAAGCCGAATCCTGGACCTTCAATGCTCTACTACAAGACTAGAGGACTGAAGAATCTCCCTTGGGGTCAAGGAGTGACTCCCCTGCTTGGCAGGCACCAAAGAAGCAATTGTCCGGTCTGCATCGCTGAAGCTCCCGCCGGACGCCGAAGTCTTTGCATCACCAGAGGTGGATTTCAAGACTTCCCGAGGCTGCCCTGAGACCCCAGCAAAGCTGAGGCACGTAGCTGTCGTGGGTAATGTGGGACCGTGACCCCTGGACACCAAGAACTTTTGCAAGTGCATCCTCTTCCTGGTCTCCCACGAAGTTGTGCTTTGGGCTCCGAGTAGCCCCCCCCTCCAGCACCGACTGCACCGAAGATCACTGGCCCCCACTCCACGAGTGTCCTGTGAGCCAGCTCCAAGTGCGTCCACTCGAGGCTCCTTCGCGGTCGCTAGTCTGTTGACTAGTGGACCCCTCCAAAGGCAACTCTTCTTCTTCTTGGGCTTCTCTGGTTGCTCCAGACGTGCCCTGACTTACCCTCGTTGGGTGAGTCCCTCAGATCTTGCTGGTCTGCACCAACGTCCTTTCCTTGTTTCCACGTGACTTGCCGTTGCCAAGGCTTGTTGGGTCCAATCCGGTCGCCGACACCCAGCACTCGACAGACGTCGTGGGCAGCTCGAATCTAGCTCCTGGTTGTCGTCGACGCCTCCTGGACCTCGTGGCTGAAGAGTCAAGACGACCATCAACCTACCTGAAGCACCCGACATCGTTGGGCATCTGCTCATCGCCTTCCTGGTCACTGGCTAGTGACCCAGACTCTGTCCCCTCTGCTTTCAGGTTCTTCAGATCTTCGATCCATCCTTGGATCCACCCGGACACTTTCGACTTGGCCGCCAGCAGCACTTTGCAGCAGATCGCCATTGAAAACGACGACGAAATCCGACCCCGAAAGACACCTATGCACCCGGCTCCCCTGGGTGAGGTAACTCGAGTACTCCGGTGCTCCCGTGGGTATTGACTCTAGAACGGCCTAGTTCTAAAGGGGTTTGCTCCAAGTCCTCCTCCAAGTGTCCTTTTTCTTTAAAACTCCAACCGCGACATTCCCCATAGAAGTCAACGGTGGCTCGCGGCTGTGCTCTCACACTGCACGCGTCCCCCGTGGGTCCCCTGTGTCACTACCTTGGGTGGTTCCTTGGGGTCCAAGCACTTCTACAGGCTCTAGGCCTTGTGTCTAGCTCAGTCGTGGTTCTTATACCACTTTATTGGTATATGGTTTGGTACGCCCCTAGGGCTCAAACGTGTATTTGTGCTATTACTGTTGATATTCGACTTGTAACTTATGTACTTCGAACTCTAGCCTCATAAAGAGACTAGAGGGGTGTGTTTAAGACTAAATACATATATTTTAAATATATACCTGGTGTGATCCTCTTTCATTTGGTCACTCAAGAGATTATAGACTGGTAAAACAAGCTGCTTTACATTCCTTCAAGACTTAGCCTGAAGGCTGCTCTCCATAGCTACCACTAGGATAGCTTTCAATAAAGGTTGTCTTTAACCTATCTCCAATAAGGGGTTGTCTGGACTGGTGCAAGGTGCCCACTATAAGTAGTGGACAGCATATATCAGGCCAACTTCTCACATTGGTGTGCAGCGTGTGGGATTCCAGCTTGCTATTGTTTTACCAGATAATCTCAATTGAATTGATCAACTGAAAACCACTAAGGGTACCTTAGGTACATATAATTCAAGCTTAGGATACAGTAAGTTCTACTGAACTTAGAGTTGTGTGTTAAGGGATAGCACACCCTTTCTACAACTCAAGAGAGTTTAGTAGGCCACACTAGAGTAGGTAGTGCATACACCACACCACACTAGTAATGTCTTCACTGCCAGGAACCAGTGGGCTCCTGCCATCCAGATATGACAACCTCTCATTCTTGGAATTAAGAGAGTTGTGCAAGGTTAGGAAGTTGAAGACAGGCAAAAGTGCCAACACCCAACGTCTCCTGGAGATGCTTCTGCTAGATGATCTTAGAAGACCCATAGGGTCTGCAAGGGTAGGCAGAGAGGGTGGTGCAGAAGATGAGGGAGGGGCCAGGGATGAAAATGCCCAGGACCTGACCTCTGAAACTGGCCAGGGGGATGACAATGATCCTGACCTGGACAATGCAGCTACTCCTGAGGATGAGGAGGAGACTCAGAATGACCTCCCCTTTGTCCCCCAGGAAGAGTTGGGAGTGTGCCCAGAAGGTCTAGATCTCCTTCTCAGGAGTCTAACCACTCTGACACCTCAATAGGGACCTCTGTTTCTTCTCATAGGAGGGAATCCTCTCATGAAAGGAAAAAGAGACTGCTTCAGTATGAACAAGCCCAGCTTGAGCTCAGAAAACAGCAGTTGGCTATAGACAGGGAGTCCCTAGATCTTTATAGACAAAGAAAAACTTTGGGACTAGAGTCCCATGGTGGCAGCAATTTCCCCAGAGATAGGGAAAGGTCTTATGACCATAGAAACCTGAGCAAGATTGTCCCTTCCTACCAGAGTGGGGATGACATCCACAAATGGATAACTGCTCTAGAGAGGGCCTGTAAAGTACAGAGGGTCCCTCAGGAGCAGTGGGCAGCAATTTTGTGGCTCTCCTTTGCAGACAAAGGTAGAGATAAGCTCCTCTCTGTTAGAGAAGAGGATGCTGACAATTACACAGTCTTGAAGAATGCATTGATTGATGGGTTTGGCCTAACCACTGAACAATACAGGTTAAAGTTCAGAGATACCCAAAAAGCACAGACTCAAGACTGGGTGGACTTTGTTGATTGTTCTGCTAAGGCTCTGGAAGGTTGGTTGGTGGGCAGTAAGGTATGTGACTTCAAAGGATTGTACAATGAGGGAGCATATTCTTAGTAACTGTCAAAATCAGCTGTTGCATCAGTACCTGGTGGACTCTGATCTGACCTCTCCCCAAGAATTGGGAAAGAAGGCAGACAAATGGGTCAGAACCAGGGTGAGGCAGAAGGTACAGAACCAAGGTGGTGACCCTAAGAAGCAAGATTCTAAAAACTCTGATAAGGGTGGGGAGAAGGGTAAATACCATAAGTCTTCACAAGGCGCCCAAAAATCTTCTTCAGGTGGGGATTCACAGTCTAACAAGGGAAAAGGCCAAAAGAAACCATGGTGCAAAGTCTGTAAGCCAAAGACCCACTGGACCAGTGATTGCACCAAGTCCAAAGACTCTATTCCAGCCACCACCACTGCCCCTAAGGCACCTGTTCCCCCTAGTACAGTTACAAATGGTGGTGGAAGTACACAGGCCAAGGGTTTAGTAGGGTTGACCCTGGGTAATGAGATGAGCTCTGGCCTAGTCAGAGAACTCACTCAGGCTGTCCTAGTCTGTGATGGAGGCATGGATGTGACCTCCTCTGTGAGTCCCAGTAATCTGGGCAAGTACAGGCAACAGCCATTAATCAATGGAAAAGAGGCTTTGGCATTTAGGGACACAGGGGCGAGTGTCACCATGGTGACACAAGACCTTGTGGATCCTGGGCAGAGTATACTTGGTGAAATGTACCAAGTGACCAATGCTAGCAATGTCAGAACAGACCATCCTCTGGCAGTTGTTAACTTCTCCTGGGGAGGGGTAACTGGCCTTAAGAAGGTTGTGGTGAGTGCAGACCTACCAGTTGAATGCTTGCTTGGCAATGATCTAGAAACTTCAGCTTGGGCAGAAGTGGAGCTCAGGACCCATGCAGAAATGCTGGGCATCCCTGCAGATGTGTTTGCTGTGACCAGGTCACAGATCAAAATGTCTAACACTGAACAGGCCTTGGATCCTGGAACAATGGACCAAGTGCCAGCCAAGAAGAGGAGTAGTAGGGTAAAGGCAGTGCCTTCCCCCTTGGCTCAGAAGGAAGATCAGTCTCTTGAGGGAGATGATCTCAGTCCTGAGGAAGGAACTGTCCCAGAGGAGCTTGAGCCTGATCAGATTGAGTTCTTAGGGACAGGGGGCCCTTCCAGGGCAGATCTGAGCCAGGAGCAGCAGAGCTGCCCCTCTCTTGAACCCCTCAGACAGCAAGCTGCTGCTGAGGCTGCTGGGAATGCTAGTGGTCCCCATAAAGTGTATTGGGATGATGGACTCTTGTACTCAGAGTGTAGAGACCCCAAGCCTGGTGCCACCAGGAGGTTGGTTATACCTCTGAAGTTCAGGGGCTTCCTATTGACCCTAGCCCATGACATTCCTCTAGCAGGTCACATGGGCCAGAACAAGACTTGGGACAGAATTGTCCCTCACTTTCACTGGCCCCACATGTCTGAAGACACCAAGGAGTTTTGTCACTCCTGTGTAACCTGCCAAGCCAGTGGAAAGGCAGGTAGCACCACAAAGGCCCCCCTAATACCACTACCTTTGGTGGGGGTTCCCTTTGAAAGGTGGGGATTGACATTGTTGGTCCCATGGATCCCCAAACAGCATCTGGGCACAGGTTTATCCTGGTGGTGGTGGACCATGCCACCAGGTACCCAGAGGCTATTCCCCTTAGGACCACTACAGCACCTGTGGTGGCAAGAGCCCTCCTGGGAATTTTCTCAAGAGTGGGCTTCCCTAAGGCGGTTGTATCAGACAGGGGTGTAAGTAAGTAAGTAAGTAAGTCCGTTTTTATATAGCGCAGCTACTCACCCTTACGGGTCTCAAGGCGCTGGGGGCCGTAGTGGAAATTAAGTGAGCTATTGCCCAGAGTCACATGGTGCTGAGCTGAGCTGCCGCCGGAGCCGGGGATCGAACCGTGAACCCTGTGCTCCGGAGTCAGCTGCCCTGGCCGCTGCACCACACCTCTGGTGCAAACTTTATGTCTGGATACTTGAAGGCAATGTGGAAGGAGTGTGGAGTGACTTACAAGTTCACAACACCCTATCACCCACAATGCAATGGTTTAGTTGAGAGATTCAACAAAACCTTAAAGGGCATGATTAAAGGGCTCCCAGAAAAGCTTAGGCGAAGATGGGACATACTCTTGCCTTGCCTTTTGTTTGCATACAGGGAGGTGCCTCAAAAGGGGGTTGGCTACAGCCCTTTTGAACTTTTGTTTGGTCACCCTGTCAGGGGTCCATTGTGCTTGGTGAAGGAAGGATGGGAGTTACCTCTCAAGCCCCCAAAGCAAGACATAGTAGACTACGTACTTGGTCTCCGCTCCAGGATGGCTGAGTACATGAAAAAGGCAACTAAAAACCTTGAGGCTAGCCAGGAATTACAAAAGCCTGGCATGACCAAAAGGCTGTACTGACTGTTTACCAGCCAGGACAGAAGGTGTGGGTGTTGGAGCCAGTGGCCCCAGCAGCTCTCCAAGACAAATGGAGTGGACCCCATACCATTGTTGAACAGAAGGGTGAGGTTACCTATTTGGTAGACCTAGGAACACCCAGGAGTCCCCACAGGGTTCTCCATGTAAACAGACTGAAACCATATGTGGACAGGGCAGACATGGGCTTGCTCATGGCTACTGATGAGGAACAGGAGGAAGAGAGTGACCCGCTCCCTGACCTGCTCTCACAGAACCCTGATGATGGGTCAGTGGATGGTGTAGCCTTGGCAGGCAGCCTCACTGCTCAGCAGCAAACTGATTGCAGACAAGTGCTCAATCAGTACAGACATATGTTCTCTCTGACTCCAAGTCAGACCACCTGGTGCACTCATGAAGTGGACACTGGGGACAGTCTGCCTATTAAAAATAAGATTTATAGGCAACCTGACCATGTCAGGGACTGTATCAGGACAGAGGTCCAGAAATGTTGGATTTGGGAGTCATTGAACCCTCAGATAGCCCTTGGGCTAGTCCAGTGGTCCTTGTGCCAAAACCTCACAACAGTGGTGGGAAAAGAGAGATGAGGTTTTGTGTGGACTACAGGGGTCTCAATGCAGTCACTAGGACTGATGCCCATCCAATACCCAGGGCAGATGAGCTAATAGACACTTTGGCCTCAGCCAAGTATCTAAGCACATTTGACCTAACAGCTGGCTACTGGCAGATCAGGCTAGCTGATGATGCAAAGCCAAAAACAGCCTTCTCAACCCCTAGTGGGCATTATCAATTTGTGGTAATGCCCTTTGGTTTGAAGAATGCATCTGCCACTTTCCAAAGGTTGGTGAATACAGTTCGCACAGGTCTGGAAGCCTACAGTGCAGCTTATCTCGATGATATTGCTGTCTTTAGCTCCACCTGGGAGGATCACCTGGTCCACCTAAGTAATGTTTTAGAGGCCCTGCAAAAGGCAGGCCTCACTATCAAGGCCACCAAGTGCCAGATAGGGCAGAGTCAGGTTGTGTACCTGGGCCACCTTGTGGGTGGAGGCCAGGTTCAACCACTGCAGAGCAAAATCCAGACCATCATGGACTGGGTTGCTCCAACTACCCAGACTCAGGTGAGAGCCTTCTTAGGTCTGACTGGGTACTATAGGAGATTTTTCAAGGGGTATGGATCAATAGTGACACCCCTGAATGACTTAACTTCCAAGAAAATGCCCAAAAAGGTTCAGTGGACAGCTAGCTGTCAAAAGGCATTTGATGACCTGAAGCAGGCCATGTGCACTGCTCCCATTCTCCAGAGTCCTGATTACTCCAAGAAGTTCATTGTCCAAACAGATGCATCTGAATTGGGGGTAGGGGCTGTACTGTCACAATTGAATGATGAAGGTCAGGATTAGCCAGTAGCTTTCGTTAGCAGAAGGCTGACCCCTAGAGAGAAACGTTGGTCAGCCATAGAGAGGGAGGCCTTTGCTGTGGTTTGGGCTCTGAAGAAGTTGAGGCCATACTTGTTTGGTACTCACTTCCTTGTTCAAACAGACAACAAGCCCCTCCTATGGCTAAAACAAATGAAGGGTGAAAACCCCAAACTGCTTAGGTGGTCCATTTCCCTAAAGGGGATGGACTTTACAGTGGAACATAGACCTGGGAGTAACCATGCCAATGCAGATGGACTCTCTAGGTATTTCCACTTAGAACATGAATACTCAACTGGTCAAGGTTAGTTTAATGTCCCTGCGTTTGGGGGGGGGGTTGTCTAGGAGAGTAGGATCTGCTTCACCTGGGTACCCCCACTTTTTGCTGATGCTTCACTGTTTTTCGACTTTAGTCTGGCTGGGGCCCTGCTAATCAGAACCCCAGCCTAGCTGCTTCCTCTCTAAAATGGTTTCCATGTACCTTAGGTACATCTTTGATTGGAATCTGGAGTGCCCTTATAAGTCCCTAGTATATGGTATACTATGTACCCAGGGCATAGGTACCCCAGAGGCCTGCCAGGGTCTGAAGCATGTATTATGCCACCCCTGGAAGGCCAGCCAAAATGACACCACAGGTCTGCTACTGCAGCCTGCGTAAGGTGGTGCATGCACCCCTTACTGTGATATAGGCTACCTATATCACTACTATTGCACACACATATAAACCTATAAGTCACTCCTATGGCAGGCCTTACCAATCCTGAAGGCAGAGTGCTTGGTTTTTATGTGAGAGGGTGCCACTGCATGAGCAGAGCCCCTCTGCAGCGTTCGGAGTCCCTCCTCTGATACTGTTTGTGGTACAGCCTGACCATATACTCTTAAGTGCATTATATCCTCGCGGTACAATGCTAACTTTGGACTGGCTGCACCAAAACATGTCGTGTTTGGTGTCAAACATCTTGGAATACTACCCCCCCCGCCAGTCCTGGCGGCGGGGGTAGCATTCCACCCTTCTAGAGGGAGAGACATGTACCCGGTAACTTCTTTACAGAGCCCTGGCATCACAAAATGGATGCCGCTGCCACAGACACGGGTCTGGCCTCCTGCTGCTGACTGAAACTCCGGCAGGGGAGGCCTGGACAGTAGGTTTCCTGTCGAAGGGAGGTGTAACCACCTCCCCAGACAGGATAGTGTGTATTGGGGCTGGGCGGGAGCACTCTCTGGTGCTTTGAAGTCCTGCACTGGGGGCACATTTGGTGTCCCTGTGCATATGCCAGTTCAAACCGGTTGCAGGGGCTACCTGCCCCTGCTCTGGTGCGAAACTGGACAAAGGGAATGGGTGTAACCACCCCTCTTCCCTGACCCTCCCATAGGTGGGTCCCCAGAGTATGTCCAACCCCCTAACTTAGTATAAGTATGGGACCCCAGTCCTTAGGACTTTAGATTACCCTGGACGAAACTCTGAAGCCGAATCCTGGACCTTCGACGCTCTACTACAAGACTAGAGGACTGAAGAATCTCCCTTGGGGTCAAGGAGTGACTCCCCTGCTTGGCAGGCACCAAAGAAGCAATTGTCCGGTCTGCAACGCTGAAGCTCCCGCCGGACGCCGAAGTCTTTGCATCACCAGAGGTGGATTTCCAGACTTCCCCGAGGCTGCCCTGAGACCCCAGCAAAGCTGAGGCACGTAGCTGTCGTGGGTAACGTGGGACCGTGACCCCTGGACACCGAGAACTTTTGCAAGTGCATCCTCTTCCTGGTCTCCCACGAAGTTGTGCTTTGGGCTCCGAGTAGCCCCCGCCTCCAGCACCAACTGCACCGAAGATCACTGGCCCCCACCCCACGAGTGTCCTGTGAGCCAGCTCCAAGTGTGTCCACTCAAGGCTCCTTTGCGGTCGCTAGTCCATTGGCTAGTGGGCCCCTCCGAAGGCAACTCTTCTTCTTCTTGGGCTTTCCTGGTTGCTCCAGATGTGCCCTGACTTACCCTTGCTGGGTGAGTCCCTCAGACCTTGCTGGTCTGCACCAACGTCCTTTCTTTGTTTCCACGTGACTTGCCGTTGCCAAGGCTTGTTGGGTCCAATCCGGTCGCTGACACCCAGCACTCGACAGACATCGTGGCACAGCTCGAATCCAGCTCCTGGTTGTCGTCGACGCCTCCTGGACCTCGTGGCTGAAGAGTCAAGACGACCATCAACCTACCTGAAGCACCCGACATCGGTGGGCATCTGCTCATCGCCTTCCTGGTCACTGGCTAGTGACCCAGACTCTGTCCCCTCTGCTTTCAGGTTCTTCAGATCTTCGATCCATCCTTGGATCCACCCGGACACTTTGGACTTGGCCGCCAGCAGCACTTTGCAGCAGATCGCCATTGAAAACGACGACGAAATCCGACCCCGAAAGACACCTATGCACCCGGCTCCCCTGGGTGAGGTAACTCGAGTACTCCGGTGCTCCCATGGGTATTGACTCTAGAACGGCCTAGTTCTAAAGGGGTTTTCTCCAAGTCCTCCTCCAAGTGTCCTTTTTCTTTAAAACTCCAACCGCGACATTCCCCATAGAAGTCAACGGTGGCTCGCGGCTGTGTTCTCACACTGCACGTGTCCCCCGTGGGTCCCCTGTATCACTACCTTGGGTGATTCCTTGCGGTCCAAGCACTTCTACAGGCTCTAGGCCTTGTGTCTAGCTCAGTCATGGTTCTTATACCTTGGTACGCCCCTAGGGCTCAAACGTGTATTTGTGCTATTACTGTTGATATTCGACTTGTAACTTATGTACTTCGAACTCTAGCCTCATAAAGAGACTAGAGGGGTGTGTTTAAGACTAAATACATATATTTTAAATATATACCTGGTGTGGTCCTCTTTCATTTGGTCACTCAAGAGATTATAGACTGGTAAAACAAGCTGCTTTACATTCCTTCAAGACTTAGCCTGAAGGCTGCTCTCCATAGCTACCACTAGGATAGCTTTCAATAAAGGTTGTCTTTAACCTATCTCCAATAAGGGGTTGTCTGGACTGGTACAAGGTGCCCACTATAAGTAGTGGACAGCATATACCAGGCCAACTTCTTACAACTGTCATCTCTTTGGTCCTCAGAATAGATAGTACACGTCTTAAAATGGCGTTGTGTTCTTCGAAAGACTTAGCATAGATCAGTATGTCATCCAAGTACGCTTGTACTCCTTTAATATCATGAAATAACGTGTCCATAAGTTTCTGGAACACGCTACCAGCCGATGCAAGGCCGAAAGGTAGGCGTAAATATTTGTACGCCCCGAAAGGAGTCACAAATGTGGTCAAGTCTTGCGACTCGACAGACAAAGCCACTTGGTGGTAGTCTGATCTTAAATCAATCAAAGAAAACCACTTTGCTCCTCCCAGGTTCGCTAACAACTCATGGATTCTAGGCAGTGGATGGCAATCTACGATTATGTTTTTATTAAGGGCGCGCAAGTCCGCACAAAGTCTGATCTCACCTGACTTCTTGCGCGCTATCACAATGGGAGCCACCCATTGAGATGAATCCATAGTTTTAATGATGCCCAGCGCACATAAACATTGTAACATACACTTCAGTTCCTCCCTGACACTCATGGGGACGGAACGTACTTTATGTGCCACCGGCTGAGCATCAGGTACTAATCTAATGCGGTGTTCCATCCCTTTGACCAGACCAACCTGCTCACTAAATACAGATTTGAACTCAGAAAATATGTCTTTCAATATATCACCACCAACATCCGGTCTAGCACACTCAACATGGCAAAATGCAATTCCCCAACTTTGATTGGATTTTCATCACCTGGAACTAAATACAGCCCCATTCGAGCCAAATCTCTCCACGCAATAATGTTCTTCCCTTTTTCAGTCACATAAACCTTGGTTTCAGTTTCTCTTCCTAAACATTGTACCACTCCCAAGAAATACCCAATCATGTTGATATCCTTCTCATCGAAAGCTTTAGGGTTAACGTCACATTGTAATAACTTAACCCTCTCTTTCCAAAAATCGTTAAATGTGGTGTCCCTTAAAATGGTAATTGGCGAACCAGAGTCAGACATTACTTGAAGAGGAACGTTATCAATTGAAGCAGAACACAAAGGACCCTTTATAGGTCCCGAATCTCCCACACAATCTAGAGTTACAATCACATTACTGAGTGAATTCGCACATGACTCTACATCAGTTTCAATACAGCCTACATTAACAGATTTTCTGGAGTTTCTACACACCCCCTGGAAATGACCTATTTTTTTTACATAGGATACAACATTTGTTGATAGCCGGACAACCTGGGAAATTACCGATGTGGTTCTTTGATCCGCATCCGAAACAAAAAGTTGACTGCCTCCTCTGAGGCAATTTCAGAGGTTTACTTTTCACATTAACAGCACATAAAGAACTCTCTTGATCTAGATCAGGAGAAGTCACCATATTAACCCCCGGTTTGGTGTCACCCTGCATGACTTTGCTAGATATTGCAGAACGTTCAATGCTCAGGGCTAAGTCAATCACTTCAGTCAAAGGTGGATTTTTGCAACCTAGAATTCTTTCTTTAATCTTTTGAGATGCGCAGTTGAACACAAACTGGTCTCTGATATAATCGTCTGCTAAAGGACCAAAGCCACATGTGGTTGCTAATACCCTGAGAGCCGAAATATATTCTTCTACCTTCTCATCCTCCATTTGTTTCCTTTTATAAAAATTATGTCGCTCCAGCATGATATTCGGCTCATCAGAAAACTGTTTCTTGAGTCGCGCAATAGCCTCTAAATAAACATTCCATTGGCTATCACCAGAATGAGACTGTGGAGGTGGAATGGGTGCAATGCTGTCAAAAATCCTCTGAGTTGCTTGACCAAGGCTTCCAAATACCAAGGCGAATTTCCGTGCAGAGTTATAATCCACAGCATCGATAGGAACCAGGTGATTTTCGAAAAGCCTATACCACTCTGACCAAATGATTGCCGGCCTCCCTGGTTTACTTAAGAATGGAGGTGGTTGTGCAATTTGTTGTGCATTGGCCATGGCAGCATGAATATCTTTAGCAGTACAGTACGAATATCATAAAACAGCAGAAAGTAAGACAAAGGTGTGCATGTCACCGAAGTTTAACACGCCCTATAAATACTTTAATCGTGAAGTAGGTGTGCGTGTCACCGAAATATGGAGTAGGAAAATCACAGTGCTTTAATCCAGGCTTGTATAAATATGTGTGACACCCAAACAGTAAATGGCGTGCATGTCGCCGAACGCTGGATTGGAAACACGCTGAGGAGGAACTGTAATTACTTTTAATAAGTTGCAGGAGGCTACATGCTTAAAATATGCTTGACACACAAAGAATAATTGGCGTGCGTGTCGCCGAAATGCAGAGATGGCAACACGCTGGCCGAATTTGCATAAATTGCTATTGATCGCGGCTTGCGCCCTGTAGCGAGCCCAATTCAAGATGGCCGATACGTCGCGTGATGATGTCAGAGCGGTAGCGCATCGATTTCAGGATGTTGCCGTGCTGCGTGTGAGCTCGAGACCAGGTCGGGTCACGAGGATGAAGAGCGCAAGCGGGCGCAGCTCCCGAGGTACAAAGCAAAAAGTCACGTACCTCCCAATGTGCTCCGACAAGCAGCAAAGAGCACACGGACCTGCAAATGCTGTTTGCGTTCGACGATTCACGTGGAACTTTTCATCGGAAGATCAGATCAGGACCCGAAATCCGTGAATTCAGCAACCAGGTAATCCATGGCGTGGGTTAGTGGGTGGAGTTTCCCGTTCGTCGCCAGATGAAATAAGATGCAGGAAGCGTTTCTTGAAAGTAGAAGCGTTTATTCGTATAATCTCCACCCACTACGCGGAGCGGCCTCCTAGTCCGGTGATTGAACGGCAACTGACTAGATGCCATTCGAACCCCGACCAGCGACCACTCCATGCGTGAGCCACATTCAAAGATATACAACACAGTGGTTCTAATGCATCTCGCGCTACCCGCGCGATGCATTATCGCCAATACTACACTCAGTTGGAACTAAAGATTAATTGGCGAGTACTTCATGAACCTGACTTTGCACCAGAATTTGCACGAAGCACAGCACTCTATCACATTTTCTTGTGTAATTAATATCTGAAAATGATCTAATAAATACGGCGTCATATTCAAATGACCACCATTAAGGTTTTGCTAAAAGAGAAGTGATTGTGCCCAGGTAAAAATGCATCATATAGGACCATTGGCCACAAGTATTTTAACAAAAAATATAATGGAATAATGTTGTTCTGCTTTACAAAATAGATCGTAGTTTTTTTAACCCCAAAATACCTTACAAGAAACAAACAAAATTGACAAAGTTTTGTATTTTTCCAATGGTGTGACAAATAACATGTAGCTAACTTAACCATCTTCTTCGACTGTGGTCTCCTAATCGGGCTTCAAGGTTGACCTCCCAGAATTTACTCTTTGCTGGACATGCTGGCTCAGTTCTCAGAGACTGTATGAAGTCCACTGTGATCTGGCTTTCAGAATCTCAAAGAACTATGAAGCAACATAGTTGATTCATCTACAAAAAATCTAAATCATAGAGTGAATGAAAGTGCAATATGACGTTTATCCAGAATACATCGCCATCTAATAAGTCACATTATTTTGTTTTCACTGAAGTTCTCCTAGCATCCACAAAAGGTACATTACAGTTTGTCCATGAAGGCTAAACATTAAGCTGTAATATCAATGAAACAATTGTTTTCTCCAAAGGAAATCAATTATAGTAATTATTGTTTCCCCACAGGCACTAGATTATAATTATCAAATAGTTTTAATAGCTGTGTTAATAATTTTTTTCATAAATCAGTGTGAATACATGGACAAACTAAACCCCAAAGTGAAATAATCAAAGAAAATTGATAGAACACATGAAATGCCACTTAAACCTTGAAATCCTATCAACTAGTAAGGGGCAGGCTGTCTGTCTAATCACATTCATTCATACAGAATGATCCAACACTGTAAAAGATAATGTATCAAACTATTTGCATATTAAGCATTCTGTCAAAACTAATCAACACTGCTTTTATGTAACATGGGACACCACCTAAGAAACATGAAACTAAACAAAACTATCTTATTTAACAATATAGAAAAATATATATTTGTCATAAAATAGCTTCTACCAGTAAAATGTTTTTTATGTACCATTGTGCTTTACGTGACCCAAATACCTCAAGATTAATTCTCAGGTCTATCCGTGTCTCTATCATTCGACCTAATGATGACCTCAAAACCAAAAATGTATGGAGTTAAACTGTCATCAACACTACAGCATACAGACTGGGTTGGGGCTCATTCACTTTAGGACACATCTATGTAATCATTATATTGCATGCTCAGTCTGATTCCTGTGACCTTGGTCGTCCTTTATTGTATATGCACACTTATATTCACTTTCCCCAACTTTTATGGATCTTCCGAATAAAGATTTGTTTGACTTACTGAGTAAGATGGCAATTGTCCTCATCTACCATGTTACATATTTGTTCATACAGGCTGGTCTCTCATCCTTGTAAGACTACATTGATTGTGCTGAGTAATTTATTTAGTCAAAATGTACTATGAATGTCTTTTGAAAAAATGACCCTCTAGCATACCGCTGTTTCACATGCATATTATTATAAAGGTTCCTGGTGTCCTATTTGGTTGTCCTTGTCTCTAGCTCTTTGTTCACCTGGAAAACCAGCCCCTCAATCTGGATGCCGACCCACACACCTTCCTTTGCTCCGACGACCCAGTCATTGTCCTGCATAACTGTGTCTACAAAGTGAAGTTGATCTAGTGACTACACACCTGAATTAATCACATCTAACTGGAATTAACCTAAAATTCACTGATAAGTCTTAAAGGAAATTCTGGTTGATAATAAATACAATGAAGCTGATCTTGTCAGTTATTAATCTACTCTTTTCTGATATTACTTGCATTTCAGTCAGAAGTGAAGAAAAACACTTGCACATAAACGTTACAAACCCCACACTGCATTCAACAAGAGGTAAACAACAGGTTTCCATTTGCATCAAAACAACAATGTATTAAGACAAAAATTAGTGTGCAAAACTATTAAACAAACATCTGAAAGGAAGATAAGAAAGTAACAACATTGATGTCGTCACAGATGAAAATAACAAACTTGTCTTGAAGGAGACCGCTGAGGTGTTCTCTTCCTACCACAAGATGGTATATGCAAATGAAGCCTCACAAACAGAGATCAAGAACTATGTTAATACAATTCAGATGCATTTTGATAAAGGCTTTCCCAGAAGGAAAAAAATACTATTTAATAAAAAAAAACTTTAGCATTCCATCGATAGACTCATAAAACATGAAAAATATGAAAAACGAATATATGCAACTTATGAGGATATAGGAGAAATAATAAAACTCAGTGCCATTTAGAATTTGTAATATTATTGTCCAAAAACATCCTGCAAAGGTATAGTCTATGTGACTTCAATGTTGGACAAACAAATAAGACAATCTTGAACCATATGATCACACATTTTATCTATATCATGTCTCTATAAGAAACATTGTGCCATCTTCCTAGATTTATTTCTGATAGGACCACACACTCTCAAGGAGCATAAGTTGAGGAAGAATCAGCAGATATCAAAGTTACCTAGAAACTATTGATAATGTTGCATTGCCTATATTAGACTGTTAGACAAGGGTCTAAGGATCACTTGGAAAACCAGAAGCTTTAGTAGAAGTCAAAAGGCTTATTGATTTTTTTAAAGTAAATGTAAACCACTTAGGTGGCAGTTTTTATTTCAGAGTTCAGGTCTAAACTGTACCAGACTATTTTTGGGAAAGAGGAGCCTTCTGTGTTACACTTTCTTTTTTGTTCTTTTTTAGGACCCCAGGATGGTGCGTCAGCTGGTGGAACACGTCTTACCCATTGGAACTCAAAAGAATCATACCATAAGTATTAGTAAATAATGAAAATAAATGTCTACTGAGACTCACTTACATATGCCTACTACCTCTCCTGGGGTATAGGCCATCAACCAGGACTCTCCAGCCATCTCTGTCCTGGGCCTTTCAATCTGACTCCAGGTGTAACCCATCTCCTTGCAGTCAGCCTCAAGGCATTGACGCCAGCTGTTTCTTGACCTTTCTCTTTTTCTTCTTCCTTGAGTGTTCCAGGTGAGGGCTTGCCTGGTGGTGTTTGATGCTGGCTTGCGTGACCTGTCCAGCTCCAGCGCCTTTTCATGATTTCTTCTTGAGCAGGGAGATGGAAAGTCTGCTGCTATAGGTCGCTGTTGCTGACGGAGTTTGGCCAGCTGATTTGGGGGATTTTCCTCAGACAACTGTTGATGAAGGTCTGGACTTTGTTGGTGGTGGTGACTGTTGTCCTCTAAGTTTCCGCTCCATACAGGACTGATTTTACATTGGTATTAAAAACCTGATCTCGGGTTTGCAGCGTTAGGTCCTCGGAGCTCCATATCTTTAACCAAATGAAGGCAGCCCTTGCTTTGTCGATTCTTGCCTTGACTTCGGTGTCTCAGCTGTCCTGCTTGTCTATGACTTTGCCTAGGTAGGTGAAGGCCTCAACCTCTTCCAGTGCATCGCCTGCAAGAGTGACTGCAGTTGTGCTTGCTGTGTTAGCCTTCAGGATCTTGGTTTTTCTGCTGTGGATGTTGAGGCCAAGCTGTGCTGATGTGGCTGCCACTTTGTCAGTTTTCTCTTGCATCTGCAGATGGGTATGGGAGAGTAGGGCCAGGTTGTCTGCAAAGTCCAGGTCGTCGAGCTGTAGCCAAGGTGTCCAATGGATCCCATTTCTTGCTGTGGTTGTCTTCATAATCCAGTCTTTGGCCAGCAGGAAGAGAAAAGGTGAGAGCAAAGAACCCTGGTGGACTCCTGTTCCTCACTTCGAAGGCTTCTGTGAGTTGTCCTCCATGGACTATCTTGCAGGTCATTATCATGTAAGAGTTCTGGTGATTCTTACAAGTTTATCTGGCACACCATAGTGGCGGAGAAGTTTCCAAAGGGTCCCTCTGCCCGCCCTTTTAAATGCCTTTTCATAGTCGATGAAGTTGACACAGAGGGGGGAGTTCCAGTCCATCAACTGCTCAATGATGATGCGCAGTGTTGCAATCTGGTCTGTGCAGTGTCTATCTTTGCGGAAGCCAACTTGCTGGTCTTGCATCTTAATATCAACTTGTTCCTTCTTTTTGTTCAGGAGGACTCTGTTGAACACTTTGCCTGGGGTTGATAGAAGAGTTATCCCTCTGTAGTTTGCGCAGTTACTCAGGTCACCTTTCTTGGGGATCTTGATCTGATATCTCTCCTTCCAGTCTGATGGCTCCTTTTCCTCTTCCCAGATCCTTCTAAAGATGGGGTAGAGCATGTCTCCTGATGTTTCAATGACTGCGTTCAGGGCCTCTGCAGGAATGTTACCAGGTCCTGCTGCCTTCCCATTTCTCAGATATTTGATGGCTTGCCGTATTTCTTCTTTGGTTGGTCTGCTGCAGTTGATTGGCAAGTCCTTTTCAGATGGCTGTATGTCTGGTGGAGACTGTGGCACGGGCTGGTTCAGCAGTTCTTTAAAGTACTCCACCCATTTTTGTTGTTGGCCTTCCTTACCCATGATTGTCTTCCCAGCTTTGTCTTTACAGGTTTTCTGGTTTATCTGCCAGAACGTTTCCTTATGTCTTAGAGTTCTTTCAAGTTTCCATGGCATGCTGCTTCCTGGGCTTCCATGGCAAGACCATCGATTAATCTTTGCTTGTTTGCTCTTAAGCTTCTGTTTGCTTCCTTGTTGCTTTTGGTGTATTCGTATTGACCTTTTGCTTTTTCTGCTCTTGTTCGCCTGATGTTGACTGCAGCTTTCTTTTCCCTTGTCGCTTGGATTTTGCAGTCTCGGTGGCAATCCATTCTTCATGCTGGTGTGTCTTGGGACCCAGTACTTCAAAGAAGAGGAAAAAGAACAGTTTTACAACAGACTCCAGTCCATCCTGGAGAAATGTTGTGAGAGAGAGACATCATCATACTCATGGGGGACTTCAATGCCAAGATTGGAAGCAACAACACTGGGTACAAAGAAGTCATGAGCAACCATGGCCTTGGTGACATGGATGAAAATTGTGAAAGGCTTGCAGAGCTCTGTGCCCTGAACAGTCTGGTGATAGGCAGTAGTGTATTCCCACACACAAGAATACACAAGGCAAATGTGGGTGTCACCAGACCATTCAACAGAGAATCAGATCAACCATGTCTGCATTGCCAAGAAGTTCCGGCGACCATCACCTTGTCCTGGCCAGGCTAAAGCTGAAGAAAGCATGGATGGAACCGACAAACCAATGCCAGCGATATAACAACACCCTCCTGAAGATGCACAGAAACGGAGTGAATATTTAGTCACCCTTAGTAATAAGTTTCAAGTCCTGCAAGAACTAAAGGACGACAAAGACCCAATAGAAATCCAGTGGGAGAAGATCAAAGAAACAGTGACATCAACCAGCCAGGAGGTACTGGGTCCCAAGTAACACCAGCATAAAGAATGGATCTCCACAGAGAAAATACTCGATATTTCACTATTCTTTTTTCCGTTCCCTTATTCTTTATGGTCGAGAAATTCCTTGTTTCTCTTGTGTTTGGCCTGCTTGGGTGGATGGCCTAGGTCTACCAGAATGAAACCTTAGAATCCTCAATGTTAGTCATGACCTCTTCCACCCTCCTCCCCTTTCTCATTAGTGTGCTTCACTTTAGCATGTCAGTGAAGTTTACCTGAAAGGGTTCAATGAAATATAAACAGAACAGTCAGAAAACAAACGAGAACAAAAACAAAAAGAAGTGTCTCATCAGGCCATGATCTTCTTAGCCCCCTCAGCATCTAGCATGCTTGCGTTTCCCTCCTTCCACAACCGCTAATGTTCCTTTTCTCTGACAGCCCCTGCCATAGGCAAGATACTGCCGGCCCTGCTATCCACCCGTTCTCCTCTTCCCTCCCTTGTCTATTCCTTAGGGTAGAGTTATCTAGTTAGTTGGTATGGTTCTTAGTGGAGCGATGCCAAGGGGACACTCACCTGGCGAGCCACGATTCCTCTGTGGGCTGCGTTGGGACAAGGACTTGGAGAGGCGGGTCTGTCCCGCTCTGGTAGGGCATCTCTGTGGGGGATCGCGCTACTGCGGCTTGCTTTGGAGGAGTCCTTTCATCCATTTGCCTCCATGTCGCATCTCTGGGTTCTTCTGGGCTCTCCGTTGGTTCCCAGCAAAGGGTTCTGCATCTTTCAGCGTTCTTGGCCTCCCACAGCACTGGTTTCCTCTCACATGCTCTTCTTCTCTCCCATTGGCTGTCAGATCTTGCCTTTGAAGACAGCATGTATGCATGAGACTGGGGATTGGCTATTCAGCTACCAGGCAACTCTGAGCCCTCCCCTCACACCTGCCCAGGCCCCTTAAGGCTTTGCTGGGTGCACCCCAAATCATTCTCCTCCATCTTGTGAGTTGCAGCCTACCTGTGCCCCAGATTGCAGTGAGCAGAGTCCAGGAAGTGGTAAGGAGGCAGACTAGTGCTGTCTCTTGCCCCCCCCAAAAAAGTTTTAAAAAAAACGATTTTCCCTTTCTGTGATTACTGTCTTTGCCTGTGGTTGTTACAGTTTAAAATTGTAGTTTTAACCTGACTGTGATTGCATATTTTATCACCTGTTTTGTGAATTAAACGTGTGGTTTTCCTGCCCATGATTGCTTCCATTTAACGTGTTGAATTGTGGGATTTGCAGTCCAAACTCTGTAGTTTTTCCCTCTCATTCCTGGTGACTATTCAGTTTTCCCTCCAAATTTCTCCTTTGCTCTGTGCTAAGACCTATATGTAAACAGTGCACCCCCAGCCACCATTTTGTGTTATCAAGCCAGTGAAACCAGCCCCCCTGACTCTTTCCACCCCCCCAGCAACAGGGATATTCTACATCAGAGGGTGCTTCTGTGAGCTGTTTAAACTGTGTTTAATAGGGACTGTGCACTTCGTTTTTGGCCAGGAGAGGGAGTAAAGTTTTATTCAAACAGTATTGTTAGATTTCAAGTTTGTGAGGCCTTTACCTGCAGAAGTCCAAAGTGTGGATTGAGCCTGTCTGTCTCCTAGGAGTTTCTGAACAGGAGAAGCAGCTTCCAACTCCCTGGCCAGCAAACCTTGTCTGAGGTTGCTGGGACCTTATATAGTCTGCTAGTGGTTGGTACATGTATACACTTATTGGTGGTTGTATCTGATGTTTCTATTTTATTGGGTTAGTGTCCTCATTGGTTGGGTATTTGAGGGTACTGATTGGTTTCTGGGTCTGTGATTCAATCAATGTAGGATTGGGACTAGGGCTTGGGTTAGTATTTCTATTGGAAGTAGGGACTAGGGCTTCCTGTGTTATTGGTTGTTGGGACTAGGGTGGGACTAGGGCTAGGGTTAGGCCTTTAATTGGAAGTAGCGATTAGGGCTTCTGGTGTGATTGGTTGCTGGACTAGGTGTGGGACTAAGAGTAGGGTTAGGCTTTCTGTTGGAAGTAGGGACTTTGGGCTTCCTGTGTTATTGGGACTAGGGTGGGACTAGGGCTAGGGTTAGGCCTTTAATTGGAAGTAGCGATTAGGGCTTCTGGTGTGATTGGTTGCTGGACTAGGTGTGGGACTAAGAATAGGGTTAGGCTTTCTATTGGAAGTAGGGACTAGGGCTTCCTGTCCCATTGGTTGCTTGGACTAGGGTTGGGACTACTGCTAGGGCTAGGGCCTCTATTGGACGTAGAGATCAGGGTTTTTGAACTGATTGGGTGCTTAGACTAGGGCTAAGATTGGCTGTAAGGTCCTGGTCTCCTATTGGTTCTAGATTTTTAGGGCTAGTGTTGTGATTGGATAGTGTTAGGGCTAGGGTTCCCATTGGCTGACGGGGTCACCTGATTACTAGGGCTATAAAAGGCCAGGGTTAGGGCGACTCAGCCCGGTGGTCGAGGCTAAGGGCAGAGAGGACAAGGGCAGTTGCCTGTTTGAGCCTGTTAAGGGCAGAGAGGACAAGGGCAGTTGCCTGTTTGAGCCTGTTCGAAACTGGTCGGGACCAGGGCCAGGAATGCTGCCCATTTTCCCATTCATTAATACCCACCCTATGTATTTGTCCCCCCGTACATAAGCATTGATTTTCACTATAGATATGTGCCTATCTTCGTGTATTGGTTTGTATCAACATGTACATTAATTATGTTGTTACAAAAACAAAAAAACAAAACAACAAAAAAAATATAATTCTTCTTTGGTCTACATGCACTTGCTTCCATTGGGCATCTATAATACATTTTGAATCTGTCAATGACTCCTTTGTCTGTGTATTAATCTACAGGCCACCTTATCAGATGCCTTCCTTTCCCCTCTCACTCAGTGAACAGATGGCTAAACTCGTGATTGAGCATGCCAAGGTCCTTCTCGTAGGAGATTTTAATTACTGGTACAATGACCCCCAGGAAGGGGTACAATCAGCTGAGATGACTGATCTTCTTACAAATCTAAATTTTACCCAACAAATCTCATCTCCTACTCACTTGAAAGGGCATATCCTCGATCAAGTCTGGACTATTGGTCTGACCACTTCTACCCCTACAATTGTCCCTTGCATTTGGTCTGACCATTATTTAATAAAATTTACATGTGTTCTTCCGGCCATCGAGAAAATTAGTACGGCCGAAGGCAGCTCTGCTAGAAAATGGAATAATGTCAACAAAAAAGATTTTCTTGACACACTATCCAACACAGCCCCATCCCCTAGCACTGACATTAATGCATCGGAAATGAACATATCCGAGTGGCTACTTATTGCCAGCAACAAGCACGCACCCTTTAAAAAAGTTAAACTGGCCCGTCGTGTAGATGCACAGCGATGGTTCTCCACTGAACTTAAAATCCAGAAATTCGCTTTGCGCCAACTTGAGAGGCAGTGGCGATTGAAGTACTCCCCCGATAAAAAACTCCTCTATATCACAGCTCGGAAGGAATTTAAGAGGAGCATCCTCACGGCCAAAGCCGCCCATTTTTCTGCGCGTATCTTGAAGTCCAACAATAGCTCTAAGGAAATCTTTTCCATTATTAATGAACTAGCCAATCCTGAGAGAATTCTTTTGAAGGCTACACCCTCCCAAACATTGTGCAACTCTTTAAATGATTATTTTATTGAAAAAATTATTACTATTAAAGCCAGTATCCCTAAGCATTCTTCCATCCAGAACCCTTCTGTCTTGCACAGTAACAACTGTAGTATTAGCTGTTTCCCTCCTATCAGAATGGAGACTTTCCAGGATCTTCTTGTAAAAGTCAAATCAGGTGCCCCCTCTGACTGCTGCCCACCACATATACTAAAGGACTGCCTTGCAGTCTATCCGGGCCCCGCACTCGCTCTTTTGAACGAGTCACTTTCATCTGGCCAAGTCCCTTTGGCTTTTAAGAAAGCTACAGTGGTACCCCTCCTAAAAAACCTGGAGCGGATCCCGCGCTTCTGTCTAACTACCGCCCGATCTCTTTGCTTCCATTTTTGGCGAAGATCTTGGAAGCCCATGTAGCTAAATGTCTATCTAACTTTTGGAGGAATCTAAATACCTGGACCCTCATCAGGCAGGGTTTCGGCCAGCCCATTCTACTGAAACTGTAATCCTTGCTGTCCTGGATACTCTCCGGGACAATGCAGACAGATGTTCCCCTCAGGCACTGGTATTATTGGACCTCTCTGCCGCCTTTGACATGGTCGACCACACTATTCTGCTCGACCGTGTCAAACATGCTGGTATTCAAGGTACGGCGGCTCTCTGGCTTACTTCCTTTTTGGAAGATCGCTCCCAGACCGTTTGCCAAGGTCACTTCTCAGCTCCCCCACATAAAATCACTTGTGGCGTTCCACAGGGCTCGGCTCTTTCTCCCCACTTATTTAATCTTTATATTGCCCCCTTGATTCAGTCCCTTAAAGATATGAAGGTGACTGTTTTTAATTATGCAGATGACCTCCAATTACTCTTCAGGATCGATAACTCACATAACTCGGTCACAGACTTTCAGGCTACAATGCGGCACATTCAACAATGGATGGACCTCAACCATCTTAAACTGAACCCTGGTAAGACAGAGCTTGTTCTTACTGGGGACAGTCATAAGTACTGGGGTCCCCATTACTGGCCTCCAGAGCTAGGACCCCCTCCTTCCCCGTCCCCCTCGGCCAAAACACTTGGAGTCTCCCTCTACAATGACCTTTCACTAAAAACCCAGGTCGGTGCGGTTATTTCTAAGTGTTTTTTTCAAATGCGCAAGATCAGGAAGATACACCGCCTTCTCACTCAGGAAGCCCTGATTCAGGTCACAATAGCCACTGTCCTGTCACATCTTGACTACGCTAATTCTGTGTACTTGGGCATGCCACTCTATCTGCTTAAACGGCTTCAGATGGCCCAAAACCATGCAGCCCGACTGATCTTCCGACAACCCAAATGGCAATCAGCGACTCCCTTGCTGAAGAAACTGCACTGGCTCCCTATCGCCCAGCGCTGTGCCTTTAAAACAGGTTGCCTTATTTTTAAATCCTTGCATGGCAATAGTCCTGTATTTATCAACAGCCTGATTTCTAAGCATACCCCCTTACGTAACCTGCGTTCTGCCCACCTCTCACTCCTTATCACTCCGACATTCAAGCGGTTGCGTCAAGGAGGCCGCAGATTTGCGATTCTTGCCCCCAAACTGTGGAATTCTTTTCCGCTGGAAATACGGTCCTGCACAAACCTCCTGCAATTTAGGAAGTCCCTCAAAACATGGCTTTTTGAACAAGCCTATGATTGATGTTCTATCGGATAGCACTTGGAGCCTTTTATAGCGCCATGAAGCCACCTGGTGTACGCGCGCTTTATAAATTATTTTTAACATTAACATAACATCTATGTACCTCCATGTACTTGGATCTGTGTGTCTGTTACTTTTCTCCTGAAAAAGCATATCCAATGCACTACCCTATTTCTCATCCGCTACCTCTATCAATATCTTTAATCTGCATGTACTTACCTCCTTTATGCATCTATATACTTTCAATGTACTTATGGATCTATATATTTATCACTTTCTTCTAATTTCGCATTTTCCAATGCACTACCCTATTTCTCAGCCTATACTTCCCTCAATATATCTTCTAGCCCAACTTTCTTACTCATCTCAAGCTTCTTTCTACTACTCTTTCCAATTCACTACCCTATCTCACCCTATACATCTATCATTATATCCTCTACACCCACTCTCTCATTTATCCCAAACGCCATACCACTACTATGTTCCCCAAAATAACCCTTTCTTGACTCTCTCCTACTCTACCACTCCTTGCATCTTCTGCCACCTCCTTTACTGTACCGATCCCCCAAAACAAACCTTTCTAAACTCTTCCCTCTGACTCTTCCCCTCCAAAAACCATTTTTACTCATCCAAAAGCCTCCTCCTACTGCTATGACCTAAAAAAAGAAATCCTTCACTCTTCTATCCCTCCACTATCCTTTTCAATCAAAATAACAGACTAGCATGTTCACTTCTCTAATTCCATATTCCACTATACTAATTCACCACTAATCCTTTATGGGTTCCAGAGTAGCGTGCTACTCGCCAACAAAGCGTTTCAACACCTCATCAGGGTTACAAGCGCTATATAAATGCAAACCTTTTTTCCTCTTCTATCCTTCTGCTATCCTTCCGAATCCAAATAACTGACTAACATATCCACCACTTAAAATTTACTTGCATGTTTCACTATACTAATTCAACACTAATCCTCTATGGGTCCCGGAGTAGCGTGCTACTCGCCGAAAAAGCGCTTCGACGCCTCGTCAGGGGTAGTAAGCGCTGTACAAATGCAATTACAATACAATGAGGGTGGGCCTTCCCGTTTTTTTTCTGCACCCGTGCTCCTGTCCCCTCTCTAATTCTGTGTTTTATTTTTAGATCTTTAGATTGTGTTTTATGCATTGAGTGTTTAAGTTGAGCAGACATTATGACAACCCCTGTATTAAGTCCAAGTCTCTGAATTCCCTCCATTGACCCTATATCTTGTCAAAGTTCTGAGTAAAGCCTCTGGCCCTGTACACAGTGCGTCCAGCATGCATACACCAATTTATTCCCACCCTCGACTGCAACATGGATGGGCCGCAAACTCACCCCCACCCACACCCAACTCCCACAATTGGGCTATATTTCTCCTACCCACCATAAGAGGCAAGTTACAGAACAATAATGTAAATTTGTGCAAGGTTTGATCCTCCCCATATCCCGAATGTGCTTTGCTTTGATCTAGTACCCCTGGTTCTTCTGCAACCGCTGAGAGGCGCCGGTCCAACTGTATCCAAAATGATTGTATAAAGGGACAATCCTTAAGGCTTTGTAGTAGCAACATCCCTCGCCGACCACATCCTCATAAACACAGATCATTCCCTAGTTTCCCCATATGGAACAACCTGGTTCTTGTGTTGTTTGTGCGATGCAGTATTTTGAGTTTCACCAATGTAAACCCTGTTTTGACGGCAACCTCACTTGTGAGGCATGTTGCCAGCCCCCAGTCCTTATCTGCCAAAACCCCCAGAGCACATTTCCATTTCCCTCGCAGTACAACAAAGGGTGGCTGGCAGTTTATTAAATAATGTCCTGTATATTTGTAAAATGGCATGTTTTTGTAATGGGGCAGGAAATAGTCAGAATTCCAGTGGTGTCTCATCTGCCACTTCTTGCAATAATTCCCCATACCCTTTAGGAGCATGTTTGACTTGCATGTAGCCAAAGAGCTGATTAGCTGCGAGTTCGTACTGCTCTTGCATCTCCGGAAAGGAGCTCTTAAGGGCCTCAAATATTCCCCAATATTGTTATAGCTATCATGTACCACTGCTTTTTGAACTCCAACCCTCGGAAGTCTGCCAGGACATCAGATTCCCACAGAGTGGTCTCCAATGTCAGCCTTCCCTTCCAGCCCATTTTCGCTTAAGCTCTCTGCCGTATTTTGACAAACCGATCTGTCCTTGTGTACCTATTTGGGTCTATGAACTAACTGTCTGCCCCCATAGAGGGCTCCTGCTGGGAAGCAAATGCCCACTCATTGACTGCTAGTAGCCATGCTGCCCAGTAATATAATCGAACATTGTGGAAGGTGACCCCCACATTCGTAGGGGTTTCTTGTCAGAGTTTGCAGCGCTATAGGAGGGGCACCCTATCCCACAACGGAGTCCGGGGTACTATGTCCACTGCCTAAAAAAAAATCATCCGGTACCTCATATAGTGTAATCCGGAGCAGGTATAAAAACTTGGGCAGCACAATCATTTTGTAAAATAATAGCGATAGCCATCAGAGATATCAGTGGTGCCCTACGTCCCACCTGTATTCATCAAAGACTCACCCCTGATTATGTCTCTGAAATTCACCAGGATCCCAGGTTACATGAACCCCTAAATATCGAAATCCCTCAGGAACCACCGCAGGGGACACGGCCAATCCGCCGGTGGACTCGAGCGAGTCAGTGGGAATGTCACTGACTTATGCCAAATGATATGAACCCCTGAGTACCTACTGAAAGTGTAGAGGATCTCGAGAGCTCTGAGGATGGACTGCAGTTGGTCAGCTTGATATATCAACGTCATCAGTGTAAAAGGGAGATGACATCCTCCTACTCTGGGCTGTACCACAGACCCCAAATTTGGACAATCACGTGTACCCATCAGGGCACGGGCAAACAAGAAGGGAGAGGTTGGGCATCTTGTTCTCCTCTCCTTCCCCAAAGTAAACTCCCTCGACAGCATCCCACTGACTTGTACTTTGGCTACTGGCCTGGTGTTCAATAGGCGTATTCAGGATTTGAACTCTTTCCCAAACCCCATCTTATGCAAGACATCCGATAGGAAACTGCACTTGACTGGATCAAAGGCCTTTTCGTCATTGAGGGCCAATAGTACCGATGGTTCCCCCAGGACCGATCTCTTTGCCAGGCACCCAAAAAGCCACTGCAAATTATGACGGGCAGGACGCATAGGCATGAATTAAGACTGATCAATTTGTTTGTCGATCAGCTGTATCACGCAGTTTACCAGTACTTTAGTCAGGATCCTTACCTCAGTATTTAGAAGAGTGATGGGCTTGTAGGATGCATACTGATGTGGGGCCTTACCCTCCTTATGAATGAGGACAAAAGTAGCTGTCCTTGGGTCCCGGGGCAGGCTCCCCGTCCCCCTGATCTTGTATAACATTTTACATATCTGTTCCTCCACTGGTCTCCCCACACACCTATAGAATTCAGGATGTAAACCGTTTGGCCCAGGTGCCCTCCCGCTCTAAAGCTGGTGTATTGCTTCTTGCATTTCCTAAACACCGATTGCCCTGTACAGTGCTATTTGGTTGTCCCAGTCAAACACTGGGACTGGCAGATCTCTCACAAATTTCCTTGAGGTCCTCTCTCTGTGTTTTGGTCCTAGGACGGTGTAATTCTGCGAGATGGGCCGCAAAGGCCTGTGACATTTCTTCCGTCGTATGTACCACCACCCCTTCACTATTAAACGATTGGTGTACCAACCCCTCCCTTCCTCATGCCTCACCAACCATGGGATCTCCAACCAGTAGCTCGTGAGCTACTGTAGCTCTCCAGCTACCTCTGAGTAGCTCACCTGTGTGCAGCCCAGCTTATTAAATTAGAAAGCTTTTGCTTGGTTGAATTAATATACATATAACAACATTGAAATAATACAGCACTAATAATATTAGAAGCTCTCAATGTGTTTCATTGAACATAAGTAGCTCTCAGTACGGAAAAGGTTGGAGACCCCATTTGGCAGCTTTGTTCCCAGCCTCATCTAGTTTATGTTCTTTTGACCAAAATTGAGCCTTGCCTCTTCCTGCACAAATCCCTTGTACTTGCCCCTGGCCATTGTAATACAGTGTAGTAGCTCAGGACAAGGGTGAGGGTAAACTCCTGTTCCTGTTCTATAATTTAGTTACCTCTCTCAATTGTTTCTTCCATTTCCCTATTATGCGGGATATCAGATTTCCCCTGATCACGGCCTTATAGGCTTCCCACGTCACCACCTCAAACTTCACTAACCCCACATTCTCCTTGAAGTATGATTCTCTACTAATCCTCAGTAACCTTCTAGTATTCCAGCCGCCCAGCTCTAGTTTCCATTTTACTGCTCCTGGGGAGCCTGCCACCCCAGGCATGTATAAATCAGAGAGCGGTCTGAAATGTCCCTTGACAAGTAGCTAGTATCTCAGTCTCTCTCGCTTATGTTTTTCGAGAACTAGAAAGTAGTAAAGTCTGGACATAGAACCAGCCGAACCCATGGCGTATGAATACTGTCGCTCCATGTGATGCGAGTCTCTCTAAAAATTGATTAGCCACAGGGCACTACAAATGTATGCAAACGTGTCTCCCACCCAGGTTGCTGATTCCCCCCTATAGGACTGTCCAACTCCACTTTCATGGTGAGGTTGAGATCCATTCTATAACTGACGTAGCATTTGGAACCTGCACCAACCTTTTCCCCATCTTCTGGAGCATTTGGGATTGAAGCCCAAATGGGAAATACCATGAGGCCATTATCATTTAATCCCCATTCCAATCTCCCAGAAGCACTGCATAACACCCTCCTGGGTCAACCAAAGTCCTGCAGGCTTTAATCGGGAACAATCTCATAACCAATATGCCCAACCCCCTGGATCCTGTTGTGAACCCAGAGTGCACCTGAACCTCTTCCCAGGAAGGCACAGTTATTTCCCACTAAATGGGTCTCCTGCAACAGGAGAATATCCTGGCTGTGTCTAACTAGAAAACTGGACACTACCCCTCTCTTCAATTTCGTCACTAAGCCATTAGTATTCCAGAAGAGTAGTGTGAGTCTTTGCCGCCGGGTGTCAGAACCCGTTCCCATACTTATCCTTGAAGGTGATGTGTGGCCCTCAGGTTGTCCTGTTCCCGTCCCACATGTGTGTCTGCTGAAGTATCAAATCCCCCTTAAAAAGCTCCCCCACCCTACTGCCCCAGGGTACGAGTGTGGAACTAGCCCTTCCCCAATTCCGTGCTCCCGAACTCAACATCAAACCTAATAAGGTTTACAAGCTCACCCGTCTCAATCCCCTACTTCAGGAGGGTGCACTGACTTCTCCGGGCCCTGAATATGGCATCCAGTCCCAGCACGGTTCTTGCCTTTAATTACTGCGGCTCCTGACCCTTTTTTCAATCGCTATGAACCTCACCATCGTCTTGAGTCTTGTCTCTGGCCCCCTGTGAGTCGGTGCGCTGGTCCTCTGCTGTTGAGGACTTTCGAGGGATCCCCTCTCTTGTTTTCCAAGCTGAACGCCAGCCCTCCAGCGAGTCCTAAGTCTCTTTGAGGAGAACAACAGAACTAGGACTTCCCATTATCAAGGGTTCTCAGTTTTGCTAGAAATTGCATTGAGTTTTGCAGATTGCATATCAAGAGTTCCTGCTTGACCTTATCAAACGATCACCTTTTGTGTGAAATCCATGAATGCCTTGACCGTTTTATTTTCAAGTGCAGTGGGCCTTGATGCTTTGGAGAACGGCATCACAGTCCGTGAAGTTCAGGAAGCTGGCTTTTACCAGTCTCGTGCCAGGTTTAAACAGTACCCCAGGCACTCGGTGTGCTCTTTCTACCGCGTAGTGTGGGGATAGTTTGCCAGTATTCACCATTCATGTCAAAAAGTGCAAATTTTTCCACGTTCATATTTGCTTCTTTCTTGGGTATCCCCACAAATCTCACATTATTGCGATGGATCTGCCCTCTGTGTCCTCTGCCCTGGCATGCAGCTGCTGAGTGGTTTCCTTAAGGTGGTGAACTTCTGCACTGAGTGTCTTAATGGAGGCAGTGTGGTCACAGAGGGATGCTTAGGCTGTAGATACCCATTTTTCGATTTTCCTCATATCAACCCAGATCAGGGTGACATCCGCTGCCACCATATCTATTTTGGTTTCGAGGGCGGCCCTGCATTCTTTAAAAGCCTGCAGTAGCTCTTTGAACGTTGGGCCATGATCATGGATATCTGCATCCTCTGCCGCTTGTGGATGGTCACCATTGCCAGCCCCAGTGATGTTCCTAAAGGTTTATTCATCAAGGACGTTCAAGTGCACCATTTTATTACCCTTATCTTGATCCATGGCAGCAAGACTATACCTTATTTCCGTGGACTGGGCCTTGAGCTCAATGGCAACTCACAAGGGCTAGGTTAGTCTTCCCCTAGCTGTATTATAGGGGATGGGTGGCAGGGGGGGGCAGGGGGGGGGGTCGCAGCAAACACACACTAACAACAGTCCGTACCCCCTCAGGACTCACCCAGCACCCACTGCTGTGCCCCCAATGTCAATGCCTTGAAGGGGTGAAGTGCACCCAACCCGGCAGGAGCACTACAGCTGGCTTTCTTGCCTTGTGGCCAAAGTCTTCCAGTTTCAATGTGGGCCTTTTCGGCTCCCTCCTGGCACTCCAAACCCCTATGATGGTCTTGTGAGAAGGGGAGGTGGGAAACATCCCCGCTAGGACACCTCAGCTTGGGGAGATCTTCTTGTTGCCCGCTGGTGCCCCCACGTCCTACCGGACCCACTGTTAGCATCTGGTCGCCATCTTGGATACTTGGCCTGCCAGGACTCCCAGTGAAAACTTTATAATTGAGCTGCTCCTCTTCACCTTGCTGTTCTTCGCCTTCTGCGACCGCCCGGTGCTGACAGCGGCCCCAGGGACACTGGATAAGTGCCGCAGACAATCATCGGTGCAACCTTACATATCAGGCACTATGTTTCCTCGGCATCCTGGCTACGACTCTTATTTCCCAATTTTTTAACCTGTCTTTTGTTTTTTTTTCCTTTCCTAGGTGCAGGCGGAACAGAGCTGGAGGAGTATGATGGACCTCCTCATGTAAATCCGTCACACACAGACATCGATGAAACTAGTGTCAACCATTGATTTCTTCTTATACAATGACATATTTCCGAAGTGTACATTAACAATCTGCATCTTGTTTTCCTTATTTTATTACAATTTTATTGTATTTATGTCTGTGTTATTTGTGTAGTGCAAATCCAGCTAAAGACAGAGGAGCGCGGTACAGGGTCAAAGGCAAGCATAAAGTTAATGAGTGATAGGAAAGGTAAAACCGGTTTGAATTGAAACAGCATTTCTAAAGCGCGTGGTTACCCGAGGGCATCCCAGCGCTAGTGGATTGTTAATGCGTTGTGATGCAGTGTTTTTGAAAGAAGTGAATCTTAAACACTTTTCTAAATTGGAGTAGCATTGAGGCAGTGGTGTCCAGATACTCTGGGGCATATTATCAACGGCCAGCGATAATTATCGCTGGCCGTGCTTAGCGACAGATTCCCTATAGCAGGCTAGCTCTGGAATTTATCGCCCTGGTAGCGCGTTATTAACAACGCGCTTCTCCAGGGCGATAAAAATTCCAGAGATAGCGAGGTTATCGCCGTTTTGCAGGGAACATCGCTGGTTTTCCAGCGATGTTCCCTGCAAAACGGCGATAACCTTGCTGGATACGACCCTGTGGTCGTATCAGCAGAATCCACCCCCTATGTTAGGGATGGCTAAGTCAGGATTTTAGCAGACGTTAGATTTTGGCGAAAACGGCCGTTTTCGCCGAAATCTAACCTCTGCTAAAATCATGTGGGCTGCCTTGTAAATATCGCGATGTGAACATCAGCGATATTTGCAACGTAGTCCATCCGGGGTACGCCCAGTAACGCCCACTTTGCATCTCATTAGAGATGCAAAGATGGGCGTTGGGAAAAAGGGCGATAATGCAAGGATTCACGCGATAGCGTGACCTTGCTGATTAGGCGATAAAATTATCGCCGCTTTTCGTCCGAAAACAGATGCAAAAGCGGCGATAATTGTTTATCGCCTCGTTGCTAATATGCCCCTCTGTACTTAGAGGGAAAAGGTCTTTTGCCTTGTTTTTTTTTTTTCTTTTTACACTTCTTAGTCTCCACTCTGATGGTGTTGTGGCTGTGCTGAGAGCCGCCAGAGGTGGTGTGCTTGTTTGCAAGATAAGTCCGGATGATGGTTGTGATAATTATGTAAATGATCCAGCTGGTTTTGAAGATGGTACATGCCGTCAAGGAGGAGCAATGGAGTACCAGCAGGATGAGTGTGAAATTATATTTCTTCAGGTCCTGGATGAGATGTGCTCTGGTAAGTAGGATGCCGTAAGGGATACCAGTGTGGAATCTAGGGGGCCACATAACTGGGTGTTACCACCAACCAGATGTGAGAGTACGAAGGCTTCAACTGTAGTTCTGAAGTTGCTTTCTGGAAGAAATAGTTTGACTTTCTTAACAAGACAGAGCTGGCGCCAGGCCATCTTTATATGTTGCAGTGTGTTCCATGAGTGAGAACGCGTCCAGGGTGAATCCAAGTGGCATGGCATTTGGTGAAAGTTAGCGTTTGAAGCTGTCCAGGTTCATGGCATTGAGCCATATTTGTACTTTTTCTTGCTTGTTATTGGCAAGTAACAGGAAGGGTGTCTTGCTTGCTTTGAACTTCAGGTAGGTGCTGGACATCCACGTTTGGATAATGTGCAGCCAATGTTTGAAGCAGTGAATGTCTGATGCAGATGAGACTTTCAAGTACAGTTGTATATTATCAGCATATTGGTGACTCTTGATACGGTTATCTATGTATGGAGCACAAGAGAGCTCCAGGTAGATGTTGAAGACAACAGGAGTCAGTATGGAACCCTGGGGTACTCTGTCAGTGCTGAAAGTCTTTTGGGACCTGGAGTTCCCATTTGAACAAACTGGTGTCAGTTGTAAAGGTAGGAGGAGAACCAGTGAAGGACATTGCAAGTGAATCCTATTCGAGATGAGGTATACATTTAGCTGCATACATCAAAATAGCTGTTTTTTGGCCTCATATAATTTGCTGTGAAAGGCAAGTATTTTTTTTTTAAAAAGTGTTCAAAAAAGTATTTTAAAAAAGAGGTATTTACTTTTTCTTTAATTACACTAACGGAAGACCTTGGTTTCTCATCATTACATATGTCTCTTGCAAATACTTTTACAATTTCTAGGCATGCTCTCATTAATTGATACCATATACTAGTTTTCCAACACTTGTGCACATGTGATAATCAATACCATTTCTAATCATGGAAACTGAATAGTCAAACGATTTCTCACACCTAGCAGTTTTTTCCAGAATTTAATTCTCCTGTAGGAAATGACTTTATTGGGAGGTATATTTTTTTAGCTATGTACGTCAAAATAACTGGTACCTTGTCCTCATATACTTATGTGGGGGGAGGTAAGATTCCTTCAACTTCTCAATTTATGAATAACTATATAAGACAGCACCATGATAAATTATGTGGTTAGACTGCTACTCCATATACCTGTTCATATTCAAACTATTAACAATAACCATTTCTAAATAACATTTCTAAGTAACAATCTCCAACCAGCTGAATATTGAACACATGTTGCAAAATAAAAATTTTCTGCCATTTAGACAGACTTATTATTTTAGATTTCAACAGATTTGCAGTTTTGTTGAACATTTGATTACTTAATTACCTTTGCATACCTACAGGGTTAGGTTGGGCATAATATCAACTCTATACAATAACAAGTTCATCTGAACTTTTGCAATTGTCTGGGAAACATTCTTACTTCACTTATAGAGTTTGGAAGTTCTGATAAATATATTGTACATTGAGTGCTTGGATTAAGATAACCAGATGTCCCAGATTAGCCTGGACTGTCCAGTTTTTTCAGGAATTATCCCAGTGTTCCGACACTTTTTGCAAAAAGAAAAACGTGATTTTTAAAAGGTTTTGGTGATTATGTGCATTGGTCACAGTGGCATGCAGGTTCATGTTTCCACAAACCCTCTCTTCGCACCAGGGACAAAGTGTACTTGTTTATGGTTCAAATCTTTTTATTGCCATTTTCACAGGAAAATAGCAACAATTAGAGCAACATAGCGCTCTGCGCATGTAAAATATTGCATTATCAAAAGCAGAGAAAAAGATAAGTCTCCAACCCAACAGGAATCCTCCCCAGCCCCACCCTTCCTAGTACTCATGCAATGAAATATAATAGATATGATACCGCAGCCCCCACTAAATTCTTATTTAGCTGGAATCTCCCTGTGTCTCGGCGGGGGTAATGTCGGTCAGACAGAGTAGATGTAGATATTTGGTACAGGTAAGTTCCCAAAATTCCATCGAGAGTAGCATTATGAATGGGCGCCATAATTCTCTGAATGAGGCACTCTGTGTGTAAGGAAGCGGGTGATCTTTTCCATCCTCAGTATGTGCAAAAAGCGGTGGAGCCACCCCTGGTATGCTGGAGTACATTCTGTAACCCAGTGCATTAATATGTTCTGGAGTGAGGCTCCAAATGCTAGCCCTGTCTTCCCCTGCAGGATTTTAATAGGTATTTGAGAGGGTTAGGTAGTCCTAGAATCGTGTAGGCAGGGAATCTGGGGAGTTATATATCCAGATATGAATCGATATCGTCTATGATCTTAGTCCAGTACTCTGCTAATTTGGGACATTCCCACAGCAAGTGCAGTAATGTGCCTGGGAAGCCGCAGCCACTCCAGCTGTCCGGGCTTCGTTCTGGGTTCCGTCTATGGGGACGCACCGGTGTAAGGTACCAATATGTGACTATCTTTACAGGCGTTTCTATACTAGCTGCATTGCATGCCCTGTGTCTCGCTTTATAATACACCTCCCCCTATTCCTCAGTGCCAATGATCTTCCCAGTTCTGTCTCCCACCTCCTCTGGCCTGCATTTGAGTGCGGGAGGCAGGTTGATGTAATATGCTGTATAGTTCAGAAATGAGTCGTTAATCCGAGGTTTTGGTCACTAGCCACTTCTCGAAAGGTGTTAGGCCTCTTTGGGCCCCTGAGCGATAGGGCGGGTGCATCAGCCAGTGTCACACCTGCAGATAGTGCAATCTCTCACATTCTTGCAACGCGTAGTCAAGCGGAGTTGGGCAAACAACAATATCCCCTCCTCGTCGAATTAGTGGCCCACCGAGCGACACTTAGCACGATGTCATGGTGCGAATGCCACTTGATCCATATCCAGAAGAAAGTCAGCATTATCCAAGATATAATCTCTTCAATGCTGATTGGACATTCTAAAGAGGCTGCCTGCTCAGGAGAGAAACATGTTGTGTTTGCTTCTCGGAGATATGAGACGGGGCCTTCCGGTTCAAGAGTTTGCCCCCGTTCTCTATAGAAACCTCGAAAGGAAAACGGAATACGACTGTCTTGAACTATTTCAGTGCCATCTGAAGCCCGAAGAGAATGTACTCCCGCTTCTTGTCTTTGCACGCACAATCTGTTAGCCTAAAGTCTACCACATGTGTCTCCTCTCACATAAAGTGAATGCCGGAGCCGTAATGCATATTCAGCCTTATCAAGGTCAAGGCCTGCCAACTGGGAGCAAGCTGCCTCCAATTGGCACCATACCCTCAGAGCCCCTGTGCATTGATGGATGCGTCCTAATTCTTTTACTTGTTGGGAGAGGCGATCTCTTTTCTTTATGGAGCTTGTTATCTGCAGCAGAGACAGCTAATAATTCCCCCCTGATTACAGCTTTTAGGGCCTCCCAAAGTGTGGTGAGGATGCTGCTCGGTGTGTCACTGAATTCTAGAAAGTGGGCTATAACTTTATGTAACTGAGTCATTACCTCAGGCCTGTGTAGAATGTTTTCCCGCATCCTACACTTTTGGGTAGGATGAGTTACTGGTGGAGTGCAATGGTAATGGACACTGCAGAATGGTCCGACAGGGTACGTGGTTCTCCAATGGTGTAGACAGATTGTGTAAGTCTTTCGTCCCTACAAAGTATTCCAGCCGGGGGTATCTTTTATGAGCATGGGAATAAAAGGTGTGATCCTGTGTGAGGTTGGTGTTTCTGCCAAAGGTCCCTTAGACCAACCTCTTGAAGCCATTGTTTACCTTTTTGTTAGGGCCGCAGTGTTATCATACCCCTGAGCTGGTCTGTCTAGCTCGTCGTTAAATACAAAGTGTACTTGTTTCAGGTGGCTCCTGCTATGCTGCCTGGCTTCATTCTTGCAGCACAGCAGGATTTATTGATGGGTGAATCAGCATCTGCTGAGCCAATCATCCAAGGTCAGGATCAAAATTATGTCTTTGAAACTCATCACAGCCTTGTGGATGATACACTAATCATCCTAAAACTTCAAATCCCAAACCTATCTAGATTCATGTGCCATTCGTCAATATCTTCTGGCCGTACACCACTGGATGCAAGCAACGTACCTCAAACTAAACATATCAAAAAGCACATGGGCAATGGATGGCATACCATCTGTCCACCCTCTGGCCTAAAGCATTTGGCCCACCTCCTGAGCCATCACTCAAAGTTTACAAGTTGGCAAGGTCATGGATTTAAACATGCCCCTGATCCATCAAGTGTTCAAAATCACAAAAGGATGCATTTATATGACGGGACGCCTACGTCGAATCTTCCCTTTCTAAGGATTTCACCAAAAGGTTCATGACACCATACAACTAGAACTTTCTTGTTTGTATTGCATCAATGGCATGTACCTAGGAGCACCTGACTGAGTGTTATAGAAGCTGCTAGGAATCCAAAATATAGCTGCATGAAAACACTTTAAGCTCAGTATTAGATCCCGCCTCTGATCTGCTCTTCAGTCACTACACTGGCTCCTATATGAAAAGGCATCAACTTCAAAGCAATGTGTGTAGCAGATCCTACCATTCATGGCTCAGGACCCAGATTTCTTTAGCAAAAAATCTGGACCTACTATCAAATACGTTTACTTTACTCCAGGTTTGCTCTTATCTCTACCTGCCTTCAACAAATCTCAAACTCCTCAGATCAAATGAGGACGATATGGAACTCAGCACCTGCAATAATAAGAGTAATATGCAAGCATCTTGAATTACAGAGCGCATTAAAAACTTGATCCTTCCCATGTTCGTAACTACAATGTTGTAATAAGCTCCTTAATTTGCAGGTATTCACATGTGCAAAGCGTATTTTCTCATACTATTCCTTGATACTTAAGCATGATGATGCACCATCTTTAGAGCACATCTCCAAACATTCTGCACCAGTATTGATGGCAGTAGAAGGGACTTGGAAGCATGGAGACACCATATTGGTTGGCGTTCTAGCTGCTCATTTCTTCCTGCATCATAAAATGGAGCCTGGGCGTGGCTACGCAGTTGAGGTGACCTACTGCTACCGTGCGCTTCGTGGGGGGACTAATTGCTAAGTTATCTGCCACAATATTGAGTGTTGATTTTTGTATTCATAACAAACTTGATTGGATTTCTTGCTTGAAAATGGCCCGGAGGATCAAGTATGGATACAGTAGATCTCTGAATAAATGGCACAGCATTATTCCCATTAGGAAACCAAGAATTAATAAATACAATATGAAAAGAATTCAATAATAAAACATAAACATGTGCGCATTAACCTTCCAGTGCCTCCCCCGCCCACCTAACTCACTGCCCACAGCCCGATATATGTATACGTTAGGAAACATGAGAGTCTGAGCAGGTGTCCTGACCATAGTGTCGTACTTCAGCATCAAGTTGCGATTCAGCAGTGTGTACAGGCTCTAGAATCAAGCCACGGTAGTGAGCCCAATGCTGCCAGATTTTGGGATGTTTTTGCAGGGCACCCCCTTCCCGGAAACACCACAACCTCAAGGCCCATACAGAAGTCCATACCTTTCTTCCATATGCCCAGCAAAGGCGGATTTGCATCTTTCCAGTGACGGGCAGTGTCTTGTTTAGCAAGGGTAAGACCAAGGAATAACAAATGTCATTTGTATCTATTACCGCCTATCCCTTCAGTGCTATGTAGCAGAAGTAGTTTTGGGGTCTGTGGGATGTCCCAAGCAAGATCCTTGGCCAATCACCCCACCACGCCTCTCCAAAATAGGGCCAGGGCTCTACATTCCCAAACTGTGTGAAGGAAGGTGCCGTCCTCTGATTTGCATATGGCTAGGTCCAAACTGGGGTGGCGTAGTGGGCAAAAGAACGATGGATTTAACCCAGATCTCCTGACTGGGGGAGAATGTTTGAATCATTCAGCATTCCGTCCATCATTTGTTGCAGTTACACTTTTTGCCCTAAGTGGGACGGGTATGCCCAGACGTGGGTCCCTTGCTCACTGTGCCACTGGATTCAAGCTAGCCTGGCTGATGAAGGGTGACATACCCCGAAACCGGTCCCAGGATGCTGGTTTCCGGTCCAGGGAGGACCTGGCTTGGCAGTTCGGTCTGGACTGTTCCCATGAGGCGCAGGGTCAAGACTGATTTGCACATGGCTGGGTCCAAACTGCGGTGGCGTAGTGGGCAAAAGAACGATGGATTTAACCCAGATCTCTTGACTGGGGGAGAATGTTTGAATCGTTCAGCATTCCGTCCATTATTTGTTGCAGTTACACTTTTCGCCCTAAGTGTGGACGGGTATGTCCAGACGTGGGTCCCTTGCTCACTGTGCCACTGGATTCAAGCTAGCCTGGCTGATGAAGGGTGACATACCCCGAAACCGGTCCCAGGATGCTTGTTTCCGGTCCAGGGAGGACCTGGCCTGGCAGTTCGGTCTGGACTGTTCCCAGGAGGCGCAGGGTCAAGACTGATTTGCATATGGCTGGGTCCAAACTGGGGTGGCGTAGTGGGCAAAAGAACGATGGATTTAACCCAGATCTCTTGACTGGGGGAGAATGTTTGAATCATTCAGCATTCCGTCCATTATTTGTTGCAGTTACACAGTCCTCTGATTCACATCACAAGCATCTAGGGGATATAATAAGGCCCATACGCCACAACCGGTGTCTAATGAAGTAGACTTGATGGAGCAATTTAAGCTTAATTAAACACAGGCAAGAGGAGATCGCTGCCCCGGGAGGGGACCCGAAAGCCTACGCCCATTCATCATCGTCCAGATTCCCAGATCCCTCTGCGAAGCCACCCGGAGGGCATATAATTAGTAGTGTTATTTGTAACTAGGGATTTGTAAATCTTTGATATTTTGTGGCTGCCTAGATCGCCCATAAGTTGTTTCCCCTCCTGTGGGTTAAAGTCAGGTAGGGCCGAGAGAGTACTGATGTATGGGGTCAGGTCATGGCGCAACTGCAAGTATTTATAGAATTGGCTGCGTGGCATTGAAAATTCAGATTGGAGTTTTTAAAACGATTTAAAAACAAGGCCCCACATCACATCACCCAGGGTGGATTTGCCAATTTGATCCCACCCCTGAAAGCCTTGTAGCCCCGCAACATGGGGGATAAGGTTGTTCGGCCACAGCGGAGTCTCTCACGTTAGACGCCCCCACCACCCCATCCTACGAAGGAACTGCCTCCACGCTAGGACCACTACTCTAATAGCTGGAGAAAGGAAACCGACATCTGATCTGCTACAAAGGAACTTGATCATAGACGATTCGCACATCACCCATCGCATATGGTTGAACGTCTCTGGGGCAATACCACTATTCATTGATTACTTGCAAATGTGCAGCCGTGTGATATGATAGAATATCCGTGGCTGCGATACCTTCACAATAAGTGGATTGGAAGCAGGTGTGTAGCGCCACTCGAGAAGCACCCCTCCCCCCCATAAAAAACTGACCCAGTACCGCGTTGATCTGTCGGAAACAGGTAAGGGGAACCAGAAAAGGGTAGTTCTGCAATTGGTATAGAAGGCGAGGTAGGGAAATCCTTTTGAAGATAGCAGAGCGGCCATAGAGTGATAGAGGTAAATGAGACCAGGCTCTAACCTCAGTCTTAACATGTTCCGTCAGTGGGGCCAAATTACGATCCGAAGAAACCGCCGGGCTGCGCGCCAGAAACACATTGGAAGACTTCTGCTAGTACGGACAGACCCGCAGCCCATGTATTGTTGCTTGGTGACCCCCTCAACGGCAATAAAACCGACTTGCTGACACTCATATACAACCCCGATGTCTCCCTGAACACCTGCATTATCCTCAGGATCCGAACCCCAGAGGTAGCTGGGTCTGTGATGAAGAACAAGACATGGTCAGCATACAGTGCGATACAGTCTGTCACTTCCCTGGACCATTCAATGCCCCGGACCTGGGCGTCTACTCTCACTCAGGCCAACAGCGGTTCCTTGGCTAGGGCAAACCAAAGGTGGGACAGGGGGCATCCCTGTCTTGTGCCACGGCGGATAGGGAATGGGTCCGAAGCCGTGCCCACCACACGAACCAAGGCAGTTAAGTCGGGATATAGTAGTCAAATATAGAAGAGAAATCTTGAACCCATGTTGAGACGCCAGAGGAGCGCAAACAGATGGGTCCAGCTGACAGAATTGAATGTTTTATTGATATCCACTAATAGTAGAGATACGGGGCGCTCTTAACGGTCCACTAGAGCTATAACATTGTGGGCACGGCGGATATTGTGGCGGGTAGCACGGTGAGGCATAAAGCCGCCTGGTCTGGGTGGACCGGGTCTGTCATATGGGGCATTAGTCTGTTGGCCAAGGCCTTGGCCAGCAGCTGGGCCTCTACGTTTAAAAGGGAGATTGGGTGGTATGAGGAGTGGGCTTCTGTAGGATGACCCGGATTTGGGAACACTACTATCTCTGCTTATCAGCAATCCGGGGCCATGTGCGTCTCCTTGAGTGCTGTTTGAATCGCACCCAGATAATATACCCCCAGTATATAGCCATGCATGTACTGAGGAATTGGCTAGGGAACCCATTGGGCCGGGGGCCTTTCCAGAGCGTAGCCCTGCCAGAGCAGTAGTCAATTCTTTGACTGTTAAGGGTTCATCAAGCTGTGCTCTGGCTGCCGCTGAGAGAAAATTCAGAGGCAGGGCATCCAGGAATTCTGAGACTTGTGTGGCCGTTAAGACCTCTCTATCTGCATATAAGATCTGATAATAGCCAGCAAAACTGCTACTCACTGCACTCGGATTGGTGAGCAGTGTCCCCTGATCATCCCTTATGACGGGAACCTGTACTGTCATCAAGGCATTTTGACAATCTATGTAACATTAGTGGCGGCTGGCAGGGAACGGGGGTGGTAGGGGCGGGGAGGGAGGAGAGTTGAGGAAAAAAAAGCAACAAAAAAATACTTACCTTTCCGACGCCGTCGTCTCTCCGTCATTTCTTCTCTTGCTGATAAGTCCGGAACCAGTTTAGGTTCTAGGTGCATGGAAAGGGAGGCTGAAGAAGAGGAGGGAGAAGGAAATTTCCCATTTAAGGGTAGGGGACAGAATGCCAAAGGAACAGTTGCAAACTGTCAGGAGCTCAATATGAATCTGGAGAGAGTCCATTCATCAGAAGCGTTTTCGGGTTGGCTTTGAAAGTCTGTAGAGTTGGGGTGTTTTTTCATGAGAAGAAAAGTTCATTCCATAGTTCAATACCTGCTCGGGTCAGTTGTCTCCCTACAAGCTGTCCATAGTGTGCAGAGAAGTTCAGGCTCTCTTGGCCAACAGAGATCGGGACCGGCTACTACTCATGTTATGAGAACAGAGGCCTTTGCACCATCCTAGATCTATGCCCTCTGAACTTCTTCCTCTGGAAGGACAAGTTCAAAATGCTCACCCTGTCTCAAGTTCGTTTTCCCCTTGGACCCAGGAGACTGGATGGTGGCATTGGATCCGCAGCATTCCTAGTTCCACATTCCAGTCCTGCAGTTCCACAGGCATTATCTGTGGTTTCAGGTAGGTCAAGAGCACTGCTCTTCGTGCTCCCATTTGGCCTTACTAGTGCACTTCAGGTGTTCACAAAGGGGATGACTGTGGTTGCAGCCCATCCGTGGAGGTTTGGAATACCAGTCTTCCCATACTTCAATGACTGGCTACTGAAAGCCGGCTCACCTAAAATAGTAATAGACCAGCTCCAGACGACGCCCGACCTGTTGACATCATTGGATGCAGCTTTAAGACTTCTTGGCCTCCTGCATCTTGCTAATGGATCATGCCAGGAGGCGCATACCGGCACATCAATGGGGTCTGAAGTCTCAGTTGGCTCAGCACCAAGGAAACATTTCAGATTCCATCCAGGTGTGAAAAGTGACTGAAAAAGATCTGCAGTGGGGGCTTTTGTTCCACAATTGGACTAACGTCAGACCCTTCTCCCTTCCCCACCCAGACATAATGGTTGTGGCGGATGCATCTTTCATGGGTTGAGGAGGTAATCTGGGAGAGGTGGAAATCAGAGGACTCTGCTCTCCAGCAGAGAACTGTCTCTACATCAACTTGAAGTTGTGTGCAATTCGCTTGGCAGTGAAAGCGTTCCTCCCGACAATCAAGGGGGAACAAGTTCAAATGCTCATAGGCAACAAAGCAGTCATGTGGTACTGCAACAAACAGGGTGGTATGGGGTTGAGGGTCCTGTGCCGGGAGGCTGTAGTAGGTCTTTGGAAATGGCTAAACAGACAAGGCATTTTGCTGGTTGCCCAGCACCTGGCAAGATCTTCAAACCCCAGGGCAGGCAAACTCATCTCATGTTGCCTAGCAGATCGCAAATGGCAGTTACACTTGGAGATGGCATTGGGCATCTTTGAGCAATAGGAAGAACCCTGGCTTGATCTATTCACCTCCACAGAGAATGCACCATGTCCAAACTTGTTAGACCTGGCACCATTGGCGTGGGTCTCCCTTCCATCTTTCGCTTTTGTCTCCTCTGTGTTTGCTGGTGTTAGATGCTCTGGGCGCTGTGCCACTGCCATTCAGTGCTACAGCGCGAATGCTCCCTATTGTAAATTGACTGTATGAATTGGTATTCCCATAATTGGCTCATTTGATTTACCTGTTAGTCCCTAGTATAGTGCACCGTGCGTGCCCAGGGCTGGTAGACCGAATGCTGCTGGTGGGCCTGCAGCGCTGATTGCGCCACCCACAGAAGCAGCTTGTAAAGTGTGTCTCAGACCTGCCATGGCAGAGTGTGTGCGCAGTCCAGAACTGCCATTTTTGACTGTGAAGTAAACCCACTTCCCAGTCCCTCAACCTTCCCTTGGCATCATGTAAGTCACCCCTATGGCAGGTTGCATTGTATGTGAAAGGTAGGACCTGCCTTGGTCTGTGTGGCATGTTCTGATAGTGAATTACACTCCATTTCGTTTTTCACTATTGCAAGGCTATCTGTTCCCTTAGGCCAGAATGGGCAGTTTGATTATTACATCCTATAATCCTAGCTGACCCAAGGAACATGTTTGGAAAGTCGAATTTAGTATGCCTGAGCTCAGAATATTAAAGTACATCTTTTAGTGAGGATTATTTTTATATTCTGTGTTTGAAAATACCACTTTTAGAAAGTAGGTATTTTCTTGCCTAAGTCTTCCAGTGTGCTCTGCTGTTATGTGTATTGGCTGACTGGTCTTGGAGGGACAGGGCAGGCTGAGCCCGACCTGGATTGAATAGAGAGATCTGCAGTTGGAGTATGGGGAGGGGTGACCCTTTGATCTGAGCAGGGCTGTGCCTGGCAAGGTGAATGATGGCTCCACCTCCCACTGTGCGTCTGATGGCAGACCCCCTCTTCCTCAAAGGCAGGATGCAGCCTTATAAACAAAGTGCTCCAGGACCACACCAAACTGGTTCTGGCTGGGTTCAGTGACTTGTGACTTTTGAGAACAAAGACCTGTGGGGTATAAATATCTGTGCCAAAACCCCTACACGGTGTGTTACTTCTGGATGTCAAGACGAACCTCTGTCCATGTAACTAGAGGGAAAGGACTTTGAAACTTTCATCCATCTTGCTGAAGCAACTACCCAAGGGCCTGATTTGAGCTTGCCTCCTGCTGAAGTCTCAGGGACATTAGACTTCACCCATCAGCCTTCTGAATTCCTATTGAGGGGGATTCTACTCGCAGGTGAGGCTTCTGTTGAGAATTCCAGAGCCTCTGGGTCTACTGCGGGGAACGCGGGCTGAGAATCATCGCTATCGCTATTGTGGGCCGCTGCAGCTGAGGAGCTGTTGCCGCTGAGAGCCCGCATCTGTCTGGGCTACGAGAATCATCGCTATCGCTATTGTGGGCCGCTGCAGCCGAGGAGCTGTTGCCGCTGAGAGCCCGCATCTGTCTGTGCTACGAGAATCATCGCTATCGCTATTGTGGGCCGCTGCAGCCGAGGAGCTGTTGCCGCAGAGAGCCCGCATCTGTCTGTGCTACGAGAATCATCACTATCGCGGGCCGCTGCAGCTGAGGAGCTGTTGCCGCTGAGAGCCCGCATTTGCCTGTGCTACGAGAATCATCGCCATCGCTGTTGTGGGCCGCTGCAGCTGAGGATCTGTTGTCGCTGAGAGCCCGCATTTGTCTGTGCTACGAGAATCATCGCAATCGCTATTGTGGGCCGCTGCAGCTGAGGAGCTGTTGCCGCTGAAAGCCCGCATTTGCCTGTACTACGAGAATCATCGCTATCGCTATTGTGGGCCGCAGCAGCAGAGGAGCTGTTGCCGCTGAGAGCCCGCCTTTAATCACCGTCTCAGGATCATCGTGAGTGCACGCCGTGGACCGCTGCAGCTGGGAGCTGTGGCCGCTGCGAGTCCGCCTGTCATCATCGCGGCTTCCTCCCGAAGCAGCGTGCCGTGCCCCTTTAAACCTCAGGTACATTGTGCATCACCGGGTCGTGTAGACCCCGGCCTCGAACTAAGGTCGTTTCACACGCTTTTGAGTGCTCTTATAGCCTTTTAAGTGAACCTATATTTACGTGCGTTGTGGCTTCTTGATCGTCTTTGAGCCTTGTGTTAAGCTTATATAAAGATACTCATTTTTCTATAGCTACTTGTGTGGTGTCCCTTTGTGGTGTCTTCACTGCGTTATTGTGTATGGTCATAAATGCTTCACACACTGCCTCCGAGATAGGCCTGTCTGCTCGTGCTACGTTACCACAGGGTTGAGCAGCGGTTATCAAAGGGTGTAGCCCCCTTACTCTGACTTAGGAAGAAGGGTCCCTACTTGGACATTGGCCCCAGCCACTGCCAACTAGAGATCCCCATTTCTAACAAAGCTTAAGCGGTTCTCCATCAGAGACACCTTTCGTGTGGACTGCAGCTTGGGACTCCTGTATGTCTTTCCGCCTCTACCTCTTCTGACCAGAGTATTGAAAAAGATCACGAAAGACCAGGCCCAAGTCTTCCTAGTGGCTCCTGACTAGGTGAGTAGAATGTGGTATCTGGAACTTCTCGCCATGAGTATATGTCCTCTGATTTGCCTACCTCTTCGGGAGGGCCTCCTGTTGCAGCAGCAGGGCCAGGTCCTGCACCCGCTCTTACGCAGCCTACACCTCCAAGCATGAAAATTGTGCAGCAACAGTTGATGGCTTTCGGTCTTCCTCCCGAAGTGGTTGGTGTCATCCTAGCAGCCCAGCGTCCCACCACCAAAACTGTGCATGCAGGATACTGGAAGAAATTGTGGGTTGGTGTTCCTCACATAACGTTCAACCTCTACAGGCAAAGTTGTCTGATATTTTATTGTTCCGTCTCTCTACAGCCCAGCAAGGCCTTGTTATGGCAACCTTTAAGAGTTATCTTTCAGTTCTCTTGACCTTTCTGTGTTTGCCTGTTCAGCCATGCCTTTTTAAATTACCGTTTTTTTGAAAGGGCTGATCCACATGCTTGCGGCAACACTTTTTGTGATGTTGCAATGGGTCCTTAATTTGGTTCTCACCTACTTGATGTGCACTCGATTTGAACAATGCATAACTGTTCTCTCCAATAACTGACCATCAAGACCGCTTTCCTCATCGCCGTAACATCTGCCATGCAAGTGAGTGAACTGTCAGTACAGCAGCCATATACTTTGCCCTTCTTCACACTTCATTCTTCCCCAGACAAACTGGTGCGTCACACAAATGCGGCATTCATTCCAAAGATAATTACACTCTTCCATATAGGGCAATCCATCTTCTTGCCAACTTTCTACGCTCTACCTCATCCTTCCAAGGAGGAAGAACGGCTTCACCGCCTGGACCCTAAGAGGGCCCTTAGCTCCTATATAGATCGGACCAGAGATCATTGGCTAGACAACCAACTTTATGGCAAGTTCCCTGGGGAAAAGATCACTAGATGGATCACGTTATGCATTGCATTAGACTTTGGGGTAACCAAGAAGCAGCCTCCAGAAGGCTTGCATGCTCAAGCCACCATAGCAAAGGCTGCCTCATGGGCATTCATCCACACATTGACGAAGCACTATTATCCGGACAGCCGGGGAGGGGGGCTTAGCTCGATCTGTCCTGCAGGATTTCCAAATCTGAGCCCTTGCACACACCAAGCCTTCCAACAGGGGAGGCTCGGCTTTATTATCTATTGACAAGGTGAGGAATCTGCAGTTAGAGGTCTATCAGAAGAATTTATTGCTTATCTTTGGTAAAGACTTTTTGGTAGATGCTCAATCTAACTTCAGATTCATCACTGACCCTCCTCCTTCCCAGCCTGTGGAGTCAAAAAGTCTATTAAATAAGATCCCAATCAAGAGACATGAACATTGGTACATACTGATTTCTATGAGCCCCGAGTCCAATGGCACAGAGATCAGAAAGAAACCGATGAAGGTGCACAGAGGTGGCGCGGATATAGGGCGCCCTACGTCACATCTAGGGCATGGCAGACCTGACGCAGAGCCACACAACGCTTTTTGATGTGTAAGGAAACTGCTGTAATATTCTCCGGATCCAGCCTAGCCACTGGGGCAATACACAAGGTGAGGAACCTGCAGTTAGAGCCTCTACCAGAAAAGTTGTTACCAAAAGTAAGTAACTTGTTCGTTTGGTACCCTGAGCATATTTTTAATACTGATGCAATACATTTACTTATTAATGACCTTAAAGATAAAGGGAAGGTCAGAGATGTGGCGATAATTCTCATCCACTGAGGGGCCCAGGTTCTATTTTATAGGGACATATGCAGCCTTATGACATTGCAGTACAACTCCAATGTGGAAGTAAAGTCTATGCTTGTTCTTTGGCAATAGAGGACAGAATGGGGAATTCCAGATACGAAGAGGATATGGTGTCAGATATCGCCAAGAGAAGGTCTGCTTAAGAAATTATTGAAAAAAGTCAACATAGTTGTCGCTTTGGAATGGGTTTCGGATGTAAGAGCCCCTGCAATTTTATTTGACAGGTCTCCCCTGCTTTTGCAAATTTTGTTTGAGCTAAAAGAGTTCTTTAATTTGGACTATTTTGTTGGAAAAGAAGGAAAAAAGTTCCATGCATCTGGATTATCCGGTCCAACAGGGGAGGAGTTGTTGATTTGTGACAATTATTTTAAAACCTTTTTGGAGTCTGTTTTTAGCAGTTGATTTTGAACCCTTATTTTAAAGTATAGCCGATTTAAAGGAAAGTGTGGTTTGTTTGAGTCTTCAGATTCTTTCAGGTGATGGAACATCTTTTGAGGTTGAGATTCATGGAGAACCATTTAGTAATTTTGCTTTTGTTTGCAGTCTTTGACAAAGGAGCATAATCAGCAATGTCGTCTTTGAGAGAAGAGTTAACACCCTGATGGATATAAATTAACAATTTCAGTGGAGATTGAAAATGGAACTATTAAATGGTTAGTCCAGTCTATAGTGAGGGCGGTCAGTAGTTCCAATTAAGTCTGGTCTCACAATAATGAGGTTGGTAATAGAGTCCTAACCATATGTGGGTTTGAGAGACAAAGACTGTTAGCTGTGAGGAAGGAGACCAAGTTTGCAAGTGGTGGGTTCTTAAGTCTTGTTCCACCTAATGATTTCCTAGTGGGATAGTGTTAAATAGGAGAAAGATGTTAGAGGTCACAAGGGGTTTAAGCTCACTGGTAAATACAAACTTTCTACTGTGAATGGTGATTAATTATGGAGAGTTGGGGTATGGCTACGACGTGCTTCAGAATGGCCGCCTTCTGAAGGGGCTCTGCAGGCCAGGCTACATAATCCTCTACCATCTCCGCCCAGACACAAATTCCACCGATAAAACAACGAGCCGCCGTGTGTGATAACTGTCAGCACTGCGTGTGCGAAGTTTCGGCAGTGCAGCGAAGGTGGAATCAGCACAACTGACCGTGAGAAGCTGCGACTGGGCCAAACAGCCGAAAATGGCCGCTATGCACCCGGAGGCCTCGTAGAGGTGAAAACGCTGCTGTGTACCTGTGTGACGCCAAAGCACTTGCCCTTGCATATTGTAGCTGTCGGGGTGCCTGGAGACGATCGGTGGGCTGTGCTGTGTACCCCGTGCAACAGAAACCTGTATCCATCCGTGGCGGACCCAGACGGGTGGAGAGTGCACGCGAGCCCGCGGCACCTGAGACTGCAGCTGAGGCAGACGCGGGGGGACCGGCTGATCCTCCTGTGATACGCTGCGACTCAAGCTCGGAGCGGAGAAAAAAAGACTGGCGACGCCGGATGAAGAATCTGGAGCGGAGCTGAGCCACGTACGAGTGCAGTGAGTGGGGACGGGGTTTGCCTGGGTGCGGATCTGGGATGGGCCGCACCGTGTAGGCCTGGGCCCGGACTGGCATCTTGCGCCTGCTGGGGACCGGGCCGTGCGGTGCTGGGCCTGCGTGCGGCCGGCCCCGGGCCGAGCCTTGGAAGTGCTCTCCCACTGGGGCTGCCTCTGCCGAGACTGCTGAGCGGGAATTGGGGAGAGCCAGGGTGGGCCTGCACCGCACTGTCTGCTCCTCCCGCTCATAAGTGCGGGGTGGCGCATCCGGCTGAGTTGGAGCCCAAGGGACCTCCCCGTCCAGCCCGGTAGCCGACATAGAGCCCCCCCTACTGCCTCCGACCGCAGATAACCTGCCTCCTGCTTCATCCCTCCGATTTGCGGCATCTCAAGGCCCCCCTACACACATTTGTCGCGATGCACTGCTACAGCACCTCCGATAACCTGCGCATTGGTAGCGGTCAGCTCCTGGTTTAGGCTGGGTCGCGGGCGGTTGCGGCCCGTTCCACCTCTAGTGTTTTGGAGAGACCAAGGGGCCCAGCTGGACTACCTTGCGGACACGTTTTACGGCCTGCTGCCTTTATTGAGGCGGACCTTGGGCGGCCTCAGCCATCTTGTCCATTGTTCCTGAGTTGCATCGTGGGCTGGTGATTTCCGGCTGAGGTGGAGGCTCGGCGGGTCTCTTCCCTTTGTCCGGTAGCGGGAGCGTGCTTCCAGGCCTGCCCTATTACAATTGGGGTCCTGCCTCTCACTTCTCCCTCTTCTACGCTGAGGCGTGCCTTTCATTCTTAACGCCATGAAGTGGGACACTCTGCCGAAGCACCTAGAATAACCTGGTCACTGGGCGCACCTGGGCCATGGCAGCTCCTGCGTTGCAGAAGACCGTGAATTGCGCTAACTCGGACGACCCGGTGAACTTTGTGTGCCTGGCAGGGAGGACTTACGTTCACGTTGCTCGGCTCGATATCATGGGTAAGACAGACCCCAAGCAGCCAAAGATTCCCTTTGAGAGCAAACGTCAAACACGCACAACGGAGGCAAGCACTGAGCCGGACAATGCCCAGAGACATGCCCGAACAACCGGAAGAAGACATGCGCTCCATTTTGTTGGAAGTGCGTTCCAACCTTAAAACAATAGACAACAAAATAGATGCACTTACCTCCAGTCTGGACACTGTTAAAAAGCGGGTAGACACTCATGAAACACGCTTGGACGATCTGGAGAATAGGCTGTCAGACACTCAGGACTCTCAAGCGGAGTCTAGAACGCAAATATTGAGTATGGAAAAAATTCTTGCTGTGATCAAAGCTAAGAATGAAGATTTGGAGGCGCGTCCTGACGCAACAACTTACGAATTCTAGGCCTTCCGGAGTCTACAGCAATCCCAAAAATGGAACCCTTCATTGAGAGCCTGCTGCGTGAATTGTTCGGTCCAGTACTAACACAGGTCATGATTGTGGAGCGTGCTCACAGATCGCTGGGCCCCCGCTGGGGGCTCCGCCGCGCCCGATCATTGCAGGCCTTTTAAACTATGGGGACAGAGATGCTGTCCTTCGAGAGGCAAGAGCAAAAAGCCCCATTACCCATCAGGGAAACCTACTGTCATTCTTCCCGGACTACACTCCTACTGTTCAAGCCGCGCGCAGAGAATTTACACCAGCGAAACGCATTCTCCAAAGTGCCTCAATTCCGTATGCTATGCTGTATCCGGCTAAGTTAAAGGTCACCCATGATTGCCAATCTCACTTTTTTATGGACGCAAAGTCAGCTTTAAAATACACTAAGCATATATGCCCGCGGAAGTAGTCTCCTCGTGCCTCGCAGCAGTCTGTCCCTGAACTGAGCCCGAGTGATAATGACTGAAAGAGCAAAGTCTTTCTGCTTTTGATTGCACACCTGACTCTTACAGCACCTAGTTGATTGTACTGTTATGTTTCTTAAACAGCTGTAATTATGGCTCTGCCTATTTTATTACTGCATTTAACCTACTACTAGCCACTGTGACAGGCGTTCCTCAGACAGAAGCCCCTCTACTTTCTGTCACGCACTGGTCTTATACAGTATTAGATTGTTTGTACTGCTATGTTTCTTCTACAGCTGTGACAATAGCTTTGCTTATTATAATACTGCGTTAATGCTTCCACTAGTCTATGTTATCAGTATTACTCGGTCCACGGTTGATTGTGATCCTTCGCCTCTCCTAAGGCGGAGTTCGTTTCCCATGCCAAAGCCTGGCCACCCTGCCCTATGGCAGGTTAAAAGCTGTCGTCCCAGGCCCCCACAGGGAGATCTCCCATGCACCCCTGTTCTTATTTTATCAGGGTAGTTCAAGGGGGGGCGGAGGGGTACTAGTCACGACCTAATTGGGAGGTTGTTGTGGGTTGGGGGTGGGATAGGGAGTTCAAAGCACTTGCAGACACACAATCGGTAACAGCATTGCACTTGCGCAGGTTGAGACACACTAAGTTCAGTTGCCAACAGGGCAACTTTCCCTTCATGCCGACTACTGGTAGTTACACAGACATCATTTAGTTCTGTCATTGACACTTCAAAGTAAACTATCCCCAAAAATGTACCAAGACATTCAATTTTCCCTGATGAATCATGACTGCGACAAAATTTCTCACATGGAATGTGAGAGGACTAAATGATTTTAGAAAGGCAAGGATGATACACACGTATTTACGTAGACACCACATTGACGTATGTTTCCTCCAGGAGACCCATTTAAAACACGCGACTGACTAAACTGAAACATAGTTATTGGGGTGGGGTGCACTCGGCTTCGTATTCCAACTACGCTAGGGTGGTCTCGATACTGATACATCGGGGTCTCTGTTGGTCGATTACACACGCGCAAATAGACCCAGACGTGCGCTATGTCGTTGTCACGGGCTCCCTCATGACTACGCAGGTCACTCTGGTGGCTATTTACGGCCCAAATGTAGATGATCCCCAGTTTTTTCTTACTATATGGGCCAAGATAATGGCTATGGGAGGAGACACGGTCATTTGGGGAGGCGATTTCAATGCAGTGCTTGACAATGACTGTGACAGGGCAGGATCCCCTCGCAATCCACATCTAAAAGCAACGCTGCAGCTAAACAACATCATACTTGAACACGGGCTCACTGACATCTGGCGTAGCAGAAACCCAAGCGCCAGGGAGGGCACCTGCATCACTTCCTATCACAACGCCTGGTCTAGATTAGACTACTGGCTTGTAACTTGCAACGTCGCGGCTTGGACGGTGGATGTACTACAGCTGTCGCGCACGCTTTCGGACCACGCTCCGGTTGCGCTGAAGTGGAGGGTTCCACATACATCCCCACGCGCGTTCAGCTGGCGACCCGACCACCCCGCATGCCCTTTTGGACACAGCATTTAAGGTAGAAATCGGTGTTGCCATCTCTCAGTATTTTACTACCAATGAGGGATCAGTGGATTCTCCTTCTATTCTATGGGAGGCCTTCAAGGTGGTGATCAGGGGGGCCTGTATTTCTAAGCTTAGATCAATTCGCTCTACTCTCACAAAACTAGAGCAGGACATCAAAACCCTAGAACTTCTTTTTTTTCACTCTAGAGACCCCAAGCAACTGGCTTCTATACGGAGCAAACTCTTGGAATTTGAATTGGAGGCGGAAAGGGAGACCAGGTTCCTGGAAAAAGGCGCGAAGCTACGGGGAGCGCGACAGGCCAGGCAAGACCCTAGCAAACGCACTTAAGCAACACACATCTCCCAATTTTATAGCTGAACTACTAGACGAGGATTCCTCCCCCATTAGAGGACAAATGGCCTCCCACGAATACCTGACCAACTTTTATTCCTCATTATACACCGCCACGCAGAGAGCACCCCATCCCGACATAGGTGAATACCTGGACTCAATCGAGCTGCTCTGGCTCAGTGCGAGCCATAGGGAATATTTAGATGAACCCTTTACGGTCGAGGATATTACACAGGTCATTAGAGGCTTGCCAGGCGGAAAGGCCCCGGGGCTGGATGGGCTGACCACACTATTTTATAAAACATATGCGGAGGATCTTGCACCCCGTCTCCTTGATGTATACCAAGAGGCGCTGGAAATGGTATATTACCGCCGACTATGCGGGAGGCGGTTATTATTTCCCTGTTAAAACCGGACAAGGCTATAAATATTTGTGACTCCTACAGGCCCCTCTCGCTATTCAATGTTGATGCCAAAATCTTAGCTAAACTGATCGCCAACAGACTACAGCCGCTTTTGCCACTGATCGCTAGACCAGACCAATCTGGCTTTATTCCGGGTAGGTCGACAGCCCACAACTTGCGTACATTCTTTTCTACTATCCACCAAATCGACCCTCAAATTCCAGCCATTGCGGCGTTTTTGGACGCAACTAAAGCGTTCGACTCTCTGGAATGGCCCTTCCTGTTCACCATTCTGCCTCGGCTAGGCTTCAGCCCTAACTTCATCAAATTACTCAGCTTGTTATATACCAAACCCACTGCCCGGCTTAAAGCGAATGGCTTAATATCGAAACCGTTTCCCATTACCCGAGGCACCAGGCAGGGCTGCCCCGTCACCGCTACTTTTTGCGGTAGCTATGGAGCCATTAGCTACAAGAGTTCGTCAACACCACTCCGCCCGAGGTCTAGTTTTTACAGATAGGAATCTCATCATCTCAATGTATGCTGACGACATTACGCTATGCATTCGACACCCGGGCGAAAATCTAAACCCAGTGTTGAGAGAAGTCCTTCGATTTGGCGGAATGTCTGGCATTAAAATTAATTGGTCAAAATCCTCTATTCTACCTCTTACAGATGCCCCACTTGATACCACATTGGAATTTCCGCTCACATGGGCGGATGATGCCGTGAAACACCTGGGCATATGGCTCAGTAAGGACCTACAAAGCATCTGGCGATTGAATTTTGGTAAACTATTGGACTGGCTGGAGGGAAAGTCGAAATTCTGGGCTGCCTTGCCTCTGACACTAGCGGGCAGGATTGCCATAATTAAAATGATAGTTCTCCCTAAATTTGTATACCTCTTTGTTAATATTCCCATACCCCTAACCCAGGCCCTTTTCAAGTCTCTACGCACTGTCATGATCGCTCTGGTCTGGGCCAGTGGCCAAACCCCGGGTAAGCTGGGAACTGCCGACACGCCCACTGTCACAGGGAGGGCTGGGAGCTCCCGATTTCGAACTTTATGCGCTGAGCGCGCAAGCAGTTTCTTCACTTTTGGATACATCCCATCCTGTTTCAGCCACATGTGGCCATTTAGAGTGACGTGGCTGATCCAGTCCCCCTACATGTGGCTGTTTATCAACCTTATCGTAGAAACGCGAACAAAATAAACACAGTCGAAACCCTACGCTGGGCCTGGGAGGGCCTGAGGACAGGTACTCCACTGATGTATGCACCCACCACACCGCTTGTGTTCCACCCACACTACCCCTTCCTACATGACAAGGGCGCCATCACACGTGCTCGCAAAATGGGCATCTCTACACTAGGCGACCTATACCCACAAGACACATTCTTAGGCCCGCCAACAGGTCAGGAAGGTGCACAGGCACCGATCCTAGATTTACTCCTATATTACCAACTCCGAGCCACGTGCAAAACAATGCATCCTACCTTTCCAGCTCCTCCAGTTATTCTAAAACCGTTAGAACAATTACTAACAACACCGACCTCTCGTAAATTGGTCACCAGGCTCTACACTCTCACGCAAACAAACATCCCATGGGTTGCCCCAAAGTCCCTGGTCCAGTGGAGAAAAGAGCTGATAGATCTGCCCACAGATGCACAATGGGCGTTTTGTTGCACGCAATTAAGGTATTTATCCCCTAACTACAAGCTAAGACTTATACATTTTAAATTCTTACACACATACTATCGCACCCCCTTACAGCTATATAAGTTGAAGCTACGTCCTGATTCGCGCTGCTGGAAGTGCAAGCGAGAAGCTGCCCCCTTTCTACACATTGCGTGGGATTGCCCGGTCATATCCAGTTTCTGGGGGGAGGTGTATGATGCCATACAGGCCATCACAGGACTACGACTGGTATGCTCCCCATTAGTTGCGCTGCTAGGCTATGTAGAGGAGACACCGCCTGAGTCACGCTGCCTTACAGCTATGTTGCTTTTGCTCGCAAAGCGTAGACTAGCCATACACTGAGGAGCCCCTAGACACCCTCGAGTTCCTGAGTGGATCCGAGACGTGGCCTATTGTCAGGAGCAGCTGGCGGCTTATTGGGATCTAATGCCAATGGCATCTCGCCCGAAAGATATTTGGGAACCTTTCACGACCTGGCTTGGGGGAAGGGATGTGCACCTCACTGATGACACGGGAACATTAATAGCTGATGGCCCGATAGGCGCCGAGTCATCTGTCGGGTCATTTCCTAACACCTAGCGCACGCTATACCTCCAGTCAAAATGACCCCCTCCCTCTATATGGCGCTAACAATGAGCAAGCCGATGATTTCTCTCCTATTAAATTTGTCGTCTTGACGCCCCCGGACTTGTTCTGCCTCTTCATATTGACATCAAATCTCCATAATTACGGTTTGTTACTGACTGGTCTAACTTATGTGAAGTTGCATTTTTTCCAGGTAATGTAAATCTGTGTAATGCGATTGTATTGTACTGATAATTGTTGGAAAAACCCTCTTGCTCGGTGTCTTGACTACGTCCAGTGTGCAATGCAAGTAACTAATCTGCTTTGTTACATAACTGTCTGAACAAAATTAAATTTAAAAAATAAAAAATATTATGGAGAGTTTCTTTTTGGTCATAGTCGTGATGGTGAGCTCAACTTCAGGAAGTTGAAAGGCTGTGAAAGGTACAGAAGGAAGTATGGATGCTAAAGAATCTGCTTTTGTGGATAACAATGACCGTCCCATCTGGATTGACCAAGTCAGTTTTGTGTAGTGAGGAAGTCATTATGCTGCATGAGAAGGTGAACCAGGTCTAGATTATGAAGAGAATGTCTAGGTCCCCATCTGGCATAGTAGCTGAAATGTTGGTGCAAATGGATGCTACACACTCATAAGGGGCATCGTTAAGTAGGAGATGTTGTTGGGTCTCAGGAGTATGAACTGATGAATTGGTCTACCATAAAAAGCTTTGAATGGCAAAGCTGCCTTCTGGTGGTGCTGGGCGTTTTTGTCAGTTTAAACCTTAGGATACAGACAGACTGAATGAGAGCGGTGCTAGCAGCTTGAGCGGTAGAGGTGATAAGGGTAGGAATAGAGCCCAAGGATGTAGTTGGTGGGCTGAGTGTGTTACCTAGGTTAGAGAGTAGCAATGAAGAAAAGTATCTAACTGAATCATTGCGGGGAAGGGACACAGTGGAGGGTGGAAAGGTGAAGCTGAGATTTGAGGAGAATGAGTTCCTGTGCAATAAGTTCTAACTTGTCGGCAATAGAAGATGTTTAACAGGTGAGGAGTCAAAAAAGAACAAAAAAAGGAAGGTCTGCTCCTGCTGTGTGGAAGTGAATGGAAATGCTTAGCATTCGGTCAAGTGGTTGACTAGAGTAGGGAGGCAGGCAAGGTACATTCAGACGAGTGACGTGTGGAAAGGGCAGAAGACCTAGATTTGCAGTCAGAGGGTGAATTGATGGATTGAAGGTTTATGAAAGAAGCTGTGTAGTGAGGCACTGGCCTGAGCTAAGGTGTCTTCTTGTGAATCAGTAAAGCCGGAGCCAATAGAAGAAGGGAGGATAGGGCCTACTGCTTGAAGAACAAGGGCCTCTTAGGGGTTGAGAGTGGGAATTGGGATGGTATAGCCTGTAAGCTGATTAATTAGGTGGGACAGCGTTTGCAGAATGAAGGATGTCCAGTGCTGTGAAGCTAATGAGCAAGGAGGGGGAGAAGGTAGGTCTAGAGTACAGTGAGGTGGGAAGTCAATTAATAAAGTTGGAGATGGTGAAAAGATGGGCGGAAGGTTTGTGGAAAACAATGAATGAAACAAACGACTGGACAGAATTAAGATGTCCACTTGTGGATCAGTAAAAGAAGAGCTGACAGAATGCAAGATAGTAGTTGTATGAAAAAATTAGATCCTCCTTGGATGATGGAACGGAAAGGTGGGATTTTAAAGCTTGGGTATTCGTTAGAGGGAGCATAAAGTTAAAAGAAGCGGCAGTGTGCAGGGAAGGGGAGCCATAAAGGGAGGAATGCGAGTTATATGGCAAAATGATATCCAGTGGAAAGTCAACTGATTAAGTTTGCACATTGTCATTAGCATTGATTCGAGATTGGAGTTTGTTAGTTTATTGAAAAAAGTTTAAAAGATATGGAGATTGATGTCAGTAGACTAAACCATAATTTTTTCTTGATTGAAAATACTAATCTGTAATTTGCGCTTCTGTTTTTGGTGTCCTAAGACCAAATCGAAGATTCCTTCGAAAGTCGGAGATTTCACAAAATAACTTTTCCCAGCCTGCAGTATCACTAGAAAAGGAAATGGGGTTAGATTTTATGTTAATAGAGTTTGAGCTTTAGTAGTTATGTGCTAAAAACGTTTTTTTGGGCAGGACGAGCGTGCCCTTTTATGTTATATTTTTTAAAATTTTTATTCGGCTTTTTTTGTGGATAAACTGTGCTAGTAAACGATTTCTTAAGGGTTAACCACTAATTTTCTTTTTATATTTACAGGTGACAGCTTAATACCATGCTGCTTTGGAGCAAAGATGCTGGTTGAAACAATTTTGTCAGTCTGGCCATTGAGATAGTTTTAGCAGTAAAAAAACAAAACCATTAGAGGTATATATGCACAGAGGGGCTTTCATTCAGCCCTCAATCAATGCATCAAAGCCATTAGCTCTCCATTCCAAATTATGGCATTTTGCTCTTTCACTTCTTTACATTCATCAATTTCTGCTTTCGTTTAGTATTTTTGTAGGTTTGCTTACCAAACAGGTCACCTGTCTGGTTGCTCAACACCTATTGTGGGCGTACCAATAACGTACAGTTGGCTTAGAGCCTCTTATTGCTTACCATTGGTTGGCTTTATTGTCACACTCATTTGCTTGCTTCTTATTTGATAGCTTGCCTTCCCCTTACCGTCTGCTTGAGCATAGCTCGGTTGGCTTGTATCCTTCCACTGCTCACATTTAAGGAGGATAATGTTACTTACCCAGTAAGCATCTGTTCTTGGCATGTGAGCTGTAGATCACATGGTTTGCATAGATTATATAGCAGTATTCTCCCAAAGCGGTGGCTAACCTGTAGCTGTTGCAGTTGTCTGAAAGAGGGTTCTAAGTACTGCCTGGCCCACATTAGCTTGTTGTCTCGCTAACACATCTACACAATAGTGCTTGGTGAATGTGTGTGGTGTAGACCATGTTGCAGCCTTACAAATGTCAACTATGGGGATGATTCCTAAGAAAGCCATAGTAGCCCCTATTTTGCGAGTGGAATGCGCTCCAGGGGGTATTGTTAAAGTTTTCTTTGCTTTTGCATAACATGTTTGAATGTTTAACAATCCATCTGGCAATACCTGACTTGGATATGGGATTGCCCTTGTGAGGTGGAGCAAAAGCAACAAAAAGTTGTTTAGTTTTACGGAATGACTTTGTTCTTTCTATGTAATATAAAAGGGCTTTTCGAACATCTAAGGTGTGTAGAGCTCGTTCTGCCACTGAATCTGGTTGAGGAAAGAATACAGGTAGCTCAACCGATTGATTGACGTGAAAGGCAGAAACTACCTTAGGTAGAAACTTGGAGTTAGTACGAAGAACCAATTTGTCTCTGTGAAGTTGGAAAAAAGGTTCTTCTATGGTTAGAGCCTGTAGTTCACCCACTCTCCTCAGTGAAGTAATTGCAATGAGGAAAGCGATTTTCCTTGATAGAAATTGCAGTTCACATTTATGCATGGGTTCAAAATGTGGGCCCATTAATCGTGTGAGGACTATGTTAAGATTCCACACTGGGGCAGGTGGAAGTCTTGGTGGGCTAACTCTTAAGTCCTTCCATAAAAGCTTTGATTACTGGCACTCTAAAGAGAGATAAGAGTTGCCTATTTTGTAGATACGCAGCTATTGCAGAGAGATGTAGGCGGATAGAAGTGTAAGCCAACTCTGACCGCTGTAAGTAACAGATAGCAAAGGATATTTTGTATTGAAGCATCAAGAGGATTGATATTATTGCAATAGATAACAAAACGTTTCCATTTAGCTGCATAACAGGCTCTTGTAGTAGGCCTTCTGGCCTCTCTGATAATGTTCATACAGTCTGGTGGGAGATTTAGATAACCAAACTCTATGATTTTAGGAGCCAGATCGCGAGGTTGAGTTGTTTGGGATTGTTTGGGATCTGGGTGTCTGATTTCTCCATGGCTCTGTGTGAGGAGACTGGATGTGAGGTGCAGTTTTTCATGTGGAACTAGTGACGGCTCCAACAGGGTTGTGAACCAAGGTTGACGGGCCCATGTGGGAGCTACTAGGATCAGTGTGAGGGATGTTTGCCTGAGTTTCCGAACCACTAATGGAATGAGTGGGAGAGGCGGAAAAGCGTATGCAAATATCCCTGACCAGTTCATCCGTAGTGCATTGCCTTTGGAGAGCAGGTGTAGATACCTGGAGGCGAAGTTTGGGTATTTTGCGTTTTGGTGTGTGGCAAAAAGATCTATTTGAGGGAATTCCCAACTTTGAAAGTATGGGAGGAGAACGTGAGGGTGAAGTTCCCCTTCGTGGATTTGCTGTCTGTCTGCTGAGAGGATCGGCAATCTGATTGGTTACTCCTGGGAGGTGTTCTGCTAGGAGATACATTTTGTGGTGAATGGCCCACTTCCAAATGTCTTGAGCCAGGTGTGACAGTTGGAGGGAGTGTGTCCCTCCCTGTTTTTGTATATAATACATAGCTGTTATGTTGTCGGTACGAACTAGGACAGCTTTGCCGACCAGGTGAGTCTGAAATGCTTTGAGCGCTAGAAACACTGCTAGCAGCTCTAGATGATTTATGTGGAGAGTTTTTTGCTGTTGACTCCACAGGCCTTGCACTGTGTGATGTTGGAGATGAGCCCCACAACCAGTGAGGGACGCGTCCGCTGTTAGCATTGTCTGTGGAACTGGGTCTATGACATACCGTCCTTTTGATAAATTTTGTGGGTTCCACCACTGCCGAGGGTGATGAGTATGGCCGTTTACCAACACTAGATCGGTTAAAAGACCCTGTGATTGGCTCCACTGATTAGCTAAGCATTCCTGAAGGGGACACATGTGAAGCCTGACATGGGGAACAATCATGATGCAAGAGGCCATCATTCCCAGCAGCTGCATATACACTCAAGCTGGTAGTGAGTGAGTGGGCTGAAACTGGAGAACTAGAGCCTGAATATTGCAAATTCTGGCTGCATTGGGGAAGGCTAGAGCTCTTTGAGTATCTAAAGTGGCTCCTAGATAGTTTTGAGTGTTGAAGGTTGAAGATGCGATTTCAACACATTGACTGTTGAAGCCCAGGTGGTGCAGTGACTGTAGTGTTCTGTGAGTGTGTTGGAGACACTTTGAATATGTACTGGCTTTGATGAGCCAGTCGTCCAAGTAGGGGAAGACATGAATGTGTTGTCTTCTTAGGTGAGCAGCGACTACTGCCAGACACTTTGTAAAGACTCTGGGAGCAGTGGTGACTCCGAGCGGGAGTACTTTGAACTGGTAATGATGACCCGCTACCACAAATCTGAGAAATTTGCGATGAGTGGGATGTATTGGAATGTGGAAGTACACGTCCTTTGAGGCTAGAGTAGACAGAAAGTCGCCCTGTTGTAGGAGTGAGAGCACTTGTTGAAGCGTTACCATGTGAAAATGTTTTGATTATATGTAAAGATTCAGTTCTCTGAGGTCCAAGATAGGTCTGAGAGAACCGTCCTTTTTGGGTATGAGAAAGTAGAGGGAGTATACGCCCGACCCGTGGTATTGTAGTGGTACAGGCTCTAAAGCTCCTTTTAAAAGGAGAGACTAAACCTCTTGGTTGAGGAGGTGTAAGTGGTCTGGTGACAGTTTGTGTGAACGTGGAGGAATGTTTAGAGTATTGTTGGTAAACTCCAGGCAATAACCAGAACGGATAATTATCAGTACCCATTTGTCTGTAGTTATTGATTGCCAGATGGGTAGGAATTGTGAAAGACGCCCCACGACAGGTGTTAAATGGTCGGTCACGGTTTGGTATTGGAGGCGGAGGCGCGTGTGTTGGAACCTCTACCTCTACCCTTGCCATTGTTGCCTCTGTAACCCCCTCTGAAGAAACCCTTGGAAGCAGAGGGCTGATTGTTGCCTTTGTAGGTTGTAGAGGCAGTGTCTGCGAAGGTATTCTTGGACCCTCCACGATGGAAGGAGCGTCGAAAGGAACCACGGCCGTGGGAGAATTAGTGTTGTAAACTCTCCAGGGGGATGTAGGTGTTGGATTATGGTCCCCAGCCCCATCATCCTGATCATCAGGTGTATATGGTGGTGGTGAATCAGCAGGTGAAATTAACAATGGTTGACTCAGGGGAAGGAGGTGATAGAGGAGAAGGGTTAGTACCCACATGCTTCCTCTTTAAAGGAATGTGGTAAGCTTCTTCAGATTCAGGTTTGCGTTTGAGTGGCAATTTGGTCGCAATATGTCCAGTTTTTGGATGAATGTACAGTTCTGTTTCGGGTCCGGTTTTGAGGGCAGAACATCGAAACGGTGTTCCTTTGATGGAAATCGGTGCATCGGTTTGTTTCAGTGCCGAAGGTTTCGGTGCCGGTGTTTTGGATGCCGAGGATTTCAGATCCGAAGATGTTTTCGGCGTCGAAGGAGGTGGGGCTGAGCCGGATTTCGACTTTGACCCCGAAGGTTTCGGCTCGGTGCCTGAACGTGGACGACTCAATTCGGAGCAGCGCTGTGCTGTGATTGGTCTGAGCGCCATGGATCGGCGCTCAGCTGGGGACTGGGGGCCTTTGCATGTTCCCCACCACGCTGTGTAATGCAGCCTGGTGGAGAACATACAAAGTGCGCATGACTGTTTGGCCGGGCCAAGCTGGCCTGCCAAACAGTCATGCACACTTTGAGTGTGCAAACCATTTCTCCCCCTGTGCCTCCAGCCCCGCCCCGCCCTAACCCAGCCCCGAACCTGAGAAAAATAAAACGATAGTAAGTACATTACTATTGTTTTATTTTTCCTGCTCAAAGAGCAGTGGGGCGACGCTCCTCTGCCTTAGCGAAGGAGCCGCCCCTGGGTAGGAGTAGTTTTGCAGCTTGAATTTTCTGGATTCACATGCTCTGCATTATTCCACCATCAAGTGGTTGGGTCTGGAAAAGTCTCCTTGAAGTCTCCTTTTTGTTTCCGTGGGCGAACAGTTGGGTTTAAACCCCTCCTTGTGTAACGTGAGACGTATGACCCGGAAACCACTTGACGCGGTCGCCATTTTCAGATTCCTTTTTCTGCCGTTGAGTCTAGAAGCCTAAGGGAATGCTCCGGAGTTGAGTTAGAAGGAATTGCAGGAAGAATACGACAGGTATCGGCTCGGTGCCGATACCTGTCGTATTTTTTTTCCACCTAAAATCGCTGTTGAGGGAAGAGGATTGACAGCAACTGTTAGGAATAAGTGATCGGCAAGAATACGCCAAAAAACACTAAGGAACACTAGGCTGAGAAGACCAACTTAAGAAGACCACATGGTTGGAGAATGAGAAAGGGGCATGGACCATACCCCCTTTAGATTCTGTCCCAAATACGCACAGAAAGACACACACAAGGTCTGTAACCTCTGCCTTCCCAAAGTCGACAGCGCAGAGGACTGCACGTGCGCAGAGTTCCTCCCCAAATGTATGAAGACAAGGCAAAAGCAGAGGTGGGCACATCACGCAATTACATCACCACAGAGAAAGCAGGAGTCCCTAAAAGATCTGGGCCTGTCAAGCGACGATGAAGACACCATGGAAACAGAGGAGGTCCAAGTGGAAGAGCCGGAGATCGTCTAAAGACAAACTGGCAACCACAGGAAAGTGGCAAGAGAGGAATACAGACTAAAGGCAGCCAATCAGATCCGAGAAACAGTCGAGTCGAAGTCGAAGACCTCAGATTCGAAGAAACAGGCAACAACGCCAAAATGATCGACGCCGGAGGGCAGAGTAAAGGCTAAGGAGCCACATGGGTCTAAGACAAGGGACACCGTTGGAGGCAAAACCTTGAAACCTGCTTCAACCCCGAGGGAGGGTCAAAGGTATGGGAGGGAGACGGCAAAAGCCAGCTCGATGGCATCCACGAAAGTCAGCTCAACACTGTCCGCAAAGACGGGACGACATCAAGAGCCACTTATCGTCAATGCCAATAACTGCCGAAGCACCGAGACACTCGACCTCTAGGTCAAAAAGTTCTTCCACATAGACGTCAAAACAAAGAAATGAAGCGGAGCTCAACAAACAAAGAAAATCTCTTAGGCAGAGAGGGGAAAAAAAAGTACCTGGAAGCCGAACTCGAAGCCCTAATTAAAAAGAAGAGGGAATTCGACAACTCCCTGCAAGACTACAGAATTAGGCCCATGGGGAAAAAAAAGAGAAGAAACTTAAGGAGACTTTTCCGGACCCAACCACTAGATGGTAGAAAAAATGCACAGCATGTGAATCCAGACAAAATGCAAAACTCAGTCTTGCTCCCTCCCTGTGTGCTGCTCGTGTGCTTTTTCCCTGCGCTTTGTTCCTCACATGCTTCTCCCACACGCCCGGTGTTGCTCTCTCCCTTGTGTGCTGATTTGCCACTCCTCCCCACATTCAGCTTTATTTTAATTTTAGCCCTCCATCCACTGTCCCCCCCCCCTCCCCCAACCACCATTTAAAAACAATACTGCACCTTTTTGGAGGGTCCAGCAGCTGCCATTTGTTTCCTGGTGCTTTGCTACATCAAAAGTGCTTTTGCATACTTAGCATTTCTTTTTCTTTTCTTTACTGAGCTATGTGGCGACCACCATCTTAGATCGGTCAGGAAGAAGAAAATGGTGCCTGCATCATTTTCAAGGAATACGCAACAGCGTCACTTTTTAACTTTTTTTGCTGTTGCTGAGCAGCTTCAGAAAAAAGCATTTTGCTTTTTGTCCATCGGTAATAAGCATTGGCGAATTAGGTCCAAAAAACAAAACCTACTGGTTATGTCAATGCTCGTCAATTCTTGCTGTTTTTCATATTCCATTTCCTTTTTTGCATACATGCATTTAAAAAAAAATGTTTTACTTCTCATTATTTTTAATGTCTATTGCATATGTTTGTTAAAAAAAAAACTTTTAGGCTTGCTAAGGCCAGACCAGTGCTTGTTATACTTAGTAACAAGTACAGAGAGGCATGTCTAGAACAATGGGTGCTGACTAAGAGGCACTCTTAGTACTTTAGTACAGTGTCATAAATCAATTTATCTGGTTGGTGATAACAGACAGTATATGACTCCTAGTGATTCTGATGATCAGGCAATGCGTTCAACTAATGTGCAATTTTAGCAGGACAGTGCGACAGGAACAGGTAAAGTAACAGTACATCAATGTGCCTTTACAAATTTTCAATTACAGCAGAGTAATGCATCCATGAATAAGTAGATTTAGCATGGCATGCATCAGGGTGCAGTGTAATAGGAATGCAGCAAGATGCACTTACTAATCTGCAACTTCGCAGCAAAACATTAGGCCCATGTGCAAATTACCAGTAATATTTTGCTGCAGTCAGGCAAGGATCAATACAGCAGAATGCTGAAGTGCCAGTAAGCAAAATAAAAAAACAGCAATACAAACATGTATGGTGCAAAATTTAACAAAAGAGAAATAAAAAAACACTCAAAATGTGTTGTGTAAAATTTGAATAGAATGGTAGTTAAATTATTATTGCTGCATTCAGCCTGCTAACAGACTGATTGTCAGGAAAGGGAGAGGCAAGGTGACTGGCTATTGGCCCAAAGAGACAAAAGTCTGTGCTCTTGGAGGGTACACCCTTTCAAGAGGATACTGTGGGGAGGATGCCCTACAGTTGAGGTTTGCAAGGATCGCCAAAAGGGTGAAATTGATGAAGGGCCTGGGCATCCGTAAGCATTGTTTTGGTGACAAATGAGATGAATGCAATTAAATAACTTATTTTTTATTATAGACCTTTAATTAATCAATAACGAATCACAAGTCTCAAGTTATCATTTATTTTTTATTGTTTTTGAAATGGAACCATTGTACATTGTACAAACCATACCTACTAATGGAATAAATAAGTGAACCAAAAAAACATACTGCTGTACAACACACAAAAACTATAAGGTGGAAAACGCTTAAGTTTTGCAAAAAACAAAATTCAATACACCTTCAACAGGTCAATAGATATTATAATAAACATTCCAAATCATGACAATGTCCGTGTAATATTACCACCATAAACAAAAAAGGTATACCACCTTGTTGATTTTTTTGTTGCAAGTGCCAGCACTTTTTGGAATGTTTTATCAACTACTTTTTCCCAAGCGTACAAATTCCAAGGAATAGTTCTACTATAAAATGATTGGCTGAGTAAATCCATTATTCAGAAGGCCTACACCTGTTTTCGGCAACTTCACAATTTTGTTTACTTGTACTTCTTTACTTTATCTGAGAGTAATATGAACTACAACATTCATCAAGTAGCAAGGAAGCACTGGTTTAAGTTTGCAAGATCATGAAACATTATTTGCATAAGTGTCAGCCTGCTTTCCGCAATTCTCCAATTGCTCCAGATTCACTTCAGCAGCTGTTCCATGCAAACATTTGCTCCCATGCAGGTTTGAGTTTGATAACATCCGCTGGCCTACTCTACTGCAATCAGGCACTTCAAAAATAAGACTAACAACAGTCTTAACAATAATTCTGGATTTCCTCTTGTTAGGTTATGTTAATAACCTCATAGCCCCCTCTCGTAAAGTCTGGCACTAACTGGTTTAAAGATCCCAAACCTATTATGCTACGTTACTATAGGTGTGTTGAAAAAGTAGATGTGATTAAAAAATAATTTAAATAAAGATCATAAAAGAAGTCTTGCTTCAATGCTTTCTAGAAAAAACATCCTCCTTATTGAGCTTGTGTGGCTTTCCAGAAAAAAACACACAATACATACAATGGCTCCAGGGCCTTTGAAAAGTAACGTAGAAGCTATTTCAGGTAAACCTGTTAGTGTCAGCAATGACTTTTACATATATTGAAAAAATTGGTTTTGAGGTATTTTAACGATACTACAGTATTAACTCTTCTCTTTAAAGTACAGGCATCCACTTCTATAAAAAGAGTCTATTCACACCTTTGCAAAACATGTGGAAATATCAACCTAAAAGTGTTCAGAAGTGTCCATATACAGTGGTCAGTAGAAAGTTCTACCTATCAAAAGTGGCATCTAAACAGTGCGTAATATACAGCTTCATTGTTCACAACCTCTACAGTTTGCTTAATGTACAAAACAGGCATCGCAAATGAAACTTCAAATGTTAAAGTTGTATGGGACAAATTTAAAAGTCTTGATATCCCGATGTGTTTTAACACATGGCCACAATTCCATCACATAATTAAAATATCCCCTTGCTCTCTTCTGCTGGACATTTTTCACACTCAGTCGATGGGGTACTGTGCTATGATTGCCTTTTGACGTATTCCTACACAAAGCGTACAGAAAATAAAAAACACACTGGGGGTTTCAGCTTCAGTTTTTGAAATTGGTAGCATTGTGACAGCCAGAAGGAATTATCAACAAAATATTTCTGGATGAGAAACTATTATTTTGCAAAGGCAAAATAAACAGTAATAAGGAAATTTAGTGCAGCCATGCACACTTAACCTTGTAAGTGCCCCAATAAGTAGATCTTGAATGCTTCACCCAAGAAAAGGTGATCGATAGCATGTTTTACAAACAAGCCTGCTGCCTCTTTTCTTTTTGTAGAGTAAATTGATTGGACACTGCTGAAATTGGTTGGGAAGATAGAGCCCATAGGCCTAAACTGGTCTTTGAGGGCCACAAGGTGGTCAGGATATCCAACATGAACAATCATTAACTATATGGCCATACAATGTATGTAAATAAATGAGATTAACATATCTAAATAGGTAATGCTCAAAGCCTAACCTGTTTTGAATCTCCGCAAAGTAGGACATTGCTACTCTTAGCATGTTACCAAACAGTCTTTTGATTCCCTGCAGCCAATTGCCGCTTATGGTACGTAGCAAGCAACATATGGCATCCCTGTATATAAATAAATAGAATTTTACCTTCAAATTATTTTAAAATTTACAAAGACAAAGTAACATGATTAAAATCGCATACTCAAGATGAAGCAATGCTGTATTCAATGTTACAAAGAAGGTCACTTGAATTGTATTTGCCTACATCAGTTACTCGTCATTACCATAGCCCCTAACAATGCTAAAGTGCCCCATAAATCCACTGGGTCCTAAACATGCACTCAAAGACAGTTTAAGTGGATGCAGGGAGTTGGCCACTTTACTTAAAATGTAACTGTGGTTGTTCAAGCTTTGCCTGCGTAGAATCGTGGATGAGCAACCAGGAGTGTTTACATCTTGCAGTTCTTCAAGGAAAATCTTGATTGTAAAATAATTTTTTTGAGGTGCATGGGAGTGTATGTGAAGCAAAACTATATGTGAAGCAAAACTATCTCATCCCTCAAATTCTAAAAGTGTTACAAAACTGTAAAACCCCCACAAAAGAGGCATATGTTGAAGTTGCTCAAGATAAAAGAACGGCCCCGCAGACTATTAAAAGGTGTGCTAGTGCATTATACAGACACAAAAAAAACTAGTATTTTTTTCTAGGCTGTTGTGAAGAGAAGAATGTTACTATAATAAAAATTATATGCCAAAAGAAAAACATTTTAACTCAAATATAAAAGACATAACTACTGTTACTATTAGCTTGACAGGGAAGCAACCCACTTTGTATAGCGTCTTCCTCAACTTTAGACAGTATTACAAATGGCTGAAAATGGGTTCTGTTCTAGATTCCTATTTTCCTTCTACAGCCATTAGAATTAAATTTTTATTACACCCGCTTAGTCAACAGCCTGAATTTACATACACACATGGTACTATTACTCTTCATGAACGGTAATTTTCAAATCAATCATTACATATAAAAACAAATTCAGAGGGAGTGAAAATTGTAATTGATGTGAGAACTCAATACAAAAACAGGTATTTAAGTATCCAATTGATAATCTGCAGATGAGCATATTTGCTTCAGCTGCTTTGCGATCTATGTTCACACGATAGACATTACTACACATGACGTGTACGAATATCTAAAAACGGTGGGGCAGTTTATTACTTTTGATATGAGCAAAGCTCCAAACTCAATTATGTGAAACTACAGTTTCACCTTCTGAACATTTTCATTAATCATGACCAAATTCTCCAAACCTCCTGCTAAGAAAATAACAAAGACTTCATCACATGCAGAATTATGACATTTCAGAGAGGTGAGCTGACATTGTCAACATTATTGGCCATTCTAAAACTGGCTTCAGCAAAAAGTTGCATCATAACCTTATGTTGGTAGTCACTGTTTTACAGGGATACAAATCCTAGAGTCCAGTTGTTTACTGTTGATTTACTGTCTGTCTGCAGAGTAGTAAAGGCTCTCAAACCCAAAGCAGCTAGTTGTTTTGATATAACTATGTACAGGTAGTTAAAATAAGCAATGATTTTTACCAATACAATAATGTTGTAATAGCGGAAAACATAGCACATGGAGCAAAAGCCATTTTCACCCTTGGAGAATTGATCAATTAGGAATCTAGTACAAAAATGAACATTCTATAACTATCCCATATATTTATATATATATATATATATATTTATTGTACAATTTATTTTAAACAATTGTAACAACTGTGACATATGAATTTTCAAAAACAAGACCCATTTATGCTCGACAGAGAAGCAAGATTAACATTAGTCACATACTTCAATTTCTTATAACATACAAATGACCAGTCTCTCTACAGTGAAAGTAGCGAATATGAAAATCGCAACTAAATCAACATTATTTTTTGATCATTAAACTTCAAACAACATTCAAAATGTACACCAGACACAGGAAAAAGGAGATATTATCAAGTTTTTGTCTTATCAGACAAGGAAACTCAACTGTGTTAGTAAGTCATTTGAAATGGGATATACCAACATGCATTGCGGCAGCAATCCCATGTGTCCTATGATTTTTCACTTAAATAAAATGCAAAAGGATTAAAAACATTTTAACACTGAGTCAGAACTGAAGATTTTCCTGGGGATGTGTCCTGGTCTGTGTCCCTGTGAATGCATAATGTTCTCAGTAAACGCCCCATTAAAGTTTTGACAAAAATAACATCTGTTTGGGGAATGCTTTTACTCTTGACAAGTGCAATGTAGTGAAGAAATATCGAACACATATCTATACTAAAAATAAGCAGACTTTCTCAAAGTGTGAAAATGGCTCGTTTGGCTCCTGCTATTGCTACATATAAGAATTCTTGAGTAGAGCGGTGCAACATACTACTTTCCTTTATACACACATGGGCAGTTTGCAAAGATGATAATTACAAAACAACTGGAAAATGTTAGCACTGATTTCATTACACAAGGCACACAAATAAAAACAAAGTAGACGGTGTATCTCAAAACAATGAAATTTCACACATAAGCCAATAACTGACCTGTACCAACTTTAAATATCTTACACTGTTAAATATAGAAAATAAAAAAATGCAGCAGCAACATGAAGGTAAAATTGAGTTTAGAAACAGTGCGCAGACCCTCCTGAGTTGAATACTCTAACCATTTTTTAAAGACTGTAACTTAAAAGTTCTGAAAGTTTATTTCACAGGAACTGTTCTCAGTGTCTTAGAAGTCACATCTTTCAAGATTCTCTTGGATGTTTGCTTGGTATTTCCACTAGTTTAGGAGTTCCGTCCTCATCCAGGACAAGGTTTCAGTAAGGTTGTTCTATAATGAAGCCCATTGAGGTACCTTACATTTAAAAAGTGATCAGAAAACTTAAAATCAGCAAGTCTAGTTATCCTCCACGTTCTGTTGGGAAGCATCTGCTTTCATCTTTTTGGAAGGGGGAACACATTCTGAATCCTTGATGAAAGGAGAAAAACAGTTAGTTTTACTTTTAAAATTACTTTCACACATGATGCATTCTACTGCAAGGAGATGCTTAGCCAATCAGAGCCATGTATACATCGTAACACTAACACTGGATCTCTGCGCCTTTTCTCCCTTCTGAATTTCCTCAAGTGGACAATGCAACTTCCTCACCATGAGCCTTAGTGATATGGGCTAGGCCACCGTAGCGCATGATAATGACCTTGCAGACCCTCAGACATCTTATGGATAGAAATGTTGTGCTCTAGGCCTTCAGTGCCTATATCAAGCAAGCACAGGTGGCTTTCATGTGCAAAAATATGCAAACTGCATTTGTGTATGCTTCTGTTTCCATGTGTTGCCACATCAATGCTAGTGTGTGTATAAACTTTCATGTACGTGTGTGCCGCACAATTCCAGGCTAAAATTTTTAAAAAACATGTATTCAATGCACATATGAGATGAAGAATGGAGTGTGTGATAATTCAGTTGACTTGAGATGTAAAATAGTCTCTCAACACTGCAATGTATGTACTACATAGGAGGCAGAATGAGACATCAAGCAGCCAAGAGGATCAAGTGAGAGAAAAACTTCACTAGGTGGAGCACACCATTCTACATACTTTAATTCATCTGCATGTTTTTTTTGCAATAACATTGAGGCAGTTAATTATGAAGTCCCATAAACTGGGTAACGTGGCCATCTGTTATTTTCAGCACTTGGAAACAGAATAATTGAAGTTTTAGGCACTATTTTGAAAGTCATATTATTATAAAGCTCGGTCCACAGGCACAGTCTCACTAAAACTAAAATCTCATGAACCCCAGATTGAAGGAAAGAAGTCAAATATTTTACAGTAGAAGATATCATCATGCTCCTTGAATAAACATTTCAAGTCCGAATGTAAGTACAGAGTATCAACTGAAACAAACTACCTCATGAAACATTTATGGGTATTTTGGAAAATAGAATCCCTGAGCCTGGCTAAAACGGTAATCCAAATATTCGACTAACCGTGAGCAGGGCTTTCTGACTACCACCGCTACAATTACATTGAAAAAATCTTTACCTGAGAGTTTTTTGATACCTCTGTGGATAAATTCTTGTCTCCAATGGATGTGTTTTCGGTCTTTTCCGAACTGTTCATTGAACTTTCCACCGATGACTGTGAATTCTGCCCAGAAGTATCTGAAAATACATTTGAAGGTGCTTTATCAGGTCATCAAGCACCAAGGGTTTAGCCTCTGCACAGTATGAACATTTTGCAAAAACTGTGATTTCTTATGGCTTTTTTCTGAGACACATTGAAAACTGTATATAAAATGAACCAACTCCTAAAAGCTCTCTTCATTAAGGCTCTGTCTGAAGGATTTTAGTAAGTATCGGCTCCTCAGTCTCTTCTGAAGAGCTGTGGAGGAGCTGAGTTTGTCGAGGACCCATTCCCCCTTCTTGGAACCTCTTACTATGCACACGTCCACCGGGCCCGAACCCTGGTATGGGCCGGTGAAGAGGAGTTTAAACAGTCTCATTCTGGTTGCCCTAAACTCTTATTGAAGCGAATGCATTTCAGGCCTTTTCTGAATTCGGGTTTGCTTAGAAGATCTCGAAGGATCCTGCACATTCTATAAGCAGGGTCCCACTTTCGTGAGCATGCTTGCCCACCTTGAGTTCTTCATATGCACATAATGGAAGCACAGCTTTTGTTGGCATCCAGAAAGCCGTATTGGCAAAGAGTCTGGTTTGCCTGTAACACAAAGCAGGCACGATGTGGTGCTGTCATTCGTGTATCCCAAACTATGAGCCAAAAATGTAGCTGCATCATAATGGAGTCAATTAATCAGTGTATAAATCTGTGATATGCCGTAGATTGGTAGCATGATGCTCATTAGCTTGCCAGCACTGTAGCCTGATGCTAAAAAGGCAGGGTTGGGTGGTGGTGGATGCTGGTTGAGAAATTTCCCTACAAACTACCGGTGACTCTGGAAAGTGCAAAAAATACTTTGCCACTAAGACGCTCGGGGGAAACAGTGGTAACTCTGGAAAGGTCAAGATGAGGTAGGCACATGTACAGCTTTCTTTTTATTCTCCAGAAAAACACACTGTAAAATACTTTATGCACACGCATCTGGTTTCTGCTCAGGTACAATAGAACCTGAGCTAAAGTTCACTTCTTCAGATTATTACTTCAGTTTACTAACTGACGAAAAAGCCAAAATGTTACAAAAAATATGCATCTATTTTAGCCGAATTGTTTGGCAGACCAAATAAAAATATTGACACGCACCTTGTTTTTCAGTTCTAGTATATTCCCCAGCAGACAAGGGTGAGCAGAGTTTATAAAAGTTTCTACAATTTAGCTGTAGTCAGTATTGCAGATTTTGGAGAACAAGGGCATTGGTGCCAGTTTAAAAAGCAAATTCTGATAAACGCTAGCAAAGCCAATGGGTCGTGCCTTTGGGACCTCTTGGCTTTGCCTATGCCCTTTGGTGATGCTGTATACCAATTGCAATACGCTGTGTCCTGCAGTCAAAATATAATAAATAAATAAGATGCAATAACCGGACCGGTACTGTCATTTTGTAGATGCACACATGCGTCACTATGAATGTGCGCCTATGAAATCAGGCAAATAAATTAATATATAAATAAAATATAAACTGGACCCAGCGGATGGGAGGGGGGGTTTGCAATGGGGAGCAGGAGAGGGTGGGAAGAGATGAGGAAGCTGGGACAAGGAAAGCTATCGACGAGGCAAGCCAATGAGAGTGGAAATAAGGCCAACCAATGGAAAGCAATAGACGTGCTGTAACCCCTCTAGGCCCTTAGAGAGAAAAAAAATACTAGCAAAGTATTGCAGACTAGTATCTTTTTGAATACACCAGACCAACGTTTAAAAAAAATATATATATAAGGGAACATTTCTTTTCAGTTTACATTAAAAAGAACATTTAAAAAACAAATATCTCATCTGCTGCTGACTGAAAAGACTTTGGAGTAGCTGCACTGCGAATTTAGGGTTACCGCACTTCAATAAAGCTATTCAAAACTATAAGTAACATTCAGAATTTTGTGGATGGCTGTGAATACCATGCAGCAGGCCAAGTAAGTAGTAAATGTACACAAAGAGCAAAAGGTAATGAATATTTAGAGAGCTTTGTTTTTGTGCATGTATTTAGGTTGCTATGTGTGAGTGATGAACAATGTAAATACCATTTACAATACTGCATATGTGTTCTATGTACATGAAAAGCACACTTTTAAAAACATTATGAATGCCAACAATGGGTTTTGTGTATTTGTGCTGTACAAAGTACATAATGCTTAGAGTGCCATGGATTTAGGCCCAGATCTCTGTACTGGGGTGAATGTATGACATTGTTCTGCATTCTGTCCATCAATTCTTCTTTTTGCATGTTCATTTAGCATGTATAACTGCAAGATTTAGAATGCCATGCAAGTCCCTTCGAATAGCATGATCAATTGGAGCGCTGCTGCAGCTGTTACTCGTGGATATGCTGCACATTGTAACACAATGAGTGCCGTGTCTACGTTCCTTGTACAAGGCCAGCAAAATCCAACAAACATTTGGATATATTCCATTTGTTTCACATTTGATGCATGTTGTGAATACCATTTAGAATGCTGATTATGTGTTGCAAAACGTATCACAAACTAATAAGCACTTATGTCATATGTTTGTTGTACATGCATGTGCAGCATAATGTTAATATTTAAAGATATATATATCCGATGCCCAGCTACTGAACCATCTAACACATTTCTAATGCTGTGTATTGTTGCACGGACACATCGACTTTCAGAAGCACTGTGGTCCGCAACAAGCTTGGTAATACAGAGGTAGAAGCACACATTAGCATACATTTACATAAAATTGATACATGTAGTCACAGGGATGCAGACAGAAGTAGTTGGCAGGTATGGCCCCATTGACCGCCTGAAGAGGTGCGGTATAGCCTTACCTTCAGAGTCGTTTAGCTCGCTCACATTTATCCGAGCGTCCTCAGACTTCCCATCCGCGCCGTCAGCGATAGAGGAGTTAAGGTCCGGTGCTGGGCTGGAGTTACTGCTGTTCTCTTGTTTTGTGGGGGAAGCGTCCGCTATGGAGCTCTGGTTGCTGTTGTCATCTGGAGGAAGATGCATACATGTGTCAACACCACACCTAGACCTTCAGGGGTCTTCATGTTCACACAATGAAATCGAGCCTGGTCATTTGTTTTCATACCAGCCAAACTACTGCGATCATGCTACAATCTTTGGGGGTCTGCAAATGCTTCCCACATAGGTCAGAAATGACCGCAAACATGGATCTTTATACTTCGGTCACTGCCTCTAGGTACACGCTTGCACTCATCCTGTAGTCAACCCTGTCCTAACACCTCCTGTAGGAAGCTGGCTCTGTATATACTATACCAAAGTGAGGTATAGTGTGCACAGAGTCCAGTGGAACCCCAAAGGTAGGCAGAGGCAAAGTTAGATAGAACCTTACTCTCTTATTTGTCGTAGTGTGGTCGAGCAGTAAGGCAGTATCGGAGGGCAGTGTTAAGCATTTGTTGTACACATTCAGTCAGTAAATGAATTCACACACTCAAAGACTGAACTTCGGACCAATTGTTTTTGTATAAAAATATTCTTTTAGTTATTTTATTTCTAGAACCAAGCAAGCCTGGCACAGGTAAGCAATAAATACTTTACAGTAGTAAATGCGGATTGTAAAACAGTTCAATTGCAAATGTACTATGGTTTGACTTACAGTATTGTTTCAGAGAAATGCAATCACTTGTAAATACAGTACATTGACTTGAATGGGATTTTCAGTAAAATAGCAGGTAAGTTACTTTTGGATTACTTTTCTTACTCAGTGCTGTATGCCTGGATGCAGCACTGGGACATTTCCTGTAAACAGGTGAGTAAAAGCGTTTTTGTTAACTCGTACAATTTTAATGAATTTCTTTAGGTTTCAAAACTCCACACTTAAAAACTTTTTCAGGAAAAAGTGTCAAAGTTATCCTATGGAGGAAAATATGGTTATCGATTTTTAGGTAAGTATTCGGTAGTGAAAGTTGAGGTTCTGGGGGTAGACACAGGGGCCCCGAGGGTCAGTGATGCACTCTTGTTACACCCTCAGCGGCACTAGGGCGGCCGGGTGCAGAGTGTTGAGGCCCAATGTTATCCAATGGGGGCTAGGGGACCTCCGGTTGGTGGCTGCTGGCAAGCAGGCCACTGGGTTGTGGGAGCAAAGCTCCTGGACTTTAGCTCAGGGCAAATGGGGAAACAAATTAGCACCTAAGGTGCACTCTCAGTGGCACTAGGGCGGCCGGGTGCTGGGTGCTGTTTCGACGTCGGATGCCCTGTTGTTTCCAATGGAGAGTCTCCGGTTTGCAAAAGCAATGCAGGCAGGGAGACGAAGGACTTCTGGGTGCGACCACCACTTCGAGAGGTAAGTTGGGAAGTTAGGGGTTGGTTAGGCACCGTCGGTTTGGGCACACAAGGCCATGGGGCGTCGGGTGCAGTGGTGCCTTTTGGGGTCGGATCTTCTTACCAGCTCCTGGTCGCGGTTAGGGGGGCCTTCTGGATTTAGACTGCAGGCGTCGGCTGGAGGCTTGAGGCAGGTCAGGGGTCGCCGGATCTCGGTTCAGGATCGCCGGGGTGACCTCCTCGTGGTGTTTGCCTACTCGGGCCGTGGACGGCGGGTGCAGAATGGGGCGGATCCGCGGTTTCTGGCTGCTGCCAGAGGTTGCAGTTGAACAAATCCGGTGTTCACGGGAGAAGCAGGCTTTGGAAGTGAAGGCAGGCAGGTCCTCTGGGGTTTTTGAGGTTGCTGGCTGCAGGACACACCGGGATTTCGCAGGAGCAAGTTCGAGGGGGAGACAGGCCGGTAGGGCTGGGGCCAAGTCAGTGGGCGTCTTCCTCTTGTTAGCTGCTGCACGGCTGTTCGGTCCTTCTTCTTTTCTTCTTGTTTCTTGTCTGGATCTGAGGAAGCAAGGTTCAGGGGTGCCCCTAAATACTAGATTTAGGGGTGTTACAGGTAGGTAAAAGGCAGGGACCAATGGGTCCCTTCCCTGGGATGGGTACACCCCTATTATGCCACCCTCCAGTGGGAGGGGGCATGTGCCTGTCCCTGGTTGGCTGAGTCCCCCATCTTCAAGATGGCGTGGACTAAGAGTTGTGCTTCACCTCGCCTCCCCCACCTGAGGGGTGGAGTTGGCAGAGGTGGGCACACCTCTCTTCCTCACTTGTTTTTCCCGCCGGTTCTCCCGCCCAAAGTGGGGGTCAGAACCAGTGGGGACCAGTTGCTGAAAGCAGTAAGTGGCCTGGGGAAGCTCACAAAGGCGGCAAGCCTTTGCAGCTTCCCCTTCGCAAACCCTGCCCATCCTGGGGGAGGAGGCTTGGCACCTCGTCCCAGGATGTGCATTGTTTCAGGCCCCAGAGAGCAGCAGGCTCTCGACCCAGGGGTCGAGAAACATGTCTGGTGGTGGCAGCTGAAAGCAGCCACTCAGCCTGGACACTAGCAGTGGGTTCGTTTTCAGGGGGCATCTCTAAGATGCCCTCTGTGTGCTTTTTTCATTAAATCCCACACTGGCATCAGTGTGGGTTTAATGTGCTGAGAAGTTTGATACCAAACTTCTCAGTTTTCAGTGTAGCCATTATGGTGCTGTGGAGTTCGTAATGACAAACTCCCAGCACCATATACTCTTAATGGCAGCACTGCACTTACAATGTCTAAGAATGGACTTAGACACTGTAGGGGTACAGGGCTCATGCACCTGTACCCTCACCACTGGTATAGTGCACCCAGCTAGAGGGGTGACTGATCTATGCCAGGGCAGTGGGTTGTAGGCATGGCACACAGGGATGTGTGCCATGTCGACTCTTCACTTTGTTCTGCACCACAACACGCAGCCTGCAAAGGCAGTGTGTGAGTGTAGTGGTACAGGACCTCCAAGGGTGGCACAATAAGTGCTGCAGCCCTTAGGGGCCTTCTCTGGTCACAGTGCCCTGGGTACCTGTGGTACCATTTACCAGGGGCTGACCTGTGGCCAGAGATGCCAATTGGGTTTAGGCTTCAATGCAGTTTTAGGTAAAGAACATAGGCCTTGGGTACCTGATTAGCAGGAGCCCAGGGCACACTCAGTCAAAGTACATCAGCAATTCAGCAAAATGTGGGGGCAACCATGCAGAAAGAGGGCACTTTCTCACACAACCCCCCCCTCCCCCCAAACGAAAGAGGATGAGACTAACCTTTCCCTAGAGAGTCTTCATTTTCTAAGTGGAAGAACCTGGAAAGTCCATCTGCATTGGCACGGGCAGTCCCAGGTCTGTGTTCCACTACAAAGTCCATTCCCTGTAGGGAGATGGACCACCTCAACAGTTTAGGATTTTCACCTTTCATCTGCATTAGCCATCTGAGAGTTCTGTGATCAGTTTGAACTAGGAAGTGAGTACCAAACAAGTATGGTCTCAGCTTCTTCAATCAATCAAGCATTTGTATAGCGCGCTACTCACCCGGAGGGTCTCAAGGCGCTAGGGGGGGGGGGGTCCGCTACTGTTCGAACAGCCAGGTCTTGAGTTGCTTCCTGAAGGAGAGGTGGTCTTGGGTAAGGCGGAGGTGGATGGGTAGGGAGTTCCACGTCTTGGCAGCCAGGTAGGAGAAGGATCTTCCTCCCGTTGTGGCTCTTCGGATGCGGGGGACGGCGGCGAGGGCGTGGTTGGTCGATCGTAGCTGGCGGGTGGGAGTGTAGAAGGTCAGACGGTCGTTGAGGTATCTGGGGCCTTGGTTGTGGAGAGCTTTGTGTGCGTGGGTGAGGAGTCGGAACGTGATTCTCTTGCTGACGGGGAGCCAGTGCAGGTCTCTCAGGTGTCCGGCGATGTGGCTGTGTCGGGGGATGTCCAGGATGAGTCGAGCTGAGGCGTTCTGGATGCGTTGGAGTCTTTTTTGAAGTTTGGCTGTGGTTCCGGCGTAGAGGGAGTTGCCGTAGTCCAGTCGGCTGGTGACGAGGGCCTGGGTGACCGTCTTCCTGGTTTCGGTGGGGATCCACCGGAAGATCTTGCGCAGCATGCGTAGGATGTTGAAGCAAGACGAGGAGACGGCGTTGACTTGTCGGGTCATTGAGAGGGAGGAGTCCAGGATGAAGCCCAGGTTGCGTGCGTGGTCCGTTGGTTTGGGTGCGTTGCCCAGGGCAGGGGGCCACCAGGAGTCGTCCCAGGCGGAGGGTGATGATCCTAGGATGAGGACTTCCGTCTTATCTAAGTTCAGTTTCAGGCGGCTGTTCCTCATCCACTCGGCTACGTCCTTCATCCCTTCATGTAGGTTGGTTCTGGCGGTTGTGGGGTCGTTGGTGAGGGAGAGGATCAGCTGGGTGTCGTCGGCGTAGGAGATGATGTTGAGGTTGTGTTGGCGTGCGATGGCTGCGAGGGGGCTCATGTAGACGTTGAAGAGGGTGGGGCTGAGTGATGATCCTTGTGGTACGCCGCAGATGACTTCGGTGGCCTCGGAACTGAACGGGGGAGGCGGACTCTCTGGGTTCTTCCGGCGAGGAAGGAGATGATCCACTCCAGTGCCTTCTCTTGGATTGCGACGTTGTTCAGGCGTTGCACTAGGGTGCGGTGGCAGACTGTGTCGAACGCTGCGGAGAGGTCCAGGAGGATGAGGGCCGCTGTTTCCCCGTTGTCGAGCAGGGCTCGGATGTCGTCGGTGGCTGCGATGAGGGCGGTCTCGGTGCTGTGGTTGGCCCGGAAGCCGGACTGCGAGTGGTCGAGGGATCCATGCGTCTCGAGGAAGGCGGCCAGTTGTCTGTTGACGGTCTTCTCGATGACTTTGGCAGGAAAAGGAAGGAGCGAGATGGGGCGGTAGTTTTTGAGGTCGGTGGGATCCGCTGACGGTTTCTTCAGTAGGGCGCTGAGTTCGGCGTGCTTCCAGCTCTCTGGGAAGGTGGCGGTGTCGAGGGAGGTGTTGATGATGTCCCGGAGGTGGGGTGCGATGACGGCGTCGGCCTTGTTGAAGACGTGGTGAGGGCAGGGGTCGGTTGGTGATCCGGAGTGGATGGAGTTCATCGTGCGGATAGTGTCTTCGGTGTTGATCGGGGTCCAGGCTCGGAGGGTGGAGGTGGGGGACGTTGGAACGGTCGTAGGGTACGTCGGCTGTGTGCTGAAACTGTTGTGTATGTCTGCGATCTTGCTGTGGAAGAACGAGGCGAGCGAGTTGCAGAGGTCTTGCGAGGGAGTGATGTCGTTTCCGGGACCAAACCACAGCAAAGGCCTCCCTCTCAATGGCACTCCTCCAACGCTGCTCCCTGGGGAGAAGCCTTCTGCTTATAAAAGCAACAGGTTGGTCTTGGCCTTCATCATTGGTTTGGGATAGGACCTCTCCTATCCCTAGCTCAGAGGCATCAGTCTGCACAATGAACTGCTTGGCATAGTCTGGAGCTTTGAGAATTGATGCTGAGCACATAGCCTCTTTCAGGGTGTCAAAAGCCTTTTGACAACTAACTGTCCAGTTTACCTTCTTGGGCATCTTCTTGGAGGTGAGTTCTGTGAGGGGAGCCACAATGGACCCATATCCCTTCACAAACCTCCTGTAGTACCCAGTCAAGCCAAGGAATGCCCTGACTTGGGTTTGGGTTGTTGGAGCTGCCCAGTCCAGGATGGCCTGGATCTTGGGCTGTAAGGGTTGTACCAACAAGGAGGCCCAAGTACACCACAGTTCTCTGGCATTTGGATGCCTTGATAGTTAGGCCTGCAGTTTGCAGGGCATTTAAAACCTTCCCAAGGTGGATAAGGTGATCCTGCCAGGTGGAGCTAAAGACAGTAATATCATCTAGATAAGCTGCACTAAAGGACTCCAATCCAGCAAGGACTTGGTTCACCAGCCTCTGGAAGGTGGCAGGGGCATTCTTTAAACCAAAGGGCATAACAGTAAACTGATTATGCCCATCAGGTGTGAAGAATGCGGTCTTTTCTTTTGCTCCTGGGGCCATGCCAATTTGCCAGTACCCTGCAGTTAAGTCAAAGGTACTTAGAAATTTGGCTGCACCCAATTTGTCTATCAACTCATCTGCTCTTGGGATAGGGTGAGCATCTGTCTTGGTGACAGAGTCGAGTCCTCTATAGTCCACACAGAACCTCATTTCTCTCTTTCCACCCTGTGGATGAGGTTTGGGGACTAGAACCACTGGGCTGGCCTAGGGGCTCTCAGAGGGTTCAATAACCCCTAACTCCAGCATCTTGCTGACTTCAGCTCTGATGCTTTCTTTGACTTGATCAGACTGTCAATAGATTTTGTTTTTGACAGGTGAACTGTCACCAGTGTCCACATCCATCGTAGGTACACCAGTTTGTCTGACCAGGGGTCAAGGAAAAGAGCTTAGCATACTGCTGCAAGACTTGCTTGCAATCAGTCTGCTGTTGGGCAGAGAGGATGTCTGAAAAGACAACTCCATCCACTGACCCATCTTTTGGGCTGTATGAGAGGAGGTCAGGGAGAGGTTCACTCTCTGTCTCCTGATCCTCATCAGTCACCATCAGCATGGTGATGTCAGCCCTGTCATGGTAGAGCTTCAGGCGGTTCACATGAATAACCCTTTTGGGTGTCCTGCTTGTGCCCAGGTCAACCAAGTAGGTGACCTCACTCTTTTTCTCTAGGATAGGGTAAGGGCCACTCCATCTGTCCTGGAGTGCCCTTGGAGCCACTGGCTCCAAAACCCACACCTTTTGCCCAGGTTGAAATTCAACCAGTGCAGCTTTTTGGTCATACCAGTGCTTCTGAAGCTCCTGGCTGGCCTCAAGATTTTTGGATGCCGTTTCCATGTACTCAGCCATTCTGGACCTTAGGCCAAGCACATAGTCCACAATATCTTGTTTGGGTTCTTGGAGAGGCTTCTTCCAACCCTCTTTTACAAGACAGAGTGGTCCCCTTACAGGGTGGCCAAACAGAAGTTCAAAGGGGGAAAACCCTACTCCCTTCTGTGGCACCTCTTTGTAAGCGAAAAGCAGACATGGTAAGAGGACATCCCATCTCCTTTTGAGTTTTTCAGGGAGCCCAATAATCATGCCTTTCAATGTCTTGTTGAATCTCTCAACAAGGCCATTGGTTTGTGGGTTATAGGGTGTAGTAAACTTGTACTGCACTCCAAACTCTTTCCACATGTGTTTTAGGTAAGCAGACATGAAGTTGGAACCTCTGTCTGAAACCACCTCCTTCGGAAACCCTACTCTGGTGAAGACACCAATGAGGGCCTTGGCTACTGCAGGAGCTGTAGTAGTCCTAAGGGGAATTGCTTCAGGGTACCTAGTGGCATGATCCACTACCACTAGAATGAATTTGTTCCCTGATGCTGTGGGAGGTTCAAGTGGACCCACTATGTCCAACACCTACCCTTTCAAAGGGAACCCCCACCACAGGCAGTGGTATCAGGGGGGGCCTTTGAGGGGCCACCTGTCTTGCCACTGGCCTGACAGGTGACACAGGAGCTGACAAATTCCTTTACTTTTTGGTGCATCTGGTGCCAGTAAAAGTGGCTAACTAGCCTTTCCCAAGTCTTGGTTTGGCCCAGATGTCCAGCTAAGGGAATGTCATGAGCTAAAGTTAGGAGAAACTCCCTGTACTTCTGAGGCACTACCACTCTCCTAGTGGCTCCAGGTTTGGGGTCTCTGGCCTCAGTGTACAGTAGTCCCTCTTCCCAATAAACTCTGTGGGTACCACTGACATCTCCTTTTTCCTGAGTAGCAGCTTGCTGCCTCAGGCTTTCAAGAGTTGGACAGTCTTGCTGTCCAAGGCACAGCTCTTCCCTGGGCCTAAGAGTTCAACCTGGTAAGGGTCAAGCTCCATGGGCTCAGTTCCCTCTGGGGTGTCCAAGTCCTCTCCCTGAGGAGAGGGGTCCTGATCCTTTTGCTGTACAGAAGCTGGTTCCCCAGTCTTCTTACCTTTTCTCTTGGAAGGCTGGGCCATACTTTCAGGCTCCAACACTTCTTTTTCACCCTGTCTCTTGCTCTGTGCTCTTGTTTTTACACACACCAATTCAGGGATGTCCAGCATTGCTGCATGGGTTTTCAGTTCAACCTCAGCCCATGCTGAGGTTTCCAGGTCATTGCCAAGCAGACATGCAGCTGGTAGCTTTGGAGAGACCACTACCTCTTTCAGGCCAGTAAACCCCCGCCCCCCCCACCTCCCCCCAGTCTAATGTCACCATAGCCATTGCATGGTTAGTGGTAACACTGTCAGCATTGGTGACTGGGAAAGTTCTCCCAATCAAGTATTGCTCAGGGGAAACCAGTGTGTCTCTCACCATAGTGACACTGGCACCTGTATCCCTCAGAGCTTCTATCCTAGTTCCATTGATCCAAGGGTATTGTAAGTACTTTTTTAAGTTGGGTGGCCACACAGCTACAGTGGTAAACTCAACTTCCCCTTCTGAAACTAGAACTGCTTCAGTGTGCAACCCGATTTGCTCTTGGCACACTGTTGATCCCATCTGGAGACTTGCTACACCAGGAGTAGCTGTAGTAGGACTAGGGGCCTTCTTGGTTGGGCAAGCAGCATCTCCAGTTAAGTGTCCCAACTTCTTACAGTTGTTACACCAGGCTTTTAAAGGATCAAAGTTATTTCCCCTGTACCTATTAATGGACTGGGAAGAGTCTTGGGACCCACCCCCCTGTGCAGGTTTTTGGGGCCCTTTAGAAGACTCAGGCTTTTTATCTTGGGGATTCTCACCACCTGTCACCTGGGGAGGTTTTGTGACCCCTTTCTTTTGGTCACCCCCAGTGGTTGTTTTTGCCACCCTTGTCTTGACCCAGTGGTCTGCCTTCTTTCCCAATTCTTTTTTTTTCAAAACATAATTTTATTGTTGACAACCAGAGCAGAAAGGATGCCTCACACAGCACCCACTGTGCACATAAAAGATAACAAAAATGGGTATCAACATTTTCAGCATGAACATGACAATGGTCATATACAAAATTAATTACAAAGAAAAATAATAACAGAAAAACAAATAACTGCGCCACATTGCATCCGCCAAGCAAGGAGAAATGTCGCACAGATAGAGAGAGTCCATGCCCCTTGTATTCACATCTGGCATTGATATCACGCATAGTCCAGTGCACTTGAGTCACAGCAAAGAGTCTGCACTATCAGGCGGAGGGAAGGAGGCTCTACATACAAACCCCTATAGTCTGCACACCTCTTCCAAATCTTATAATGTTTCCGAGGGCACCCCCTCGCTTCAAAGACAGGAATTTCAAGGCCCATACAGAAGTCCAAGCCCTTTTTCCATACCCCAAGCAAAGGCGGGGATTCCGCCTTCCAGACTCTGGCGATGTCCCTCTTTGCCAACACAAGGCCTAAGAATAAAAGGTGGCGTTTGTACCTGTTGCCACCCAGGTCATCTGTGATGTGCAGCATCGCCAGCCTCGGGGGGGAGGGAACCTCCCACCCCAATACTTCAGAGAGGCATGCAAACACTCCCCTCCAGAACCTCGCCAGGGTAGGGCAGGACCCTACAGTATGCAGGAAGGTGCCCTCCATTGACCCACAGCGCAGACACTGCGGAGATGCAATTAGCCCAGCACGCCACAATCTGTGTCTTGTATAATAGACTGTGAAGATATTTAAACTGGATAAAGCGCAGGCGGGCCGCAATTGCTGCACTACGCGGGGACTCCAGGGCCTCCACCCAGTCATCCTCTTCTAAGGGGCCCATATCCTACTGCCATGCCTCTCTAGTTCTGTGTAGGGTGGTAGATGTGTTATTAATAATCGTACGGTATATTTTAGTTATCTTGTGATCACCCAACTCCCCCAAAAAAACTTTGCCTTCAACGGGGTTAAACTCGGGTATCTCCGTAAGGCGGGATATGTACAGGGTAAAGGCATGTCTGAATTGTAGGTAGCGATAGTTCTTTCCCAATTCTTGGGGAGAAATTAGACCTAGGTCTACCAAATGCTGATGTAACTTTTCATTAGTGCAATTACTTAAAATATGTTCTTTCATAAACAAATTGTAAAGTCCATTGAAATCATGCACATTGTGTCCAGTTAACCAACCATCTAGTGTTTTAACTGAGTAGTCTACAAAGTCAATCCAGGATTGGTTTTGGGTCTTGTGAGCCCCCCTGAATCTAATTCTATATTCCTCAGTTGTGAGTCCAAATCCCTCAATTAGAGTTCTCTTCATGAGGTCACAGGGCCCAGCATCTGCCCCAGAAAGGGTCAGGAGTCTGTCTCTGCAGTTACCAGAGAACAGTTCCCAAAGGAGTGCCCCCCAGTGTGACTTCTTCACTTTTCTCATTTCACAAGCCCTCTCAAAGGCTGTGAACCATTTTGTGATATCATCACTCTCCTCATATTTAGGGACAATCCCTTTGGGGATTTTAGGATCATAAGATTGCTCTTTATCCTTATTTAGTAAATTGCTGCCACCATTGATGGGTGCTAGGCCCATCTCTGCTCTCTCTCTCTCTAGAGCCAGCAACCTGGTCTCCAGATCCAGTCTTTTGGTTAGCCTTACTAAAAGGCTGTCCTCCTCATTGAGGCTGTCCTCAATGTCCTCACTGATACCTGATCCACCTGTGTGAGATCTAGGCACTGAGAGGTTTACTCTTGGAGTCAAGGGTACTTGAACCCTTTTCTCCCTAAGAAGTGGAGGGGGTTGATTTACCAGGTCATCCCCTTCCTCTTCTTCCTCATCTGATTGGTCTTCACCATTTTCAGATGGGTGGTCCTTAGCATACCCAGCCAACAGCTACTGGAGCTTTTCTTTGGTGGGATGGGGCCCATGGTTATGTTTTTAATTTTACATAGGGACCTTACCTCCTTGAAAGACAAGTGAAGGTAAGGGGTGAGGTCAAGCTCCTCAACCCTGCCCTCTGTCATTGTGGTTATTTTCACGAACAGCTGGGTTCTTATTTAGAGACATTGTTAAAAAACTTCTAACCCCTCTAACCCTAGCTACAGTGACTTCTTATTTTCTAAAATTCTAAAGGGACTTAACCAAGGCCCTAACAAGACTTTTAGTAATTTTGCAAAAAATGACAAATTTGAAAAATCAGAATTCTAAAGACAATTTAAGAGTTCGGTTGCGTGATCAGGTAGTAACCAAGTAGTCCAACAACTGCAAAGTTGTATATCCCACCGCTGATCCACCAATGTAGGAAGCAGGCTCTGTATATACTATACCAAAGTGAGGTATAGTGTGCACAGAGTCCAGTGGAACCCCAAAGGTAGGCAGAGGCAAAGTTAGATAGAACCTTACTCTCTATTTGTGGTAGTGTGGTCGAGCAGTAAGGCAGTATCGGAGGGCAGTGTTAAGCATTTGTTGTACACACTCAGTCAGCAAATGAATTCACACACTCGAAGACTGAACTTCAGACCAATTGTTTTTGTATAAAAATATTCTTTTAGTTATTTTATTTCTAGAACCAAGCAAGCTTGGCACAGGTAAGCAATAAATACTTTACAGTAGTAAATGCTGATTGTAAAACAGTTCAATTGCAATTGTAAATGTACTATGGTTTGACTTACAGTATTGTTTCAGAGAAATGCAATCACTTGTAAATACAGTACATTGACTTGAATGGGATTTTCAGTAAAATAGCAGGTAAGTTACTTTGGGATTACTTTTCTTACTCAGTGCTGTATGCCTGGATGCAGCACTGGGACATTTCCTGTAAACAGGTGAGTAAAAGCGTTTTTGTTAACTCGTACAATTTTAAAGAATTTCGTTAGGTTTCAAAACTCCACACTTAAAAACTTTTTCAGGAAAAAGTGTCAAAGTTATCCTATGAAGGAAGATATGGTTATCGATTTTTAGGTAAGTATTCGGTAGTGGGAGTTGAGGTTCTGGGGGTAGACACAGGGGCCCCGAGGGTCAGTGATGCACTCTTGTTACACCCTCAGCGGCACTAGGGCGGCCGGGTGCAGAGTGTTGAGGCCCAATGTTATCCAATGGGGGCTAGGGGACCTCCGGTTGGTGGCTGCTGGCAAGCAGGCCACTGGGTTGTGGGAGCAAAGCTCCTGGACTTTAGCTCAGGGCAAATGGGGAAACAAATTAGCACCAAAGGTGCACTCTCAGCGGCACTAGGGCGGCCGGGTGCTGGGTGCTGTTTCGACGTCGGATGCTCTGTTGTTTCCAATGGAGAGTCTCCGGTTTGCAAAAGCACTGCAGGCAGGGAGACGAAGGACTTCTGGGTGCGACCACCACTTCGAGAGGTAAGTTGGGAAGTTAGGGGTTGGTTAGGCACCGTCGGTTTGGGCACACAAGGCCATGGGGCGTCGGGTGCAGGGGTGCCTTTTGGGGTCAGATCTTCTTACCAGCTCCTGGTCGCAGTTAGGGGGGCCTTCTGGATTTAGACTGCAGGCGTCGGCTGGAGGCTTGAGGCAGGTCAGGGGTCGCCGGATCTCGGTTCAGGATCGCCGGGGTGACCTCCTCGTGGTGTTTGCCTACTCGAGCTCGGGCCGTGGATGGCGGGTGCAGAATGGGGCGGATCCGCCGTTTCTGGCTGCTGCCAGAGGTTGCAGTTGAACAAATCCGGTGTTCACGGGAGAAGCAGGCTTTGGAAGTGAAGGCAGGCAGGTCCTCCGGGGTTTTTGAGGTTGCTGGCTGCAGGACACACCGGGATTTCGCAGGAGCAAGTTCGAGGGGGAGACCGGCCGGTAGGGCTGGGGCCAAGTCAGTGGGCGTCTTCCTCTTGTTAGCTGCTGCACGGCTGTTCGGTCCTTCTTCTTTTCTTCTTGTTTCTTGTCTGGATCTGAGGAAGCAAGGTTCAGGGGTGCCCCTAAATACTAGATTTAGAGGCGTTACAGGTAGGTAAAAGGCAGGGACCAATGGGTCCCTTCCCTGGGGTGGGTACACCCCCTATTATGCCACCCTCCAGTGGGAGGGGGGCATGTGCCTGTCCCTGGTTGGCTGAGTCCCCCCATCTTCAAGATGGCGTGGACTAAGAGTTGTGCTTCACCTCGCCTCCCCCACCTGAGGGGTGGCGTTGGCTGAGGTGGGCACACCTCTCTTCCTCACTTGTTTTTCCCACCGGTTCTCCCGCCCAAAGTGGGGGTCAGAACCAGTGGGGACCAGTTGCTGAAAGCAGCAAGTGGCCTGGGGAAGCTCACAAAGGCGGCAAGCCTTTGAAGCTTCCCCTTCGTGAACCCTGCCCATCCTGGGGGAGGAGGCTTGGCACCTCGTCCAAGGATGTGCATTGTTTCAGGCCCCAGAGAGCAGCAGGCTCTCGACCCAGGGGTCGAGAAACATGTCTGGTGGTGGCAGCTGAAAGCAGCCACTCAGCCTGGACACTAGCGGTGGGTTAGTTTTCAGGGGGCATCTCTAAGATGCCCTCTGTGTGCATTTTTCATTAAATCCCACACTGGCATCAGTGTGGGTTTAATGTGCTGAGAAGTTTGAGACCAAACTTCTCAGTTTTCAGTGTAGCCATTATGGTGCTGTGGAGTTCGTAATGACAAACTCCCAGCACCATATACTCTTAATGGCAGCACTGCACTTACAATGTCTTTGAATGGACTTAGACACTGTAGGGGTACAGGGCTCATGCACCTGTACCCTCACCACTGGTATAGCGCACCCAGCTAGAGGGGTGACTGATCTATGCCAGGGCAGTGGGTTGTAGGCATGGCACACAGATGTGTGCCATGTCGACTCTTCACTTTGTTCTGCACCAAAACACGCAGCCTGCAAAGGCAGTGTGTGAGTGTAGTGGTACAGGACCTCTAAGGGTGGCACAATAAGTGCTGCAGCCCTTAGGGGCCTTCTCTGGTCACAGTGCCCTGGGTACCATTTACCAGGGGCTGACCTGTGGCCAGAGATGCCAATTGGGTTTAGGCTTCAATGCAGTTTTAGGGAAAGAACATAAGCCCTGGGTACCCAATTAGCAGGAGCCCAGGGCACACTCAGTCAAAGTACATCAGCAATTCAGCAAAAAGTGGGGGCAACCATGCAGAAAGAGGGCACTTTCTCACACCTCCACCTCCTGTTCACAATGCAGTGACATGCATCAAGAGCAACCAAAATTGAGCTCACCCATCCTCGTGTAGTTCTTCATCCTCTGGGTGCATCTCCCTGTCTGGGAGCACTTGCTTAGTTTGTCACCGTCAATGCATACGGGCGCCCTCACCCATCCTCGTGTAGCTCTTCATCCTCTGGGTGCATCTCCCTGTCTGGGAGCACTTGCTTAGTTTGTCACCGTCAATGCATACGGGCGCCCTATCAAGTCTGCTGAGATCATCCTTATGCAGCCCTCCCAGAATGATACGACTTTCGAAACTGTCTTTTTATCCGAAGGATCCGATCGTTACTGTACAAGCAGTGTTCAGTCAGCCACATACTCTGTAGATTTATCATCAGTTCAAGTTTCATGAGTCCTTCCTCAGCTATGGACGTCTGTATACTATCTTCCACCCAGCCCTGCACCCGTGGCTCTTTCTGTTTCATTCACTGTATTGCTATGCTCCTTTTGGCCAGTACTACATTTAATGTCACAAATGTAAACCTCATTTTACCCTTTTTCGTCTTAAGGTTGATGCCCAGGCATTGATTAGGTCTTTTTGCTGGGCTTATAGGATGTAGCGTAGACAAAACTTGCTCCAAAAACCCTTTATTGAGGGGCAAGCCCACTTCATGTAGAATAAGCCTGCATTGATCCCTCAACATCTGGGGCAATCCCAAGGGCGACTGGATATATTTTGTGCAGCTTTGTCTTGGTTACATATGTTCTATTTACATAGTTAAATTGAACTCACTTATACCTGGCATTGCTTGGTATTTTCTTTGCTTGATGGCATACCAGATCACACTTTTCTTTTTTGATCAGATATAGGTTTCCGAATGTTATCTTTGCACAGTCTCCAAGCTACAAGAATCCCTCGTCTTTATTTCTCTGCAGTGAGTCATGATGGTTTGCAATCTGCCAGCCTCGGAGATCTTGAGAACAATGTTCAGTCTGGTTGCTTTTACTTTAGGTGCTTCTGGGAAGCTTGTCCATATTTTCTTGGCTGTTGTGCTAACTTCACATACTGCAAGAACAGTCCCTGTGTGATACCGAAAGCCTCCTATGCTTTGTCAAATGTTATGAATTTATCGCTAGTGTATCAATCCCCATCTATCAGGCAGCCCTCTCTGTCCACTGCACCATCGCCATGTCATTTGTAATCTTTTTGAAAGGCTGCAGACTCCCTATCTGCAGACCCAATGCGAGGAGATATCTTTCAATAACCTTTCGCACCGGTTCCACTTGTCTTACAGGTTTCCTAGAGATATATGGCTCCTTCTTATCAATTCCTGCAACTTGGCCTGTGGGTGGGAGCCTTCAAGCAGATTAATTTCCCAATTGTGATCCTCATCCAGCTATCAAACTGCATGTTACAAATGTGCGACAATATAATTTAAGTCAGCTAGCCCTAATGAACAAGTTACTTACCTTCAGTAACGCATTATCTGGTAGAGACTCTATCTAGCTGCAATTTCCTTACCTTTGAATTTCCCAGGCGTCAGGCTGGATCCGGAAACGTTTGCTAAGCAATACCCCATGTGCGCGACATCAGCTGGCTCCATTCGGCTCCGCGTGACGTCGTTGTTCGCGTCGGTTATGACGTTGTGGTGCCTATATAGGCACCACCCAGACGTCAGTACTTTTCTCGTTTTTTCCACGCCAGAAGCACAGAGCCACGAAGTAACTAACCTAGTTGTGTGCAAAACTAGGGTCCTGAAAAGGGGGTGGAGGGGGGGGGGAGACAACCCTAGTCCTACAATATCAGACCGCAAAGCGGGGAGGCATGGGTGGGGCTGTAAGGAATATGCAGCTAGATAGAGTCTCTACCAGATAATGCGATACCGAAGGTAAGTAACTTGTTCATCTGATAGAGACTTCTAGCTGCAGATTCCTTTCCTTTGAATTAGATACCCGAGCCATACCATCCCGGAGGTGGGTTGCGGACTCACATTCTATACTAAAAAGTTTTGCAGGACAGAACGGGCAAAAAACCTGTCCCTGCGCACCTGACCCTCCAGGCAGTAATGTTTTGCAAACGTGAGCAAAGATGCCCACGCTGCTGCCTGACAGATGACTTGGACTGGGACACCTCGAGCCAGGGCAGTAGTCGCAGCCTTTCCCCGGGTGGAATGGGCCCTTAATCCCTCAGGTGGCTACTTCTTTGTCATGGCATAACATATCATGATGCAGAGAACGACCCAGCGAGAGATGGTCCTTTTCTGCACTGGCCTTCCTTTCTTCACTCCCACATACCCCAGAAACAGTTGTCCCACCCGGAACTCTTTTGTGCGGTCAAGGTAGAACGACAGCGCTCTTTTTGGGTCCAGCCGGTGGAGACGATCCTCTCCCTTAGAGGGATGCGGGGGACCAAAGAAGGTGGGCAAAGTGATGGACTGACCTAGATGGAATGGAGTCACAACCTTTGGTAAGAAGGATGCCCTGGTGTGAAGCACCACCTTGTATGGAAAGGACATAAAATAAGGAGGTGAGCAAGATAATGCATGCAACTCACTCACCCTCTGGGCCGATGTAATTTCCACTAAGAAGGCTGTTTTGATGGTCAACAGCTGGAGGGTACAATTGTGTAAAGGCTCAAAAGGAGCGCACATCAGATAGGTGAGGACCAAATTAAGGTCCCACTGCGGCATAACAAAGGGCGTAGGTGGAAACAGATGAGGCAGCCCTTTCAGAAATCTATGCACAATGGGAGATTTGAAGAGAGAGGGTTGGTCTGGCAGCCGCAAAAAAGAAGACAGCAGAAAGGTAACCCTTGAGAGTTACCAAGGCAGAGCCCTGCTGGGTAAGGGTCAGAATGAACAAAAGGACAGTAGAAAGAGAAGCAGAAAGAGGGTCAATAGACCTTTCTGTACAGTATAATACAAATTTCTGCCAACGGCAGGCGTATACCATCTTAGTGGAGGGACGCCTAGCTGCCAGAATAACGTTACAGACTTCGAGAGGAAGGTCAAAAGCTATCAACTGTTGCCGCTCAATCTCCAAGCATGGAGGTGCAGAGTTGACAGGTTTGGGTGGAGAACCCTCCCCTGCTGCTGCGACAGAAGATCCTCCCGAAGGGGCAGCCTGATCGGAGGATCTATACTCATTCTCAGAAGCTATGGACACCAGACTTTCCTTGCCTAATCCGGAGCCACAAGAATGACTTGGGCCCGTTCGCTCCTGATCTTCTTCAGAACACTGGGCAGGAGTGGTATGGACAGAAAGGCGTACAACAGGCCTGAGCTCCACTCGTGACAAAAAGCGTCGCCGAGCGATAGCCGCCTTGGAAATTCCAGCACGCAGTACCGCTGACACTTCGCTCTCTCTTCGGAGGCGAACAAATCTAATTAAGGTTCTCCTCACTGCTGAAAGAGACCATGCGCCACCTCCGATTGGAGACGCCATTTGTGATCTGCTAGGCATCGTCCGCCCTGGCATTCAAAGAACCTGCCAGGTGTTGAACCACCAGGGTTATACCCTGCTATTCCAGCCATGTCCAGAGTCAAAGAGCCGCTTGACAAAGGGTCCACAACCCCACCCCGCCCTGTTTGTTGTAGTACCACATGTCGGTAGTGTTGTCCGTGAACACCTGCACTAACTTCCCTTTGACAGAGGGAAGGTATGATTTCAATGCCAACCAAATCGCTTGGAGCTCCAACAAATTTATGTGGAGCACCGCCTCCGCCGGAGACCAGTGTCCCCCGATCTCCACCTCTTCCAGGTGGCCGCCCCATCCCAGAAGTGACGCATCAGTCACAACTGTGAGATTTGGTTGGGGAAGGGTGAGAGGTCTGCCGTTGGCCCAATCACGGTTCATTAACCACCACTGCAGTTCCTTCCGAGATCTGAACCACGTCGGTGAGATTTCCCCAATGCTGTGCCCATTGGAACTTCAAGTCCCACTGCAGAGCCTGCATACGTCACCATGCGTGTCTTACCAACAAGATGCAGGAGGCCATGAGGCCCAACAGCCTCAGAGTCAGTCTCACCGAAATCCAGGATAGAGGCTGAAATATATGAATCATAGCCTGAATATCCTGGACTCACTGCTCAGGAGGATAGGGCCGAAACTGCACTGAGTCCAGAACTGCTCCGATGAAAGGAAGCGTCTGAGAAGGAGCCAGGTGTGACTTTGGCACGTTTATAGAGAACCCCAGCAAATGCAGGAGGTCCGGCGTAGTCTGAAGGTGGATTATGACTGCCTGGGGCAAGGACACCTTCAACAGCCAGTCGTCGAGGTAGGAGAAGACAGACACCCCTAACCTGCGCAGATGAGCTGCGACCACTGCCATCACCTTGGTGAACACCCGAGGGGTACTGGTAAGGTCGAAGGGAAACAAGGTAAACAAAGTGCTCGTGGCCTACATTGAACCGCAGGTAACACCTGTGGCCCGGCAGGATGGGAATGTGAAAATACGCATCATGCAGGTCCAACGCTCCCATCCAGTCTTCTTGATCTAGGGCAGACAAGACCTGAGCCAGAGTGAGCATTTTGAATTTGTCCTTCTTGAGGAAGAGATTGATGGTCCAAAGATCCAAAATGGGCCGTAGCCCCTTGTTCTTCGGAATCAGAAAGTAGCGGGAATAATAGCCACTGCCTACGTCTGAAACTGGGACCCTTTCTATAGCTCCATTGGCCAAGAAAGCTGTAACTTCCTCTTGGAGCAACTTTAAATGATCCTCCATCAGCCGCTACCGATATGGCAGAATAGGAGGAGGAAAAGAAAGAAAAGGTAGAAAATAGCCCTCCTGGACGATCTGCAAGACCCACTTGTCCGATGTTATGGATCTCAAGTGGGGGGAGATGATGACAAATTCTCCCACCAACTGGAGTAGTGTGGCCCTGCAGAATCAGCCTAGGAGAGCTTACAGGCTGCGGCTGCTGGGGGCAGTGTGGTCGACGACTTCTGGCCTGCATTCCGGGATCGGAATGCACCGCGTCCACGCACAGCTTGGGCAGTCTGTGTGGGACGGTGGCTGGGATAGGGCTGACGTGACTGGAAACCCCTTCCGTTGCCACGAAAGAGGCGAAAGGAAGACTGGCCACGAGGGGTGGAGGAGAGGCCCAAGGATCTGGCCATAGCTCAAGAGTCCTTGAACCTAACCAGGGCTGAGTCTGTCTTTTCCCCAAAAAGTTGTTTGAAGCCAGGCCTCAAGGCCATTGTCGTGGAAATCGATCTGCCCAGCGAATCGGTCGTATCTAGGCCACACCGTATGGTGAATTTTGCTGCATCTCTCCCATCCTTGACAGCTTGGGAGAGCACAGCCCGGTCCTCCTCCGGGACTTGTAGCGGCACTTGCGCAACTGTCTCCCAAAGGGAATGGGAGAAACGGCAGAATAAGCATGCGGTATTCACTGACCGCAATGCCAGGCTGGAGGAAGAAAACAACTTCTTCCCGAATGAGTCCAGCCCCTTGGATTCCCTATCCGGAGGGGTGGTAGGGAACGCGCTTTGGGACGTAGAGGCCTGCACCACCAAACTTTCTGGGGTGGGGTGTTGGCTGAGGAACTTTGGGTCGCCCAGAGCTGGGCGATGGCGGCGTGCAATTGTCCTATTCACAGGAGCCCCTGTGCTAGGTTTGGATCATGTACCTAGAAGGACGTCTGTAAGTGCCTCATTAAAGGGCAAAAGGGGTTCTGAGGTGTAAGCCCCAGGTTGAAGCACCTCGGTCAGAAGATTAGTCCTGACGAGCACTGAGGGCAGCTCCAGTCCAATGACCTCGGCTGCCCTCTTAACCACCATGGCATAGGATGCCCCCTCCTCCGTAGCCACTGTTGGCGGAGAGAGCATGCTAGTATCTGGGGGAAGTATTCAGTCCATTGGCCTCCCCAAGTTCCCCATACCAGTCCAAATTCTCCTCAGAGACATCCTGGGTTTCAAGAGGGTCCCCAGACCTCTCCCAATCCTCTCCTGAGCCTAGCACATCTTCAAAGTGCTCAGGCAACAACATAGAACCTCTTGGTTCTGTCGGAATTGGCGTTGAGCGGCGTCGTTCAAGCTCCGTATCGTCGGAGAGGAGGATGGGGCTTGCACCACTTATGGGCATCGGCGACGTTGCAGGCACCCACTTCGGTTCCGATACTGGGGGAGTTCGCGATGGCACGACTGGTGTCGAACCGGATCCGGCATCGGATCCCTGAGGCCCCACCGGCGCTGTGGCCGGCGGGGTCAAATCCAATAGGGCCCCTTCCGACCCCAGCGGGGCCCGGGGGCTCACCAGCGCGGTCGTTCCTCTCAAATACGCAGCGCATGGCCTCGTAACACTCTTATTTGGGCGGGAGTCACTCCGACTCACGGAAAGGGGGGAGGCCCAAAGTCGACTCCGGCGCACCTTATCTCTCTTGACGACGGATGCCAGTTGAGGTGAAGATGAAGTCCGCTTGGACGACTTCTTCTTATGCCTCTTCCCCATGTGTCCCGAAGACCTCGAGTGGGAGGAAGAGGACTTAGGGCTCCGGGAGCGGTCCCACGACCTCTTCTTCAATCGGGACCTCCTCGGAGTCTCGCTGGACAGTGACGACTGCCGGGCTGCGAGACGTTTCATCGCACGCTCCCTCGAGGTCTTCGGAGCCATAGCCAGGCAGTCCGAGCACGACTCTGTATCGTGGTCGCGCTCGAGACACCAAAGACAGACGCGATGGGGATTGGTGACCGACATTATGCGGGAACAGGTCCCGCACGGCTTGAAACTTGTCTTTCTTGAAGACATCCCTCGCACACGAAGTCAGAAAAAATCCAAGAATTTGACAAAAGTCAAGAAAAAGGCTGCCAAAAAGCGGCAGCTCTTCCTGGATCGGTGCTTAACTAGCGCGGAAAGAAAAGAACTGACGTTCCCGAGCCTAGGTGGCGCCTATATAGGCACCGCGATGTCATAACCGATGCTAATGACGCCGACGACATCACGCAGAGCTGAATGGAGCCACCCGACATCACACGCATGGGGTATTGCTCAGCAAAAGTTTCCGGATCCAGCCCGACACCAGGGAAATTCAAAGGTAAGGAATCTGGAGCTAGAAGTCTCTATCAGATTCACATTTTTTCAAGGGTAACTTAATTGTCTCCAGCTTGACCCGGCTGCACTTCCCCACTTAGATTAGCTGATCAACAACTGATTCAATTCTTTACATAAACGAGTTGACATTGGATGCATTGTTTCTTGCAGTAAGTATAACCACCTGGGCAGAAAGACCATTTCAGCCAGCAATACTCAAGTTATTACTGATCCCGTATACAGAAGGCTATTGAATGCCCATGTTGCACCCGTACTGGTCTGTTGTGTACGACAACTGGATCCCCAAAGAGCACTTTCATTCTTATTAAAAGCCCAGCTCTGGGCATATACGTTTGTCCAGCATTTTTAACCCACCTAGGGGAAAAAGTGTGTTTTTCACCCGAGTAATGCAAAGCTCAGATAGCGCCCCCAATTTAAAGCTCTTGTTACACGATTGGAGCCAATTTCTCTAGGTCTCTCTTGTTTAATAATGCATCATGCGCATGAAGGGAGATAACTTGTGGCTTCCTTTCAACTTTACTCCCTGGTCTTGCAATGCTTTCTGTAGTAATTGGCTTAATTTTAAGCCCAAACATGAATGGAGAATAAGAGGCAGCCCTGCTCCATCTAGCTCTCTATGCGCCATATCTCAGACACTACCCGCCTGGTTTTCAACCCTACACTAGTCTGTGTACACAGTAATTTTCTCAATTTCAGAAACACACGGCCAAACCAAATGTAATCCAACACTCACAGCACACAGGACCACCCAATCATGATGAAAGCTTTTTCATTATGAGCAGAGCCAGTGCATGGGGTCGTTAGTCGTACCTAACCTGTGCAAAATATGAATGAGGTGCTGCACATTTATTGTTGTGCCTCTGTGGGGTACTAAGCCACGTTTTTACAAGTGTGTCCAACTTTCTATGAATTTAAACAATCTATTTGCTAAGGCTGTGCTCAATATTTTAATAGTAGTATTTAGGACAGAAACCGCCCGGTATGAACCTCTTTCCTACAGATCTGTATCTGGTTTTGGAATATTCACAATGACAACCTCCCTTATGGATGAAGACAGACAGCTGATCATCTGCTCTTTTTGAAATACACTAACAGTATGCTCTTAAATTCCCCATCTCCTCTTAAGATCACATGCCTTTTTAGGTATAAGTGAATTCTATATCTCCTTGGGTAATTATTACATCCTTGTATATTCCGGGCTAGAAAGTTAACTCCAGGCCCCCTTGGTGTTCCCGCCATTGCTGTCTTGTCCAAGTGCAATCCTTGGCTCCTGTTTTCTATCATAACTTACTCCCAGTGACAGCTAAACCTTTCCTGAAGTATTCATGTCAACACAGTAGTGACTGCAATGCACCTGTAGCTAACCCTTATTCACCTTCCCCCCACCCCAGGCAGCCATCCATACCAGGTAAATTGTATGTGCTGCCCGCTCAACCCTTCAGTGTCTAACAATACAAGTTTCCCTCCCCAACTTACCTTCCCCTAAACCAACATCAATATCCTTATCCCTCTATGAGGCTAACTGCGCTTTGTTGGTATACGTCTGTAAAACAAATAAGCAGGCGTGGGTGGAACCCCTTTTTTTAAATTCTAACTCATCACTTGCTTACAAAGAGACTGAAAAAGCAGGTACACATTCGGAGTCCGACCTAGCAATGAAATCCACGGGAAGAAGGCAAACATCACTGCACAGCCAGGTCCTAGCAGTAACACCAGCTGATCAATTCAACAGTCACCAACACCCGTTCTACAAAAACATCATGTGGCTCGGCATGTGACAAATGAAACAGCAGAAAGCACAATAGACAAGACACCACATAGAGGCTTTCTTTAAACCTAAAATGTCAAAGTAAAAAAATAAAAAACATTTCCAGGCTAGCCAAAATGACCAATCTCACAACTATTTTAAGGAAAAAATTTAAGGTATCATATTCGCGATTGGTTTTTTCCTTCCCCGTCTTCTCAGGAAGGATTTTACAATATAATGTGCTCTTTTCATAAATAATTGTAAAAACAAGAAAAACTTCATAACTATATCTTAAATGAGCCCGGGGCAGCTAGAAACTCATTTGCCAAAGAAACAGTTTCAAGAGTAAGGACAATGAACAAACACCGATAGCTATTAAGGTGGGAGTGCCACACGTAGAAACATGCTTCAGAGCTTCTCTTCGGGGTGTCAGCAATAAGAAGCTTTGTTCCCTGGTGCAAAGTATGAAACCAGCAAGCTGCCTGTGAGGGTCCATGCCACAACACTATAATTAACGAACTTGTCCCTATTAATTAGCAACTTTTATTAAGTCATTTATTAACTTTTATTAAGTCAGTTCTTGGGGAGATTAGCCCCCCTCAAAAATGCTAAATCACACCCACTAAAGAGGTCGATTTCCAATTACCATGTTTTAAAAGGAAAATGTGGTCCTGTGACATAGTTGGTCAAGCTTTCTTCCCTATGGAAGGGAGTGTCAAGAGATAGGAGCTAAAAGGCTACACACAAAAAGGTAACTCAACAACCTATTGTCTTTTGTTGACATTGCAAAGTGCCTCAGAACATCCCAATTAGCTTTTTTATATGGGAATAAGTTGGAGCAAGGGCCCCGTACAACTCTTATTTGACAGCAGTGGCGGCTGGCGACATTTGAAAGTGGTGAGCCGTACAATTATTGTCATACTGCACTTTGGCGAGCAAGCCCGAACAACCTAGGGGGTGGGAGGTTCGGGGGGGGTTGTCCCCCCCCCCCCGAGAAAATTTTGAAAAAAGAGTGGACAAATGGTGCATTTTCCAGCAATTTTCTAAATGCCATAAAGTGTTAAATCATGCTACAGAGCTTTTGTATTGCACTTTGGTCACCAGTTAGTTTTGACATCATTCCCCGATGATTGCTATATTCTGAAATCACATAACGTATAGTTTCTTACCTGTCGGTGTAGTTTTGCAGCTTGAAGACTTTCTGGATTCACTATGCTGTGCATTATTCCGCCATCTTGTGGTTGGGTCCGGAATTGTAGTCTTTTTTCTCTCTCTTTTTTTTTTTTTTTTTTCGTGGCCCAGGTGGGCGGCGACGTCCCACCATTTGGTGTCCTTCGTGACGTCGACGCGCTTCCTGCGGAAGCTCCCACCTTTGGTCGCCATCTTCGGATTCTTTTTTCTCCTCTCTTGTTTTTGTTGTCCGCTTGTTTTGATCCCTTTAGCTATGTATGCAATTTTAGCCTCCTTTGTCCTTATGCCTCATCTTTCTGGCGGAGGAGGGTGGGATCGCTAGTGAATCCAGAAAGTCTTCAAGCTGCAAAACTACACCGACAGGTAAGAAACTATACGTTTTGCAGCGTGAATCTTTCTGGATTCACTATGCTGTGCATAGACTTAGTAGCGGTTTTTCCCTCATTGCGGTGGCTGGTTGGAAGATGAGCATTGGTTACTGAAAATATGTTGTAAGACCTTTTGTCCTACTTGCGCTTCTTTGTTCATTTGAATATCCACACAGTAGTGCTTAGTGAACGTGTGCACTGAAGACCATGTTGCAGCTTGGCAAATGTCTTGGCTAGGTGTGTTCGCTAGAAACACAATTGTTACTCCCTTCTTCCTTGTTGAGTGAGCTTGAGCTGCTCCTTGCAATTGTTGTCCTGCCTGTTTGTGGCAGAGTTGAATTGTCTGCGCGATCCATCGTGCAATGGTATTCTTGGTGACTGGTCGTCCCAGAAAACTGCTGGCAAAGGAGACAAAAGAACTGCTTTGTTTTCCTGCACTCCTTTGTCCTTTCCATATAGTGCATTACCGCCCTTCTGGCGTCTAGTGTGTGCAGCGCCCTTTCGGTTTGTGTGGAAGGGTTTTGGAAAAAACTTGGTATTTGGATTGTTTGGTTAATGTGGAACCGAGACACCACCTTTGGCATGAAGTGTGGGTCCGTCCTCATTACAATCCTGTCCTTGTGTATTTGCAGGTACGGCTCTTGGAGTGTCAGTGCTTGCAACTCACTTACTCTTCGTAGTGACGTGATAGCCACTAAGAAGGCCGTCTTTAGCGTGAGCATGTGCAGTGTAGTTTTGTGAATAGGTTCAAATGGCGCCTTCATCAACTGAGTGAGCACTACGTTGAGGTTCCATGCTGGCGCTGGCATCCTCTTTGGGGGTGCGATTCTTTTCGCCCCTTCCAGAAATCTCTTCACAACTTGGGAGGTGAAGAAACTTCTCCCTGTCTCTCCTCTTGTGTAGGCCACTACCGCAGCCAAGTGCACCCTCAGGGATGTGTAGCTTAATCCGCTTTGTAGTAGGTGCGTTAAGTATTTTAGTATCGTTGATTCCCTTGTGATCTTCCGTTGTAGATTCTCCTTGATGCACCATTCGGAGAACCTCTTCCACTTTGCTACGTAGCACTTCCTTGTTGAAGGTCTCCTTGCCTCCCTGAGTACTGCCATGGTACTTGGTGGTAATTTGAGGTGTGCAAATTCTAAGTCTTCAGGAGCCATGCTGCTAGGCTGAGGCTCTCCGGTTCTGGGTGTAGCACCCTTCCGTTTTGCATTGCTAACAGGTATTTTCTTCTTGGGAACCTGTGCGCTGGTTCTTGTGCCATTTCTACTATCTGTGAGAACCAGGACTGCCTGGCCCACTGGGGTGCTATCAGTATTAGCGTCATGTTGCTGATTCTGCATTTGCTGAGTACCCTGTGTATCAGTGGTATCGGGGGAAAAGCGTATGCAAATGTCTTTGACCAATCTATCCATAGCGCATTCCCTTGCGACCAATGGTCTGGTTGTCTGGATGCGTAGTGTTGGCATTTTGCATTTTGGTGTGTTGCAAATAGGTCTATTTGCGGTGTACCCCATTTCTGGAATAGCTTCTCTGTTTCCTGTTGATTGAGCTCCCACTCGTGGGATGCGGACGCCTGCCTGCTGAGTCGGTCTGCTTCCACATTGTCCTTCCCCGGGAGATGTATTGCCAGTAGGTCTATTTCTAGTGGGATGGCCCATTTCCATATCTCCTGTGCTAGCCCTGATAGTGCCACTGATTGTGTTCCTACTTGTTTGTTGATGTAGAACATGGTGGTTGTGTTGTCTGTTTGGATCAACACCCTGTTTCCGTACAGCTGTTTCTGAAAGGCTTTTAAGGCTAGGAACACAGTTTTCAGCTCTAGGTAGTTGATGTGTTTGACCGCATCTTGCTGCGACCATAGACCCTTCACCCTGAGCTTGTTCATGTGTGCGCCCCACCCCAGTTGGGAGGCGTCCGTTGTGATGGTCACTGTTGGAGTTGGTTGTGTGAATGGCTTCCCCTTTGATATGTTTTCTTTGTTCCACCACGCTACTTCCTGATGCACTGCGTGTGTGACAACCACAAGATCTTCCCAACTCCCTGTTGCCTGTGACCATTGCTGCTGAATCCATTCCTGGAATGGTCTCATGTGTAGCCTGATGTTTGGGACTAGGTGGATGCACGACGCCATCATTCCCATTAGCTTGCTCACCGTCCTCACTGTCAGAACTTGCCCCTTGCGGTAAGGACGTGTTTCCTTTTGTATCGCCAATGTTCTCCTCCTGCTGGGGAATACTTTGGCCTGTATGGTGTTGATCTCTGCCCCCAAGAATATCTTGATCTGCTCTGGGTTGGTTGACAATTTCTCCCAATGAATTGAGAAACCCAGTTGACCTAGTGTTGCACGACCTGCTGGATGTGTACTTTGCATTTGTTGTAAGAGCTTGCCTTTATGAGCCAGTCGTCGAGGTAGGGATATACGTGTATTCCTTGCCTTCGTAGGTGCGCTGCTACTGCTGCTAGGCACTTTGTAAACACCCTTGGTGCGGATTTGAGTCCGAATGCTAGTACTGTGAACTGGTAGCGAGTCTGGTTGATTACAAACCGTAGTAGCTGTTTGTGCCTGTGGTTGATGGGGATGTGTAAGTACGCGTCCTTCAGATCTATTGTTGCCATGTAATCCCCTTCTTGTATTTGTGGTATTACCTCCTGTAGGGAAGTCATCTTGAATCTTTGAGTTCTTATGAATTTGTTTAAGAATCTCAGATCTAGGATAGGTCGTAGTGTTTCGTCCACCTTTGGCACGAGGAAGTAGGTTGAGTAAACCCCTTTGTTCCTTTGGTTGTGCGGTACTGGCTCTATTGCGTTTTTGCTGAGCAGTTCCTTGGCCTCCAGCTGCAAGAGCGAGAGTTCTTTTGCTGAGTGGGTCCTGTTTCTTGATCTTCTTGTTGGGGGTTGTCTTTCTAGTTCTATGCAATATCCGTATTGTATGATGTTTAGTATCCACTTGTCTGTAGTGACCTTCCTCCACTGCTTGAGGAAGTTCTTTATCCTGCCTCCTACCGGCGTTGTGTGTTCTAGGGACTGTTTCCTGTGGATCGTTAGGTTTTTGTTCCTCTGTTTGTTGTTGCCCCCCACCCGAGGTGTTGCTAGGGTGGTTGTGGGCTTGATGGTGTAGTCACTTGGAGGTGGGCTGTTGGCCTCCTCTACGAGATTGTCCTCGTCCGTTCCCGCGCCCTCGAAAGGACTGGCCCCGGGGCTGATACTGCCAGTTTTGCTGCTGCTGTCCCTGCTGCTGCTGGCCTTGGTTGTTCCTTTGGTAGCCTTGCTGGAAGGTTTGGTGCGATGTGGCAGGCACGTTGCCTCCTCTACCGCCCGGCCTTCTGGTGGGTGCCCCTCTTCTCATCCCTCTGAACTGCAGTGCTCCCATGGACCTTGCTGTCCTTTTTGAGCTGCGTCAGCTTTTCATCAACTGGCGTGCCAAGCAGTTGTTCGCCGTTGAAGGGCGTATTCAGGATGTTACTCGGCACCTCTGGCTAGAATCCTGAAATTCTGAGCCATGCGTGTCTCCTCTCGGTCACTCCTATCATCATTAGTCTGCTGGATGTTTCAGCAGCATCCAAGGCTGACTTCAAGCATGTGTTTGCCATGCTTTTGCCTTCTTCCACCAGGTGAGCTGCCCTTTGTTGGTACACATCTGGTAGATGCTTGAGGAGTTGCCCCACTTCGTCCCAGTGATGGTATGCGTGCCTGTTGATCAGGGCGTTTGAGTTTGCGATACGCCACTGTATTGCCGCATTTCTCTCCACCTTACTCCCTGTCAGATCCATCCTCTTACTCTCCTTGTCTGGAGGTGGTCCGGTATTAGTGGGCACATTGGCCCCTTTCCTGGCTGTTGCCGTAATTATGGAGTCAGCTGTCACTGATCCTTGTATGTATGCAGGGTCTTGTGAAGAGTGTTTGTACTTTTTCTCTGTTCTTGGGGTGACAGCCCTGCATACTGCTGGTTCCCTGAAGGCATCTCTCCCTTGGTCCAGCACACCAGGGAGCATGGGAAGGAATAGGCTCCTGGTTTGTTGAGGCAGTAGAGTTTCCAGGAGGAAACATGCCTTGGGCTTTTCTTCTTCTATTTTCACCCCATAGGTTTGTGCCGCCTTCAGACTACTGTGTTGTAGACCCCGATGTCGTCTGGCGGCGAGGGCCTCGAAGGGTAAGTGTCTACCCCTTCTTCCGGCGATTCTGCGTCGAGGTCTTGCCATTCCAGGTCTTGTGCCTCCGAGGACGTCGAGTCCCGGTAGGATTGCAGGTCTTCGTCGCCTTCTCCCTCGAAGTAATAGTCTTCGTCCCCCTGTTCCTCGACCGGTTCGGGCGTTTTCGGCGGTTCGGCGTCTTCGTAGTCTATTTCGACTTCGAGCGCGGGTCTCGACGGGATGGAGTATTCGCTCATTTTGCGGTCGAAATCCTTCTTCCGCTGTAGGATGCTCGCCATTTCGGCCTCGAGCCTCCTCTTTTTCTTCTCCATCTCTTGTGCCTGTTCGGCGTCAAGGCCTGGAGCGGGTCTCTTCGGGGCCGTCGACGTGGACGATTGCCCCTCCCTTCTCGGCGCCGAGGTGTGCTTTTCGGGGGCAACCTTCGACGCCTTTGGTTTTTCGAGGGATTTTTCCGATTGGAAGTCCTTTTCGAAGGATCCGCTCGGCTGACTGTCCTTGGTCGCTGTTGCCTTCGACGAATGTTTTGGCGGCAATGCTCCCTTCGAGGACCTAGCTTCACTTCTACGAGTGTCGCTCGGGGCTTTGGCTTCACCCTTTCGAGTGTCGCTCGAGTGTTTAGGGGTTGACGACTCCCTTACCTCCTTCGACGTTTTCTTTTGGACCTAGACGACTGTGCAGTCCTTCGGTGATGTTGTCCTCCTCTCCACTTGAGAGGCCCAGGTCTCGGAGCGATGGGGGTGGTCCCTGCCCCTGCATGTTGTGGTTCGCCCTGCTCTGCCTCTCCCTCACCTTGAGGGTCTTGGGTGTAAACGCCGAGCATGCGTTGCAGTCCTCGCTGCTGTGGTCGAGCGGTAAGCAGGGGTTGGAGACTGGATGCTGGTCCTTCTGGGCGTACTTGTGGTGGCAGTTGGTGCAAAACTTGAATGGTGTCTTGTCCATACCCGCGCTCAGGGAGCCCCCTGCGAGCGCATTCTCTGTAGGACGTCGAGATCTCGGTCGTAAACCTTCTCCCTCGTCGTCCCGGCTACTTGACCCGTAGCCCGGTGTACCTCAAACTGATTTTCGTCGGTTTTCTTCTATTTGCCTTGATTCCTCTTCCAAACTTCTGGAACTCTTCGGCGACGATCCAGACCCAACGGCGGAAAAAAGAATCTGAAGATGGCGACCAAAGGTGGGAGCTTCCGCGGGAAGCGCGTCGACGTCACGAAGGACACCAAATGGTGGGACGTCGCCGCCCACCTGGGCCACGAAAAAAAAAAAAAAAAAGAGAGAAAAAAAGAAGACTACAATTCCGGACCCAACCACAAGATGGCGGAATAATGCACAGCATAGTGAATCCAGAAAGATTCACGCTGCAAAACTGCACTGCATTTCTGTTTGAGATACTCTTCAATACCCAACTACAAAGTGCAGACACACGCACTTGCTCAGGATTAAACTGAATATCACTAGTGAGGTTTCAATTAAACCTAGATTCTCCAGAGTATATCGTCAAGTCGCTAAGTGTCCGCCTGTGGCAGTTGTAGATAGTATAACTGGAAGAAATAAGTTCTAATCCTGGCTCCCTTTCCATCACATTGTGTAACCCTGGGCAAATCACTTTATCTCCCTCTGTCTTAGTTTTCTTATGTATCTACCTTGGGAATGCCCACACAACACACAACCTTTTTGTGTTAAAGCAAAGCTTTACTCACACGGCGCTATATAATTACAATACAATGCAATACAATGGTGCCTTCTGCCCAAGGGCTGTTATACCCCTCCCCTGTCAGGCGCCAGCCCTGCACTTTGTGCTGTACGCGGTACAATGCAGGGGCGTCCTCTCAATGAGCCTATCCGTGGCTCTCAGCTGACAGGCCGGAGATGCTGATCATTCTGAGACTAAGCTTGGCAATGCATATACTTCTGAAAGCGAGTCTGTCAAAGCCAAAGTAACTTTAAAAATCCTGTCTTTCAGGCTCAGTTGCTTAGGACGAGTATCCTTCCAACAGCGACCTCAGTGGGCCCAGCCCTCGCCCATGAGCACCGCAATGCCTGTCCCTCTGGCGGCGAGGGTCGTGCCGCCCATCCTTCCGATACAGAGTACGACGGGGCTTATCCCTCGGACTTTGGGCATGGTGCTGCATATCGCTCTGACAGCGAGCCTAGTAGTACTGCCCGTGCTCCCTTTAGGATAAATCTTTCCCAAACAGTGAGTGTGGAGAACGAGTGAACCTGGTTCCGGACACTTGAATAGGCAGCAGTTTATATTTAGCTCCGTCGGAGGCAGTGAAGACGAGGCCAAGCCTCTGACTTTAGAGTCGTGTTGTTGGCTCCAGTCTGCACAAGGAGCGCGCTGGAATCTGCGTCTACCATTTCACAAGTTTGCTCTCTCTCAGTGCTGAGGCAAGAAAATGGGGAACCCAATAGACCCTTGTCGGCTTGGGCAGTTCACAATAAGCTGGTAAATATGCCTACAAGGGATTTATTTCAAAAATTCTTCAATACTTAAATGTAATTTTCAGGTAAGTTCTTATTCAAGTAACGAATAGTTTCTTACCTGTCGGTGTAGTTTTGCAGCTTGAAGACTTTCTGGATTCACTATGCTGTGCATTATTCCGCCATCTCGTGGTTGGGTCCGGATTCGTAGTCTTTTGTTTCTTTCTTTTTTTTTTTGTTGGCCCAGGTGGGCGGCGACGCCCCCACCATTTGGTGTCCTCGGTGACGTCGTCGCGCTTCCTGCGGAAGCTACCACCTTTGGTCGCCATCTTCGGATTCTTTTTTCTTTTCCTCTTATTGTTTTGTCGTCTATGTCTATGTCTTTCTCTTTTATCCTTTTATTTTTTGTTTTGAACCCTCTAAACTCTGTATGTAGTCTAGTTTTACCCTTAACCTCCTATGTTATCTTCCTGGCGGAGGCGGGTGGGATCGCTAGTGAATCCAGAAAGTCTTCAAGCTGCAAAACTACACCGACAGATAAGAAACTATTCGTTTTGCAGCGTGAATCTTTCTGGATTCACTATGCTGTGCATAGACTTTGTAGCGGTTTTGTTATTGCGGTGGTTGGGTGGAAGATGAGCATTGGTTGCTGAAAATGTGCTGTAAGACCTTCTGTCCTACTTGTGCCTCTTTGTTCATCTGGATATCCACACAGTAGTGTTTGGTGAACGTGTGCACGGAAGACCAAGTTGCCGCTTGGCAAATGTCTTGTATAGGTGTGTTCGCTAGGAACGCAACCGTTGCTCCCTTCTTCCTTGTTGAGTGAGCCTGGGCGGCTCCCTCTAATTCTTGTCCTGCCTGCTTGTGGCAGAGTTGTATTGCCTGTGCAATCCATCGTGCTATGGTATTCTTTGTTACTGGTCGTCCCAAGAAACTGCTTGCCAAGGAAACGAAGAGTTGTTTTGTTTTCCTGCATTCCTTCGTCCTTTCTATGTAGTGCATCACTGCCCTTCTGGCGTCCAGCGTGTGTAGCGCCTTTTCTGTGGGCGTTGATGGTTTCTGGAAGAAACTTGGTATCTGTATTGTCTGGTTAATATGGAACCGTGACACCACCTTTGGCAGGAAGTGTGGGTCCGTTCTCATGACAATTCTGTCCTTGTGTATTTGCAAGTAGGGCTCTTGTAGTGTAAGAGCCTGCAGTTCACTGACCCTTCGCAGTGACGTGATAGCCACCAAGAATGCCGTCTTTAGTGTGAGCATGTGCAGTGTGATCTTGTGTATGGGCTCAAATGGTGATTTCATCAACTGTGTTAGCACAGTGTTGAGGTTCCAGCTTGGGGCTGGCATCCTTTTTGGGGGGGCTATTCTTTTAGCCCCCTCCAGGAATCTTTTGACCACCTGGGAGGTGAAGAAACTTTTCCCCGCTTCTCCCCTGGTGCAGGCCACTATGGCTGCTAAGTGAACCCTTAGTGACGAGTACGCTGTGTAGTAGGTGTGTTAAGTATTGTAGTACCGTTGATTCTTTTGTGACCTTTCGTTGCAGTCCCTCTTTAATGCACCATTGCGAGAACCTTTTCCACTTTGCAATGTAGCATTTTCTTGTAGTGGGTCTCCTTGCTTCTCTGAGTACTGCCATGGTGCTTGGTGGTAGCTTGAGGTGTGCGAATTCTAGGTCCTCAGGAGCCATGCTGCTAGGCTGAGGCTCTCTGGTTCTGGGTGGAGCACTTTTCCGTCTTGCATTGTCAGGAGGTCTTTCCTTCTGCTGAACCTGTGCGCTGGTTCCTGCGCCATTTCCATTATTTGTGAGAACCATGATTGTCTGGCCCACTGAGGTGCCACCAGTATGAGTGTCATGCTGCTGCTCCTGCATTTGCTGAGTACCTTGTGTAACAGTGGTATCGGGGGAAAATCGTTCGACCAACTTATCCATAGCGCATTCCCTAGGGACCTTTGATCCGGTTGTCTGGATGCGTAATGTTGGCATTTTGCATTCTGGAGTGTTGCAAACAGGTCTATCCGTGGTGTACCCCACTTTTGGAACAGCCGCTGCACCTCCTGTTGGTTGAGCTCCCATTCGTGGGATGCCGACGTCTGCCTGCTGAGTCGGTCTGCTTCTACATTGTCTATTCCTGGAAGGTGTATTGCCAGTAGGTCTATCCTTAGAGGGATGGCCCATCTCCAAATCTCTTGTGCCAGGCTTGATAGCGGTGCTGACTGTGTTCCACCTTGTTTGTTGATGTAGAACATGGTGGTTGTGTTGTCTGTTTGTATCAGCACTCTCTGTCCGTAAAGCTGCTTCTGAAAGGCTTTTAAGGCTAGGAACACAGTTTTTAGTTCTAGGTAGTTGATGTGTTTCACTGCATCTTGTTGTGACCACAGCCCCCTGACGCGGAGTCTGTCCATGTGCGCGCCCCAGCCCTGCTGTGAGGCGTCTGTTGTGATGGTCACTGTTGGAGTTGGCTGTGTGAATGGCTTCCCCTGTAATATGTTCTCTTCCTTCCACCACGCTATTTCTTGCTGCACTGCGTGTGTGACAACCACTAGATCTTCCCAACTCCCTGTCGCTTGTGACCACTGCTGCTGTATCCATTCTTGGAACGGTCTCATGTGCAGCCTGATATGTGGGACTAGGTGGATGCATGATGCCATCATCCCAGTTAGTCTGCTCACCGTCCTCACTGTCAGAACTTGCCCCTTGCGGTAATGACGTGTTTCCCTCAGGAGCGCTATAGTTCTCTTGTCGCTGGGGAACACCTTGGACTGTGTGCTGTCGATTTGTGCCCCTAAGAATATTTTGATCTGCTGCGGTTTTGTCGACTATTTCTCCCAATGTATTGAGAAACCTAGTCTGGACAGTGTTTGTATGACTTGTTTGATGTGATCCTTGCAGTGTCTGTATGATCCTGCTTTCACAAGCCAGTCGTCGAGGTAGGGGTATACATGTATGCCCTTTCTCCGTAGGTGCGCTGCCGCTGCTGCTAGGCATTTTGTGAACACCCTTGGTGCGGACTTGAGCCCGAAGGCTAGCACTGTGAACTGGTAGTGATTGTGGCCTATCACGAATCTCAGTAGACGTTTGTGTTTGTGGTTGACGGGTATGTGCAGATATGCGTCTTTCATGTCTATGGTCGCCATGTAATCCCCTTCTTGGATTTGGGGTATTACTTCCTGAAGTGACGTCATTTTGAATTTTTGAGTTTTTACGAACTTGTTCAGGAATCTGAGGTCCAGTATTGGCCTTAGTGTTTCGTCTACCTTTGGCACTAGGAAGTACGTTGAGTAGACTCCCTTGTTCCTTTCGTTGATTGGAACTGGTTCTATTGCTCTTTTTTGTAGCAGCTCCTGTGCTTCTAGATGTAGGAGGGCGAGCTCCCTTGCGGGAATTGCCCGGTGTCTTGGTTTTTGCCCGGGGGTGTTTTTGTAGTTCTATGCAGTACCCGTGCTGTATGATGTTCAGTATCCACTTGTCCGTGGTAATCTCCCTCCATTGTGTGAGGAAGTTTCCTATTCTGCCCCCACCGGGGTTGTATGCTCGGTGGTTATTTGTTTGCTGTGTCTCTTATTTTGTCCTTCTGTTGACTTCTCCTCTCCCTTGGTGTTAATAGGGGAGGGTTTGGTTTGTTTGTGGAGTCACTTTGAGGTGGGCTGCTGACCCCCTCTTCGGGACTGTCCCCGTCCGTACCCGCGTCCTTGAAAGGACCGTCCTCTGGGTTTATACTGCCAATTTTGCTGCTGTTGTCCCTGTTGGCTTTGGCCCTGGTTGTTCCCCTGGTATCCTTGTTGGGGAGATTGGTGGGAAGTGGCGGGCGCATTGCCCCCTCTACCATTGGGCCGCCTTGAGGGGGTTCCTCTTCTCATCCCCCTGAATTGCAGTGCTCCCATGGACCTCGCAGTTTCATTGTCTTTCTTGAGCTGCATTAACTTCTCGTCCACTGGGGGTCCAAACAGTTTCTGGCCGTCTAATGGCGTGTTCAGGATGTTGCTTTGTACCTCAGGTTTGAAACCTGAGATCCTGAGCCATGCGTGTCTCCTTTCAGTCACCCCTATCATCATCTGCCTGCTGGAGTTCTCTGCTGCGTCCAAGGCTGATTTTAGGCAAGTGTTTGCGATAGCCTTGCCCTCTTCAACTAGGTGATTTGCCCTTTGTTGGTGTTGTTGTGGTAGGTGTGTTATGAGCTGGCTCATTTCATCCCAATGCTGGTATGCATGCCTGCTGATGAGGGCGTTGGAGTTGGCGATGCGCCAGTGTATGGCTGCGTTCCTCTCCACCTTTCGTCCTGTGAGGTCCATTCGTTTGCTCTCCTTGTCTGGAGGTAGACCTGTGTTAGTGGGCACATTTGCCCTTTTCCTGGCCGTTGCAGTGATAATGGAGTCTGCTGGCACTGACCCTTGTATGTACGCAGGGTCTTTAGAGTGCTTGTACTTCTTTTCGCTCCTTGGTGTAACAGCCTTGCAGACTGCTGGTTCTTTGAAGGCCTCCCTTCCCTGGTCCAGGACGCTAGGGAGCATGGGTAGGAACTGGGACCTGGTCTGTTGAGGAAGTAGGGTTTCCAAAAGGAAACATGCCTTTGCCTACTCCTCTTGCATTTCGACGCCATACGTTGCTGCAGCCTTTTGGACGACCACATTGTAGGCTCCAATGTCGTCTGGCGGCGAAGGCCTCGAGGGATAAGAGTCTACCCCTTCTTCTGGTGATTCTGCGTCGAGGTCTTGCCAGTCTAAGTCTTGTTCTTCCGAGGGCGCCGAGTCCCGGTAAGACTGGAACTTCGAAGTAGTAGTCCTCTTCGCCCTGTTCGTCGAGCGGTTTGGGGGTTTTTGGGGGCTCGAGTGTTTCGCGTGATGGCTTCGATGGAATGGCATATTGCTTCATTTTTTCGTCGAAGTCTTTTTTCCGTTGCAGGATGCTCGCCATCTCTGCTTCGAGCCTTCTCTTCTTCTTCTCCATCTCGTGGACCTTTTTGGCGTCGATGGCTGAAGCGCCCCTCTTCGCCGTCTCGGACGTCGAGGATGACGCCGGGCCTTCCTTTCTGGGCGTCGAGGCATCCTTTTCGGAGGTTACCTTCGACGCCCTTGGTTTTTCGGAGGCTTTTGCCGATTGGGAGTCCTTCACGAAGGATCCGCTCGGTTGTTTGTCCTTGGTTGCTGTTGCTTTCGTCGAGTGTTTCGGCGGCAACGCTCCCTTCGAGGACTTGGCTTCACTTCTGAGAGTGTCGCTCGGGGCTTTTGCTTCACTCTTTCGAGCGTCGCTTGGGTGCTTCGGGTCGACGTCTCCCTTACCTCCTTCGAAGTTTTCTTGTGGACCTCGACGACTGAGCAGTCCTCCGGTCCCTGTGCGATGTTGTCTTCCTCTCCACTCGAGAGGCCCAGGTCTCGAAGCGATGGAGCTGGTCCCTGGCCCTGCATGTTGTGGTTAGCCCTTCTTTGCCTCTCTCTCACCCGGAGGGTTTCGGGTGAACGCCGAACACGCGTTGCAGTCTTCGCTGATGTGGTCGAGCGGCAAGCAGAGGTTGCAGACTGGGTGCTGGTCCTTCTGGGCGTACTTGTGGTGACAGTTTTGGCAAAACTTAAACGGTGTCTTGTCCATACCCGCGCTCAGGGGGCCCCTGTGAGCGCATTCTTTGTAGGCGTCGAGATTTTGGTCGTGGACCTTCTACCTCGTCGTCCTTCTCGTAGCCTCCGGTACTCGTCTCCTCGTCCGGTGTCTCAGGAAACGATCTTCTGTGGTTTTTTATTGAATTTTCGAGATTCTTCGTCCAACTTTCTGGAACTTCTCGTCGACGATCCAGACCCCACGGCGGAAAAAAGAATCTGAAGATGGCGACCAAAGGTGGGAGCTTCCGCAGGAAGCGCGACGACGTCACCGAGGACACCAAATGGTGGGGGCGTCGCCGCCCACCTGGGCCAACAAAAAAAGAAACAAACAAAAGACTACGAATCCGGACCCAACCTCGAGATGGCGGAATAATGCACAGCATAGTGAATCCAGAAAGATTCACGCTGCAAAACTTACATCAAGATCAATCAAAAAAGTCAATCAGAAAGAATAACGTACACTTATCGATGAATCAATCATCAAAAAATAAATCGCCGACTGATGCGTGCGGCTGGTGAGGAAACCCCCCTGGATATTGACTAACAGATTCGTTACTGGTTCTTATATCGGGAGACCGTAAATAACGTTGCTGGTTCTCAAATCAAGTGACTGTAAATAACTGGTCCCTGCTTCCAACATACACAAATTTTTAAAGCTGGATGTATCCAACCTCTTGTTTATCATTTTTGCGGTTGTCGAGCATTAATAAGATCTCCACTTAATCAATAGGGTCTTTTTAAATCAACATTCTCCACGTCCTGAAGATGGTCTAACGGACAAAGCCAAAATTAGACCGAAACGTCGACTTCGACACCTATTTTCTGCTCAAACAAAAGAGGCAATATTAGTTTTGTATAAATTCCTCAGATTGTCTGAAATAGATTTCTATGAAAAGGTGTTCACTAATGTGACTGTGAAGGATTTTTACAGTTTATGTCAATACTACTTCTGGTTACATTGTGTTGTTTTTTATGTACCCTATCCAAATTAATTTTGAATTGATACTAAATTTTGTTTGAATATACACACCCGTGTTTTGCCTTTCTTCTCTCTTCTTGTTCTATGTTTTTTTGATGATTGACTCTCTCAGTGCCAGCGCCCCATCTACTAGTACTCCACTCCCCTCCCCCAACTCACTCCCTCACCTGACTCCCAATGCAATATCTCTCCCTTCTCCCAGGTCCTGCAGCCTTCTCACAAACCGGCCTCCAACACCCCCCGGCCTCCAACTCCCCCCCTGCCCCCCCTGCCCCCCCAGCTCTACAGCCCTCTTAAGAACCTGGCCTCCACCCTCCCCCAGTTCTACAATCCTCTCACTAACACAATCTCTCCATACATGCCAACAGACCCGATTCATGCGGGATAAAATCTCCAACTTTTCTGATCTTATGTTGGTATGCATGCCTCCCTTCCCCCAGCTCTACAGCCCTCTCACGAACACGGCCTCCAATCACACCGACCCTCCCTTCGACTGAGGCACCATCACCACAATGTCCTCTTCCTTCAGTTCCCAAGCAGGGCTCACACTCACTAACTTCTCGCGACTCCTCACTCACCCACACAATTTCCCATATCTCACTCCGCAACTCCATTATTCACTCACTTCAGTTTCCTCATCTCTATCCTCCTGGCAACGTCCTCCCTCCGTCATCCCTACTCCCACTACAATCCTCACAATATTGCTTCCTGCCTCCTCACAACTGTACCCTCACTCGCAACGCCTCTTTCTCTTTACCAAACTAACACACCACCCATTCTGCTTCACACTTACATTGTTTAACAAATACACTTACATTGTTTAACAAATACCCCCCAGCCCCCGTGCACTTGCTTCCCCTCACTTTTCCGAACTCTTTTCCTCCCCAGTGGGTTTTCTCCCTTCCATCCGCACACATTCCCACGCCATGTTTTGGTTCCCATCTCCAGCCTTTTTTCGCTCACCTGCTCTCCCCCTACATACAACCGCACCTCAGTCGTCCCTCCCTGAAGAGACCTCTTCTTCCCCCGCACACTGTCTGTCATTTCCGTACACCGGTAGTGGGGGCCTGTGTGGTTTACAGTGCATAAATCTGCGTGCACTAGCATCTGCTGTAGTCCAATGACAGCCATGTTATTTATCTGCGCAGACTATCAACTTTACTCTGTTTTTCTGCTGCCACTGGCATACTGTAGCAGACTGTTGATTTTGATACAGAACCACTGCCCACCAACATTTACCACACTCTATATACACCAACAGCACAGCTTTTTAACTCTGCACAAATTCAGAAATGCTCTTCAATTGAGCAGCACATACAGTCAACATTATCAGAGCAGTCTGAACAGCGAGGTTGAGTTGAATGTAAAGTATTCCATTCCAATGAAAGCGCCTTGTCAGAAGTCTTCAGAGCACTACAGATCCCCAGCTATAACGAGTACCCTTACCTTTACAACTCCATTGGAGATTTCAGTGGAAACAGCGTTAAAAGTTCAGGCCCGTCCCAGGCCGGCGGCGTCTGCACCGAGTCCGGCTGGTGTCCAGGTCTAATTGCCTGGGCAGCTGTTGCTGATGTCATGTGAGCGCGTGAAACCCGAGGTCCGGGGACTGCAAGCAGCCTACATAGAAAAAAAGGGAGAGTGCGCATGACTGGGTTGGTCGGCCCTGGGGCCGACCAAACAGTCAGTACCCACAACAGTGGGCAAGCCACTCCCCCCCTGCCCTCAAGCAGGACCGCCCACCCTCCCGCCCACAACCCGGCACTTCTGCGAGAAAGCAGTAGGGCGACGCCCCTATGGGGGAGCCGCCACTGTTTGTCAGGCTAGGATTTCACCTTGCTGGCTGTGGTAAGAAGTTGATACACTACCCAAGACCCCAGCCTGTTTTTCCAAGTTGTTCAAAAGCTGCCTCATCATTGGTCTTCAGGGTCAAATTGCCAACCAGTCCAGCAAGATCAAGACTTTCACCTGGCTGCTATCACAGTCTGTTCAGGGATAATCCCTAATATCAGCTAGGGCGGACTCAATGCCTTTCAGAGGTCTGAATCTTTATCTGGGAGGCATGTAGATGCTGCAGGTTTCCACAAAGCTCTGGTGTGGTTGTATGTAAAAATATAGAGGACAAAAAGATCAACCCACACATATAGTGAATTTAAACATTGACTCCCAATCCACTGTGAAAGTAAGCATACCATCAAAAGCCCTGGTTTAATATTGTTAAGACACATCTACTTACTTTGACCATACAGTGCAAGTTGGTATTGTAGAAGCTTTATATTTGCAAGCTAATTTTAAAAACTCAATATTTTGGTATCTCACTTTTGGAGTTGTAGAGTGATTTCCCATTCCATAATTTTGCCTCGGAATGGGATCTTCATTATAGAGTGGCAACAAGCCAGTACTCTAGGGGCCGTTGTTAGTTCCAAAGCAAAGGGAATTTTGTTCCATGTTTTTAAGCAACAAGGATCCTGCTTTGCTGGAGGGAACTTGGCTCAGCCGGTAGGTTGCAAGCTTTGATTTCACATGCTATATCAAGAATGTTAAACGTGTTCACTGCAATAAATGGGCCAGTGACACCTGAATTCTTAAATGAGCTAATGGCTTAGGCTGAATATTTCCAACAATATTGGGGGGAAAAAGAGGTGATTGGTTAGCAGCACATGGCAAAATCTAGTAGGCCATACAGTTCTGAAATGTCGAAGAGTAAGGAAACTGTGCCGGTTTGCTTTACTGTGTCCGTGATACATGTCAGGAGCATGCTTTTTTTGGACATACAATTAACCTAGCCTCTTGGATTTTTTCATTTGATTTTGTTATCTTGTTCCTTAGTCTTTTTCCGGCATTGTCCCAAATTTTGCTCAATCATTTCTTTAGGTCGAGCATTCGAGACCTCTTGTATATACTTTAGTATATACTTATATGTGTATGTACTTTGTGGGCTCTGGAGATCAGCCCTAGGACTTGTCTACTTCCGCTTAGGGACTTTTTTTTTCTGTTCAACTGCCTCTATTTAACTGTCTTGATAGAAAACGACCAGCAAAGGTCAGTAAAATACCAGAATCACTTTAGCATTCTCTAGATTCCAGCCCATAGAAATTGTCTTCCACAAGCACCCGTAGCCAATAATATTTTTTTCAAATCTTGTATTTTCAGTGATATGACCACCGAAGGCCCTGATTTTATATTAAAAACAGAGCTTTGGACTATACCATTTCCAGCTGAAAGGCAATATTTCTCTCCATGTGTTCCCATACCTGGTGTGGCACGCAGTTCGGAGCTTACTTTCCCTCCATGTTAAAGAACAGTAGATGTTTCAGCACCCAGGCTAATGTGCTGCATAGCTAAATACATATAAGGTCCCAAAGGCGAGACCAATTGCATTGCAAATGCTTGTAATTTGAAAGACGTTGCAACCTGGATGAGCAGCAGCTGTCTGAAGCTCAACTCGGAGAAGACAGAAGTCCTCATCCTCGGACCCACCCCCTCAGCCTGGGACAACACCTGGTGGCCCATCGCCCTCAGCAACCCACCCACCCCCACGGACCATGCCCGGTACCTCGGCATCATACTAGACTCCTCCCTCACCATGACCCGCCAAATCAACGCCGTCGCCTCCACCTGCTTCAACACCCTCCGCATCCTTTGCAAGATCTTCAAATGGACCCCCCCCCGAATCCAAGAAGACCGTCACCCACGCACTCATAACAAGCAGACTGGACTACGGAAAAGCCCTCTACGCTGGAATCAACAAATCCCTGCTACGCAGACTCCAGACCATCCAGAACACCGCGGCCAGACTCTTCCTCGGCATCCCACGACATGAACACATCACCCAACACCTGCGAGATCTCCACTGGCTCCCCGTCGAGAAGAGAGTAACTTTCAAGCTAATCACCAACGCCTACAAATCCCTCCACAACACCGGACCCAAATACCTCAACAAAAGAGTCTCTTTCCACGTATCCAGGAGAAACCTCCGCTCTGTCGACCTCGCAGAACCATCCGCAGTACCACAGCAGGTGGAACAGCCTTCTCCTACATCGCGACAAAGGCCTGGAACGAGCTCCCGATCACCATCAGAGGCTCCCCCACTCTGCACACCTTCAGGAAGAGCCTCAAGACCTGGCTCTTCGGCTGACCCAGAGCTGCAACCTCCCCCTCCCCCCCAGCACCTTGAGACCCTCTCATGGGTGAGTAGCACCCTTCACAATTCCCTGATTGATTGAATTTCAGATTACTGGGTACACTGTGTGCTTTAGATCATTCAGTTGGTTTCTTTAACAGGAGCTGTGTTACCTCACTTGGAGCCCTAAGAAACGTAGAGGATGGAGAAATAGAGACCGAATTACTCTGAGGAACATGGGTCTTGTTAGTTTAAGAATCCATAGAGAGCGAGGCAGATTGAACTCTGGGTGAGTCCGCCCTGGTGGTTCCACCCAACCAGGGTGTGGATAGGCACCGATGATGAAGCATGTCACGATAAAGTGAGAGAGGCATCTACTCCAATATCTTTGGATACCCAAGAGGCACTAGGAAATGGAATCTTCCTAGAACAGGATCAGTATTTTTCCTTTCTTCAAATCAGTCCAGTTGCTCGTGTGTGTGAATAGTGATTTGGGGAGAATGCAATTGGCCCCAGTCTCTCGCTCTCCAGCCTTGTGACAGCAGTTTAAAATCTTACACAGTGTACTATGTCCATGATAGAAGCACAAACTTATAACTGCTCCTTTTGATTTAAATGTTTGTTCAGACAATACAGCAACGTCACACACAGTTGAGTGATTATGAAAAACGGCGGTTGTACTGAATGTTGCATATGAATGTTTGGAAGGAAAATAAGCCACATTCCTCTCTCTGGGTACCTCCGTGAATGGTTCTCCTTGTACCCGTCTGATTGATTCTTCAACATATCCTAGTACTCATGCTCCCAAACCACAACCTTACAATTGGTTCGACAAGACATGGTCCTTTATCCTCTACCCTTTTCAATACACCCTACCACTCTTGACATCATTATTTTCCCTTGGCTTCTGCTTTCACATCTTTGACGATAAGATACAGACCTCTCCTTTTCACCTTTCATATCTGACAGTCAAATCAATTCAGCTGTCCGATAGGCATCAGCCACTAGATATTATTTGCTCTCATGCTTACCTCATTTAGAATTAAACCATTTTATTTATGGACTCTTCAACTCCTTTTAGGTTTCCTACTTCAATCTCCTTCTTTCCCACACTATTTTGCCCACTCCATCTGATAGGAATCTCTGCCAAATAAAATTAGGCTCTGAGGATGGAACACAATCTACCGCTGCCAGGAATCAACATTAGGCATGCATGCATTGAACTCCACTGAAAAGGGGATGCACTTTGCAGCCAGGTGCCGCTGGTGACAGACGATTAATGTCTTGAGTAGTTTAATCTTCTAAGAGCTGAGTTTTCCGCTTGTACAATCCATATACTCAAGCACAGCTAGGGACACATAGTAGATACTTTTTATTACACTTTCTTAAAGACATTTCTAGAATAGAAAAAGATGCAGCACTTGAGGGTCCCAGAGAACAGAGTAGAGCACTAAAAGCAAGTCTGTGCCCTCCACCCCTGGGATCCATTCCAGTCCTGTGGGTAGATACGAACTCCTACAAATGTAAAGGTCAAAGCAATGGCAATTCAGAGACCTCTACAGTTAAATGTGTGGATACCACTAGGAAGATGAATGGGGAGGACAGAAGAGAATTCCATTGCATTCAACACACTACATACATCTACCTTAGCACGATGGAAAATTGCCCTCTGGGCCCCAGACAAAGAACAGATCATGGGAGTATAAAAATAAGATCGTAAAAGTAGAAAATTAACATTTAATTAGTTTGATGTTTTGCAAATGCAATTTATTAAATTATGAGTGTCATTTATGGGGACGAACTGGTGGGCAGTGAAGAGTCTGCTGGCTATAAAGGCAAGAGATGCACCTAAAAGAGTGCATCCTAGGCTTTATAAGTGCAAATTTGATGTAAGCACAAGCCATTTCCAAAGTCCTATTAGCTGCATTTTAACATCAAGAACTCTTGAGATCCCCTGAAATAACTAAGTTATCATGGAATGGAAAAAGGTTTGAAAAACACATATTTGCTGTGCGTAATGACTTGTCAATTCGTTTGACAAAATGTGAATAGACTTTTGTGAAGATTAAACCATACGGGGATTGTTGAACTGATTAAAAAATAAAGGTCTTGATCATGCGTATTCCCAGGAAGAAAGCTATGAATATGCTGACAAATAAATAATAAAATAATACATAAAAAGATATGTAAAGTGGCAAATTCATAGTCATTTCAGACTGGCTCCTTGACCAATTTCTCTCCTTGGAATCCATTATTTCTACAACCATTCTTTTTGTAATGGTCTCAGGTGACTATGTTATATCTAAACTGCTCCACTGCCCTGTGGACAAGTCTGCACTATAAAAATACTTTAAACAACGAAATAAAAAAAATACAAGTGTGATACGTCTATCACATCAATTGCCTGGTAAGGTCACCTTGTGGTTGCACAGGGTAGATCATTTTTTAAATTATATCCAAGGATATAGTGAACCAATTACAACACGAAAGAGAACATTGGCCATATGAATTTAGTTTAGAACAATAATTGAAGAACGAATAACAGAACTAGACATATGACACTGCAACCAACCTACACTTATAACACAACCATGTCACTTGATTCTGTGTCGTACAAAAAAATCAATGTCTAAAAAGGAGAAAGTAATCAACTCTGCTATCCTAGGCTTTTCAATCTCCCTAAAACACAATCCCATTCCCTGCCACCATAGGACCGGCTATTTGCTAGATTGATAGACTACTCTACAGACTAGTCATGTTACTCTTCAAACCCGCTTATGTCCCCTCACCACCCTACCTCTCCAGTAGGTCTCTACATGAACGGGGTGGTCTGCTAACCATCACCTCCTTTCCATCCCTGCACCTCTGCCCAAGTCATGTCCTTTAAACTTTATTACAGAGCCACGTGTTGCTACTGGCTACTTCAGAGCACTCAGTTTGGAAGCAGAGGACATAATGATGGAGATGAACTGCTGCTGAGAGTTAAAGTCTAACCACACACACGACTAATCAAAGATCCATTGTCCCCAAGTAGCTCCTCTTTTCTGGACAGAGTTCAGTTGAAAACTAATCTGATACCTTCAGGCACAATCTGGTCACCTGGTTATGGACAGTCTGTAGTTTGCTGAGGAGTATTTTTTGGGGGGGGGGGGGAGAGGGGACGTGGTGCATACATGACACTGCAGTAGCCCAACAAACCAATTCCCCAGTCTAATATTAAGTCTAGAACAAGACGATTTCCTAAAACAGAGACAGGTGAACATTGACAGTTCTAGACCACTGCATTGATTTGAGGTGCAAAGGTGGGATCTGGCAATTTGAATGGGAGTGATTCAGGGGCCACCCTTTTATCACTAGGTCTTTGCTTCATTCAGGCAGAGGAAGATGCACTTCATCCAGTGGTGGAAGTAATCAAGATGCTCTGCAACACTTGTTGGGTTCTACTCCAAGCTGGTGTGTATTTGAACATCACTAGCGTAAATCTGGAAGTGCCCCTGCAGTTGAAATAATATTTATGCCAAAGCACACAAGCAAATATTGCACGTCTTCCAGCTCTCCTCTAGAATATTTTATCTCAACTGAACTTCAAACTAGATTCTACCTCATCACTTTAAAGTCAGTCCGGATGGCCCATCGGTACTGAATACAAATTCAGAAAAGTCACGCAACCCCCATCATCAATGCGCCCTCTTGCCCCTATTAGCAACCAACAAAGATCTTCGTGAACTGTACAACACTGTATGCACTTTATTTGTAAATAATAATAATGTAATGTATGGTCATTGCTTCCTCAATGAAGCATCCCATAATCACTCATCATTGTTCTGAGTGACCGCTCTGCCATCTGTGACATAATGTAACATCGCTGCTACTATAGATAGTGTTTCTTGCTTAACATTTCACCATTAAATATAAAATATCAATTTCCCACACCGTCTTCCCTATAAAGTGGCTAGCTAAATCACCAAGCTGGTAACCCACCCAACAGAGGCAATCCAACAGAATACAAACCATGCAGGTTTCATGCAAATCTGCAGCCGGTGCATTAATCTACTGAGCTCTCAGACCCACAACTTAACATAATTCAATGGTTTTGTAGATTTAGTTTATCGTATGCTTAATGATAACCACCTGATTGCATATACTTTGTTACTAGCACAGTTTACCGTCTCCTAATTCAATTCTACCAGCCCATTTTACTGAAATAAATGTTCCGCCATCCACAACTCACTTGCCCAGTTCAGATTTGCACTCACCCCTAAACTACAGCAGATTCAGCAGCCTGAGGCTCACTCATTAGAACTGAAAACAGCAACAGGTATTGACAAATTATTCATCAATACAAGAAGTTTCTCCATCAGCCACGGTCTAGCCCTAAGGCCCCTTGTTACCACCCACACTTACCATGCATGTCCATCATGCCTGGGGAGGAGCTGTTCTCTGGAGTAGTGACCTCAGAACCACATTTTTCGTCTTTGGGCTTCTTTTTATTCTTGCTCTTCTGTAATATATCAAGATGGAAACAAATATTTTAGTCTGACGTCCTCTACAGCTTTTACTTGAAATGGAGGCATTAACTACTGTCAGCATTCGGAGCCTTCCTGAGCTGACAAAAGGCCTTTTTTTGCACACATGCTGTTGGGAGTTAATGGCTGATAACTACTCTTTCTACTACTCCTCGGGCACTTTGGGCTCAGGACACATTATTGCTGAGAGGACAGTGAAAAGCTATTAATGTCTACAGAACAGGGCACTAACTCTAAACGTTCGATGTACTTCTCCCACGGATGCAAAACTAGACCAGTTCCTGAGATTAAGCCACCAAGGATACAGCAAAATTGCACACAAACGTTTCTTCCTAAAGCAAAAAGTTAAATTTAATGATCACAGTATTTCATCTGTCCTTATTTCACCTCCATTTATGAGCAGTTTCATTAAGCAGTTTCCAATAGTAGCAATAATATTGTAGTGTTTATATATTGCTTGTGACAGCCCACATGCACACTCGAACTGCTGTAAGTAACAGATGGTATTATGCCAACCTGATGAAACTTATATTATCAGTCTGAGAAGAGTGCAAATCTCAGTGTACTCAAATCAATGTTGTGACAAGGCCTGGGCAAAATTTCAATTACGCAGTGTAATTTGCATAATTTTGGGAAGGTGCGTTACGCCGGTTATGCAAACATCTCAAAATTATGCCACTATCCCACTTCACGTAATTATGCGGATTTGCAGTTAAAATTTACCATGAACAGCAGAACATGAGTGGCTGTTGCTTGTGGTGCTTTTGTTTAAATGCATCCTCGCACCAAAAATGGACGTGTGGACCCATTTTGCTCTAAAATATAGCGTGAAAGGACAGATTTACATTTCAGGTAATTATGCCCAAGCAAATTATGCAAATTTTGCACACCCCTACTTGAAACTTCCAGGGTATATAAGCATTTGCAACAGATACTTAACTCAGTAGCATTTTATATAACATCTAGTGAAATACCGCCAATTTTAGTTCAAAGTATTTGTGGCAATCAGCCACTGATGCATCAAAAAAGAATACAGAAATAAATAAATAGACATGAAAGACGCAAATGCATATTTGATGACATCATATACCAAAATGCGTGATTTGAAGGGTATTTGGCGCAAAAAGACTTATCTAACTAAAATATGATAAAGAATTTATGTAATCTTTACATGCGGTGCTTAAAGAGGAGGAAGTGAATCACCCTACTTCCCCTAACCTGATTCAGAAGAATCAGACAATTAAGATACACAGCTCTGGCACACGCAATCGTGGTTCAATGATATAAATTACAGTCCAGTAATAGAAAAACAAAACAATTATTTATTTTCTTATTCTTCCTCTTCAATTTCTTTGATTGCTTTCGGCTCATTGGTCTCTTCCTTTGTTTCTATAGCCAGCCAACACGCGTTTCGTCAGTGAGGGAGTACCTCATGGCTTCTTCAGGGCTGCAGGCCTGATGCTATAACAGTCCCAAATGACCTGCACACCGGTTCTAATTCCAACCCGGCCGCCGAGACTATTGATGTGAAAGCTATGTCCCATACAACTAATTCAAAATATGTCCGTAATCGTTATGGAAGTAGTACCGGTCAGCAAAACATTCCCCGCGACCTTTAACATCCAAATATCGTATACCAATAAAATGGTGTACAAGCCAGCTACTATTGATTTATTTATCATAAGACATAGATTCACTATCAGTCAAGGCTGGGGCAGTATCTCGGCACCCTCCTCGGCCCCACCAAGATACTATTTAACATACTGACTGGAGAAGAATCAATGGTCGAGTAAACCCATCACTATTTCAGCCTTACTTGCAGTTTGTACTCAGGTCTTAGTAGCAGGTGCTAGCAAGAGCTATCAAACTTCTTAATGTAAAGGTCATTTTGCTGGCATTACTAGAATGTTCAGAGAACAGCACAGAATCTTAAATAGTACTCTGGACACTGCATCCAGCACACACTGACAAGTGTACATTCATGTAAGTCTCTAAAACATGCAGGCAATCTACCTGATTCTAAAACACAATCTAGTAACCCCCGGACTGGCAAAGCTTGGCATGGCCTCTCTGAGATAACAGTCACACAAGCTTGTAAAGCCTTGGATGCCTATGGGCTGCTGTCGAACTCTGGTCCTACCTGCCAACTCTAGACAGGCGATCTTTTAAAGTGCAGTGATGTCACAGGCGGGTGCACCATGCAGTGGCACGCAGCTAGTTCCTGGGAGGTGCCTGGGTGTCGGACTGCCCATAGCAGTTGGGTTCAGGAGACTGCTTGTGCAAAGGACTAAACTGAAACGAAAGTGCTGGAGAACGAGGTGATTCGCGCACGAAGTCATGACAACCATCATGTGCCTGCAACCAAATACGCAAAACGCCTTCTCGGGGGTAACAGCCCCAAAACATAGTACCGCACAATTAATGTGCAGAGCCATGTTTGCGTTTATAGCATGTTTTTTCAAAGATGCAGTTCAAGCAAATCCAGAGGTTACCTGGTGGAACTTCAAATTGCGTGACAAATTATTTTAGTGCGGTGATAACGGCGCATTTACATTAGTTTGACCCCTGATGAGCTACACTTGACAGGGATAGTGAAGACACTTACCGCACTTGTAGCTACCTAAACGGTGGTAGGGCCGAGGAGTGAAGCCTTAGAGTCAGAAGAAAAACTCTCTGATCTGGGATCGCAGCGGTAGGCTGAGCCGTGTGCACAAAAGGCAGACTTTACTACGACAGTACTAGATTGGAAGCCGCAGGTCCCAGGACTCAATAGCGGCAAAAAAACAGAGGGAGACTGCAGGCGGTAACAAGCTGGTGACGTAGGAGGTGGAGTGCATGAAACAGTGTTTATTCCACCTCTTAGAAACTGACGCCTCAAAATCAACCAGGTCAGCTCGAGACCACACGCATTCATAAGTTGTTGTTAAGAAAATGCCCTTCCCATGCGCTCACGGAACAAAAGGTAGGAAAAGGTTAAGGGTGGTTGTACTGGGAGGGCGAGTCAGTGAGAGAAACACAGATGAAATGAAATTCGTACTTGTAAAGCGCACTGCTACCCCAGCAGAGGCGTCCTGGCGCTATACGCATACCGCTGTGGAACCCTTCCTGGCTATTCCCTGTGAGATGTCCACTCCTGGGCACCCCCAAGGTGAAGCCAGGCATCCCAGCGCTGGTGGGGCCGTTGTGGAGATTAAGCAAGCTATTGCCCAGAGTTGCAGAGTGGGACCCATGATTAGAATAGGCACCGAGGCGAGAATTATCAGGTCCGAGGAAATTGAGCCCAAGACCCGCCGAGGCGGGAATTGAACCCTGGTCCCGGGCCAGATCTCTGCATCAGGGTCTGCCGCTCTAACCATTGAGCCACACTTCTCCACTAAAAGCCCAAAAAAATGCAGACACTCTTAGAGACAGGATGTGGCATAATATCAAGAGCTGCCGACTGGAACTGGGAAACCGGGTTCATGCCTCAATCCACACAGTGATGTGAAAATAGCGAATGCCTCGTAGATCACCGACCTGATAAAAGCTTTCTTCTAGAAGCACCCGGGACATGATTGCATATTGGCCGGAGACTTCAATACTCAAGATGTGTGTCACCCTGAGAAAACCCGAAGGGACCACAGTCGAAACATTCTGGAAGCCTGTAGCAGTAAATTAGAGTTGGGCTCTGCCGACCAAGGCGGCTCTTCAAACCCACCTTCAAAAATATTTAAACACTGGACTATATCTTCCTAAGCAAGAAGCTTCCAAGTAGATGCATAAGCTACCAAGTCCAACACAGAACTAAAAGTGACCACCATCAAATATCAATTGTGGTCAACGTGAGTGCGATGACGCACGGGGAATACAACCAGGCAGGCCAAATACTTTACATCAATGTTGGTCCATTAATAAAAAGAGTCAAACTGGGCCCCGCCTGCATTGCCGGATACTCGCGCTGGAAACTAGCCAACTCTCTCCCGGCCATGGGAATTGAGAAACATTGGGTGGCAATAGTTAAAAAGCTATATGAAGCTTTAATATCACATAAACATAGCAAACCACAAAGAGTACCTGCAAAAGGAAGGCTTTTCTCATACCTTGACAACAACGAATTCAAAGACAGCAAAAGGAAGTGTTGTCATGCAGAGCTCCTACACAGAAGAGCTTGCACTCGGAAGGCAATCTGAAAGTGGCTAGGAAACTACACACACAAACAACCTGGATGTTAAAACAAAAATCACTAGATGAGGAAAGGAAATACATATATTCCCTGTTAGTGCCCAGCAAGACCAGGGACTCATGGGGTTATGTCAATAGCCTGACAAGCAGCAACATCAAGGAGAATGCCGTCCCAGCCAGTGAATGGGTGGCCCATGCAACAAAACTATATGTGGATCCTGACAAAACAAGGTATACCATCAATAATCTACTTGATAATAACCTAGAAGGCGTTGGAGGATATCCCAATGGTAGTCTCAGAAAAGGAGACATTAAGCATCTTCAAGGGTATCCGGATAGATGGAGCCCCTGGACCAAACAGACTACCTTGGAGCATCTTCAAGGAAGACCAGGAATTCTGAGCACCTTACATCCATAGTCTGTTCAATGAATGCATTTTACTATCAGCCATCCCAGATTCGTGGAAAGGCTCCATCTTGAAACCAATACATTACAATATATAACAAGCATTGGCATAGCCAATAGGTCTCGCCTTTGGGGCCTTATAAGTGTTTAGCCAGAGCTATTGACTTTGCCAATGTCTTCAAGCTGTGCTGTAGAGAAGTGTGGCTGCTGTGCGGCATGCTGAAAAGTTATAATAAAAAGTGTCAGAAGCATTTTTGTTACTTTATATATGACCAAGAAGGCATTATGTAAAACTGAACGACCATATTAAAAAAGTATTTACAATAAAAATTTTCCTCAGTTTTCTTTTGTTCTTGCAATGCTGGCAACTTGTTTCTGCCTATTGCAATGGTTGTTTGTTAAAGCTTTTTTTTTTGAAGGGGCATAAACAATCGGAGGGTGAAGGTTGGGAACTAGTACCTGTATTAGAACACTAGCAGCGGCCAGACGCTAGGGGAGAATCAACAGATGCCAGATTCCGAGAGCAGGCTGAGGTGGTGCTGAGTGATGCTGAGGTGGTAGTGGTGGTGGTGGTGACTGTTGCGGAGACGATGCTGAGGTGATGCTGAATGATACTCAGGTGTTGCTGAGTGATACTGCTGTGGTGCTGAGTGATGCTGCGGTGGTGCTGAGTGATGCTGCGGTGGTGCTGAGTGATATTGTCGCGGCGCTGAGTGATGCTGTGGCGGCGCTGAGTGATGCTGTGGCGGCGCTGAGAGATGCTGTGGCGGCGCTGAGCGATGCTGTGGCGGCGCTGAGCGATGCTGTGGCGGCGCTGAGCGATGCTGTGGCGGCGCTGAGCGATGCTGTGGCGGCGCTGAGCGATGCTGTGGCGGCGCTGAGCGATGCTGTGGCGGCGCTGAGCGATGCTGTGGCGGCGCTGAGCGATGCTGTGGTGGCGCTGAGCGATGCTGTGGTGGCGCTGAGTGATGCTGTGGTGTCGCTGAGTGATGCTGTTGTGGCGCTGAGTGATGCTGTGGTTGCGTTGAGTGATGCTGTGATGGCGTTGAGAGATGTTGTGTTGGTGCTGAGTGATGCTGTGCTGGCTCTGATTGATGCTGTGCTGGCTCTGATTGATGCTGTGGTTGCGCTGAGTGATGCTGTGGTGTTGCCGAGTGAGAGATAGAGTGAAGATATAATGCCCAATTAGAGAGGGTGGTGAGAGAGAAAGAGTGTACATAGAATAAAGAGTGGAGCGGGATAGAGAGAGAGAGAAAGAAGGGGAGAGAGAGTGAATGAAGGAGTTTGAAAGAGAAACAGATAAAGGGGTGAGAGAATGAAAGGCTAAAAAAGATAGAGAGGGAGAGTTAATTAAGTAGAGAGAGAATTAGAGAGGGAGAGAGAGAGAAGGAGAGAGACAATAAGAGTGGGGGTGTGGAGTTTAAATAGAGTGCAGAAGTGACGTGGAAAAAGTAACCTTAAATATAGCTTTGCGCGAATAAATATTTTAAAAAAAAAGCAGTGAGACAAAAATACTGGTAATTAGGCTGTGACTCCCAATATAAAACAAATAGCGATATAAGGTGAAATCAACCCACCGAAGCAATATTTCTAACTAGACAAAAAAAAGCTTGCATTTCAATGCTAATCGCTGTTGTTTTTCATGTGACTGTAGTCCAGGGCCCTGAGTTGGTAATGTGAGCTGCTGCTGCGATTGAAACATCAGAGTCCAGAGAGTTAATGAGCCATGACGAGGAAATGAGGAAGAGATAGGAAACCCAGATGCCAGCTGCGCGTGCACGCCATCGTGAACTCAAGCTGGTCGCCAGCCGAAAGCCAGTGTTTGCACTTCCAAAACCCGCTTACTAAAACTCTCGGCCAGACCAGCGCAAGCGCTGGTGCAGGCCGAGACCTAAAAATGGGAGAAAACACCCGACCAGTAAACTACGAGCTAATAGCATTATTAAGCGTAGATGGTAAGGCTTTTGCGAAAGTGCTTCTACATGAGCTGGAGGCTTGGATCAATAAGAATAACATAATGCCTCATTATCAGACGGGGTTCAGGTCAAACTCCTCTACCATGGATAATGTGATTGCTCTCTCCTACCTGGGTGCCAAGGCTGTTGAAACTACACCCCCCCCCCCCACTTTACGCCTGTTTTGTTGATTACAGTGCCACTTTTAATGGTATTGATCTGGACAAAACCTGCGAAGTGGGGAATACCTAGGAAACTCCTCGCGGCCATCACAGACCTGTACACGGACACCTGGATCCGGACCAAGATAACCCAGTCATGCTACAACAAAAATCTATACAAACAAAGGGTTAAAGTAGGGATGCATCATTGCTCCCACTTTGTTCAACTTATATACAGCAGACTTAGGTATGGAATTGCTGATCCGCCTAGAGTTTGGCCTTGTGAAAATGGACATTGAATGTAAAAAAGGTTTAATCAAGTATCACCATCGTGTGGTCAGAGTGGATCCAGATTCAATAAGAGGTGCATTGAATGTGATATTGCAGGATAAAAAGAGCAGCTGGTCAAAGTGCTTGGGCAGTGCCAGAGAATTATTGAACTGGTCCTTAAAGACTATAACAGACACACTTATAACAATAGATCGCCTAAAGAGGGCTGTGCACGAGCATGGCAAGTGTGTATCAAGAGAACAAATTAGAAATATCTCGGGTGCAGTGGGTCTTGCTACATCGCATGAAGCCACCTCTTGCCAATCATATTTGAAAGCGGCTTTGGGAAGACAAGCCCTAAAGAACATATTGCTGACTAGGCTCCTAACCCTGCCACTAAGGGAACATAGGTTCCACTGGAAGAAAATCCCCGCAGATCACAGGCAGTGTAGGCTGTACCAATACCACTCTGAATCGGCAGAGCACATCGTCTACTGCTGTCCTGCATTGCTGCATCAGAGGCAAGACTATTTAAGGACAATTTCTTTGCAAAACGGGAAAGAACATGCAAAGAGACGCTGACATATATTTATACAACAGCTGTCCCAATGGAACTGGTACGGACTGGTGGCTTAGTGGACTGATGCATCCACTGTAGGGGTCCGTGTTCGACCTCACGGTCACAGGTTCAAATCCCGGCCGGTCCACTCAGCCTTTCATCCTTCTGAAATCGATAAAATGAGTACCATTGAATTGGGTAACAAACATGTTATTCAGCGCCAAGATACCCTTGGGTGAACATGCGCTTTACAAATACAAGTTATCATATGTTACTGAGGGGGATGGACATTTGAGAACTTTTAGCACTACCACAAGGATGGTCATGTAAGGCATGGCCTGACAACCTAGTTTTAGCACATGGAAAGAGTTCTAACACCAGGGTTTTTTATTGCCATGCAGGTTTACAAAGCGCTTTTGAACCAGCATGTGGCACTTTAGTGAACAGTTTGTTATCCCGAGAACGTGCATAATAGATATAGCTTGACATCCTGGTTTTAGTACCAGGAAAGAGTTCTTACATCAGGGCACATCGCACTTTACTGCTTTGCATGTTTACAAAGCGCCTTTGCACCACTATGTGGCACTTTAGCAAACAGTTTGTTAGTACTTGGCTTCTCTAGCGCAAAGCTTTTAGAATTTGGCTATCTGCACCTTGTAAACACACACATGCTTTTAAATCGCCTTGGCTCAATACGCGGCACTTATCTAGCAGTTTATGCAATAGGGCACCTTACTGCTATACATGTACACAGAGCGTTCTTGCATGAGCATGCGGCACTTTAGCAAACAATTTTTAGAATTGGTTCCCTGTACTTTGCTCTAAAATTTACCTTGGCACGTGGCACCCCTGTGAACGGTCCTCTAATTTTGATTAGTTTTTAATATTTCAATTTTTATGTCTGCCTGACATCTAAACTATATTTGACAATGTTTACTCTTTGTGTTTTTAATCCTTGTGAGGTTTATTTTTTATATACATATAACACATACTTTTTTTTATTCCTGTACGTCTTCAGTTTTTATCAGCACCTGTGTGTGTTACTTGGTTACATTAAATATTGGTGCATTGTTTCATTCTTCAAACGTTCTTGTAATGATTTTAAGTAATCATACAATAGAGCTGTGGATTGATAAATGGCGTTATACGAGGGAGGAATAGAGTAGATTAAACAAACACGGCTGCTATCTATTTGGCTTCACACAAGTATACATACCAACAACACAGCTGCAATGCTTAGAAAGATGAGATGCAAATACATTACAATTAGTATAATTCACTCTGATTCCCAAGTCAATTCCATAATCACTTGATTTTGGTAAGCCAAAGAAAAAACAGTCCTTAGAGTAATTTTGACATCAACTTAAAAAAATGCACTACGATAATCCAATATTTAGCTATTTATTTAAGGCACACTTCGTATACTCCAGGTTCAGCTTAAAGAGCATATAATGAGCACATCCAACATGTGATTCGACCCGTGGCAGCAAATTAGCTTAGGGCTTTTTCAAGGCTGAAGCAACAAATAATAGTGACCATACATAATGAGCAAAATAACGAAATTATATCATTCACAATAAGCGAAATAACCAGAATTCAGAATAATAGTAAAAAAAGAATGAAAAGAAAAAAATTAAGAGAAATGAAAAACACAAAATTAAAAATAAATAAGGGACAAACAAAGAGAAAACAAAATAACTTTGATTAATAATAATTTGATGTAGACATTGGTGTTACGTGCCTGGCGTGACACTCCGTGAAGTAAAATTTAAATTCAAAAGTTTTGTGAAACATACATGCGGGATGTGTGCCGCCACAAACACAGGGCAACAGAGCGAGAACTAAAATTATCACTGATCAGCCCTAATGGAAAGACTAATCAAGAGAGGTCGAAAATTAAGAAACCAACTTCATCATGTTTGACTTCAGTGTTTTCGAGGCTGACCATATAAATAAAAAACAATCAAATGATCTCTAAACATCCAGAAATTATTCAAAAGATAAAGGAGATCAGAAAAGCAGACACCAAGATCTGAGTTCCCCATCACAAAATTCAAAAGGGGCGAGGGGCCCTCACGTCATTGCTAAGCCTGGGCGGAGTTCCGCTACGCAGAACTCCGCGAAGTGCAAAAAATCTCCGCTACGCGGAGCTCCACAAGCGGCAGAGTGCGTTAGATAAAGGCCGTTCGCTGTGATTTTCAGCACCGGATGTTTGTCCGCACTGTGCAATCATCGCAAACAGCCCCATGCACAGCGCAAGCGGGCACAGCTTCCTTTTTGCCGCCCGAGTAGATTTTTTTTATTCGAGCAGCAGCTTTCTCAACGTGAGCGGACGGTTTCTCAATGCGAGCGGTCATAAGCATACGCGACCACTCGCAATGAGAAATCCGTCTGCCCTGCTGTTTTCCTCGCTCGCCAACTTGACGTTGACGACCATGAGCGAGGAAAAAACGCAAACGGAGCGGAGTTCACCGCCCAGGGTTAGTCATTGCCTAGCAAAAGCTTCTCATGCGGTCTGTTTTGGCGCGAGAAGCAGCTAGTGCTTGCTCTGATGAAGTTGATATAAAAATTACTCAAAGGATTTTTTTCTTTGGCTTACCGAAATCAAGTGATAATGGAATTGACTTGGAAATCGGAGTGAATTATACTAAATGTTATGTATTTGCATCTCATCTGTCTAAACTAACTGGAACTTTAGGTTATGGGCTTCACCTAAATGAATGCATGTACAACTAATCAATCAATAATCTATCTGTCAGGGTATTATTGGACAAGGAGTTCAAATGAACAGCAAATTTTCTTTCTTTTACATAGCTGCAATGATTTGCTGTGATGCGCAGAAGGCCTCTGAAGGGGTCAAAGGAGATCATTTTTGTCTGCTTCTGAGATGTGTGTAGTTCCCTGAATAGGAAATGTTCTATATAAATCAAATCTATATAGCCCCGGAAGCAATACTCTATTAATTAGACACTGTCAGAGGCCTTTCCCATCAAGGCGGGTTACTAGGTAGGGATGTCCCATTTGCCCAGTTATTTTAGCCCTTTATAGTTACTGGTTAAACAAAAAATGATGCAAATATTCCCCTGTGGTTATATTGAATAGCAAAGAGATAAAAAGTATCTGTGTTCTTGGACAATGAAGAGATTTTTACACCTATCCCCAAAAAAGCACCAATGAGTTAAAAACTCAAACGTTTAAAATATTCTCAAGTTATCTGATGAAGTTTGATAAAAGTAAAACTTGTCAACCTCCCCTTTTCTTAAAAATACAATTGAGTACCTTGGGGTCGAACTGATTGCCCACGCAAATAACATTTATTACCGTTCACAATTCTTTTAAAGTTTTCCTAATTGCAAGATCTTACTACTTAAAATTAAGACGGTGCTTAGAAGGGGCTGTTTCTTGGTGCTGGAAATTTTCTGAACAGCAACACCAGTTGATAACTTGAAAGCTGTATGTAAAATGTGGGTTTTTGCCTCAGGACCAAGGGATGCTGGAAGAGCAATGGTTTACTGATTTGGGCGCAGTTGCTTCTGTATAAGTCATGAAGTGAGAGTTGAAACTGTTCATGAATCACAAATTCTTCAGATTTTAACATTAATAACATAAAAAGAGGATGCACCAATATACCAATTTTTAGGGGAAGTTATTGACAGCCACACGCTGCAAAACATGCAGCTCACATCAAGGAGATGTGACGTCAATGATGCCAACTTATTCGGTCCTGAATCGGTGCTAGGAGAAAATCTTTCAGCAGCTCCAACACTATAAATACACCCCAAACCCACCACGGCAATAGCATATCATAATTAGCCTTCTTGGCAATGCATAAACAAGACACTGAGATCAGATACAGTAATTTCTTGGGATGAAACGAGTGTCAGTAAATGAAAAATCTCAGGCTGCAATTAGACTATGTCTGGTGATGCTCTTTCTGATGTGCAGGGCTCCCTAAAGTCATGAACACAAGTTAGTGAGATTTCATCGAGGGAATAATCTGTAGCATTTACATCAATGTCAATAAAGGTTTGGAACAAGGGCTGGTCAATATTGGACATCACTGGATTGATAAGAGATTGCATCCGGGCTCCGTGAAGATGGATGTTCATCCGGAAGCAGTATACTTATTATATTCAGGGCTAGCTCCTATGATAAATAACTACGACAGCAGCAAAACCAAGTGGCAGGGAACAGAGTGGGTCATAAGCAGATTCTGGAGACATGATACCCTGTCAAGAAAATGTAGCATCCTACACGCTAAAATAGCAAAATCTTGACACAATCCGAAATGGGCCTAGAATTATAATATACTGTGAAAAGCAGTTTTGAATGGGTTGATATACTATAATGGCACAATTGCAGCAATACTCAGAAGGGCTGATATGTTTTCAATGGCACAGTACTGACATCTATTGGCAGTCTCAGAAAAAGGCCTATTTTTACCCTCCAGAGGGAGTACAGTGCACACTGGTGAGCAGCGCAAAAAGCTTGCTCACCCTCTTCTGTGCCTGCCGAAATCCAAATATTCTTTCTATCTTATAGGACACTTGGAGGCAAGGCATTGGCGTATCTCTAAAATGTTGTACGATTCAGAAGCCAGTCTGATTGGGTTGTGTTGGGAGGTACAAACTCCACAAGAGGTCAGGTTGTGGTTCCAAGTAGTAACTTTATTCAGGTTCAAGTTACAGAAGCTTAAGGTATAGCCAAGATGGTAAGTAGGCCTGTATGTACGCCACACCAGGAGCAGCCTCCTAGCTGCTCAGCCTGCAATCACCAACTGACTCAGATCAGGCACCCAACATTCCAAGGCATCATCAAGATTCCACACAGGCTCAGGCTGAACAGCAAGGGGAAAGGGAGAGAGTACAGAAAGAGGAAAAGTCACAACACTACATATCCTCTTTCTTTACTCAGAAAAACAAAACAAAGCAAGAAGATATACCAAGAAGTAAATACATCACTAGAGCAAATACGTGCAATAGGAGATAGATTGAGAAATAGTCCAAAATGCAATAAAATGATAGCAGGAATAAAATGGCATATGGACGATGTAACGCAGTAAGATAATATCATTAAGAAATGGAACAGGAGTAAAAGATGATACAAACTAATGCAATAAAAGAAGGCATAAATGCAATGCAATATAGCAATAAGTTGTGGCATAGGAAGGCACACACACACCATCCCCTTTTCTGACAAAGGAGTGGAAAAGCAAAGCAAAGTAAAAACAGTATACCAGACACCTGAAAGGACACCAGTCTCAGGAAGCATACAACACGTACAAGACTTGTACACCAGACGTCTCCGGCACCCCTACGATCTGTGAATCAAATCCGCCGTATGGCGCACAGTGAACCAGCACTGTAAGCGTGGCAGGACACAAAATGCAGATAATAGAAAAATTGTACATACGTGGTTAACAAAGGATGAAAAGTAAAAAAACAGAATGGCGCAAAGAATGCATACCCACAAACGCCAGACAAAATACGGGATACACTCACCCACAAGGGAAGTACAGGGATTCACTCACCCATAAAATACAGGGATACACTCACCCATATAAACAACAAGAATGTAACGGGATACACTCACCCTTATAAATGACATAAAATAATATGGGATACACACACCCACGAAAACATCTGAAGTAAATCTGAGATGCACTGGCTCACAGAAAACAACATTCAAGTAATGGGATACACTCACCCAAAACAGCAAGAGAAGTTTTGGGATACACTCACCCAAGTTGCAATTTTTTAAACTATGCCACGTAGATGTAGACATTAGAAAATATCCAGCAAGAAGAAGACTTATTTGGCAGCAGAATATGCAAAATTGAACGAGGCACATGACAATATAGCAGCGAGCAAGCAATACTCACTACATTCAATATCACATTGAAAGAAAACAACTAGGGTCAGTAAATAAAACTTGTGTGCATATTACACCCCAGCATAACCAACGATAATACCAAAGAAATAAGAACACATTAATCAGTTCTAAATACCAAAGTACATAAAAACTCTGGTGCACCTCTGGTGAGCGAAATCTCACCCGAAACGTTGCAGAAATAGGCCAAAAATGACCTCAACGGGACTTTAACACATGCAAACATTAGATTAAATGTCGATGGCTGAACATAGCAATCCTCTGCGGTGGGCTAATGTCAACAGGAGTATCGTAGATGGTGGCAGACTGGCGCTGTAGACACATAAATAGTACTCACGTTACTCGCCAGAAATGCCGACATAGACAAAAGTAGCTTCCGTAGAGCAAAGGGCAAGAACCAGCGCACTCGAGCATCCCAGAATGAGGAAAAAAGCAACTCCAAACCCGTAATCATGGTGAAAGTATTCCAAGAACAGTGGAGTAGCTCTTACTTGCAGCAGAGTGAAGACGAATATGAGGCATCCAAGATGGCGGCACGCTGCAATAGAGAGCGCCGGGTGGCTAACATCGAGTGCGTGCTCTTCCAACATCGCCGAACAACACAGCATCACAGGACAGCTAGAAGACGGCGGTGACATGCCAAAACGTCACAAGGGCTTCACGCGACACCAGAATGAGGTAAGGTGTGTGCGCGCTGTACAATATCACGCAGATGTCAGCCGATTCAAATGTTGCTTGGGAAAACGGCAAACGGCCCACAGATAAAGTTAAGGTAATGAAAAAAACCTCACCAAAATGACTCAAACGGCTACCAATGCCAGAAAGTAAAGATAATGTCAAGACTGCCTGGGTGCTGGCTGTTAAAAAAACGTCTCCCAGCTTAGATTGTAAAGGGTTCGCAGAAAGTACAAGATATCCACAGTCCACGGCAATAATATGCAAATGAAGGTAGATCATAAAATGTGTAGATTAGAATTACACATCAAAATCTGTAGTAACACAGCAGTAAACAAATAATACGCTGCAACCAGAAGTTCAAGAGATCTCTAGGTTTGAGAAGGATAACACGCCTCAAACAGGCTGTCCAGGTAGTGAAGGACACTGGTGGGGCTAGTGAGGACGTGCCTTACCTTCAAGTTTCAAGCTTATGTAGTGGAAATTTCTTAAGTAGTTTCCAATAGTACAGTCAGTTTTCACTGTTGTAAGTTCAGGTTTCCACAGCAGTTGAAATGTAGTTTAAACACACGCAGGTTCGTAATTCAAATCGTGGGAAACACCAAGATGTTTCAAGCTTGGATTTCTTGAAGTGGTTGAAGGGTTTGTAGGTTTCTTAGTTGCTGTAAGACGGTTACTAGTAATGTAAGTCCATAGAATTTGAATTCACGCAGGGTTTGAAGACCAGATCGTCGCCAAAATGTTGGGAGGTACAAACTCCACAAGAGGTCAGGTTGTGGTTCCAAGTAGTAACTTTATTCAGGTTCAAGTTACAGAAGCTTAAGGTATAGCCAAGATGGTAAGTAGGCCTGTATGTACGCCCCACCAGGAGCAGCCTCCTAGCTGCTCAGCCTGCAATCACCAACTGACTCAGATCAGGCACCCAACATTCCAAGGCATCATCAAGATTCCACACAGGCTCAGGCTGAACAGCAAGGGGAAAGGGAGAGAGTACAGAAAGAGGAAAAGTCACAACACTACAGGTTGCTCCGACATTACTTCAGCCACTGCCCTTTCAGGGGGCACTAGGGCTTTCAGGAAACAGCTCTGTTAGCTGTGTGTGCTACCATCATCCATGTAGAACATTCTGGACCCAATCATTAATCTTAGCGGTCAGTCATCAACTTGTTAACAAGGCTCGTATATTGAAATTACACAATGTCTGTCATTTTCAGCATTGCTGGTATACTTTCAATCAGACAGTATTGGCACTCGTCCCATAATATTCCAGGACTGGAGTTAGAATAGTAAATAAGCCTTCTGAAATATCTGGGGGAAAGTTGTTCTTTCCCCAAATATTCTAGGAGTGGAGTTACAATAGTACATTTGATCTTCCAGTGCCTTCTCCCACTGCTGCCATGAGGCCGCAATTCAGGGCAAGAAACATGAACAACCCAGTTCTCTTACTAAACTGCAAAAAACGTATATGGGTGTGTCTTTTGTATGACAAGACCTTGGAACAGATGCACGAATATCTGGTTGCAAAATTATTTTTGCGACTAGTAAAGATCTTTAACAAATGAACCTATAAACTAATAGTCGATTCTTAAAAATCCGAATCGTAGTGAATATTAATGTAGTAGGTCACAAATTACAACTCACTACAATTAGAGGGCATCACAGGGATGGCCAGTCCGTTTTTTATATAGCGCAGCTACTCACCCTTACGGGTCTCAAGGCGCTGGGGGCCGTCGTGGAAATTAAGTGAGCTATTGCCCAGAGTCACATGGTGCTGAGCTGAGCTGCCGCCGGAGCCGGGGATCGAACCGTGAACCCTGTGCTCCGAAGTCAGCTGCCCTGGCCGCTGCACCACACCTCTCCGCTACAGACCACCATGTCTGTGATTGCCTTTTAATAAAGTTGTATTTATTTATTTTTAATTCAGCTTGTTTTTTTAAAACTAAACTGGACTGCATTTTTAAAAAAAAGTTCACTTTTTTTGTTTATGAGTTCGCAGTGGACTGTGTACTCTTCAACAAACTTTTTTGTTATTTTTTTTTTAACATCCAGAAAGGGGAAGAAGGGGTCTTTGCCTCAAGCCTTAACTGTCAAAGCTGAAAAGAGAGGGAAAGCCATGCAGAGAACATGTTTTTTCTTGTAACCTGTTATACTGACTTTAGACACTTGGTGGTAGTATTCACACAAGATGCACGGCTAGCGAACACGAAGTTCTGCTACTTAAAATAGCGTACACAAGGCAAGTGTACTGTGATACTTTCCACGATGGGAAGGATCTCTGCCAGACTCGAGTAGCAACAAGCATTAGCAAAGCCAACAGGTCTGGCCTTGGCTGTTAGCCTGTTGGTCTCGTCATTGCATTGATGAAAGTCCTCTAACGCCTCCTTATTTCAATGTAGATACAAGTTTCAAGACAAACCAAACCATATTTTTTGACTAAAGTCCCCCCGAACACCCCAACCCCCCCCACCCAAATATGTCTTTGGTCCATCTGAGAAGATCCTCCTTGAACCTGGATGTTTAGGCAGTCAAGTTGTTACATTCACCACAAAAGGGATTTTAGAACACCTCTTAAGGTGTGTTCATGAACCACAGAAGAATACTGCTTGTTTCACCAAACCATCCCTCAGGTGTACTGTACACTAGAAAATAACATGTTCCTAAATGCACGCAGATGTGCAAGACAGCAATGTGGTTAAACTGCATACATTCTGCAAGTATCGCTCTGGATGTCACTTTAGGGCAAACTATCTGTTTGAAGAACAATTTACTTACCTTCGGTAACGATCTATCTGTAAGAGACAGATTAGTTATAGATTCCTTACCTTAGAATTACCCCGAGGCGTCAGACTGGATCGTGAGAATTTTTCATCAGCAGTACCCCTGCGCGTCAAAAGGTGGCGTCGGTCGGCTCCACATTCGTCGTTGGCGTCGTGGTCGCCGGGATGACGTCGCGGTAGCTACTTATGCGCCGCCCTCGTATGCTGACGTCAGGTCTTTTACACGACATTCCACACCAGAAGCGCAGAGCCATGCATGACACTGACCTCTGGTGCACAAAAACTAGGGCCCTAAAAGGGATTCCCTGACTCTTAAAGTCAGTTCGCAGAACGGGGAGGATGGGTGGGGCAGTAAGGAATCTATAACTAATCTATGTCTCTTACAGATATATCGTTACCGAAGGTAAGTAACTTGTTCATCTGAAAGAGACAATTAGTTATAGATTCCTTACCTTAGAATAGATACCCCAGCAATACCAACCCCGGATGTGCGTCTGCGAACCAAGTTCACACCAGAAAGTCCTGGAGAACAGAACGGCCAAAGAAGCAGTCTCTCCGGACTTGGCTGTCCAGGCAGTAGTGTTTGGTAAACGTGTGCAATGAAGCCCACATAGCTGCCTGGCAGATGTCATTGAGGGGGGGCTCCCCGTCCCAAAGCAGTGGTCGCTGCCGTCGCCCTGGTGGAATGGGCACGCAGTCCCACTGGAGGCTCCTTCTTTGCCAAAGAGTAGCAAGCTTTAATGCACAAAACGACCCACCTAGAGATGGTCCGTTTGTGCACGGCCCAACCTTTTTTGGCGCCCACGTAGCCAACAAAGAGTTGGTCATCCACCCGGAATTGCTTGGTTCGATCCAAAAAAAATGAAAGCGCATGTTTTGGATCCAGACGGTGGAGGCTCTCTTCCTCCTTAGAAGGATGCGGAGGCGGAAAGAAGGTGGGCAAAGTGATGGTTTGACCAATGTGGAAAGAAGTAACCACCTTGGGAAGAAAGGAAGGTCTGGTTCTGAGAACGATCTTGTCCGGATGAACAGCCAGAAAAGGAGGCTTTGAAGAAAGAGCTTGTAGCTCACTCACCCTACGAGCAGAGGTGATGGCAACCAGAAAAGCAGTAGGTAAGAAGTCTGAGAGGACAGTTATGAAGCAGCTCAAAGGGAGTGCACATTAGGTAAGTAAGCACAAAGTTCAAGTCCCACTAAGCCATTACGAAGGGAACAGGAGGAAAAAGATGAGTAATGCCCTTAAGGAAGCGATTTAGAAAAGGGGACTTGAAAAGAGAAGGCTGATCAGGAAGCCCAAGAACGGCCAAAATGGCCGAGAGGTAGCCCTTCAGAATGCCCAGGGCAGAGCCCTGCTAGGCCAAAGACAGGAGGAACAAGAGAACCTCAGAAAGAGGGGCGGAAAGGGGATCCACAGCCTTTGCTGTGCACCATGCCACAAATTTGTTCCATCTGCAGGCGTATACCGTCTTAGTGGAGGGACGCCTGGCTGCCAAGATAACATCACAGACTTTGGGAGGAAGGTCAAAGGCTGTCAACTGTCGCCGCTCATTCTCCATGCAGGGAGGTGGAGACTGGACAGGTTCGAGTGGAGGACCGTCCCCAGCTGCTGCGACAGAAGATCCTCCCAAAGAGGCAGTCGGACCGGAGGATCGATGGCCATGTGTAACAGTTCGGGATACCAGACTCTTCGTGCCCAATCCGGAGCCACAAGGATGACTTGGGCCCGGTCATGCTTGATCTTCTTCAGCACTCTGGGCAGAAGTGGTGTAGGCGGAAAGGCGTACAGAAGACCGCAACTCCACTCGCGACAAAAAGCGTCACCTAGCGAGTGCCGCCTTGGAAATTCCAACGCGCAGAATTGCAGACATTGCGCGTTCTCTTCGGTGGCGAATAGATCTAACCAAGGCTCTCCCCACTGCTGAAAGAGACCTTGCGCCACCTCCGAGTAAAGACGCCATTCGTGATCCATCCTGCACCTCCGGCTGAGTTCGTCCGCCCTGGCGCTCAGTGAACCTGCCAGGTGTTCAACCACCAGGGATAGGCCCTGATGTTCCAGCCATGTCCAGAGATGGAGAGCCTCTTGACATAGGGTCCACGACCCCACCCCGCCCTGTTTGTTGCAGCACCACATGGCGGTGGTGTTGTCCGTCAACACCTGTACCACTCTTCCCCGGACAGAGGGAAGGAATGCTTTTAGCGCAAGACGGATCGCCCGAAGCTCTAGAAGGTTGATGTGGAGCCCGGACTCCGCAGGAGACCAGAGGCCTCTGATCTCTGCCTCTTCCATGTGGCCGCCCCAACCTAGAAGCGATGCATCCATCACCACTGTGTACTCCGGTTGGGGAAGGGAGAGGGATCTGCTGTTGATCCAATCCTGGTTCGTTAGCCACCACTGCAATTGTGGTGCAGTGCCCTCCGAGATCTGAACGCACTCAGACAGATTCCCCTGATGCTGTGCCCACTGGAACTTCAGGTCCCACTGCAGAGCCCGCATATGCCACCTGGCATGATCCACCAATAGGATGCAGGAGGCCATGAGGCCCAGCAGCCTCAGGGTCATCCTGACCGAAACCCGGGATAGAGGCTGAAAGATCGGAATCATAGCCCGAATATCCCGGACTCGCTGCTCGGGAGGATAAGCCCTAAACTGTGTCGTGTCCATTACCGCTCCGATGAAAAGGAGCTTCTGAGAGGGAGTCAGGTGTGACTTCGGAACGTTGATAGTGAACCCCAGCGAATGCAGGAGGTCCGCTGTAGTCTGGAGGTGGGAGACGACTGCCTGGGGTGAGCCCGCCTTCAACAGCCAGTCGTCGAGATAGGGGGAAGACTGAAACCCCTGATCTGTGCAGATGAGCTGCGACCACCGCCTTCACTTTCGTGAACACCAGAGGGGCGCTGGTAAGGCCGAAGGGGAGCACGGTAAACTGAAAGTGCTCGTGGCCTACCGTGACCCGCAGGTAACGCCGGTGGGCCGGCAGTACGGGAATGTGAAAATAAGCGTCCTGCAAGTCCAACGCTACCATCCAGTCTCCCGGGTCGAGGGCAGACAGAACCTGAGCTAGCGCCAACATTTTGAACTCCTTCTGGAGGAAGCGGTTGACGTTCCTGAGATCCAAGATAGGACGCAGGCCTTTGTCCTTCTTGGGCACCAGAAAGTAGTGGGAATAGCAACCACGACCTACTTCTGGGGCAGGAACTCGCTCGATGGCTCCCTTGGCCAAGAGAGCCGTAACTTCCTGGTGGAGAAGGGCCAAATGACCCTCTGACAAGCAATGGTACTGAGGTGGCATGGATGATGGGGTAGTCTCGAAGGGGAGGGAGTAGCCCCTTCGGACTATCTGCAAAACCCACCTGTCCGACGTGATGGTGCGCCAGTGGTGGAGGTGATAGCGAATCCTGCCGCCACCGGCGATTGGTGGCCCTGAAAGGTCAGACTAGGAGGGTTTGGAGGCTGCTGCAGAGGTGGCGGTGGTGGACTGGCCCGCTCGCTGGCTCCCAGACCCACAGGTGGGCCCCACGTCCCCGGCTGTGCAGGGGCTGAACAGCTTGTGCCGGCCTGTGGCTCTGGGTGAAACGTGGTGGGGCACCCCTTCCGTAGCCACGAAAGGGGCAAAAAGCAGACTGCGCAGGACGGGTGGTGGAGAGGCCCAAAGACTTGGCCGTAGCCTGAGTCCTTGAAGCGCTCTAGCGCATTGTCTGCTTTGTCGCCAAACAGGCAACGACCATCAAAGGGCATGTCCATCAGGGTAGCTTGGACATCCCCGGAAAAACCAGTCGACCTCAGCCAGGCGTAGCGTCGAAGGGCTACCGACGTTGAAATCGTCCTGCCTAGTTAGTCCGCGGTGTCCAGCCCACATCGAATGGTAAACATGGCTGCGTCTCTCCCCTCGGCAACTGCACGGGAAAGCACGGCCCGGGCCTCCTCCGGGCACTGGGGCAGCACCTGCGCCACCGTATCCCACACAGAGTGGGTGTAACGGCCCAAAAGACACACGGTGTTTACCGACCGCAGTCCCAAGCTGGAGGAAGAAAACATCTTCTTCCCAAGATGGTCCAGCCTTTTGGATTCCCTATCAGGTGGTGCGTTAGGGAATGTGCCTTTGGACGTCGAGGCTTGGACCACCAAGCTCTCATGGGTGGGGTGTTGGGAGAGGAAAGTGGGGTCGCCCGGAGCTGGGCGGTGGCGTCGGGCAATCATCCTATCCACAGGAGCCCCTGTGTTGGCCCTGGACCAGGTGCCCAAAAGGATGTCCGTTAGGACTTCATTAAACAGCAGCAGGGGCGCCTAAGAGCTCGCTGCCGGTTGAAGCACCTCTGTCAGGAGGTTAGTCCTGACCGCCACCGTAGGTGGCTCCAGGTTGAGAGCCTCGGCCGCCCTACGCAACACCACTGCGTAAGAAGCTCCCTCCTCCGTAGCCACGGTAGGAGGAGACAACATGCCACGGTCTGGAGAGGTATCCAGACCACTGGCATCCCCCAACTCCTCTCTCCAGTCCGGATCATATTCCAACTTGTCAGTTAAAGGGTCTCCAGACCCCTCCCAGTCCTCCTCACCCTCCTCTGGTTGCCAATCTGGTCTGAAAGAACCAGGGTGGAACAGGGGTACAAAAGTACCCATTGGCGCCGGATCCGGCATCTGTCGACGCCGGTCCGACTCCGTGTCCACGTCGGGATGGAGGCCGGGGCCGACGCCGGTTGGGGACACAACTGGCGCCGGCTGCGGGTGTGGTACCGGTTGAATCGACGCTGGTGGAGGTGTGATGAGGTCGACCGGCGCCGATCTGGATCTGGGCCTGGATCCAAGGGGACCCTGCGGTGCCGAAACCGCCAGCGTCGAAGGTCCAGGGCCCCCAGCCGAGTCCGCACCAGCGGAGTTGGACTGCCCAAAGATGGCATGCATCCCTTCGTACAACTGGTGAAGCTGAGCAGGGGTCGCTCTGGGTCCCGGGAAGGGAGGGAAACTCGGAGCCGACCCTTTGGGCTCTGTACGCAGAGCCGCCGGAGGGGCACCACCCGCATCCCTCGTCACGTCGGCCGACAGACGGGGAGAAGTCGAAGAGCGACGATGCTTCTTCGACTTCTTTCTTGTGCTTCGACTGACCTGAGGAGTGCGAAGACTTCGAGGACGAGTGGTGGTGGTGGCTCCGCGACCTCGAACGGTGCGGAGCCGACTGCCGGGCCTCGAGAAGCTTTTGGGACCGCTCCCGCAAAGACTTAGGATTCATGGTCGGGCAGTCGGAACACGACTTGGGGTCGTGGTCGCGTTCCAGGCACCACAGGCACACGCAGTGCGGATCCGTCACCGACATCAGCTTTCGGAAGGAACCGCAAGCCTTGAAACCGGGCATCCCTAACGTGCACCAGGAGTCAAAAACGGTGTCGACAAAAGTCGGCAAAAAGTCAGTCAAAAAGTGACTGGAGGTACCGCTCTCCAGATCTGCGCTGGCTGGCGCGGAAAAAGAAAGAACTGACATCAGAGCACGAGGGCGGCGTCTAAGTAGCTACCGCGACGTCATCCCGGCGACCATGACGCCAACGACGAATGCGGAGCCGACCGACGCCACCTTTCGACGCACAGGGATACTGCTGACGAAAAATTCTCCGGATCCAGTCTGATGCCTAGGGGTAATTCTAAGGTAAGGAATCTATAACTAATTGTCTCTTTCAGATTAACATGTTCCACTTTAGGAATATGGTCACTTTAATACTGACTAGGCTGCCTTTCTTTGTGAAGGTGTCAAAGTAGTTTACGGAAACTATATACGCAGATCTACAATGCATCACAGGAGACTAAACAACCATATTCTAGACCACAGCCTCCAACTGGTTTCCTCCAAAAAGTGAGCTTTATCAACACACTTACTCCTAGCAAAAAGTGTGTGGCTGCTTTGGAGTGAGGGCACCTGTAAGAAAAAGGTGAAAGTTCACAGGTCCAAATGACCTGCGCAGTGCAGTACTGCTAGATAGCAGGTGAGTCCCAGATGTACCCGAGATGTTTGCGCACATATTGCGTTTCGTGAAATACTTATGGCTGGGGGCAGAGGAACTGCTTTGAATATCAAACCATATTCTGCTACAACTTCAACTATTAAAAGTGGATTGCAATTATCAAGGGCCAGAGCACTGCACTGTTTTATTGGCCGCAGCAGCAAATAAACCTAATAATTCACAAATAGTACAGATGTACAGAGTGCGGTAAGATTATGCTCACACTCAGAGATGTCTCAGCACTGGAGCTGTTATGTTCTGTAGAGACGAGAATTTTCTTGCCAGTTTAACAGAGCTGCGTGTGCATCACTCCTGCAGTGAAAATGGATTACAACAGGCAGCATGGAAATCCAAGACAGTGTAGGGCGGGTAATCTGTCTGCAGAAACTATGGTTGTGAAGTTGTAATTGACAGAAGCACAAATGTAAAGAATGATGTACAAGGTGTGGACAAATGCAAGCGTGTGGCTTATTTCAGCAACTCTACCTTTGTCATTCGTCTTGAATCCTGTTGTACTAAAGGAACCCATCCCCCACCTAGGTGTAGTCGAGGTATACACACGGTCGTTACTGCTTATGTGAGACTTCGACATTCAAGCCCAGGATACCCCAAAAAATAATTTTGACCACCGCAATCATCTAACCTTTTAGAAACTATCTGGCCATATGCATTACAATGGACATTTTCTCACTCTCATTCTAGGTTTCCAGTCCCAACATTTTAAGATGACAAGTGTTTCCTAGCCCACACAGCACCTTTTCACCTTAGGAATGCCTAGCGTTCAGTTGCATCAAATGCTCAACATCATCCCCGTCATATACTGATATAAGTCCTCAGAAACAGGTTTTCCAAAAAATCTTCAGAACTTCAATCCCTCCAGAGGTTGAGCTGCCATATTCTGTGGTTAAAATGTTATGTAAAGGTCGACGATATTCTAATCTATAGGATACAGCCCAGGCTCTGAACAGGACCACTGCTGTAACTGCTTGGATACATGACGTGCTTTGGCTACTAGGTGCTTTGTGGTGTTAGCTCTATCGCTGGGTAAGAGTGGGTAGCCATAGTAAGGATAAGGTGGCTACCACTCACAAGGAAAAGCAGGCTTTGGCAAAGCCAGTTAGTCTCGCCTTTATAGTCAGAGTGCTTAGCTATTGGCTTTGCCAATGTTAGTTTTTAAAGTATTGTTAAAAAAAGTTAAAGAAAATACATTTCAAAACACTGGAGAAAAAGCAAACATAAAGCCTTAGGGTCGGGCACGTCTATAGAGCAATCTGTGAGTACCAGAAGGGCTGGTCTGGCAGGCCAGTATATTGGCTGTTTGGGGCCTATTTTATGGTCTGGTGGGCCGTTCTTGTACTGTTGAATCCTCCAATATTACCACAAACATTGCTGGCAGCAAACAAACACATAGTCAACCACCTTGCAAAACACCTCTATAGCGTCTGTACCAGTTCAAAACTGCCCCAGTTTCAAAATGTGGGCCACATATTTAGCTTTCTGGTTCGCTAATGAGGGCCCCTTTGTTTTTGGTGGTAGGGCCTATTTTCTATCCCAGTCCGATTCTGAAGGTATCTAAAATCTGAACACTGAATTCAATATTTTCAGTCTTTATAAATGGAAGTTTATTTTCAAAATTTCATGAAGGAAACAATGAACAGAATTTAAAAGGCCTATTACACATGCTCAAAAACTACAAACGGAATAGTTGCAGGCACTTAAAAGAACATAAGAGCATTCCGAGGTAGTGTGTGAATTTAAAGACAAACACTTGCCATTTACTTTCCACTTGAGCAGGATCTGGAACAAATACTCCAACCGTTTTGTGCTCTGCAGCAGCCCAGAGAGCAGAGCTATTGTCCCCTGATAAAAGATACTTCTTTCCCATCTCTCTTCTCCCTTAAATGCAAGCTGAGTGTATGCAGCACCATGCTTCTTCCCTAGTGCCATAAAAGCTGCCTTTGTGTGTCTAGGCCTTCTGGAAGGCAGGAGATAAAATAAAACTAAAACAAAGTTTGTTCTTTAGTCACAACTGACAGACATGCACCTGTTGAACAAGCTACTTACCTTCGGTAACGCATTATCTGGTAGACACAATATCCAGCTGCAGATCTTCTGGCAGAGCATATGGCAGAGAGATGGAAAACACATGCAGTGCTCAACTTAAAAAAAAAAAAAGTAGTTCCCTAAATGTGAGCAGTGGAAGCATATACGTCAGCCATTCAAATGGATAGCAAAGAATGAAGCAACTTAGAGTAACAATAAAGCAAACCGATAGTAAGCAATAGCCAGAATGTAAGACCATTGTAAGTTTTTGGTAAACCCACAATAGGTCTTTCGCAACCAGACAGCTTCTGCTGTTTGGAAGGCCAGTCCTACGAAGGGATGCTCTCAGATCCAGGAAGAAAGTACGAACATTGCTGTTTAACTAACCATCCACGGCACCGGCTGTTATTTTTCTCTGAAATCTTTGCTGAACGCAGTCTAACATTGCTGGCCCGTTGGTACGTCTTTTCGGCCTCTGCAACCTGTCCTATCACACATGACGTTTGCACTCTAGAGTGTCTGGTTTAAATCCACTGGCATGTTAGAACCAATGAATAATGAAGACAAACACAATGCCTGGGATGTCTGTTGAGGTTTACCGACTCATAAAAATTAGTAACAAGACAGAACCTCTGAACACCAGAGTTATGAGGGTGAGTAACAGTTTCTACTGAAATTGCCCAGGAGGATGTGTGGATGGAGTGGGAAGTAAAAGGCAGGATGCGATGACTGCGCAGTAGGACCAAGGTGTGCAGACTTATCAACGCATGTGGCCGCCAAGAGGGAAATGCCCTGATGCTGGCCACACGTTAAAGAAAGATCTAGTGATGTACAGCACTACTGCTACCAACTGAAAGAACATCTGGTATCTATAGACTAAGCTGAAACCCACAATGTAATTTATACATTCGCCAAAAAGTGTCACAAAGAAAAGTGTGAGATACTTGATTTTCTATGCCACCGAGTCACTGCAACAATTTCTGCAGAGATGTGATCACCTCTACAAGGAAGCAATAACAACCTATTTATAAATGGAAAAAAAAACGAGCACAGGCAGTACTTTCCTTTTCATGGTAAACTAACATGGTCCTGATGAGGCCTCCGATGCTACAAGGAGCATCTTGGATGGTTAATTAAAAAGAGATAAGAATCACATCCTTCATTACCCTGCGCTATTTCATAAGAAGCATCTACAGAATTAGTTTCAAAATTTCACAAGTTCACTTGTCTTACTAAATATTTCCCTGTCCAACACAGAGCACAATGAGCAGCTCTGTTACATGAATTAAACAAGCATTGGCATAGCCAATAGGCCTCGCCTTTGAGACCTTATAAGTACACTGTGAGACCGAGAGGATGGACAGAGGACAGTAAAGACACAGCTTTGGGAGAGGAGACCGGATAGGAAAGTTTAGAGTTAAAGCAGAAATGATTCAGCGTTAAAACACAAGAGAAAAGGGAAACAGAGCAGGAACAGGGAAGAAAGGGATACGAACGTTAAGACACGGGGTCAGGGGGCGCGGAGCCCAGACTCGGCACATAGGACCATTGGAGCAGCCCCCGCCAGAGCGCACCGGGACCGGCCGGCAGCAACCCCAGGTAGGCAGCCTGGCACCCTGCTGGCACCATGGAGCTGGGAGAACCGGGCACACGTGGGGAGGGGCACATGAGGTACACAGACAGAGGCTTGTGGGACATGGGCACACGGGACAGGCAAACGGAACAGAGGAACACGAGACGGGGGGGCACATGGGATGGGGGTACACGGGAGAGTCACACGGGACATGGGCATACGGGACAGACATGTGGGGGAACAGGAGCACCAGGGGCTGAAACACCGGGTCGGGGTCACGGGGACCGAACAACAGTCAACGGAGGCAAAGGGAACAGAGAGACACGTAGCACTGAGGCGGGGGGCACCTGCGCAGGGGCAAGAGGGACTGCCACCTTCGGTTTGAGTCTGGCGGGAGGCTGAAGCATGCTGCGATTCTGGGCAAATAGCTTAATCTCCCCGCGCCTAAAAATAAATAATGTGCCAGTCTGTAATGCAACTGGTGCTTATGTAAAGCGCTCTGACCCCTTCTGGTGTAGTTCACGCTATATAAAACTGCAAAATAAAAATCACTCTAATTTACTGCTGAAAAAATTAAATAGCACCTTACAGTTGATAAATTCAAATAATGCCTACAATTTTTACGCAGTACGACCAATACACCTAACAAGCTTAAAAAAAACCTGCGTACCTCAGAGATGCATATACAATCTGCGTTCACAGATAGCTGCTGCGTGTATCATCCAGGTACTGTCAACATGGCTTGGCTCCAGATTGCATAATCAGGGCTGACGAGTGGCCTCGTCACACCGGTTTGAAAGTGGATTACCGGGCTGGATGAGGCAACGAGAAAAAAATACAATGAAAACACCAGCGAGTAACAAGCAAGATTAGAATGAACCTGGCACCGCATTGTGTCGCTGCAGAAACATGTTATTAAACATGCTAACCGAGTCCCACAGCTCACGGTATTAAACATGCTAACCGAGTCCCACGGCTCACTGAACAAGCGCTGTTTACAGAAAACAGTGCCCGGCTGCGCGGCCGCGGGCACAAAGTGAACGTGACGCGAAGCCTTTGAAATACGATACGGAACAGATGGCACAGAGCGCGCCCCTGCTCGTAACCGCTTGATTAGGCCGTGGGCGGATACATGCTGACGCCTTTGACCAATTGCGTGATGTCTTTTTTAGAAAGACACACGCAAAGACCAATGAAAAAAAAAAAAACACAGGCACGAGCGACTGGAAAGCCCAGAGCGATTTCACGAAGTCGTTTTCCTAGAGCAGCGCATGCGCGCTGCACTAGGCCCGACCTAAAAACTGCTGTTGTACATAAAAGTGTAGAAGTATGCATTTCATGTACTGTTGTAACAATCTTCACTCGCAAAAAAATAAAAATACAAGAACAGAAACAGGGATCGAAAAAAATCACAGAAATATACGAACCCAAAGAACAAAACAATGGAGAGAAATGTTCTAGAAAACCATATTTCCAGTGACAATCTTGTACGTGTTATGCAAAATGTTAAGCTAATTAGTACCAAGACCGACTTTTAGCAGTGCCCAAACGGATGCACAGATCTGTTTTAATTCTAATAATCTTAAAACAAATAAGTAAACCTCTGCCAAGATGACGAAATATGTGACAAATCAAATACCATAAACGAGAAAAAAACAAAAACATATCGGGACATTAGATGGGAAAAAAAATGGACAAATTCGCTCGTTTCAATTTCTAATAAAATGGCGTTCTTTTCTCGACTTAGCAGTAAACTTCCATATTTAAAAACAAATAACTGAAGGCATATCCAACAATCATTCTGCTCTTTTGCAGGCAGGCAGAGTCTATTCTGTTTCCTCCATGTGAAAGCTCAAACCCCAAAGAGAGGGAGTATCAGTGAATTTATACAGTTCAACACTCCACCCTCTTCTGCCTATCCTGAGCTTTCCGTGAGCCCCCAAGCAGCGCTCAACAGGAATCAAACTACCGCTTGCTGTTGAGGCCAATTCAGACTAAACTGAGAGCGGGTCTATCACTTTGAAGCATCCTTGTGTTCATTTAAACCCATTTAATACTCCTATTTTGAGAAATATACCCTAGGTGCACGAGGCAGCGCCTGTGGGCAGCCTCAGCCATTCAGTTGTTAGTTTTTGTTATCCACACTGCTGAAAAGGATAGGAATCGGTGAAGACCACCCAGGTTCTTCCCACAAAATATGCCCCTGCTAGAGTCTGCTGGAAAAGGGGACATGCTACTTAAATCTCTTTAGTCTACTCTGAATCTACTTAAAATTAGCTTAAGGTAGAAAAGGCAGAAACTGACTTTTCCACTGGACCTGGCCTGCCTCAGTAATCCAGACTAGCCACAGAAACGTTCAGCTCAATCTAAAGGGAACCAGAGGGAAACAGTCAAAAATGTGTTATAGAAATGCATAGAGATGCATCCTAGAACTCCCACAAATCATATTGAGATTGACTGTCTTTTATATTATGGCTACGAGGGAAGCCACAAAACATTTCAGTGTTGGGAGTCAGCAAGGTACTTATGACCCTTTTCTATCCCATCTCTATTGATCCCTCTCTCTCTCTCCTTTTCCACCCCTCCGTCTCTCTCGTTTCTTCAATTTTTCCTTCTGCTCTTCTCCCTTGTCCATTATTTACTGTTCCCCGCACTTAGTGCTTCAAAGCGGCCATTGAGAGGCAGAAGCTCTAATCGAGCAACCAACATAACCTGGCCGTGTTTATATGTATGTATATGCATGAGTTACCAAGTACTGTTCACAACTTGCAGTTCATCATGTCGATAATTGATCAAGAACAATATCGTAATAACTCAGCTTTTTAAAGATGCTAGACTCTCCTCCCACCTCAAACCTCTCTATAGTTTCACTTTCTTTCAACAGTACAACAAAGGCAAGTCAGACTTGAGAGAGAGTATGACAAAAGTTAAGGAAGTATCTATTATTCAACAATTGTGACCTCAGACTTGGAGGACCTCACCTTGCTGACAATACACGGCTACTCCATACGTACTCAGGGAAGATCACAAAACTGAGAACGATTAGCTTTCCTGATTAAAGCGTCACCTGATCCATGATACATCTAATCCGGTCAGGCAAGAAAAAATAACACTTCCCACACCCTTGATATAAAAGATTTCACATCCTGGTAGTGACGAAACCTGCTCGGCTGCCAGAGTCAGCACAGATACTTACATCGTCAACTTTGGGCTCTGTTACTGGAACCCACTTGTAGATCCTTAGGGATGTGTCACCCACTGTCACCCACTTCTTCTCCCTGCAAATCAGAAGGCATACAGCATTAGGAAGATCCGGTGGGGGGAGCAATTTTCAGGCGTTCAGAAGGGAAACAATGTTAGGAGATTCATCAGAAAACAACGTTCACAGATTCAGTGAGCAAGCAATGTTTGAGGATTCTGCAGGTAAACAATACTGAGGGATTCAGAAGGGCAACAGTGCCGAGGGATTCAGAAGGGCAACAATGCCGAGGGATTCAGAAGGGCAACAATGCCGAGGGATTCAGAAGGGCAACAATGCCGAGAGATTCAGAAGGGCAACAATGCCGAGGGGTTCAGAAGGGCAACAATGCCGAGGGGTTCAGAAGGGCAACAATGCCGAGGGATTCAGAAGGGCAACAATGCCAAGGGATTCAGAAGGGCAAAAATGCTGAGGGGTTCAGAAGGGTGACAATGTTAAGGGATTCAGAAGGGCAACAACGCTGAGGGATTCAGAAGGGCAACAATGATCGGGGATTCAGACGGGCAACAATGATCGGGGATTCAGAAGGGCAGATCGGGGATTCAGAAGGGCAACAATGATCGGGGATTCAGAAGGGCAGATCAGGGATTCAGAAGGGCAGATCGGGGATTCAGAAGGGCAACAACGCTGAGGGATTCAGAAGGGCGACAATGATCGGGGATTCAGACGGGCAACAATGATCGGGGATTCAGAAGGGCAACAATGATCGGGGATTCAGAAGGGCAACAATGCTCGGGGATTCAGAAGGGCAACAATGATCGGGGATTCAGAAGGGCAACAATGATCGGGGATTCAGAAGGGCAACAATGATCGGGGATTCAGAAGGGCAACAATGATCGGGGATTCAGAAGGGCAGATCGGGGATTCAGAAGGGCAACAATGATCGGGGATTCAGAAGGGCAACAATGATCGGGGATTCAGAAGGGCAGATCGGGGATTCAGAAGGGCAGATCGGGGATTCAGAAGGGCAGATCGGGGATTCAGAAGGGCAGATCGGGGATTCAGAAGGGCAACAACGCTGAGGGATTCAGAAGGGCGACAATGATCGGGGATTCAGACGGGCAACAATGATCGGGGATTCAGAAGGGCAACAATGATCGGGGATTCAGAAGGGCAACAATGATCGGGGATTCAGAAGGGCAACAATGATCGGGGATTCAGAAGGGCAACAATGATCGGGGATTCAGAAGGGCAACAATGATCGGGGATTCAGAAGGGCAACAAGGATCGGGGATTCAGAAGGGCAACAAGGATCGGGGATTCAGAAGGGCAACAAGGATCGGGGATTCAGAAGGGCAACAAGGATCGGGGATTCAGAAGGGCAACACTGTTGTGTGATTCAAAAGGGTAACACTGTTGTGTGATTCAAAAGGGTAATCCTGTTGTGTGATTCAAAAGGGTAATACTGTTGAGGGATTCAGAAGGGCAACAACGTAAGGGGACAGACTCACTCAAAAGCTGAACAGGAAATTGGAACAGAACAAGTCACTTCAACAGATTATGGCAAGTTTAACGTCAACAAACCATCCCAAGTCTGTGTTCTCGCTTAAGTATCTGCAATTGGTACGACTGTACAACGACTCAGCAGAATAACTCTGTAATCATACAAAGAGCATTTGGCTCCCCGTATTGGAGCAGCTGCTAGACGGCGGCTTGGGTTACAGACTGCTTCACCACGCACTTGAATGTTCATATCATTTATACATTTACTCCATTAATGGGTTTCCGCCGCGCACAATATTTGGCTTGTTATTGACACCCACACCAACGTTTTGAAACTTCACATCATGTTTTCCCACTTCCTCCTCTGCAAAACCAAGAAGCACTTTCCAGGAAACATATTCGCCACTGAATTCCCAGCGGCTTATTGCGTTAAGACGACATTTTTTCAGGTAGAAATGGAACCCTTGGAAAAATTGATTTTACATTATCACACAATTTCGAAGGATAATAACAGCCAAGGCAGAGGACGTTTCCTTCACAACTGCATTTCTATGAGACAATGCACTGCTAAGGAACACCACTCCAGAAACCCAATTTCACAATATGTAACAAATTTAAATTGTTCTTTCAAGATAATCAAAAGCAATTGAAAAACTGTTTCCAATTAGACTTTGTCAAAAACCTTTTTTTCTGCGTGACTCAACCTAGATAATTAATTGACATTTTTAAGCCACATAGAGGACTCAAATGCATTTCATAAAGTCAAAAAACCAACGAAAGCACTGCTATGTTAAATCTTCAGGACTACGGCATAGAAGCATATTTACTACATGTAAAATATTGGGCAGACAGATGCAAGCAATACATTTAATGTAAAAACACAGAATTGTGAGAAGCATCTACAGCCCACTCAAACTGGCGACATGTTAAATGTTATGCAAATTAACTACTTGAGGGGAGAACGGTACATTCCCTTGTGCTAGGACGTCCTTGCTGCCATGTCACATTTTGTGATGCTTGAATCTTTTACAACTTAAAACTTAAGATGTTTAAAGAAAACCTTATATTTTACATACATACTTCTGCCAGGTGATGGGTATGCATACTATCCTAGAAGAAGATTAAGCCATTCGATAATAGGCCTCTGATGTCACCAGGCAAACACCAAGAATATTCACCCACAACTCAGTGAAGTGGACACATTCCTGTAGCATAGGGGGAAACAGCCTTTACAAAGAAGGCTGAATCACGCATGCCTTTACAATGAAGGCTTTATCACACATTCGTCTTTATGATGCAAGCCTTTACAAAGCAGGATTTCACAACGCATATGGCATTATCATGCATGCCGTTACAACGAATTTCATTGTGAAGGCATGAATGGTAAAGGCATATGAGTTTTAAATGTAAATAAGAACAAGACTGCGAATTACAGCTGCCCGTGTGATCTTTGCAGTACTGTCGCTTTAACTGGCTCCTGTCCTCTGCCAACCAAACTTTGCTCTGTTATTACTCTGCTGGGTAGCAGTTCCCCAGTTCAGTTAGACTATGATATTTTGAAGTTCGTGAGCGCCTTTCACCGAATGTCGCTTTTCGGTTTCTGAGCTCGGGTTCATGTCCCGTTGCCAGCTGTGAACTTTCAGATGTTTTTTCCAAGGAGATGCAATAAAATGGATACGGTTTAAGAAGTTACGGGTGAGTTCTCAACATCTCAGAGCTGAGATCCATCCCAGAGTAGAGGGCGAACACCTCCTCATGCACGGCTACTCAAGTGTGGAATAATCACGGCGCTAGGTCTGTGCCAGCGCTATTTTTGGGCGCGCTTTGTATTTTGTACCGCCTGGTTCCTTTAAAAAAACATTATGGGAAGATTCAGCGCAGAGTAACTGCGTAGAGATTGCCTCTTTTCATTAAACTTTTACAAAGCATAGGTCTTTACCAAGCATGCCTTTACAACGAAATTTTCATTGTAAAGACATGCGCTAAAGGCAGACGCATGCGTTGTAATGACGGCGTTATAACAGCATGCGTTGCAATGGCACGCATTATTCCCTCATACAACCAGCATAGGGGCATACACATTCACACTCTTGATTTTCACAAGCTGAACCAGACTCCGGCCTGGATGGAAAGCTCTGAATCATTTGCTTTTCAATGCCAGACCAACAGATTGTGTGCTAAACAAATGCTAATAAACCAACTTCTGGTCCACTTAAGCCACTCCTCTCTCCAAGCCTCTCCTCGCTGTGCTGTGCGCCTCCATGTGGCTCTTCTGGCAGGCATGTTCTGTTAAAGATCACTTGTTAAGCGCACGTCCACCAAAAAGGCCTCTTGGCGCTGGGGTAGGAGGCGGCAACTGCTGTCAGAGTTATACATAAGCATGTCTGAACAGCCAAGTTTTCAGTTTTTTTCTGAATCCCTCGTAATTCACAGAAGATCTTATTTCAAGGGGGAAAGTGCTCCAAGTGAGAGAAGCAGACACAGAAAATCTGGCTCTACCCAGTCTTTTTCTTTTGCTTCTAGGAACAACCAGTAGATTTAAATGTACTGATCTGAGCTGGTGGTTAGAGATATACGCTGAATTTCTGAAAATTGGAAAGCTGGGCTTTTGCTGCAGAGAGATTTAAAGATTAGGCACCCTGCTTTGAAAAGCGACCTTGTGACCTACCAGAAGCCACTGCAGTTTTTTACTCAAGGATTTGATGTGGCAAGATCAACACAGCCTGGCTACCTGATTTTGTATTATCTGCAGTCTGTGCTTAAGGCCAGAAGGAAATCCCATATAAAGAGCATTGGCATAGTCAATGCGGGACATTACTAAGGTGAAAATAATTTGATTAATCGCTCCGAGGGTAAAGTACCTTCTTTTTTTTTTCTTTCCAAAGTTGCTGAAAACAGGATGAGGTCACTGCATCTATTTGAGGTTTCATAAATAGATCCTCATCTATGAGGATGCCACGACTTTTCACTGCTTTTTTTGGGAGGGGAGGAGCGCCCACCCTCCAGAGGCTTAAAGGAGGGGCTCCATAGGTGAAGTATGATCTTGGTCACCATTAACTCAGTTTTGTCAGAGTTCAATTTCAGTTGATGGTTATCCACTCAAACCTGTATGTAAAGCATGGTGTTTTGAAGGAAGGTTCTAGCGTGTTGTCGATTGTGAAGATTAGCTGCATGTCATCAGCATAGTTATACATCTTCACCTTCCGTTGCTGGAGAGAGTATATCAGGGGCTTGTTATAAAGACTGAATAAGAGAGGCGAGAGGGAGGAGCCCGTGGGCTTTCCACAGCCAAGCTGAACTTTCCACAAGTGGTACGGTTTTCTAGAAAGGACTTCATCCAGTCAAGGGCGGTGCCTTGGAAGCCAGCAGTTCTGACACAGCCGATCAAAATGGAATGGTTAACCATGTCAAAAGCAGCTGAGAGATCCAAAAGGACCAGCGCCTGTGTAACATCTTTATCCGCTCCATCCCTTAAGTAATCCAAGGCTGCCAAGATGACTGCCTCCATTAAATGAGCAGGATGGAAGCCAGCCTGGTGGTGGTGGAGGGGGGGTGTCAAGAAAAGCGGACTCCTCAAAGAAGGTACTAAGGTGATTGCCAGCATGTGCCTCAAGTAATTTTGCCAAAAAGGGAAGTAAAGAGCTGAACCTATAATTTTTCAGGTTGGTAGGATCCTCCCCAGGTTTTTTCTGGAGGGGTAGTGCCACCGCCTTCTTGAAGGAATGAGGGACCTTCCCCCTGCCTAAGAGATTAAGGAAGGAGATGGCTATATCTGGGAACTGGGAAAAACTTGTTTTTTGTATCTTGAGGGGACAGATGTCATTTGGAGAGCCAGATTTGACTTTAAGCAACAGTTCATAAAGGCGATCTCTGCTGATGCCTGGAAAGGCTGATAGAACCCAAGGGTTACTATCTTCAGGTGGAATTGCCAAATTCAAAGAGCTGAGATGGATACTATCTTATCTCTATTTTATCTATAACGAAGGAGTTCAAGGCATTGCATGCATAGCTCTTGAGAGGGGACCACAGGTGTGGTTAATCTGTATGGATCTGATACTTCCTTGACTGTCTCAAATATAACCTTAGTTTTATTTTTCAGAGTTCACAATTTTGGTAGAGAAAAAAGTTGCCTTTCCATCTCCCTGGTTCAGCTAAGCACCCTGCAGCACCAGTCTTGCTTTACTCCCCGTCCGCCTCGACAATCTCCCTGTGCCGCCTTACCTCGGCTAACCTTTCTGCCTTCCTGTCGCACACTCACATTCAATCTCTTGCCTGCTCCCGCTCAAAGCCACTTTCTAAACTCCACTTGCCATCTGAACTTCATATGCCCCTTCACCTAGCTGATTACCTATGCTTACTGCTTTTGCGTAAGACAGGGTACCTCAATAGAGGCGGTGAAAAGACTCCCAGCCACTCCTCTCTACCGCAAAAAGCATTTTACCAACCAGGCTTATTTCACCCTTTTTATATTTGAAAAAAATAGAATAAAATACTCAGTCTTTAGGCTCGAGTTTGACTTTTTTGCCTTTCTATTCAGGCCTTCCAAACTCCAGCTCCGTTAGACCAGCTCACACACTTTCCATGTCACTGGTAATAAAAGACTGACTACCGAGCATCATAAACTGAGTTGTCTGTTGGCACTTAAATGGAGGGGGGGAAGGCAGCTCAGGCTGTTTTAAAACCACATCATCCTTCCAGCTGATCGTGTGTGAAGTTTGAGGAGTCCAGTCGATCTAAAGCCTTCATGGGGCAAATGCAGTTTTCCTCCACGCATGCTCTTCTATATAAGGCAGCGTGTAGACTGACTACTTCCAAGCTGCAATGACCTCAGACAATCCTGCCTCAGGCTGCGTTTGCTTTGAGGCTTTGGTACCGATGCTGTTTTTTCAAGCGGTGGCTCCAGAAGATCAATGTTCTCGTGAAAATTGTAAGAAAAAGAAAATTATACTGCACTCTTCGACACATTTTCCTTTTTCAGAAACCATTAACATTCAATTCAGTCTTACATTTGTATCAAATATCTAATTGCGGCATATAGGTGACCTTAGAAATTGTAGTCACACACTGGTGTTAACGCTTGTGAAGCACGTGTGCAGAAAGTTACCATGAACATTTACTGTCCCCCAGTGGCCATACTACACTCGAGAGTGCACCATCACTCTTAAGAAGGCATGTGAAAGCCAATATTCCATTACAGAGCAAATCTCAAACTGGTTATGCTGGAACTGACAAGGCGGCATATTTGCACAATACAGGATAGCTGCCAGTAATCCACACTGGTTCTGTCATACCTTAAACTATGTTGCTATCAGGGATGTTAACGAAGGTGAAAGCCAATATTTCCCTATAGATTATATCTCATACAGGCTATTTAATACCTGAAAGTATGCCATCAGCCATAAGCATGTGCACCAAGGATGCCATGGCAGCTGATTATCGGATACTGTCTTGGCCATACTTGAAAGTAGGACGTTACCACTGATGAGAAACTCCTGTGTGCACTAATCATCCATGACAGAAGGGATTACCACACTGTTGCAGCTAAAAGCAAGCTGCTGACCTGTAGTTGCCAGTGGTCCTGACTTCTGCCTATTTCTAAATGTAGGCACATCAACTGACCAACCCACCTCTGCCTCTACGCCATGATCTCTGACTTGACAGGTGGATTCTTCTTCAGCTTCTGCGATCTTCCATGGCCTGATGCACCTGCATTGACTCACTGAGCTTTCCATGGAATGCTACACATAGTCACATTCATCAGCTTCTCACGCTGCCTTCAGCCGCTACCCCTGTAGTACCAAAAGATGGTGGCATCTCTTTCCCGTCTGCAACGTCCAGGTAATACAGCTCTGGGCCCAGCGGTGGCAATGAAACATTAAAAAGCATCATTAATGGACAAGACCTAAGAACCTACCACCATTTTAGCTCCCTCTCATGAAGAATGTTTTGTATCTCTCCCACCATAAACTCCCTTGCATGGCTATCATTTACTAAATTTCCACTCAGCGCTAGCGTTGCATGGGCTAACACAACTCTCTTGTGCATTTCCAGTATCCTCCTTCTACCCATCCCTTCATCGGCTTCTCTCTTCCCGCCGCTGTCCACCGGCTTTCTGAACCCTGTGGCTTATGTTCAACTCTTCACTCATTTAGATGAATAAGTGGTGGAAAAAATAGTGATGGCCCTACTGCTGTCTGCACCCCCTGCCCGTTGAACACCTTATGGCATGTACTTTGCTTATTATGTTGCTGCTCTAGGACTTAGAACCTCAATAAGCTGGCGTTCTTACAAAATTAAAATAGAAATAGAACCCTCAGAAAAATTGATTTTACATTATCACACAATTTCAAAGGATAATAACAGGCAAGACAGAGGACATTTCCTTCACAACTACATATCAATGTGACAATGCACTGCTAAGGAACACCACTCCAGAAACACAATTTCACAATATGTAACACATTTAAATTGTTGTTTCAAGATAATCAAAAGCAATTGAAAAACTGTTTCCAATTAGACTTTGTGAAACACCTTTTTTTCTGCGAGTCTGAACCCAGATAATTAATTAAAATTTTTAAACCACAAAAGAACTCCAATGCATTTCATAAAGTCAGAAAACAAGTTAAAGCACTGCTATGTTAAACCTTCAGGATTACGGCTTAGAAGCCTAGTTACTACGTTTAAAATGCTGGGCAGACAGAACACATGCAATACATTTAATGTAAAAACACAGATTCGTGAGAAGCATCTACAGCCCGCTCAAACTGTTGACATGTTAAATGTTATGTGAATTAATTACTTGAAGGGAGAACGGTACATTCCCTTGTGCTATGATGTTCTTGCGGCCATGTCACATTTTGTGATGCTTGATTCTTTTACAACTTAAAACGTAAGTTGTTTAAAGAAAACCTTAGTGTGCAAATCCATTCTGCACACAATCTCCAAATGAGACTTCGATTTTAAAATGTACTTCAACAAGGAGTCGTCACCCCCCCTCCCCGGATTCCTCTCTTCTCAGTTCTTCTAGTTTATTAGATGCTCGAGCTGCTGTAAACAATAATGACACACGTACAGAAAAATGTTGTGTTAAAAAGCACACATATGCATGCAGAATGGAACAGTAAAATGAGATTAACCAAAGTGCAACAGTTCAACTATTAAAAATCGGATAAAACTAAGTGCCACTTTCAACTATTATTATACCATAGTCGATTTATACGTGGTTAAAAAAAAAAACCATTAAGAGTATTTGCAGGATGGCAAAAGATTGTATGTACATTGACCTCTACAGGAGAATAAGGTATTGTTCCCTCTAGCTTTGATACCACTGAAATCGATGCCTTTCTGAAGAGCGCCTTTTGACGAATCCTTGCTGAAGCCCAATGGAACATAAAGAGATTTACTACAGTACAAAGCAGTACAAAACAGTTTATAACTCATCTGAAGTGCGTAGTATTAGGCTCTGTCGTCCAAATACTGAAGACTTATTGACATACCTGTCTGACTTTGCTGCAGCACCGAACGGTTCCGCATGCTCGAAGGCATGGGGGTAGAGATGCAGGGTGGGAAGCGGGTGTACACTCAAGTGGCGCCTGACGGTAAGAACCCAAACTCTACACAAGAGAGGTGATTGGGAGTAATGAGGAGGGCGTAGTGCGAACTCCAATGCTTGGGGTATTCCACCAGGTGTCACTGGCACAGATGAAGGCTTGAGGCCAGAGAAGCAGTGGGTGTGCTTTCAAGAGATGTTCAAGGGTAAGAAACCCAACTGTACCAGAGGGAGGCGACTGTCGGTGATGGAAGAAGTGCAGAAAAGAGCTCCAGAGCTTGGGGTTTTGCCACCGGAGGTGCCTTTGGCCTTTACAGTGATTGAGCACTTGCAATTGTTTAAAAGAATTGATGGCAATAGCAGGGCAGCGAAGGGTAAGAGATATCCTAAAATACTCTATCATCAGGTAAAGGCCCAATGAAGGCCAAAAGTGCCTAGAGCTCATTAAAGACTTTGATCAGGTCGGGCTCAATGGAGAAGAGCTGTGGATAAGGGGCAGGCACCAGAACGTTACCTGGTTACTACAGACCCACCGCTCGAGTAGGTCAGTGTTTATGAGGGGACTAGATAGAGATATTTTCGGGGAGAAGCACCATATTGCTTTTACTAGATATGAGAATGTAACCTCCCATCCCAAAATGGTTTGTAAAGTGATGCTACAGCTCTGCAAAAGGAAGAATGGCCCACAGTTGTGGACACGAGAGACTGTTCTTCAGCATTTTTCCATGCTTTCGATCGAATCGACTCACTATGTTGGCCAACACTCTTTCTGACTGAAACTTCGGGGAATTAAGCAGTGTAGTTATATTTATTAATGAGAAGTTTTGTGCTGTTTTTTTCCCCTGTGACTTTGTATAAAGCGCTGAGAAAATAGATCAGTTGACATTCTTAACCTCAGAGGCCTTCTATGAAGAGATCGAACATCGATAGGGTTATCTCAGCCTTTCAGCTTCCCAGTGGTCAATAAACTGCATTAGGTAGTCTTCAGAAGCCAAGCCTACTATCAGGATTGTTAAGTTTCCTTCTCACCACAGAAAAAAATTAGAGGATTTACTGTGTGTACAGCTTTTGTTGGTGCAGTTGTTTAGCGCTGCAGTACTTCAGGTAACACGAGGTGTTATCGTTTAACTCAGTGGAACTCACTCATCCACCATGGAAGGAAGACCAGGCCAGTAGATGCTGCTGAGCGGTCTACGATAAAAGGTTGTAGATTGCACGTGGCATTTACACAAATAAACATGTCCTAAAGCTTATTCGACACATGGAATAATCAAACCCTTCTCGTGGCATGCTACTGAACGCTCTTTGCGACCGAGGTCTGAATTCTCCGGGGACGCTTGGAGGGCACGAGCCCCACTTTGAGAACCTACCTCCTCGCGCAATAAGCAACATGTAAACTGGTAGGATTGAGTGCATGTGTAGTAATGAAGAATGTGCCTCGACGCTTCCCGTACACAGACCGGGGGCTGGGCAGCGCACCCGCCACGGGTGGATGCGTGACAAGGTGCTTCCTGAAGAAACGACTGATGCAGAGTGCGTGACACGTGCTGAAAGGCAGAGCGCGGGTACGGTGCTTCCGTCCTCTGGAGCCCGGCTCCGCCTGAGCGAGAGCTAATGTCGGGCACGCAGATGCAGCCGCGATCACAACCCCGGACGAGCTCCGATGGGGACAGTTCAAGCGCAAACCGCAGCCTGGGCTTCGTGGGAAAGTGTTTAAAAACACGCTTTCCACTCGCTATGTGCGGCCACTATACTCTTTGGTGGAACAGTAGGGTCGGACGGGCCCATGGGGCAATTAGGCAGTGCCCAAGGGCTGGTCTGAAAGCTTTTTTTTCTGCTATTCGTGGGCCTGTTTTATGGTGTGCTGGGCCGTTTTTCACTGTTAATTTTCCTGCTTTTAGAAACAAACATTGCCTGTGTCAAGCTGAAATTCATGCAATGATCCATAACTTGCAATACACCTATACATTGTGTCTTTACAAGCCCAAAATGCACCAATCTGTAAACAAGGGGCACTTTTTTGCTATCTAAGCCACTAATGGGACCACTTTTATTTCGGTGTCCGGGCCCTGCAATCCCGAAAGTACAACAACGCACAATGTGGGCCAGTACATACCCATGGGTGGAGTATAACACGAGCACAGGCCAGTTTCTTAGGTGGAAAAGCCCTGATCTTTGTCTCTTTAAAGGACTTGCTCATCAGGGTGGGGAGATTTAAAACACCTGTGCAGAGGTGAAAGAAAACAAGCATCGGCAAAGCCAATAGGTCTCGCCTTTTGGCTTTGCAATGCTTTTTGCTGACTTTGTTCAGCATTTAAACAGTGGCGTGCCGTGCCGGGGGGGAGGTGGGGGTAACCTCACGGGCTGCCGCAAGTGAAAGGGAGAGGGTGAGAGCAGCAGACTCGGCGCATCCTCTGAGCAGTGCGCGGCACCTCCTCTAAGCAGTGCGCGGCACCTGTGGACCACCCGCTGGCGACCGGCCCTCCGGGGCCTATGATCGACAACACAGCGGGGAGACCCTCAGAAAATGTACAACCACAAGTACGGCGGTAGGTGGGCGGGAAGAAAAACAACATGGACAACGGAAGGGGGTTACAGCTCAGAGGAGCAGATAACATATTTCCTACACTACTAAGCAACAAGAAGCAGATGGTAGATAAAAGTCAATGTTTTTCGGACGGGCCTACATAGCTGTAATCGCCTCTGTTACTTGATAGCTAACACATCAGTGCATTGTAAGATATGTGCGTGTGGGGGTGAGGCATCCATGCCATCGGAAATCTCGCGATGTGTTGAACTCTTTGAGGCTCCTTTGTTATTGCCCTTTAACGTGTGCTTTGTATGGCTTTGTTTTACGCCATTTACTGTACTAACATGTAGGAGAGGGAAAGCAACAAGGGTTGACCGTGGAGCACAACGATGAATTATTTGGCGTGAACTGCAGTTGTGCGCACTGGTTTGAAGGGGGTGGGGGTGTGTTAGGGGAAGGTGTAGTGATTGGTCTCGTGTAGCCACGAGACATACGGGTCTGTGGTCTGGTTTCGCGAGGGCGCGCATGCCAGTGGTACACATTGTTGTCATTTGAGTGGTGTACCGTGTTCGTGAAGTGGACGCCGTCTGCATCGTGTGAGGCTCCCGGCAGCGTTATTCAGTTGCGTGTTTAAGTCTATTTAAAGACCCATTCACTCGGAGATCTTGTTTGTGAAAATGATCCCCTGCCTGCGAGTGAAACCGTGCGTGCCATGCCGCTTGCCAGGGGCTTTATTTTCAGATACATCTGCGCTCCTGCGTGCACAACATTTCGCATCATGAGATGCCGACGACCATGTTACAGACATCCGTGTCCTTCACGTTGCCTCAAGCGACGTGATGCTAGCGTGTTTGGCTCTTTAGAAATCCTGTGCTTTATGAAAGGACACATATGGTGTACATAAGTAAAAGACAAGCAGCTCAAGAGGAGTGGTGGGGGGGCACAGGGAGACAAGGGGGAGTGGTGCAGGGGAGACAAGGAGGCACTGCAGCTGCCGCCCTGCGCGCCGCTGCTCGCTCCCGCCAGCAAAACGCCGTGGGAGTGAACCTTTTCAAAAGAGGTGGGACATGCACACACCTTTAGCCATTTGCAGGCTACGATTACAAAATGACACACGCAAAAGCCAACCCAATGCGTGGGGGGGGGGTGGAGGGGAGTCAGACCCACACAGAGTAGTTTAGAGTAGTTACAAGAAGCCTCGCAGCGCATGCGCGCTGCGCTAGGCTCGACCTAAAAAGGTACTCTGAGATCCCATATATTCAGTATGGGGAAGAGTGGGTAATGGCAGAGGAAAGGGGTTAGTGTCGCAAGATGTGGGGCAGAGTCACGTAGAGCAGATAGTGACAATCAACTTCTACAGTTATTTTTTAAAACTCTGCTCCACCGGTCCCCTCAAAGAAATTGGCAGCAGGGACAACTGTGATAGCATATCTGGTCTGGATAATTTTATCGGTAACAAGCAGACGTTTGAAGAAGGTTATCAAGTTAAGAAACCTGCTGCAGAGATCTTTGTCTACCCAGCAAGTTCCAGGGTCTAACAGCAGTAACAGAACCAGTGATTAATGCACTTGCTTGAGAGATATTTGTGTATCACAGGTTTGACTTATCAAGAAATAGAGTTTTAATATAACTACTTCAAAGAATATCACATGACATGCAAGTGATTGCTTTGTATTTTATGTCGCTAGCTCAATAGGTTAATGCTTTGTTGCAGTCATCCTTGTGTTATCAGTAGGTCTGAATTTACAATTGTTTGTAACATATCTTAGTGACCATAGAGCATTTTGTACCATCACCAAGGTGTTGCATGCATCCTGCTAGGCTTTAAGTTTACAGCCTATTTTTCTTAATCTTTCGTTATTCTAAGGTTACTAAAAAATATTTCTTTGGGTGGTAATAAACACGTATTGTAAGAGCTATACACTTGGTTAGTGGTATATTTACTCTTCTTCAGATACCAAACTACATTCTTACAGTGCATGCAAATCGCTTTCCTTCAAAGCCTGGTAAAGTAAAACATCTGGCTCCCAATTATAATTAATTCCTGAAGCACTAGTGAAATGACAACAAGCTGAGTGTATTTATTTCCCCTATGCATCAGCATCAAGGTGCTATGCCATACGGTCCATCATGATACGATCCATCATGACATCCTGATGGACCGTCTAAAGGCTTGTGTGATTCAATCGAAAGCTTGGGATCTTCTAAGATCTTTTCTTTCAGACAGAGGACAAACGGTTGCCTTGGGTGAATGGCAGTCTAAACCTTTTGAATTGCCCTGTGGGGTCCCACAAGGGTCCTAAATGAGTCCTACGCTTTTTAATGTTTACGTTTCTTCATTGGCCCCCATTATCAGTGCATTTGGATTCGGTCTCACCTCGTATGCTGATGACACCCAAATTGTGGTGTCGCTGCTACCTGGCCAGGAGGTGGGACTGGATAAACGCTTTCAAGATAAACTATACCCAAATGGTGAACAATCAGACCACCGGCACAAGAAGGCCTGATGAAAGTCATGAATGCGTACTAGGGCAGGGCCCCATGGTTCCTGTCCCCAGAAAGACTCACTTCCCAGTCCCCACCTTGACAGCTTGAAATGTTTACGCATAATGTAGACCTCCCATTGTCCCAAAAACATGCCAAATTCCTCGTGCCCTGGAAAAATATCATTTTCATACAGACAACTTACACAAGTACTATAGAATCATAGACCTGCCCTTCTTATGCAAAAGTCTATATATATATTTTTAAAGCAGTACTGCGATTACAGGCATGCAAAAGCCTCCACTGCCTGCTCCACACCTACCACTGAGGCCATCACAAGTGCATCAAGAGACTGAAACAATTTAGTTCAATGATGACACCCTTTGAATCACAGGCAGCATCATCTAATTATTCTGTTTAATGTGCCTGCAGAGATCTGAACGAACCAGACACTTATCACTGTCCTAGCCTCCCAAATTGGATTCAAGCACACCCGTCTTCTGTGTCGCCCTGCAGGGTTCAAACCACTCGCATATTATCTGCAACCTATCAACAGGAACCCTTTAAAAAACGTACTGTGTTAAAGCAAACAGCTCAAAGAATCGGGCTATCCTGCTGACAAAAAAGGCTCCACTTCAGGACACAAATTATAAAAGTAGTCCGACATGCCTATATGCCATTAGTTCTTTTGGTTTGTAGTGTGTGTGAGTCCAGGACCGCAGAGCTAGTGAAGGGTTCTACCTAGCTCAGCAACTTGCTATAGATATTGTCCAGGCAAGGACAGTAGTGCTGTCAATCTGAGGTAGGCCTATGAAGATTTTCTACGGGTTCTGATAGTCCTATTATTGTACTGTGTCACCTCTTTAAATCGTATGGTAAGCTCTTAAAGATCATGCACCAAAGGGGAGCCAAAATAACCCTCCTTTACACGAGCCACAATAGTATGTCTCTGCAGCACAGATGTGAAATAAAGCTTCTGAATAGGCAAACAGGAACTGCAGAAAAAAAATCTGATATACAACCTAATTAAAGATGATACTGTGGATGCACCTTTGTAGTGGATACTTCAATCTTAGTAAAAGAACTAGAACCCTTAATACATGCCCTTTGTAAGAAAATGCCCCTTATTTGCATGGTAATCTCTATTTTTTGCTGAATTTTATTGCTGGTTTTTAGACTCTGCACACCAAGGCACTGCTGCCCAGTCTATGTGCTCTGATCCCTAAAACACGTAAAAATAGACTAATCCTCAATCAGCATAAGTAACTCTCCTAGAAGACTATAGTATGTAATGTAGAAACTACACATGTGGCATGGATAGTTAAATGTCACCAGTGGGCTGCAGCACTTATTTTGCCATCCGTTAGTGTTATAAGGAAAACACGATTTCAGGCCTACCAATGTAGCCCGACTGCTGTAGTTTAAACCTGCAGTCCGACTGCAAAATAACCCTTTTTGACATGGAATAACCTCCTCTTTAAATATTCATAAGTCACCTCTTTCTAGGCCTTGTAGCCCACATATTAGAGTGCATAGTATTTAAAAGTGGGGCATGTAGAAATTCTGTGTTACAATGTCCCTACACTGACAAGGCCTCAAAAGCTATTTTACTGTGGAAGACTACAACTGTCCTACGAGGAAAACTAGAATACAGATTAAAAATATTAATTCTATCATCTCTGGTTTACGACAAGCTAGAAAAACAGTTCAACCCCTATGTTTGATATTTATTAAAAATCCAATTCAATGGTGAAGTTAGACTTTTTTTTATTTTCTTTCATAACTGATTTTATTGGTTTAGTAGAATATCCAGGCAAGTACGGCCTTCATACAGAAATGAGAAATTATAAAGCAAATTCCCATAAGCAATGGAAACACTACAACTTGCTAGACTTAATAAATATTTAAGAAAAGTAACTTTTAGAAAGCTACCTTTCCCTGTTTGAAGCTCCTGGAGGCTAATTTGATTAGCCTGATTTCAGCTGCCCTGTCAGTGCTTGACCTGAAGGTGTGATAACCTTAACGTGTTGAGATAAATGCTCCCAGAGCAGAAACAATGGCCTGAGATCTCAGGTGTTTTTCTTCCCTCTGCAGAAAGACGAGTTTGGGTGGACACAGGAACTTCATTAACTTGTAAAGGGCCTGCACATTCATAATTAAATGTAAGGTGGGACCTGGGAAAGGCAAACCTTTTATCCCCCAGCTAGGCTGACTCCAAAACCAGTGGGAGAGTAGCTACCTCCAGAACTGGTTTTGAGTGGCCACAGAGGAGGGGACTGCTCATTTCCCTGGCCACACCTGTGGGTGGGTACATAGGCCCTGCACAAGGGAGAAAGGATTCCTCCATCCTGTATTTTAGTAGTAAGGTGCACTGAGAGATTGTCTGCAGTAGGGCAAACAGAAACTACTCAAAAAGGGGGTCAGGTTGCCTTGGAAAGTTTTACTCCACTGATTGGCGTCAAGAGTCACCCCCACCCATAAGTTAGTGCCAACCATAAATGTGGCATCCCAAGGCATTCACTTCAGAACACTTTCTGGACGTATGGGTGAACAGTAGAAGGACTACACCTCCTGTTGAGATCTGTGAGGAGAGCACAAAGGCTGAACCTGCTCCCACGTGTACCCAGGACAAAGAATGGGACTCTGAGGGTCATGTGGCTGACCTCCAATTTGGCTACAGGGACACAAAGAGCTGCAAGAGACCATTTTCCTGAAGCGCCTACCTGACCAGTTGCAATTGCACTAGACCTGTACACTACTGGTGGCCTCTGCTGGAGTGAGCCCTAACCACTAAGTGCTGCCCTGAGGTCCTGGACCCTTAGCTGTGTATAATTGGACCCCTACAATCTCTGAAAAGTTGTGGCACTTATAAGAATTCTGACTTCCAGATGCCAGAGGACTGGCACCAACTAAGAGAGCCAATCCGGCCAAGGCACAAATTCACAGGGCTGAAGAAACAGGTTTCTCAGACTTGGAGCTTCTCTGCAGCAGCAAATCCATTTCAGCAGACCCTCGGAGAGAAGTATCCGGTCTTGTGGAACTTATTACTGGATACAGCCTGATGCCTTGTCACACTGGAGGATTATGAGCTCCGAAAAACAGGCTACGTCCGACCGTGGAAATCTTAACTGTGTGAAGGTGCAAAAAGTATCCAGCCGAAGAGAGTACTTCCCTGGGCACAAAATTTGAACACTTACCGCCCAGAGCTTTTCCTGCGCAACCAACGACTTCAGGTGTTGTACAACAATGGCTCCCATTGGTATCATTTATAAAGGTATACATTCAAGAGGCAAAATGACCTCCACATTCAATGCTCCGATCTGAAAACTGCTTTAGTTACCCACATAGGAGACCGCCACACTCTTTGATTATGCATGTGAATGATCACTAAGGTGCCCTGGGAGCTATTTGTAGAGCTCAAACAGGTGCTCTATAGCTATTGACAGGAATGAATAAAGTGCCCCACAGCTGTTGGTAAAGATGAATAGGATGCGCAATAGCTATTGTGGAAATTAATAGGGTGCCCAATAGCTACCTATTTATGGTGAATAAGGTGCCCTAAAGCTATTAGTAGACATGGTTAAGGTTTCCTACAGCTACTGGTAGAGATGAATAGGATGCCCTACAGTTGTTGGTAGAGATGAATAAGGTGCCCTATGGATGCTGGTAGAGATGAACAGGCTGCCCAATAACTACTGGTGGAAAATAAATAGGGTACCCGATAACTATAGGTAGACATGAATAAGGTCCTCTAAAGCCATTAGTGGACATGAATATGGTTCCCTGTATTTCCTGTTAGATATGGATAAGGTGCCCCACAGCTGTTGGTAGAGATGAATAGGGTGCCCTACGGCTGTTGGTAGAGATGAATAGGGTGCCCTACGGCTGTTGGTAGAGATGAATAGGGTGCCCAATATCTGCGGGTGGAGATAAACAGGATGCCCAACAGCTATTGGTAGAGAGGAATAAGGTGTCCCACGGCTGTTGGTAGAGATGAATAAGATGTCCCACGGCTGTTGGTAGAATTAATAGGATGCCCAATAGTTATTGGTGCAGATGAAAAGGATGCCCAATCGCTATTAGTAGACATGAATAAGGTGCCCTATAGCTATTGGTAGAGATGACTAGGGTGCCCAATAAACTGTTGGTAGAGATGAATAACGTGCCATGCAGCTATTCGCAGAGATGAATAGGGTGCCCAATAGGTAGACATGAATGAGTTTCCCTAAAGCTTTTAGTACACATGGATAAGGTGCCCTATAGCTACTGGTAGAGATGAACAAGGTGCCCTATAGCTACTGGTAGAGATGAACAAGGTGCCCTATAGCTACTGGTAGAGATGAACAAGGTGCTCTATAACTGCCGGCAGAGATGAATAAGGTGTCCTTAAATATATTGAAAGCAATGAAAAAGGTCTCCAAGAGCAGCGGTGCTCTGTAAAACAACGGCGCGAGAGGCTCAGGTTCATTCCTGAGGCTGAAGAGGTAGTGGCGGAGAGGGGCAGCTGCGCGCCTCCCGCCTCCTCCTCCTCTTCTGCCTGGGAAGCCGCTTCCTTCACACGCCGGTCACTGCGCCCTGCCACGGTCTCGATACCTCGTGCAATGTTTACTACAGCACGCAGGCAGCGTTTGAACACATGGCCATGGAACGCTGCCAGCCAATCAGGAGGCGGCTCGGCAGCGCGAGCGCACACCGGGCGAGACCTGGCAGCGCATCAATGACAACTAGCAGAAGGCGCATCTCAGAGCCCGCTACCACCGGTGGCATCAATGGCACCGCGTGTTAAAGCGTCCAAAGAAACAGGAGTTATGGAAACTTGAAGAGGGAAGCTGGCCGAACTCGCATCGAGCACAGAAATGCATCAAACGAGCAGAAAACTACGAGGGAAAAACAGCGAACCAGGCTACTGAAGCCGCATGGTTCGGTTTTACTGTGCAAACATATGCAGAAAAAATTAAATACAACTGTAAACAAAAGTGGGAGCAAAGATGGGGAGCACTGTCCTTGGCAGTCTGTGTTTTGGCAGTGTACTTAGGGCCTTCTTCGTCGGTCAGTAGACGCAGGGTCGCTCTACTGCAGCGTCTGAAATGTGGCTACAAAAAACAGCCACCAGTCCAGTGGAGCCTCCCTTGGTTTTTAAAATGTGGAAACAGAGGGCAGCACCAGGCTGGTGCAGTCTACCATGGTTTCTAAAAAACTGGGAATAAAGTCAGACCGGGCTGGTGCAGTCTACCACTACTTAGTGGTAGAAGACCAACACAGTATACAAAATGTGGGAACAAAAAGGGGCCATCAAGCCAACACGGAATACCGGAGTTACTAAAATGTGGCTACCAAAGCGACCAACGGTCCATTAAACTCTACCATGGTTTCTAAAATGGGATTATAAAAGGTGGCATTGGGCCAATTCAGTCTGCCATGGTTACTAAAAAGTGACTACACAAAGAGGCCACCACACCGGGTCAGCAAGTTTACCATGGTTTATAAAAAGTGGTTACTCCTAGGGAAGCACAAGGCAGGCAGCTCACTCTGCTGGCACCGCTCCAGAGAGCCCCCGTCATCCCCAGCTTTATCGAAACTGTCTCACCTACTTCTGCCCTTTGAGAGCCCTGGGCTTTTAAAAAACGGTTTCTTCCTGCCCGCACTCTGTACTTGTCACTTGTTCTGGACAAGGACTCTTAAGTCCTGGAGCTCTACTACCGCCCCTTGCCAAGGGGAGTTTCTGGGGACAAGCAATGTCACACAACTGAAGCATGCTACAGTGACGGAAAACCAGGACTTGGTTAACCTAAGTACAACGATGAACACAAGATCATGGAATGTTTAGGCTACAGCCCAAAGGCTCTCTAACCAAGTATACCTTGCTGGTGTCCTAATTTCTTCACATCACCATTTGCACAGAGTATTAAGAAATGGTTATCGGCTAATCAGAGCGCACAAAGTGAGTCACAGATCCTACTTCATGCACCCCTCTTAAACACCTATCCATACTACTCGCACTCAACTGTAATGGTGCGATACACAAGCACTACCTGTGATTGGGAAAGGATATCTGGATAGCACAATCTGTTCAGTGTCAACCTACGAGAAACTGACATCGCCGGAATACCTAATGCTGTCATATCTAAGGAAACTGAACTTCAGTTTCTACCACCCTACCTCGGGCTCTTTGACAAAGGCGAAATCATTTCAAACCTTTCATCTGCAAATTAAATACAGGGGCCTGCAAAAACACCATATCACACTGTTATCAAGGAAAAAACTGCAGGGTAAGAGCCAGATTTGTTACGTTTAAGTATAGTGCTTTACATCATATTGAAACAATATGACCACCATTCAGTGGCCAATGCCGACCCACTTTAAGCAACAGCTGCAGGGAGCGATACGGCTACCTGGTGCGAATAACTCATCAACCACATCGTTGGAGTGATGCATTGACCAAACCTCAAAGTGACAATTGTATATAGGTTACCGTTTATGATACATTAATTAGCCTCATTGCCGCAGTATGACCAATGATGAGTTATTTTAAGAGACACCAGCGACATGGTCATCTTACATGTGCCACTGGCTGACTCACCATAGCCTAGCATGGCCATTAAGACCCAGGGCAATAGAAACAAGAGCACGTTCAAATCCACTCTGAGACGCTACCATCAAACAATCCGTCCCACCAAATGTGCACCTCTGGCAGTCCGCATCAATGCCAGCACCAACAGATGTAAAGAAATCTTCGCCATTGTGATAGATTTCACCTCACAAGCAGTCGCCTCCAATTCGATCACCCCCACGCAGGACTCTCAATTCTTCAGTAACAAAATCATTACCATTTACAGCATTTTAAACCTGATCAGACAGGCCTCGTCAAATGCCTACCGATCTTATCCAGACAACCTAAGCTAACCACATGGCCCATCATCGCCCTAGAAGAAACTACCACCGCCATGAAGTCCATCCACTCAGGGGCACCAACGGACCCCTGCCCCCACCATGCTTATTCCAGAGGACTGCAATCTGTCAGTGCCATGCTCATATCCATTCTGAATACCACTTCCATGACCTTCCCAGACACTTGGAAACATGCAACTGTCCTCCCATTGCTGAAGAAATCCTCCATGGACCCTTCAATGCACGAAAACTACAAAATGATCTCCCTGCTGCCATTCCCGGCTAAAGTCTTAAAGAAAATCATCAACAGGCGCCTCACCGAGTACCTCAATGACCACCAACTCCTCCACACCACTCAGGCTGGTTTCAGACCAAACCACAGCATGGGAACTGCCCTCATCGCCACTTTGGATGACATCTGGATGACTCTGGACCGAGGAGACATGGCAGCCCTCATCCTCCTGGACCTTTTGTCAACATTTCACACTGTGCCCCCCTCTCCTGCCCCCCCAAGCCAATGCCTAAACGACATCAGAATCCAAGGACATGCACTTGATTGAGTCCTTCCAGTCAGGAAGGAGTTGCTCTGTCAGTCAGTCTTCTAGTATAGACCTTGGATGCCTGCGACCTCATCTGCAAAGTTCTGCAAGGATCCTCCCCGAGCCTGACCCTATTCAACGCATACATTATCCCGTTAGCCAGGGTCATCCGCTCTCAGGACATCAATGTCCTCTCCTATGCCGACGATACACAACTCATTCTCTCCCTCATGTACAAGATGCTCTGGTCACAAGCAAGCTGGACTATGGGAACACCCTCTATTCTTGGATCAACAAACAACTCACCAGAAAGCTGCAGACTATCCAGAATCACTCTTAAGCTCCCACGCCGTACTCACACCACACAAGACCACACCTGAAGGAGCTCCACTAGCTACCCATACACAAACGAGCACAATTCAAACTCCTCAGCCACACTTTCAAGGCACTACATAACATCACCCAATATACCCATTACTTCTGCTTTCACAAACCTTCCAGCTATCTCCGCTCGTCAGAACTCCTTCTTGCACACATCCCATGGATACAAAAACCAGATCCGGCAGTCAAGCCTTCTCCTACATCGCTCCCAAAGCGTGGAATGACCGGCCACTACACATAAGCCTCCTCCTCACTTCTTGAATTATGCAAGAAACTGAGACTTGGCTTTTCGAGTAGTCCCACTAGGCCCTAGGTGTGGCTAGACTCGCGGGTGATAGAGCGCTTAACAAATCTGCACTACATAATATTAAAAGCCAGCACTATAGAGGGTATCAGTGTTTTTTATGATATACTGGTTTATGGCAGTAATCTATTTTAACGCCATTTTATACGAAGATTGTCACATAAGCCTAACCATCTAGTTTTAATTAACTATGAAATAAAGATTTACTACTGCTTATATCTGGATAGATACCTTCCACATGGTGCCGAAGAAATGCTGTTATTTAAGAAAATCGATAATATTCTCGGCTGGGCTTGGCATTTAGGGGGCAAAATAAGGCCAAAAGTAAAGCTGAAGTTATTCAAACAAAAACACATTTCCCACCATCCCAAAAACAAAAATTCTGGTTCAGAGTAGGCTACTGCCATCAAGGATAGGTTACTGAATGCCCATCAGATTGAGAAGCACGTCTTTGCAAGTTCACCATGATATACTTTTTAAAGCTATATACATAGGTTTTAAAGACTGCTAAATCAGAGCAAACCAATCAACTGCACCGGTTTTTAACCTGCTCTGCGCAAATCACATACTATTAACCCTACACCAACTGACTATCTCACCAAACCCCTTCCGTACTTCCCTTTTTACATCCAACACATTTTGTTAAGACAAAATTGTATAGTGCTGTACTGCCGATAGTAAGATTTTGCAATGCTGTCTGGTTCAGAGACCTTCACTCCAATGCCTCAATTAGTCCAGCACAGACCGTACTATTAAACTTACCATTGGTCAAGATCTTCAAACCAGTCAGTGCTACAACAGTCATCCACCCCCACACCATGGCCAAAAGCCAAGTGCCACCATAGATTAAACAAACACTAGCAAAGCCAAAAGGACTGGCCTTGGCAAGCTGGTGCAATGGTTATTTTTTTTTTAGTGCAAGCCTGTCACAGAAATAAACAAGCATTGACATAGCCAATAGGTCTCGCTTTTGGGACCTTATAAGTATTTAGTTATGCAGTACAATATCCTTGGTGCAACAACATCAACTGTTGCATGGCTAAAAACTTATAAGGTCCCAAAGGCGAGACCTATTGGCTATGCCAATGCTTGTTTTTAAATTGTAAATACCTGTCCCGGTTTTTGGGACAAAGCTCAAGCCATCATGGACTTACGTTTCCCTTTCCTGGGGCGCCCCAAAGTCTTAAGTAATTGAAGTGATGCGTCTGCTTGTTCCAGACAGCAGCAGGAGGTCGGAGACAGAGTGGGGTAGAGGGCAGGGGGGCACGGGGTAGAGGGCAGGGGGCACCGGGTGGAGGTCCAGTCATAGATAATGGTACGTGTATTTACAGACACATTTACAAGGAGATAACCCCCACCCAGCCCCTCCCAAAAGGCTGATGGCTTTAGCCTTTTATTTTTGGCCAGTGCCGGTTTTTGCTTCTGAAAACCTGCTCACCCTATGCAGACTGGCGCCATGACAGACAGGCTCTCCTTTGCGGGCTGGCACCATCACAGGGGCCTTCTCTACTAGTGGGGGGGCCTGCATAGTCCACAAGTCATCCTTGCAGATGCTTGTAGCGGCTTGAAGCTGGCGCCTGGCTCGCGATGGATTCAAGTATTCAGGGCTGGGTGAAGCCAAGGGCAGAGACGCGTCAGGGAAGACAGAGTTCTGAGATGAGCTGGGACTAAGGGGGGGGGTCCCGTGGGGTCAAGCCGTGGCTGCTGCAGACGCCGGGGGTATCTAAGGGTAGGGCACACCCCTACCACCCACCTCCCTTCTCCTAGCAGCGTCACAGCGGGGCAGGTGCACCATCCAGGAAATGCTTTCACTTAATATATATTTCCAATAAAGGTTAACATCTTCTACTTACCGTCTGGACCCTCTTCTCTTCCACAGTAAGCCACCCTTGTAACTATCATGCTGTACATAGTGAATGTAAACATATTTATAGAATGTGTTTTTGCTGCTCGTGAACCAAAAGGCTTTTGGTTGGTTTTCGATTTTACCTACCGAGACTTTCTAACAAACAGTTCAGAATGCAAAGCAATGTCCTCAATCTTCTGCGCTTTCCTGTGCATCCAAAAAGTGTCCAAAATGCATTTCTAGTCAAATGCTGCAATGTTAGGTTATGAAATCTTGAGACAGCAGCATCTGTGACCAAATGTAAATGTTTATTTACCGTTATTCCACAGACATGTTAAAAAAGCATTGGCAAAGCCAACAGGTCTTGCCTACAAGAGCTATCGGGTGGGTAAATGTTTTATATCTATGTTGTACAGCAGCGTCTGCTGTGTAGCATGGCTAACAGTAATTGTGTTTTTTAAAAGCGCTATGACGACTGCTTCCTTGAGGCAACACAGAGTGTAAATAGGCAACACTGAGGAAGGGAGGCAACACAGAGAGAGAGAGAGAGAGAGAGAGAGAGAGAGAGAGAGAGAGAGAGAGAGAGAGAGAGAGAGAGACAACACTGAGGGAGAGAGAGAGAGGCAACACTGAGGGAGTGAGAGAGAGAGGCAACACAGAGGGAGGGAGGGAGGTGTGTTCTCTAGTGTCTGCCCCAATCGTTTTTTACATGGAAAAGTCTCCTTTTACTCAACGCTATAACTGGGTGAGCTTGTGGGATGGAGAAGCCCATGGGATATTAGCGTTTTATAAGCACCCCAATGTTTGCAAATGAGGGACTCGAGCATAAAGGCATAAAAGGAGGGAAAGTGGTTTGTTCAGGATTGCATAATTTCTTCAAGTAGGGGAACCTTGTATTAGAACTGTGGTCTGCTGGCTCCACAGATTAAATACACAAACAGATAAATGTCTATTTTTCGGTTAATGGTTCGGTCACCACAGCTTCTTCTTGGAACCTTTCCCATCCATTCAGTCATTCTTCATGGCAGAATAGGTCTGTGTGGCATATCCGCACTGAGCCGTAGCTCAGGCACCACCACACAGACAGAAACACCAGTAATCAATCTGGTGGGAATCGTCAGGCATGATAATAAACTTGTCAGTCGTTACTTAAAAGAAGCAGGAAATTCATTTCGAGGGCAGGATACTGCATACTTCAATATAAAACAAAGCAAATCGATGCACACGGTATGGTGCTGTTCCACACTATGTACTGCAGAACTCAAAATCGATCCACATGCAGCTAATTTACTGTGGCCAATTCGGTGTGGTGGAATCCACCGCCGTTATTGTAGCATCCTCCCTTCCAGCATGGAGAACTGCTTTCAGATAGATTTCTACATGAGGAGCACCACCACTGTTCTAAGTAAAACAAATAATGAATAGTGTCATAGCACCAATACAGCATGGTAAACATGAAAAAAAATAAAAAACAATAAGAGGGTTGTGGTGTGGCGGAAAACGAGATTGGGGTAGCGCTGACAACTAGAATGCAGAGAGGAAGATGGCCTTCAGAAATAATGCACCCAAAGGAGACAAAAACGTGCGCCTCGCGCTAAAAGTAAAAAAAAAAAAAAAGTTTGACGAAGAGAGGAGGAGGCAGCAGGGGGAGGGGAGAGAGGAGGGGGCCTGCGCCTGTTTCCCTTGGGGGAGCGAGCAGGAACCATCTGTCAAAGCTCGCTCCCGCAAGGGAATCGCCAAACGTGCACGCGTTGCCATTGAAAGCAATGCAACGCGTGCACGTTTTTGGGGAAAAAAAGCGGATCGATTACAAGAGGTCCCCCCTATGCAGCTCATGCGCACTGCGTAGGCGAGACCTAAAAACGAAGAAACCCTACTGGCACCTAAACGTGATTGCTATGTACTTTCAATACCAACTAAAAAGAAATTGTGTACAATTTTAATAGAACAGTACAGGAACTTATTTCGGGCAGATGTACTTGAAACAGGTTCAGAACCCCTTTTCAGTTTTAAAGTACTACAGGAAACTTTGATTCTTACTGGTGCAAAGAAAATGTATCATTGGTTTTAATTAAGTGTAACTGAAACACCTAGTATAAACACACAAGTATGACTAAAAAAATGAACAAAAATCAAGAGCAGAGCAAAAAAAAAAAAAAGAAGAAAAGAAAAGAAAAGGACTGGCAAAGTAAAATACTGGCCTACCAGCCCTGGCACTGGAGGGCCCTTCTTTTTAGGTGGATGTTCGGCCATTCAATGCAAGAAACCTATGGCTGAAGTAGGCGGACTCTCAGACCCCTACCATATGCTGTTTTCGGCCGAAGCAGTATGCGAATAACAGTTTAACAGACCAATGAAAGAAGATGGCTGACCCAAAGCTCCTGTATTTATGTATGTACGAGTATTTTTTCATTTATAATGTCTGATTATATGTGGCAGGCAATAAAACTAAAGCGATATTTAGACCAGACCTAAATATGATGCCCAAAACCCAAATTATTGGTCAGCAGATCCCATTACTACAGGGCTGCTCGGAAGTAACCTCCTACCTCCTCTTCATCCACCCAGAAGAAGCTCTTAGTTTAGTAAGCTACCGATGACATCATTCATTGCGTCATTTCTCTATCTTTACATCAAAACACCACCGAATCGGATCCAGAACACTGGGGTGAGTTGAATTATATGATATCTATACTGGGGCACACTCCAACGAAGACACTACACATGCTTCCTACTAATGCCTGGATAACCTGCACCATTCTCCGCCTCTCCCACAAACACATCACGGTGAAAGCCCGGGGCTCCTCTACAGCACACAAAAGGCTACACCCCTGGAAACTCCCTCCGGCCAGCCAACCACAACCTATTCTCAGCCCAGACCGAAGAGCAGTTCAGATATGGTCCACTCTCATTATGGACATTTGGTTTGAGACAATCCAGCTCTTAAAAAACATAATTAAACCTCTCACCATACTTCGTACACCCACCCGCTTCAGACAAAGTAGGTATGCTGCCTTTCAGTATCTGAGCTACTTTAACAGGAGTCTCCGCATTAATCCATCTGATGAGGCGCAGTAAATATTGGCCGAGGAAGAAATCCGAGCTTGTTAAACGGAGCGCAGTCTCCACCACGTTTCTGCAATACAGTTATGGTCACCTAAGTCCCACCACATTCCAATTCCACCAGACCTAAGCAAATTTTCACTGACGAGGACCCTTTCAGATGTATAATGTCTTCATTGTTGAAGAAGACAGACTATTTTAGCAGGCCCACTGGTACTGGCATTTTATCTCACTGCCCAGATGTAAACCCCTCTGCTTAGGTTTTACTATTTAATGACCACTTAGAAGCAGTAAACGGGGCTTCAACCTGCAGTAACTATATTTGCCCTCGACTCAGAGCTGGTGGCCGGCTCTTTGGGCCTCTGGGCTGGTGGTCGTTTTATTAGTATTTTCAAAGCAAAAACCACTTCTCACGAGCTTACAGAATATCACCAGCTTATTACATTACAGTTCATTTATGGCGATTACAGGTATTACATAAGCCATTAAACACAGATGCATAACAATTGCATACATGCAATAAAATAATAAATACAATATAAAATCGAAGCAAGATCATATCAATGAAAAAGTCACATATTAGGCATAAAAATCTCAAATATACCACAAAGTCATCAAATATTAAATCCTTGAATAGCCTTAAATGCAGAGTGTTATCCTTAATTGTATTAACCAGTAAAATGGTTCACCATTCAAACGTCTACGTATCAGATAAAGCAATGACACTAGGTTGTGTGTACCATGCCGATAAATATTTTGAAAGGGCAAAGATTTCAGGTGCCGAGGTGTCATAAATATATCCTCAGAGCAATGTTATACCGATGTAAACCAACATTTCTTAGCCAGGAAATTACGTCTTTTGGTCAGGACGTCTTAAAATATTGGGGGGGAGAGAAAGTGACCCTCATTTTTCGTTATTAAGAGGCAGAATAATGTTCAAACGGGTTAATCGTTCTTTGCGTTTCCTGTGTTTTAGTTAGATTAGATAGAGGCTGTGTCCCCAGTCGAAATTGCAGCACCAGTTTCTTGGCTTGTTGGGGCGTCATAATTAAGATAATGTTCAAGACTGGGTTTGGTTTTATGCCGGATAGTTAATTGTCTAGTGTTTGAAGACCTTAAAATGAGACATTCTTCTCCATGATTTATATGTGCACTTAACAATTTAATCTGTTCAGTTTCTGTAGAAGCGTCTTCCAATTTGATTCAGACATCATTAAGACCAAAGAGTCCCAACTGATGTCAGACAAATTTCAACCATTTAGGTTTTCACTGCCTTGATTGACATAACGTCTATAAGTGCAGCTCTTTACGTGCCAAGTTATTTGCTACTCCATAAACGAACCCAGTGCATTTAGGGTTTAAGACGTAAACTAGCAACTTATTAAATGAGACTGAGCAACTTATTAGTTGCGTTTCCTGGAGTTACAGTCTCCCCATCATCTCGATACTGAAGATTAGCGTTCCCCAATCTCTTTGTAGGAATCTGGTCTAGGGATTGCAAACTGGGGAAGTTGCCAGACCCCATCAATCTTCAGCATCACCCATGGACTCAGACAGCCTAACGTTTCAGGGACCAAGACTTCTCAGCCTCATTCTGTTTAAAGACACATCGTACTCATATCTCCTAAAAAGATATCAAGCAGGAGAGAGGTTCCCACTCTCCTTCGCCGGAGGAGGGACAGCCTCCATCACTTGTTGACAGCACAACTCTAGAAAACAATCTCACAGCATAGATGTGGTCTTTCCTCTGACGCATAAGATCTATACCAGGGAGGGAGGAGGGAGAAGAGATCGTGCTCAGTGTCTGGGGGTATGAGACTGCAACCTGAAGTTCCTTTCCTGGAGCCAGGCACGCCTGACTCTTCGGTCCTCCTGTGTGCACAGTGCAGATATGAGGTGTGCCAGCTTGCACTGCCCCTGGCATACCATCATCAGTGAGGGCCCTTTAGCTCTGGAATGCTCTCCGACCTGTCCTTACCTGCTAAATGGCCAACAAGTTGGGAATAACAAAATCCAAATATTTATACAACTAACGCACCAGTTGATAAAGGGACCCTTGTATGTCAGTCATTAATAACTTGGGTTACCAATCAGCACTGGCAGTGATGTAGTCAGAGGGAAGGCTTTAGGCAGAGATCTCCGATTAAGCTTTTCTGCAGTGATGCGATTCAAAGCACCCAAACGTTACTTTTAAATTCACTTATTTCTCAAGTGTACCTCTCGAATGTATGGAACACCCAGTAGAAAACAGTGTTAATGAAAATTGGAATTTATTGTTGCACCGTTTTCACTTACAAATATGAACACAATTTAACGTTCTCCATGTTTATTTAAACACAGTGCAGCACTGTTGGTAATGTATAGAACAGAAGTGAACCATGGAGCCCAAACCTGTGACAACATAGCAGCAATGGAAGAGGGTCTAGTGACTTGCACCAAAACATTGGAACAGAGTAAGAACGAAGCATTGGGAAACAAAGACGAGCGAGACGCTGCCTATGACATTTATGAGTGAACCAGATAATACTGATTGATTCATGGAGTACTGAGACACTCGTGAGCTGCATGGCTGTATTGCTTCTCTGAGCTTGCATTAGACTTTTAAAATGCCCCAATGTGTAGGCTGTGCGTGCTCACACAAATCAGTGTGTATATGAAGTCTTTCTGGCGTGAATGTTGAATAGAGCATGGGGTGTCAACAAGACCACCGTAGACTCCCTTGCATGAGCATTGCATGTGTGACTCCCAACACCCACACCATCGAATGTATAGTGGCCCTGTTGTGTCAACTCAAAACCCTGCATCCCATCAAGGAAACTTCCGATTAATTATGTGCCACCGTGACTGATGGCTGTTGAGGAGAGAGAATGCTTAAGTAAAGTAAGAGTTCAGAAGCATAAAACGTAATCCTTCATTGAGGGATATCTCAAGGTACAACTTTGTCACCCTTGCTGTTTTAGGTTTCAACGGTAGGACATGCAGCCTATCAACACACCAGTAATACTAACTCGATAGGGAGGTCTCCTCTGGAGACATCAACCAGCAGACGTCTGGAAGGGCTCAGTCCTGCTGAAGCTCAACTGACCGAAGACCCCATGCCACATGTTTCACACAAAGAAATAACCTGTTTGCATCCAGAATTGGTGGTCTCTAGTAGCCGCATGATGCTGATATCTTACGTTCACCAACTAATGCCAAACCCTTAGGATTCAGTATTGAATGGTAGGTTTCACTTCACTACTACAGAGACAACATCCATAAAATTGCACCCTAAAAACCGCATGTTATCTGCAAGTTTATTTTCAACACCTTTCGGCGTCAGCCTTTCAGTGCATCACAATATTAAAAAAAAAAAAATCTCTTCCATATATCAATGAACAGAAGCACACTACAGGCGACAATATAAGGTAAAAAGCACAGTGTCAACATTCACTACAAAATACTAAGCCTGGGCTCTAAGGAGGGTGGTATAAGTTTTCGAGGAGATGACAGGTGAATAAAGGATCTTAGACTGCTAGGCTAAGAGTCCTCTCGGCCCTCAAATCTTTCTCCAAAGGATTAGGACATTACTGTTGCATGGAGGATGCCATGTCTTCACCCAGAAATGGAGCATCTTATTTTGGACCCACATTTGGCACGAAGAGGGACAAATGGAAGAAAATTCCTTTTACAACAGAATTAGCACTTCTTCGCCCCAAGAAGACAGGTTTTATTTTGGACACTGAAGTCATCTGGAGCCACAGAATGTGTGACTGGACAGGTCAGCAACCTTTTTCAGGCTACAGCATTTTTATGTCAGGTCTTTGTTAATGTTCAGGAAATGTGGGAGATTTGTATTTGACACTACACAGTGCTTGCTTATTCCACCACTCCTTAATGTGAATGTTTTGGGCTGTTCTAAGGTCTTATGATCATATGATTCCAAGGGCATTTTTTGTCGAACTATGCCCTTAGTTTAATAGGGTCTCTCTCACTTCTCTTGTACGGGGTTTGTCATGTTTCTTCTGTCTACAATTTTGTTTTTAATTGTATGTGCCATATCTTCAGGATCTAGCTTGAATGTGTTCTGGTTTCTAACAGAGCATTTTTATGTGTTCTGCAGAAAAAAATGAACACCTCTTTCTTGGTATACTTTGCAGGCTTTTTGGCAAACCTGAAATTCTCAACATTTTGGTTCAACCTTGACAGGCCCTGGAATTAGGCTGACAGCCATTCTTGGAAGGCCGCAATTTCTGTGCTCATTTATGTTCCTGGCGATGTCAAATTCTTCATATAATTTCTTCCCATCTTTGGGTTTTTCAGCCTACTCTTGTAAGTGCAGTGTGGCTACTGCTTGGGGATAATGCTTGAAATTTCATTTTCCGTCCATGTTGCAACTGACTGCGCCAGCTTCAGTTTTTCAATTTGGAGATCTTCATATCCCTCTGCTATGGCTTCACCATGCTCTAAAATGGCCTTAAAGTGATTGGTTGGGGGCAGAACATCCTTCCCCTGGCAAGCAGCTGCTCTTCCCAGTCTCCTGGGTTATCCCCAAAGCAGCACCCTCATTTGGTAAACATTGTTTTAGGTCCAGTGACCCCTATGTGGCAGGCCTGTAAGACCCATGATGTTTTGTATTGCTCAAAAAACATTTCTAGAATTTTCCTCTTAGCCATTCTAATGGGGCCCAAAGTGTGGACGTGACCATTGGTGGAACTTCACAGGCTCCCAATCACAAGCTGAGAGACTGTGTATTTTAGTTATCATTGGAGGATAAGCAGCCGTGTTGTATTTCCTTTTCTTCCCGGCTTCAGTCTGGTCTGATGTCACCCTTGCTACCTTGATGGGTCCAGCCCTCTTTCCCTCTCTTCTAGAAATAACTCGGATACCGCGATGACTCTGACCTTGCAGTGCAATCATTGATGCTCGCCAACAAAGAAGTAGGAAATCTGCTTTTACATAGCTTACACAACAAAACACTTGGTCTGCTAAAAATTATTCCAAAGTCCGATCACACCACCCTTCCATAGTTCACACCATCCTCTAGAATCTCTTACTGATTTCAAGTTATGGGACATTTCTTGCACAGCCATTAACTTCCAGCCAACCACCAAACGACAACCTACTGAAGGCTCAATATGCATTAAGTGGCAAGCAGCTTGGCATCTAAAAAGAACCAAGACAAACACGACTCAGAGTCCAATTTAAATGACGTTAGCCCTACTTTCTTGAATACATTGAAAAAGCTTCATGGCTGGAACAGCCAGAGCGGAACATGTGATAGCAGAATAGACATGCACCCTTTAGTTTTGAGTCAGGATATTGACCTGTTTGGATCTCAGAAATAATTTTGGATGAAAAAGTGTTTGGATCCCATAAACAATCCATAAAAAACAAAGGCTAAGATCACCACTTGTCTGAAGTTTAAATCAATCTAATCCCACGGAGTAGGTAGGTCAGTCCCAAACACCTCCCTCCAGCTTTGCAATATCATCGCTCGGTAGTGGCAGTGCCGACAAATTGCCAGCTACAGACCCTTTGCACTGCTCAGTTCAAGACAGAGACCCTCTTCAAACTGCAAGAAGCTCAAATGCCATAATCACACCTCTGAGAAACTCCACTTAATTTATAGAGTGCCTGAACCTGCGATCCAACCCCTAAAAAAACACACAGGAAGAGCACACTGGCGCAAGATTAAACGGAGAGTCAGCGAACGCTGAGCTTCACTAGAGATCCCTTTGATGGCTCAGGACTCAAGATCAATTCCCATCAAAAGCAGATGCGTGCGCCTGCAGCCTTTGTCTCAAAAAGAGACACCAACTGCTGCCCCAGATGCACTGCTGAGAACAAGCCCGAGTTACTGTGGCGATTACAGCAGGGCGAGAACAAATTTCCAAACGCACACTGTGCTAGGAGCTGTGAAAATATCCCCTAAATGTTCCAATTGTAAAGTTGAGGCGCAGTAAACCAGACAGAAGCAATATGAAATTGCAAACAAAAGCAGGAACTAGTTCCCACCCCACTTATGAATAACCCCCAAGCACTGTCCAGTAGGTTCGGCACATTTTACTTGAAATATTATGATATAACATACGATAATATAAAAGATCTATTGTCTGTTCTCTGAATCACATTATCTCGGCTTGTCCCAGCGAGGCCATCTATTTAGCTCGATGGGGGAGAGGGTGGAGGGGCACAGCACAGGCAAATAACACACAAATATACCCACAGTTCATCACATTCAACTGCATAACTCTTATAAACGTTTGTTCATAATAAAAAAGGATTGGGCACAGCCGAGACTTAAGATGGAAGCAAATGATCCAACCGTGCTAAGCATTTTAATTAATTTATGAAACCTAACATTAGGCTTAATTTTCCTCAAAATACATAATGCCATTTAAAATATTTCCTCAAAATCAATGGTGCGGTTAGTAAGTTCTAAAACTAACTTTATCACAGGAAAGAAACGAGCCCTGCGTTGTCTCCCTGTTGTCTATGAAAAAGAAATCAGGTCACTGAATTATCTCCCTCTTTTGATTGGCTTTTTCAATTTTTATATAGCGTCACGGTCTCTGTCCGAGGCTACGTTACATTTATTATTTTAAAATAATAAAGATTTATAAATAACATCTCAAAAAGGGAAGCCGTTTTCCCCCTGAACACTCATAGCAAGCAATGTAAACCACTGCAACAGAGAGCTGAGTAAGCACTGTGACTGAATTGAATGGTATGAGACAAAAAAAACACCTGGCATTTAAATCGGGTCCTCGCGCATTTGAACTGAAACATCAGGAAAACTCCATGTGCTGGTACCCTCAGCAAGTTTGTGAAGAAAACTAGTTGAACAAGAAAATCTCCAAAACATGTTTTTTCCCTCTCTGAGCTCTGATGGAATCAATAAGACGGGGGTTGTATTTTTCCACAGAAATGACCGAGTTTTGGTGAGAATGTCCTTTGGGTCGCTTTTGGGGTTGCAGATGGGTGATTTTCGGGAAGGACAGGGGAGGGTGTGGGGCTGTTTTCGGGGAGCGGGGGCTCTTTCTGTGGCTGCCATGCAGCACTTTCTTCTCCCGCAGCCCCCATCTTTCTTTTCTCTCTCCCTGCTCGGAGGGAGAGAGAGTGAGAGAGAGAGAGGGCAGCTCTCGGCTCCAGCCAAAGCGCTAAATTTAAAAACCACCACCACCAAAAAAATTAAGCGAGAGAAGGAGTCCGCGCGGCGCCCGGGGACGGGGAGGTTCTGGGGGCGGCCTGCAGCCGGGGCTCCGGCGTGAAATGGCTCCCAGGCAGGCGGGAGTGGGGGCGCGGGGGGCCGCGCCGGCTCCGGTGAGGGGGTGGCACCTCACACCTGGGATCCTGAGGGGAGCCTGTCCTGGCCGCCCGCGTCCTTCCAGGTCTAGAGGATGTATCCCCCCCTCCTGGCTCCCCCGCCCGGCTCACCATTTCCTGACTTTCTCGATGGCTGCCATAACCCGCTTGATGTCATCCTTCGCCCGGCTCCGGGTCTCGGCCCGCACCGACCGTCCGGACATGGTGCGACCGCTCTGTGCCGCCGCTGGGTGAGGGGGTGCGGGCAGCCGCGGCCGGTGCCTCTCGCTCGCTCTTTCCGGCGCACGCACCGCACTCACACACAAAGCCTGGAAGTGCAGTTCCTCTCGCGCCTGCGCCCCGGCTCTGCTCACACTGCATGCAGGCCCTGGGCAGGAATCGCACGCACTGCAGGCCTGAGCAGGAATCACAAGCACTGCACAGGGAAGGCAAGGCAGGAGCCGGGCACTGCAGGCCTGGGGAGGACTCGGCACACGGCAAGAGTGAGCAGGAACCACACACTAAACAGGAGGGGAGGAAGGAGGCATGAGTCTTACACTGCAGGCCGTTGCAGAAATAACACTGCATACAGGAGGCGGACCAAGATCACAAACTGGAGGGGGACATGAGCCGTACACTGCAGGCGGTGGCGGCCGCAGAAATAACACACTGCACTCAGGGGCGAACCGAAGATCACACATTGCAAACAGGAGGAAGGAAGGCATGAGCCAGGAGTGGTTTGCAGAGAGGGTGGGTCTTGGGTCAAATTCAGGCCCACCTCCACTTCTTCTCATGGGCCTCTCCTCTCGCCAGCTGGGCATCTTATCCATGGGTAAACAGTTCCTGTGAGGCACATCGCTTCCTCTCCTCTCTTGGCAGGCTCCCAGGTCTCAGGCAGATCTCAGCTCTATAGTTTGGTATGTAGACTTCAGTAGATGTTCCCTTACCTCCAGGAGACTGGTTGTCAGGGTCGGACTGAAACAGACAATAGGCCTGAGCACCAAAATAAAAGTGCTCCCCATTAATTAGAATGCCATGTTTGCAAAATGGTGTAGTTTTTAACTTGTAAACACAGCGTGCAAGGTCTGGAGACCGCATACGCAAAAGCAAAACTGGAGGTCGCTCATTCTCCTACATTGTATCCAAGACATGGAACAATCTCCCTCAACACATCAGAGCCCCTTCCTCACTTCTTGAATTCTGCAGGAAGCTGAAGATCTGGCACTTCGTATAAGGACCTTGATGACCACACACCTAAACACTTGCCTAAGCGCCTGGATACCCTCTTGGGTGATTAGTGCGCTGTACAAACCACCATAACATGACATAGCATAACTGAACATGGATGTGAGCTTGCTGCAGGTAATGTTTGTTTTAATGTCGGAGACATCAACATAATAAACTGGTCCAGCACACCATAAAACAGACCCACAAACAGCCAAAATACTGGCCCACAAACTGACCTGTCAGAGCAATCTGTCGGGCACTGCTTTGGTTGCCCTATGGGCCAGTCTGACAGCCCTGGCTCACAGCATCTCTCCTAGTACTTTGCAGAGTATCCATCCTTGGTCAGCGAAGAAGCTTTCAACTGGAACAAAGTGGAAATGTATGGGTCCCACTTTTATACTTGATTTCCAGACAGGAGATATGGATTTACTCTTCAAAGTCCAGGATCCTGTCTAATGCGGTTCTGTTTTACATTTCATTTTCTGGGTGCAGTGTAGACAGAGTCTTTATGTAAGGCGATGGCTTTCCTTGCAGGTAGTGATTTGACTGGATCCTAGGAGGAGTACGCACAACATGAGCACAATAGGTGTGAAGCTCTGCACCTGGCTGTCATTAGCCTTCCTGGAGTAGCCACTCAAGAGGAAAACAGAAGGACCAACCCTGCCCAGAAGCATTGCACTGTAACAGCTGAATCTGCTGACTCACCCCCATGCCCCAATCATTAACCAAATGGCAGTGCTTAGAAATGACTAATCAGCAATCACCTGCTAAAAAGGCTACTATAGAATGTCTAAAGGGAGCTATGTCTCCATTCCTACAGATTTCAGTGTCTAGGCCTCACACTGTAGATCAGGGATGTAGGCCATACACTGAGCCAGTTTTATCATTGGTGGCACTCTGTGCGACAATCTATGTTGGCACGCCTCCCCCCATGACCTCCTTCACAGATTGCCTCACTACCACCCTCCAATGACGCCCCTCACCTCTCTTTACATTTATAACTTACAACACTACTCATCCCAATGTACAGTGTCAGAGCACTTTATATCACAAACATTTTATAGAGAGACAATGAGTCATACAAGTGTGTAAATTAATGTATAGGAAATGTTACTAAAGACATTGAGTAATACAATGTGTAGGAGTCACATGTCATCAATACTGGTAGGTATTATATGTTAAGAGTGCTTGGTCTGGAGAAATGAAGGGCCAGGTTTACTAAGTTTTCACGCAATGTAATAACCAATGTTGCTGCGTTGCATTAAAAGGAGAGAGCATCTCTATATTATGCGTTGTGCTTTGCAGCAGGAACATTAACCCTCTACCCTACTTTTTCATGAGTGAAAACTATGAGTAGACAAATCAACCCTATATACAATCCTCTGCACACGTAAATATCATTTACTGTCAAAAGTATACAGTTCCGTCCCGGCTGTTCAAAATGTGGGTTCCAATTGTCATGAAATATCTTCATGTGACAACTGTGAGTAATTTCTTTGGTTACTTGAGACACTCGTAAAATTTCAGGTCAACCCCTCCCATCAATCCGGGGTTTAAAATCCAATCCGATTTTTCAAACTTGCACCCCTTCTACGGGTACCTTGATCTGTACGAGGAAAGCGTGTACGCTATTCCGTGAATCCCACTGTGACCCGGAACACAGCCGGGACGGAAGTAAAACCGGCGGAGAGAACTTTTTACACAGACCTAATTAGCCTTACAGCCTTGAGGAAGTCTAAGGGTACTCCCCTAGGACGAAATACATGTTAGCTGGGCATTCCGAATAAAAGAACAAGAAAACATCAACCTTGTGGACCACTATCATATTTTATTCACCTTATCTCTTGAAAGCGTACTAATTGGAACGGTATACTTTTGACAGTAAATGATATTTACGTGTGCAGAGGATTGTATATACAATTGTGTTTTGACCTCAGGGTCTATCCAGAGGGCTCAGGGTGTTTTCCCTCACCTTATGCACCGTTCTAACTTGCTAGAGTTAAAACTTACGCACACCTAGGAGGCGCCAGTTCCTCACAGATAAGAACACCCCCGCTTTAGTTTTAGACAAATCAACCCTCTTAAAGTGCATTAACCCCCATAATTATCATCCCATTGTAAACATCCCCTGCAAAATGTCGGGCACACAAATATCTCTGCAGGCTGCTCTTACCTTGCCTCAGCTTGTCATGCAAAGGGTACCCCCTCAAGTTTGGAGCCCAGTGTGTTGGCACAAGACGCACCACCCTAATTAGCACTGGCCATACACTTCAGGTGAGGCTGTATCACAACCTCCAGCTTTTGCCATTTCAAGCCAAAGGCAATTCAAATAGGATACCACTGCCTTTAGCATTCACACTCTTGCAAACAATACTATGGTTTTCTGCTACTATTCAACATACACACACACGCAGGGATGTCAGCAGAGGGTCTAGGCATGCCCTTAGCAGATCTCTACACAAGCGTGCCTGTAGTCATCATGCTCACATTTTCAGAAGGTAAAAAGTCCTGTCAAGTGCTATGAATTCAAAAACGGTATGCTGCCACCACTGCTCAAATCACATGCCCCAGTGACATAGATGGTAGTCTTGTATCCCTAGAGAGTATGATTTTGGCGCCCATCCTGAACTAAGAGCCGGGCCCTGGGTCTCATGGTCAATTTTGGGCCGGGTCTTGGAAACGCACTTAGGTTTTTCTTTGTGCTGGTGCCAAAACAAAATCTGGATACCATTTTCACATGCAGTTGGGTTACTCAGGGCAGGAGTGGATGTCAGTTTACCATGCAGGGAACATGCCGATCCTAATACACTCACTGACAACCCGGAGCAAAAACAGCACTCTGTATACAAGTGGCAGGCAGAAGCTACACACTGCAAGCCTCAAGCAGAATTAACTCGTGAATACCGAAGACTGGAAGAGACAGTTGGTGCACAGGAGCAGAAATAACACCCTGTCAGAACCAGTGATGGGGCCATAGGGATGTAGGGGTTACTGGGCCACAAGCCTGTAGGGTGGAGCCTTTTACCACTGATGTCACGGGTCATGATCTACAGCGGAGCTTCAAACTGGGCACCAAGTACACCCTTTCCGCACTTAAGGGGAGCGAGGATGAGCATTGCAAGTTTATTTGGGGAGGAAGTGTGGTGGTAAAGGCTCAGCACTCAAACAGGCAGGCAACAGACACTTCAAGTACTGTCCAGCCCAGTGTTTTTCTATCTAAAAATAGAAGTTCTTCAACCACACACCAAGAGGTAATACTACACAAAAGAAATGTTAATCAGTTACAAGATTTTGAGATGGGTGCTAAGGGATTTGAAACACTCACAAATATTCAGGCATAAATCTGGCACAGGTGCAAGCTCACTGTAACAGGGTGCAAGCAGCTTCTCTGGTTCTTTGAATTATAGACCTGTCCATATATGCTCACTTTGCCACTGGATTCAAGCTAGCCTGGCTGATGAGGGGTGTTACCCTGAAACCGGTCCCAGGATGCTTGTTTCCGGTCCAGGGAAGACCTGGCTTGGCAGTTCGGGCTGGACTGTTCCCATGAGGTGCAGGGTCAAGTCTGATTTGCATATGGCTGGGTCTGAACTGGGGTGGCTAAGTGAGCTAAAGAACGATGATGGATTCAACCCAGATATGTGACTGGGGGTGAGTGTCTGAAAAGTTTCAGCACTCCGTCCATCATCTCCTTGTGTTTACATATATGTCTCATTACCAAGGTTATTTGGGCAATTCAGTCCAGTTTAGTTAAATAACCCTCTGGAATTTTAGCAGAGAGAGACACAGTAAATGTTCAAGTTCATACAGCTCAAGTTACTTTGTGGATCAGGTGCTTGGAACAGTCATGCTCGCACCACCGAATACTGTGGTCTGGCACTTTAGCCTCCAACTCTTGGCACTGGTGCTTGAGAACGGTGGCTCAAGGTGGGAACAGTGCAGGCCCAGCAGCACCCCAAGGTGACTCACCAAAATGAATCCTTTAAATGGGGTGGTCTTGAGTCTTCGATAGCAAGACTCAATTTCACATCAGAGTCCGCACTAGTTCTCCGGTCTCTGGCAAATGATAGTCACATTATCACTCTGACTGACACATAACAAGGTCATAAGATGATTCAGCTCCTGTGGCTTGTTGTGGAAATTCGTAGGGAGGCTGGGAGACCCTGTCCAGACTCAGGTTACTCTCCCCAGTTCAGTCCACTTCTTCTGGGCTCTTCCGCACTCCAGGCACAGGGGCTGAGCTCCTCCTCGGACATCTCTTCCTGAAGGATTAGGTGCTTGTGAGAGGTTGGCCTGGTATATGCTGTTCACTAATTAAAGTGGGCACCTTGCACCAGTCCAAACATCCCTTATGGTGATTTAAGAGGTCAAAGATAACCTTAGAAAGCTTTCCAAGTGGTAGCTGTGGAGAGCAGCCTTCAGGCTTAGTCTTGAAGGAATGTTAAGCAGCTTATTTACCAGAATGGAATCTTATTGTATTGGTTAAATGAAAGGAGAACCACACAGTAGTTATAAGAATATATGTTTATTATTATAACACACCTTAAATACCTCACAGTATCTGCTACACGCAGATAAACACAAAGCACACAATACTGTAGCACAGAAACAATCGTAAGTAGCACTAATACACAGTGGGCTCCAGGGGGAGACCAAACCATATACTAAAATAGTGGTATAAGAACCACGATTCGAGTCAAGACAGAGTCTAGAGGGTGTAGAATCGCTGGGACCCCAAGGAACCACCCAAGGTGAGTAAGTAGGGACCCCACGGAGGACGGGTGCAGTGTGAGAACACGACCGCGTGCTACGTACAACTCAATGGGAGAGTCGCGGTTGCAATTTTAAAGTTTAAGGACCCTTCCCAGTGGATTACGAGGAAACCCTTTGGAACATAGAAGGTTGGAGAGCCACCCCACCCGTGTATACCAAAGTACCAGAGTTACCTATCCCAGGGAAGCCGGGTGCAAAGGGCTGAAGTGGCGTCGGAAACCGCCGTCGTTCTCAATGGGAGTCTTCAAAGAAATGCCACTGCTGGAAAGAAGAAAAGTGTCCGGTGGAACACACAGGTGGATTCATGATGGAAGGAACCTGAAAGCAGAGGGGACAGAGTCTGGGTCACTCAGGAGTGACCAGGGGCTCGGTAGACGAATGTCCACCGATGTCGGGTGCTTCAGGTGTGAAGGAGACCTTGACTCTACAGCTGCAGGGACCAGGAGACGTCGAGACGACCAGGAGCTGGATATGAGCTGTCCCACGAAGGATGTCCAGTGCTGAGGGGTCGGTGTCCGGAGGGAGCACCAACAAGTCTTGGCAGCGGCAACCCACGAAGAAGGTCAAAGAAGGTTACAGTCTGGCCCAGCAAGAACCAGAGGACTCACAACAGCAAGGGGAGTGAGGGCAGGCCTGGAGCAACCAGAGGAGCCCAGGAAAAGCAGTGTTGTCCCTCAAGTGGACCCACAGGCCGAAGGCACAGGAGTCGCGAGGGGACCTCTAGCAGTTTCACAAAGTCACAGCTTGCAGGGCACAGAGTGCGAGGAGGCCAAAGTCCTTTGTACGAAATGTGCGCAGAGGTAGGGGCTATTGACAGCCCAATGCACGAAGTTGGGGAACACCAACAAGCATATGCACTTGCAAAATTACGCGGTGCACAGGGGTTGTGCGGTCCCCACGAGGGATACTGGCCTCAAACTTGGTGAGAGGGCAGCTCAACCTCAAGGAACGTAGGAACCCACCTCCTGTGTTGCTGGAGCCTTCGGAGTCCACAGGAGCTCAGGATCAGCAGACCGGTCAGTTGCGTTACGGTGCCTGCAAATGCAGGGGAGTGACTCCTTCACCCCAAGGGAGATACTTCAGTTGTCCTTGATGCTCCACAGGTCCTGCACGGAGCCTGTATGGTGCATGGGCACACACGATGCTTTGGACGGAGAGGGAGACGAAGTCGGGACCAGTCGAAGTCCAGAGTGTCCAGACGGTCGAAGATCAGTGGTTTCTTGATCAGAATCTTGTCCACGTCGAATCTAGGGTCCTAAAGCCAGGTAAGCCCTTTTTTACCCACGGGAGAGGGTTGGACAGATTCAGGGGACCCTCCCAGGGGAGGGTCAGGACAGTGGGGAGGTTACCCCCATGTCCTTTGTCCAGTTTCACGCCAGAGCAGGAGCCAACGGATCCCAGGACTGGTTTGAACTGGACTATGCACAGGGACACCAAATGTGCCCCTCGTGCTGACTTTCAGGCACTTTGGAAGTGCACCCACCCAGCTCCAATACACGAAATCCTGTCTGAAGGGTGGAATCATACTTCCCACACCGGTTTCCGGTGTGGAGGTATGATTTTAAGGTGTTTGATACCAAACACGACATGGTTTGTTGCAGCCGTTTTCGAGATAGCATTTTACGCGAGCATATAATGCACCTCTACCTATATGTCTGGCTGCGTCACCGACAACCAGGAAGAATGGCCTCCGAAGGCTGCAGGGGTGCCCCGCTCATGCATGGGCACCCGCACATAAAACCCAGCACCCTGCCTTCAGGATTGTCAAGCCCTGCTATAGGGGTGACTTATAGGTTTTAAATGTAGTGACCTATAGATATAGTAAACCTATATCTAAAGTAAGTGGTGCATGCACCATCTTACACAGGCTGCAATGGCAGGCCTGTAGTTCCATTTTGCATGTCCTCTCATGGGTGGCATAATACATGCTTCAGCCCATGGGAGGCCTCTGGGGTATCTATGCCCTGCGTACATGTGTACCATATACTAGGGACTGATAAGGGTACCCCAGTATCCAATCTGGAGTATACCTAAGTACATGTCATAACATTTTAGGGAGAAAGCAGATAGACCGGGGTCCTGATTAGCAGGATCCCAGTCAGACTAGTCAAAAACCAGCAAAACACCAGGCAAAAAGGGGGGGTAACCATGCAGTCAGATCCTACCTTCCTACATAACCCCCCAAACGAAAGGAGATAAGGCTAACCTTGCCCAGTTGAGACGTTATTTCCTAAGTGGCCATATAAGGAAGGTCCTGCACTAGCATGGATACTCCCTGTCTTATGGACCACTAAGGAGTCCCTACCCTGAAGGGTTTTAGATGCTCTCCAAAATTTGGGATAACTACCTGTAGTTTGCTTTGGTAAAGAAATAGGCTGGTGTGGTGCCTGAGTAGGGAAGTGAGGCCCTAACAGGGTTGGTCTCAGCTTCCTCAGAGCACTGGTCACCATGGAGGCCTTTCTTTCCATGATTGAGTTATATCTGGCCCTAGGGGTCAACCTCTGGCTGCCTACAGCTGGGGGTTGAGTCCCTCTGTTTGGAACAATGGAGGGCCAGGGAAGGTTTGGGACAGCTTTGTCCCAGGTTTTCCTTTGCCCAACAGAGTCCATCTGGGGGATGTCACTACCTAAGGGTAAGAGGGATCCCTCAGAATGTTGAGGAATATTCACCTGGCTAGTGCTACTAGACTGGGTGTCCCTAATCTGATGATGAGGGGGTTCCTCTGGACAGTGGGCCCCTAGGGGTCCACTGACATCCCTGACCTCTGCAGCCCTAGGCTGACTGAGGCTGGGTAGAGAGGGGCAGGATACCTGCTCCAGACTGGGCACCTCCTTGGAAGGGTCCCCTGCCCTCAGTGGTTCTGCCAGGACAGGCCTGACCACCTCTGGGGCAGTTCCTTCACAAGGGGTAGGATCAGTTCCCTGAGGAAGCTGACCCTTACCTATAGTCTGGGGGAAGAAGACTTTTCTTCATTCCCTGTGCTCTCTGGTGTAGCAGAGTGGGCCATTGTTTCTGGCTCCACTACTCCAAAAGTTTCCTGGGGTTGGACTGAGGCCTTAGGGGTCCCACCAACTCTCTCAGGGAGGCCTAACATCTGTAGATGGGCCTTCAGTTCTACGTCAGCCTAGGCTGAAGTTTCTAAATCATTACCCAAGAGGCAATCTACAGGCAAGTTTGGGGACACTGCCACTCTCTTTGGACCAGTGACCCCTCCCCAACTGAGATTGACTATAGCCATGGGATGATCTGTCCTCACACCATCAGTATTGGTCACCTGGTACTTGAACTCAGGTAAAAGCGGAGCTGGGGGCACTAAGGTTCCTGTCACCATGGTGTCACTAGCACCTGTGTCTCTATAGGCTACAGCTTTCTGACCATTGATCAGAGGCTCTTGTCTGTACTTGCCCAAGGAATTGGGACTGACAGTAAAAGTAGCAAACCCCATGCCACCATCACAGACTAAAGTGGTCTGTGTGGGGGACCTGGCTAGGCCAGGGTCCACCTCAGTTCCCCAAGAAAACCCAACTAAATTTTTGGGTGCACTACCACCACCTGGGGATTACTACCTATAGTACCAGGAGGTGTAGAAGTAGTGTTTGGAGGAATATTTTCCTTATTGCTGACCTTGGGGCAAATGGCATCATTTTTCCTGTAGCCTGGCTTCTTACAGACAAAGCAATAAGGTTTCTTGTCAGGGGAGGAAGGAGTTTGGGACCCACCCCCAGAAGAGGACCTTTGGGGCCCTTCAGAGGACTTATCTTTTGATTTATCCCCACCTTTCTCTTGGGTCTTGGAAGAATCTTTCTTCTGGTCACCATCCTGGTTCTTTTGTTTCACCCTGGTTCTGACCCATTTATCTGTTTCTTTCCCAATTCTTGGGGAGAAATCAGATCTGAGTCCACCAGGTACTGGTGCAAAAGCTGGTTTTGACAATTATTAAGGATCTGCTCCCTCATAATCAAATTGTACAATCCTAAATAGTCATGCACCTTGCTGCCAAGTATCCAACCTTCCAGTGCCTTTGTAGCACAATCTACAAAGTCTACCCAGTCTTGAGTCTGTGCCTTCTGGGTGTCTCTGAACTTAATCCTATACTGTTCAGTGGTTAAGCCAAACCCATCAATGAGAGCACTCTTCAGAACTGAGTAATTGTCAGCATCCTCTTCTCTAACAGTGAGGAGCTTATCTCTACCTTTGTCAGCAAAGGAGAGCCACAAGATAGCTGCCCACTGCTCTTGAGGGACCCTCTGAACTTTACAGGCCCTCTCTAAAGCAGTTATCCATTTATGGATGTCATCCCCAACATGGTAGGGAGGGACAATCTTGCTCAGGTTCCTATTGTCAAAAGAATGTTCTTTAACTCTAGGGACACTGTTGCTGCCACCATGGGACTCTAGTCCCAATCTTTTTCTAGCTCTCTGGACTTCTAGGGACTCTTTATCCAGGGCCAATTGCTGTTGCCTGAGCCTAAGCTTAGCTTTCTCAAGTTCCAGAAATTGGTACTCCCTGTCATAAGAGTGGTCCCTCTTTCTAGATACAGAGGTCCCTACAGACTATCCTGAGTGATGTCTCTCTGCAGAGGGAGAACTAGATCTCCTTGGTAAACTCTGCACTCTTCCAGTAAGGGGTGAAGAGAGGGCCATCTTGGCCTTCTTCTTCACCTCCATAAAGATCTGAGTTGTCCAGGTGGGAACCACCTTGTTCCTCCTGGCCAGGGTTTGAGTCTAGGTCATAAAAGGTGTCACCTCCTGATCTGTCCTCATTCCCTGACCCCCCTACTTTCTCCTGTTCATCTGACCCAGGGGTCTTCCTAAGGTCATCAAGCAGTAAGGCCTCTATGAGGCGGTGGGTGTTTGCAGTTCTCCCTGTCTTCAGCTTTCTAGAGGCACACAGGGCTTTCAATTCTTGGAATGAAAGCTCACTGTATCTAGAGGGCAGAGAGCCACTGGCATCTCCTTTAGAAGACATACTAAGTGTGGTGAGGTGTTGCACCTACCTAACCTAGTGGGAACTAAACTCTCTGAGGTTGGAGAAAGGGTGTGCTAGACCCTTGACTTACCCAACCCTAAGTTCAGTAGAACTTACTTATTCTAAGCTAGTATTATATGTACCTAGTACTTAGCGGTTTTCAGTTAATCAATACAAAGATTTATCTGGTAAAACAATGCAGGCTTGAATCCCAACCGCTGCACACCAATGTGAGAAGTTGGCCTGGTATATGCTGTCCACTAATTAAAGTGGGCACCTTGCACCAGTCCAAACAACCCTTATGGTGATTTAAGAGGTCAAAGATAACCTTAGAAAGTTATCCAAGTGATAGCTGTGGAGAGCAGCCTTCAGGCTTAGTCTTGAAGGAATGTTAAGCAGCTTGTTGTACCAGAATGCAATCTTATTGTATTGGTTAAATGAAAGGAGAACCACACAGTAGTTATAAGAATATATATTTATTATTATAACACCTTAAATACCTCACAGTATCTGCTACACGCAGATAAACACAAAGCACACAATACTGTAGCACAGAAACAATCGTAAGTAGCACTAATAAACAGTGGGCTCCATGGGGAGACCAAACCATATACTAAAATAGTGGTATAAGAACCACGACTCGAGTCACGACAGAGTCTAGAGGGTGTAGAATCGCTGGGACCCCAAGGAACCACCCAAGGTGAGTAAGTAGGGACCCCACGGAGGACGGGTGCAGTGTGAGAACACGACTGCGTGCTACGTACAATTCAATGGGAGAGTCGCGGTTGCAATTTTAAAGTTTAAGGACCCTTCCCAGTGGATTACGAGGAAACCCTTTGGAACATAGAAGGTTGGAGAGCCACCCCACCCGGGGATACCGAAGTACCAGAGTTACCTATCCTAGGGAAGCTGGGTGGATAGGTCTGAAGTGGCGTCAGAAACCGCTGTCGTTCTCAATGGGAGTCTTCAAAGAAATGCCACTGCTGGAAAGAAGAAAAGTGTCCGGTGGAACCCACAGGTGGATTCTTGATGGAAGGAACCTGAAAGCAGAGGGGACAGAGTCTGGGTCACTCAGGAGTGACCAGGGGCTCGGTAGACGAATGCCCACCGATGTCGGGTGCTTCAGGTGTGAAGAAGGAGACTTTGACTCTACAGCTGCAGGGACCAGGAGATGTCGAGGATGACCAGGAGCCGGATACGAGCTGTCCCACGAAGGATGTCGAGTGCTGAGGGGTCGGTGTCCGGCGGGAGCACCAACAAGCCTTGGCAACGGCAACCCACGAAGAAGGTCAAAGAAGGTTACGGTCTGGCCCAGCAAGGACCAGAGGACTCACCACAGCAAGGGGAGTCAGGGCAGGCCTGGAGCAACCAGGGGAGCCCAAGAAAATCAGGATTGTCCCTCAAGTGGACCCACAGGCCGAAGGCACAGGAGTCGCGAGGGGACCTCTAGCAGTTTCACAAAGTCACAGCTTGCAGGGCACAGAGTGCAAGGAGGCCGAAGTCCTTTGTACGAAATATGTACAGAGACTGGAGGCTATCGACAGCCCAATGCACGAAGTTGGGGAACACCAACAAGCATATGCACTTGCAAAAGTACGCGGTGCACAGGGGTTCAGGTTAGGCGGTCCCCATGAGGGATACTGGCCTCAAACGTGGTGAGAGGGCAGCTCAACCTCAAGGAACGTTGGAACCCACCTCCTGTGTTGCTGGAGCCTTCGGAGTCCGCAGGAGCTCAGGATCAGCAGACCGGTCAGTTGCATTACGGTGCCTGCAAATGCAGGGGAGTGACTCCTTCACCCCAAGGGAGATACTTCAGTTGTCCTTGATGCTCCACAGGTCCTGCACGGAGCCTGTATGGTGCACGGGCACAGACGATGCTTTGGACAGAGAGGGAGACGTAGTCGGGTCCAGTCGGAGTCCAGTGAAGTCCAGAGTGTCCAGACGGTCGAAGGTCAGTGGTTTCTTGTTCAGAATCTTGTCCACGTCGAATCTAGGGTCCTACAGCCAGGTAAGCCCTTTTGTACCCACTGGAGAGGGTTGGACAGATTCAGGGGACCCTCCCAGGGGAGGGTCAGGACAGTGGGGAGGTTACTCCCATGTCCTTTGTCCAGATTCACGCCAGAGCAGGAGCCAACGGCTCCCAGAACTGGTTTGAGCTGGACTATGCACAGGGACACCAAATGTGCCCCTTGTGCAGACTTTCAGGCACTTTGGAAGTGCACCCACCCAGCTCCAATACACTAACTCCTGTCTGGGAGGTGGTCACACCTCCCTGTGACAGGATGCCTATTGTGCTGCCTTCCCCTGCTCGAGCTTGAGCTCAGCAGCAGGAGGACAGAAATGTGTCTCTGGTCGGCAGCAACCATTAGGTGCTGTCCGGGTCGAGAACGCTGGTACTGGGAAGACTAGGGACCCCACGATGCTTGCTTCCGAGGGGTGGAATCATACCTCCCACACCGGTTACCGGTGTGGAGGTATGATTCCAAGGTGTTTGATACCAAACACGACATGGTTTGTTGCAGCCATTTTCGGGATAGCATTTTACGCGAGCATATAATGCATTTCTACCTATATGTCTGGCTGCGTCACCGACAACCCGGGAGAATGGTCTCCGAAGGCTGCAGGGGTGCTCTGCTCATGCAGGGGCACCCGCTCACGTAAAACCCAGCACCTTGCCTTCAGGATTGGTAAGGCCTGCTATAGGGGTGACTTATAGGTTTTAAGTGTAGTGACCTATAGATATAGTAAACCTATATCTAAAGTAAGTGGTGCATGCACCATCTTACACAGGCTGCAATGGCAGGCCTGTAGTTCCATTTTGCATGGCCTCTCATGGGTGGCATAATACATGCTTCAGCCCATGGGAGGCCTCTGGTGTACCTATGCCCTGGGTACATGTGTACCATATACTAGGGACTGATAAGGGTACCTCAGTATCCAATCTGGAGTGTACCTAAGTACATAACACAACCATTTTAGGGAGAAAGCAGATAGACTGGGGTCCTGATTAGCAGGATCCCAGTCAGACTAGTCAAAAACCAGCAAAACACCAGGCAAAAAGTGGGGTAACCATGCAGTCAGATCCCTACCTTCCTACATAACCCCCCCAAGCGAAAGGAGATAGGGCTAACCTTGCCCAGTTGAGACTTTATTTCCTAAGTGGCCATATAAGGAAGGTCCTGCACTACCGTGGATACTCCCCGTCTTATGGACCACTAAGGAGTCCCTACTCTGAAGGGTTTTGGATGCTCTCCAAAATTTGGGATAACTACCTGTAGTTTGCTTTGGTAAATAAATAGGCTGGTGGGGTGCCTGAATAGGGAAGTGAGGCCCTAATAGGGTTGGTCTCAGCTTCCTCAGAGCACTGGTCACCATGGAGGCCTTTCTTTCCATGACTGAGTTATATCTGGCCCTAGTGGTCAACCTCTGGCTGCCTACAGCTGGGGGTTGAGTCCCTCTGTTTGGAACAATGGAGGGCCAGGGAGGGTGTGGGACAGCTTTGTCCCAGGTTTTCCTTTGCCCAACAGAGTCCATCTGGGGGATGTCACTACCTAAGGGTAAGAGGGATCCCTCAAAATGTTGAGGAATATTCACCTGGCTAGTGCTACTAGACTGGGAGTCCCTAATCTGATGATGAGGGGGTTCCTCTGGACAGTGGGCCCCTAGGGGTCTCCTGACATCCCTGACCTCTGCAGCCCTAGGCTGACTGAGGCTGGGTAGAGAGTGGCAGGATACCTGCTCCAGACTGGGCACCTCCTTGGAAGGGTCCCCTGCATTAAGTGGTTCTGCCAGGACAGGCCTGACTACCTCTGGGGCAGTTCCTTCACAAGGGGTAAGATCAGTTCCCTGAGGAAACTGACCCTTACCTATAGTCTGGGAGGAAGAAGACTTTCATTCATTCCCTGTGCTCTCTGGTGGAGTAGAGTGGAGCATTATTCCAGGCTCCACTACTCCAAAAGTTTCCTGGGGTTGGACTGAGGCCTTAGGGGTCACACCAACTCTCTCAGGGAGGGCTAACATCTGTAGATGGGCCTTCAGTTCTGCGTCAGCCCAGGCTGAAGTTTCTAAATCATTACCCAAGAGGCAATCTACAGGCAAGTTTGGGGACACTGCCACTCTCTTTGGACCAGTGACCCCTCCTCAGCTGAGATTGACTATAGCCATGGGATGATCTGTCCTCACACCATCCGTATTGGCCACCTGGTACTTGAACTCAGGTAAAAGCTGAGCTGGGGGCAATAAGGTTCCTGTCACCATGGTGACACTAGCTCCTGTGTCTCTATAGGCTACAGCTTTCTGACCATTGACCAGAGGCTCTTGTATGTACTCGCCCAAGGGATTGGGACTGACAGTAAAAGTGGCAAACCCCATGCCACCATCACAGACTAAAGTGGCCTGTGTGGGGGACCTGGCTAGGCCAGGGTCCACCTCAGTTTCCCAAGAAAACCCAATTAAATTTTTGGGTGCACTACCACCACCTGGGGGATTATTACCTGTAGTACCAGGAGGTGTAGAAGTAGTGTTTGGAGGAATATTTTCCTTATTGCTGACCTTGGGGCAAATGGCATCATTTTTCCTGTAGCCTGGCTTCTTACAGACAAAGCAATACGGTTTCTTGTCGGGGGAGGAAGGAGCGACCCTTGACCCTGATCCAGGCAGGTCGCTCCCCACGCCGCACAGCTCCACCTGTCTGTGCCCGTGTCCCTGCTCCCTGATCTCGCTGCTGCCGCGAGTTCGAGGCCTTCCCCCACCCGCAGGCTCCTGCCTGCACCTCATCCCTGGTGGCCCAGTGGTGAGCCGTAAGTATCTGTCTGCTCGCTCTGTTCCCTTTTGCCTGTTTTATTTGTCTGTTAGTGTAATTCCTTTTTGTATTCTGTTTTCTGCTGTCGTATTCCTTTTTTATAGTCTGTTCTTTTTCCTGCCCGTTTTCTCTCTGTAGCCCTCCAGCATTCCAGCCTTCCTTTCTCCTTCCTGCCGCTGCGTCCCCTGCGGCCCCGCCCCCCTCGCTCGCCCATTCGTCCCGCTCCCGCCTCCCAGCTGCTCCTCCCTCCCACCTCCCCTTCTTATGGCGGCCGCTGCGCGGTGAAGAGAGTGACCCTTGACCCTGATCCAGGCAGGTCGCTCCCCACGCCGCACAGCTCCACCTGTCTGTGCCCGTGTCCCTGCTCTCGCTGCTGCCGCGAGTACGAGGCCCGCCTCCACCCGCAGGCTCCCGCCTGCCCCTCATCCTGTAATTCTTTTTTGTATTCTGTTTTCTGCTGTTGTATTCCTTTTTTGTAGTCTGTTCTTTTTCCTGCCCGTTTTCTCTCTGTAGCCCTCCAGCGTTCCAGCCTTCCTTTCCCCTTCCTGCTGCTGCGTCCCCTGCGGCCCCACCCCCCTCGCTCGCCCATTCGTCCCGCTCCCGCCTCCCAGCTGCTCCTCCCTCCCACCTCCCCTTCTTATGGCGGCCGCGCAGCGGACGCGCGCTGCGAGCGCGCTGCTGGCGCGGCCCTGGCGCGCCAAAGGCAAGTCCGTCTGCTCCCGTCCGCGCCTGGACCGCACCCAGCGCCAGACCCCCTGGCCCGCGAACGCCACGACGCCCACCGCCGCTACGACACCAGCACCCTCCACAAACTCAACGCCTGCCAACCATCCACCTGCTTCCTGGCCACCCCGAAGCGCATCCACGGACCCTTCACCTGCTGGAGCTGCAGCTTTACCAGCCTCCAAGCCACCACCGCGCCCACCAGTGTAGGACGCAACTACCTCAGATGCATACTACTCAACACCCGCTCCGCCCACAAGCACGCCATCGAACTCTGGGACCTACTCAACTCATCCTCCCCGGACGTCGCCTTCCTGACGGAGACCTAGATGAACCCCTCCTCGGCATCCGACATCGCCATAGCCATCCCGGACGGCTACAAGATCACCCGCAGGGACCGCACCAACGGAGCAGGAGAAGGAATCACCATCGTCCACAGGAACACCCTCAGAATCTCGACCAGCACCGATGACACCCTCAGCGCCGCCGAACACCTGCACTTCCAGATCCACACCGATCCCAACACCACCCTCAGAGGAACCCTCATCTACAGACCCTCTGGACCCCGGCCACAGTTCAGCGACTCCATCGCCGACTTCGTCAGCACGCAAGTCCTTGCATCCGAAGACTACATCCTCCTCGGAGACCTGAACTTCCACCTCGAGAACCCCAACGACAGCAACTCCACCACCCTGCTCGACAACCTCGCCAACCTCGGACTCAAACAGCTCGTCACGACTCCCACCCACTCTGCTGGACACACGCTCGACCCCATCTTCTCCGCCAGCAACCACGTCACCTTCAGCCACACCACCGTACTCCACTGGACCGACCACCGCTGCATCCACTTCACCTTCGAGAAACCCACCACGCACTACAACCCACAACGGACCCCCCGCCGCAGCTTGAACAAGGTCACCGAAGACCAGCTAATCGCCACCCTCGCCCGAAACCCACCAACCGACACCGACACTGCCGCCCGCAACCTCAGGCAATGGATCGATGACTGCGCCAACACCCTCGCCCCGATCAAGAAACCCTCAAACAGACGCACCGACAGAAAAGCCATCTGGTTCACCGCCGACCTCCAGGCATCCAAGCAGACCTGCGAAGACTCGAGAAGAAGTGGCATCACGAACAGACACCGGACAGCAATGCAGCCCACAAGAACGCCATCCGCAGACACCACCAACTCATCCGAACCGCCAAAAGGACCTCCTTTAAGGAACACATCGACAACAACGCACACAACAGCAAAGAGCTCTTCAACATCGTGAAGGAACTCTCCAACCCCAGCTCCAACTCCAACGACATCCTGCCGTCACAAGACCTCTGCGACTCCCTAGCCACCTTCTTTCAGCGCAAGACCACAGACATCCACGACAGCTTCAACAACCAGGCGCCCCCCCGACAGCCACCGACACCTCAGACTCACCGTCCCCCAGTCACACCGACCTCCTGCTCTCCTGGACCCACGTCAACGACGACGACACCATCAAAATCATGAACACCATCCACTCCGGCTCACCATCCGACCCCTGCCCGACTCACATCTTCAACAAAGCAAGCTCCACCATCGCACCCCATCTCCGGAAGATCGTCAACAACTCCTTCGAGACCGCCACCTTCCCGGAGAGCTGGAAGCACGCCAAAATCAACGCCTTACTCAAAAAACCCAAGGCGGACCCTAAGGACCTCAAGAACGTCCGGCCCATCTCCCTACTCCCGTTCCCGGCAAAAGTCATCGAGAAGATTGTCAACAGGCAACTGACCTGCTTCCTCGAGGAGAACAACACCCTGGACCCGTCCCAATCAGGATTCCGCAGCAACCACAGCACCGAAACTGCCCTCATCGCCGCCACCGACGACATCAGGACCCTGCTGTACAACGGAGAAACCGCGGCCCTCATCCTCCTGGACCTTTCGGCCGCCTTCGACACCGTCTGCCACCACACCCTACGCACACGCCTCCACAACGCAGGGATCCGCGACAAAGCCCTGGACTGGACCACCTCCTTCCTCACCGGCAGAACCCAGTGTCCGCCTCCCTCCATTCCGATCTGAAGCCACCAAGATCATCTGCGGCGTACCCCAAGGATCATCCCTCAGCCCGACACTTTTCAATGTCTAAATGGCACCGCTCGCCAACATAGCCCGATCGCACGACCTCAACATCATCTCATACGCCGACGACACCCAGCTGATCCTCTCCCTCACCAAGGCCCCCACCACCACCAAAACCAACCTCCACGAAGGAATGAAGGCCGTCGCCGAATGGATGAAGAACAGCCGCCTGAAACTGAACTCAGACAAGACAGAGGTCCTCATCCTCGGCTCCACCCCCTCCGACTGGGACGACTCCGGGTGGCCGGCCACACTGGGAGCTGCACCGATACCCACCGACCACGCACGCAACCTGGGGTTCATCCTAGACTCATCGCTATCAATGACCCAGCAAGTCAACGCTGTCTCCTCCTCCTGCTTCAACACCCTCCGAATGCTCCACAAGATCTACAGATGGATCCCCACCGGAACCAGAAGGACGGTCACCCAGGCCCTCGTCAGCAGCAGACTGGACTACGGCAACGCCCTCTACGCGGGAACCACGGCCAAACTCCAGAAACGACTACAACGCATACAGAACGCCTCTGCACGCCTCATCCTCGACATCCCCCGCCACAGCCACATCACAGCCCACCTGAGAGACCTGCACTGGCCCCGCGTCAACAAGAGGATCACCTTCAAGCTCCTCACCCACGCTCACAAGGCACTCCACAACACCGGACCAGCATACCTCAACGAACGACTCACCTTCTACACCCTGAACCGCCAGCTTCGCTCCGCTGACCTCGCCCTCGCCACGGTTCCACGCATCCGCAGAACGACCGCCGGCGGCAGATCATTCTCCCACCTCGCCACCAAGACATGGAACACCCTCCCCATCCACCTGCGGCAGACCCAGGACCTGCTGACCTTCAGGAGACTTCTCAAGACCTGGCTGTTTGAGCAGTAGCAGCTCCCCCCCCCCCCCCCTTGAGACCCTCACGGGTGAGTGGTGCGCTTTACAGATGTTTGATTGATTGATTGAGTTTGAGACCCACCCCCAGAAGAGGACCTTTGGGGCCCTTCAGAGGACTTATCTTTTGATTTATCTCCACCTTTCTCTTGGGTCTTGGAAGAATCTTTCTTCTGGTCACCATCCTGGTTCTTTTGTTTCACCCTGGTATCTGCCTTCTTTCCCAATTCTTGGGGAGAAGTCAGATCTGAGTCCACCAGGTACTGGTGCAAAAGCTGGTTTTGACAATTATTAAGGATCCGCTCCCTCATAATCAAATTGTACAATCCTAAATAGTCATGCACCTTGCTGCTAAGTATCCAACCTTCCAGTGCCTTTGTAGCACAATCTACAAAGTCTACCCAGTCCTGAGTCTGTGCCTTCTGGGTGTCTCTGAACTTAATCCTATACTGTTCAGTGGTTAAGCCAAACCCATCAATGAGAGCACTCTTCAGGACTGAATAATTGTCAGCATCCTCTTCTCTAACAGTGAGGAGCTTATCTCTACCTTTGTCAGCAAAGGAGAGCCACAAGATAGCTGCCCACTGCTCTTGAGGGACCCTCTGAACTTTACAGGCTCTCTCCAAAGCAGTCATCCATTTATGGATGTCATCCCCAACATGGTAGGAAGGGACAATCTTGCTCAGGTTCCTATTGTCAAAAGAATGTTCCTTAACCCTAGGGACACTGTTGCTGCCACCATGGGACTCTAGTCCCAACTTTTTTCTAGCTCTCTGGACTTCTAGGGACTCTTTATCCAGGGCCAATTGCTCTTGCCTGAGTCTAAGACTAGCTTTCTCAAGTTCAAGAAATTGGTATTCCCTATCAAAAGAGTGGTCCCTCTTGCTAGATACAGAGGTCCCTACAGACTGTCCTCAGTGACGTGACTCTGCAGAGGGAGATCTAGATCTCCTTGGTAAACTCTGCACTCTTCCAGGAGGGGTGAAGAGAGGGCCATCTTGGCCTTCTTCTTCAACATCTCCCTGAAGATCTGAGTTGTCCAGGTGGGAACCATCTTGTTCCTCGTGGCCAGGGTTTGAGTCTAGGTCATAAAAGGTGTCACCTCCTGACCTGTTCTCATTCCCTGCCCCACCCGCTTTCTGCTGTTCATCTGACCCAGGGGTCTTCCTAACGTCATCAAGCAGTAAGGCCTCTATGAGGCGGTGGGTATTGGCTGTTCTCCCTGTCTTCAGCTTTCTAGAGGCACACAGGGCTATCAATTCTTGGAATGACAGCTCACTATATCTAGAGGGCAGAGAGCCACTGGCATCTCCTTTAGAAGACATACTAAGTGTGGTGAGGTGTTGCACCTAGCTAACCTAGTGGGAACTAAACTCTCTGAGGTTGGAGAAAGGGTGTGCTAGACCCTTGACTTACCCAACCCTAAGTACAGTAGAACTTACTTATTCTAAGCTAATATTATATGTACCTAGTACCTAGTGGTTTTCAGTTAATCAATACAAAGATTTATCTGGTAAAACAATGCAGGCTTGAATCCCAACCGCTGCACACCAGTGTGAGAAGTTGGCCTGGTATATGCTGTCCACTAATGAAAATGGGCGGCTTGCACCAGTCCAAACAACCCTTATGGTGATTTAAGAGGTCAAAGATAACCTTAGAAAGCTATCCAAGTGGTAGCTGTGGAGAGCAGCCTTCAGGCTTAGTCTTGAAGGAATGTTAAGCAGCTTGTTTACCAGAATGCAATCTTATTGTATTGGTGAAATGAAAGGAGAACCACACAGTAGTTATAAGAATATATGTTTATTATTATAACACACCTTAAATACCTCACAGTATCTGCTACACGCAGATAAACACAAAGCACACAATACTGTAGCACAGAAACAATCGTAAGTAGCACTAATACACAGTGGGCTCCAGGGGAGACAAACCATATACTAAAATAGTGGTATAAGAACCACAACTCCGAGTCAAGACAGAGTCTAGAGGGTGTAGAATCGCTGGGACCCCAAGGAACCACCCAAGGTGAGTAAGTAGGGACCCCATGGAGGACGGGTGCAGTGTGAGAACACGACCCCGTGCTATGTACAATTTAATGGGAGAGTCGTGGTTGCAATTTTAAAGTTTAAGGACCCTTCCCAGTGGATTACGAGGAAACACTTTGGAACATAGATGGTTGGAGAGCCACCCCACCCGTGGATACTGAAGTACCAGAGTTACCTATCCCAGGGAAGCCGGGCGCATAGGACTGAAGTGGCGTCAGAAACCGCTATCGTTCTCAATGGGAGTCTTCAAAGAAATGCCACTGCTGGAAAGAAGAAAAGTGTCCGGTGGATTCTTGATGGAAGGAACCTGAAAGCAGAGGGGACAGAGTCTGGGTCACTCAGGAGTGACCAGGGGCTCAGGAGACGAATGCCCACCGATGTCGGGTGGTTCAGGTGTGAAAAAGGAGACCTTGACTCTACAGCTGCAGGGACCAGGAGACATTGAGGATGACCAAGAGTCGGATACGAGCTGTCCCACGAAGGATGTCGAGTGCTGAGGGGTCGAAGTCCGGCAGGAGCACCAAAAAGCCTTGGCAGCGGCAACCCACGAAGAAGGTCAAAGAAGGTTACGATCTGGCCCAGCAAGGACCAGAGGACTCACCACAGCAAGGGGAGTCAGGGCAGGCCTGGAGCAACCAGGGGAGCCCAAGAAAAACAGTGTTGTCCCTCAAGTGGACCCACAGGCCGAAGGCACAGAAGCCGCGAGGGGACCTCTAGCAGTTTCACAAAGTCACAGCTTGCATGGCACAAAGTGCAAGGAGGCCGAAGTCCTTTGTATGAAATGTGCGCAGAGATGGGGGCTATTGACAGCCCAATGCACGAAGTTGGGGAACACCAACAAGCATATGCACTTGCGCGGTGCACAGGGGTTCGGGTTGTGCGGTCCCCACAAGGGATACTGGCCTCAAACTTTGTGAAAGGGCAGCTCGTCCTCAAGGAACGTAGGAACCCACCTCCTGTGGTGCTGGAGCCTTCGGAGTCCGCAGGAGCTCAGGACCAGCAGACTGGTCAGTTGCGTTACGGTGCCTGCAAATGCAGGGGAGTGACTCCTTCACCCCAAGGGAGATACTTCAGTTGTCCTTGATGCTCCACAGGTCCTGCACGGAGCCTGTATGGTGCACGGGCACAGACGATGCTTTGTTCGGAGAGGGAGACGAAGTAGGGCCCAGTCGAAGTCCAGTGAAGTCCAGAGTGTCCAGACGGTCGAAGGTCAGTGGTTTCTTGATCAGAATCTTGTCCACGTCAAATCTAGGTCCTACAGCCAGGTAAGCCCTTTTGTACCCACAGGAGAGGGTTGGACAGATTCAGGGGACCCTCCCAGGGGAGGGTCAGCACTGTGGGGAGGTTACTCCCATGTCCTTTGTCCAGTTTCGCGCCAGAGCAGGAGCTAACGGCTCCCAGGACTGGTTTGAACTGGACTATGCACAGGGACACCAAATGTGCCCCTCGTGCAGCCTTTCAGGCACTTTGGAACTGCACCCACCCAGCTCCAATACACTAAATCCTGTCTGGGAGGTAGTCACACCTCCCTGTGACAGGATGCCTATTGTGCTGCCTTCCTCTGCTCGAGCTTGGCTCAGCAGCAGGAGGGCAGAAATGTGTCTCTGGTCGGCAGCAACCATTTTGTGCTGTCCTGGTCCATGCCACTGGAGTCAAGCTATCCTGGCTGATGAGGGGTGAAACCTCGAAACCGGTCCTAGGATGCTTGTTTCCAGTCCAGGGAGGACCTAGCCTGGCAGTTCGGGCTGGACTGTTCCCATTGGGCACAGGGTGAAGACTGATTTGCATATGGCTGGGTTCAAGCTGGAATGGCATGGTGAGCAAAAACGATGGATTTAGGCCCAGATCTCTGTACTGGGGTGAATGTATGACATTGTTCTGCATTCTGTCCATCAATTGTTGTTTGTTGTTTTTGCATTTGTCACCCCGAGTGGGACGGGTATGCCCAGACGTGGGTCCCGTGCTCTCCATGCCACTGGAGTCAAGCTATCCTGGCTGATGAGGGGTGAAACCCCAAAACCGGTCCTAGGATGCTTGTTTCCAGTCCAGGGAGGACCTGGCCTGGCACTTCGGGCAGGACTGTTCCCATTGGGCACAGGGTCAAGACTGATTTGCATATGGCTGGGTTCAAACTGGAATGGCATGGTGAGCAAAAAAACGATGGATTTAGGCCCAGATCTCTGTACTGGGGTGAATGTATGACATTGTTCTGCATTCTGTCCATCAATTGTTGTTTGTTGTTTTTGCATTTGTCACCCCGAGTGGGACGGGTATGCCCAGACGTGGGTTCCGTGCTCTCCATGCCACTGGAGTCAAGCTATCCTGGCTGATGAGGGGTGAAACCCCGAAACCGGTCCTAGGATGCTTGTTTCCAGTCCAGGGAGGACCTGGCCTGGCAGTTCGGTCTGGACTGTTCCCATTGGGCACAGGGTCAAGACTGATTTGCATATGGCTGGGTTCAAACTGGAATGGCATGGTGAGCAAAAAAATGATGGATTTAGGCCCAGATCGCTGTACTGGGGTGAATGTATGACATTGTTCTGCATTCTGTCCATCAATTGTTGTTTTTGTCCTGGTCGAGAAGGCTGGTACCGGGAAGACCAGGGACCCCACGAAGCTTGCTTCTGAAGGGTGGAATCATACCTCCCACACCTGTTACCGGTGTGGAGGTATGATTCCAAGGTGTTTGATACCAAACACGACATGGTTTGTTGCAGCCGTTTTTGAGATAGCATTTTACGCGAACATATAATGCACCTCTACCTATATGTCTGGCTGCGTCACCGACATCCCGGGAGAATGGTCTCCGAAGGCTGCAGGGGTGCCCTGCTCATGCATGGAAAAAACGACAGGAGTTTGACCCATAAACCAATTGAGATCTGGGTAATAATATGACAACAAGCAACAATATCTCAATTGGTATCAATGGTGAAGACAATTAAATAAGTATGTAACATACATTACGAGGAAGGAAAGAGGGAGACTTACGCAAGATTTTTCAAATGTGCACATGGCATCGTATAATTGGAAAAGGTATTTTGGAGGCGGTACAGTTGTATCAGCACTGTAAACATGAGATCGTATATACAGCCCAAGAGACCGGGTATCGGAGAATATGAGGAGTAGTCAATAAGGTGCTACACGGCGGTGTAGATTCCGCAGGATAATTGGTATCAGGAGGATAATTATTTTCCTTCCGTAGGTAATTAGCTTTTGGGAAGCAGACCGCTGTAGTCAGTCTGCCTAAGGAGAGCGTGCTCTGTCTCCGTCTTCTCCAACGGGGCGCGGTGAATGAAGGCGCCTTCATTCACCACGCCCCGTTGGATACCAATTATCCTGCGGAATCTACACCGCCGTGTAGCACCTTATTGACTACTCCTCATATTCTCCGATACCCGGTCTCTCCGAGGATATCTTTCCGCCGGCCTCCGTTGCCTGCGTAGCTGCCCTCCAAGGCACCTGGCCAAATACACCGACCTCCATCTCGGTTCCCCACTCGGCGACCGCACAGATTTACCGACGCTGAGCTTTGCACACTCCTTGATGCACTTTACCACAGACGCCGGATTACCTTCATCCTCCCAGTGAGGACTTGGAACCGCAACTTTCTTAGCACTCCTGAGTCAATAGGATCGAAACGTCGTCGACCCCTCAGCGCAATTGAAGGCGCCCTTACTCCGTGTGGTTCTATTAAACTCACGCCATCTATTCCTAAGCAACTATTGTGAATCATTTCGTGCTGAACCACACAGTCACTTGTATATACTTTCACCGTTTGTCACTACGCGCCTTTTCGCTGTTTGCACTTTGTCACTTGCGTCGCCACCTATATGTGTCACGAGCACATTTGTGCACCAAGTCCAAATTGGGCTGTATATATACGATTCATGTTTACAGTGCTGATACAACTGTACCGTCTCCAAAATACCTTTTTCCAATTATACGATGCCATGTGCACATTTGAAAAATCTTGCGTGAGTCTCCCTCTTTCCTTCCTCGTAATGTATGTTACATACTTATTTAATTGTCTTCACCATTGATACCAATTGAGATATTGTTGCTTGTTGTCTGCTCATGCATGGGCACCCTCTCACGTAAAACCCAGCACCATGCCTTCAGGATTGTCAAGGCCTACTATAGGGGTGACTTATAGGTTTTAAGTGTAGTGACCTATAGATATAGTAAACCTATATCTAAAGTAAGTGGTGCATGCACCATCTTACACAGGCTACAATGTCAGGCCTGTAGTTCCATTTTGCATGGTCTCTCATGGGTGGCATAATACATGCTTCAGCCCATGGGAGGCCTTTGGGGTACCTATGCCCAGGGTACATGTGTACCATATACTAGGGACTGATAAGGATACCCCAGTATCCAATCTGGAGTGTACCTAAGTACATGACATAACATTTTAGGGAGAAAGCAGATAGACTGGGGTCCTGATTAGCAGGATCCCAGTCAGACTAGTCAAAAACCAGCAAAACACCAGGCAAAAAGTGGGGGTAACCATGCAGTCAGATCCTACCTTCCTACAGTGCTCCTTCCAATCTCTTAGCAGACCAAACCACAGGCAGATCCACAGCTGCCCAGCAAGATGCTCCGACTTCAGGTGATGTCCCCTCATCTCTGGGACACTGGCTATCAAAGATACCAGCACTAGATTTAAGCAGCCCTTTAAGTAGTGTATGGAGCACTCCCTTCTTTGCTCAGTGAAGAACCTGGAATTGCAACTAAGTGAGATAGTTAGTGTCCTACTTTTATACCAGTTTTCCAGACAGGGAATATTGATACCCCTGTCAAAGTCCACAAAACAGTGTGTAGACATTCCTATTCATAGTGACTGTTTCTTCTACAGATCAGGCACTTTCTTTGTCCAAGGGGAAGGTTGTCACAGAAGGTGATGAGGAGACTGGCTCCAACCGAATCAGCATCTAAAACAAGAGCACGCTGAAAGACTTTGCAACTGTCCGTCATCAGTTTTGTGGAGTACCACTTAGAGGAGATACAAAGGGGACAGAGCCTGCTTAAAGGATTCCCTATCCTTAACAACAGAATCTGCTGACTCACATCTTCATTCCCATTATCACCTAAATGGCAGTGTTCAGGAAAAGTTAATATTCAAACCATTGCTAGCAGGTCACAATTGAATAAATAAGGCAGCCATGTCTCCATCTTTCTACATGTCATTATCTGAAGCTCCTCCCTCTAGTTCAGGAATGCGAGCAATACATTTCCACTGTCTGATGAGGCTGCACCTCAAACACCACCTTGTGCTATGTTTTGCTAGGGGTATTCAACATTGATCCTAATGGCCTCTGCACTGACACACACACAATATAGTATTCCACCACTAATCATATGAGTCTCTCTCTCTCTCTCTCTTTCTCTCTTTCTCTCTTTCTCTCTCTCTCTCTCTTTCTCTCTCTCTCTCCCTCGTTTTAGACACATGGAGCCTGCAGGCATCACACGTATCCCTAAACAGAAAAAAGCTCTGGTCAGTAGTATCAGTCATAAAAATGGTACGCTGCCCCTGATGTATATGGCACAAAAAATGGACAGTAGTCCAAGGTTGATTTGAGATTACACTTGTTGCGCCCTGCAGACCACAGAGCTTGGATCTGAATCTCAGAAACAAGCTCAAAAGCCTAGGCCTCAGCACTCACACATTATTGTTGTGTGCTGGGCCACAGAAGATGAGGATACCCGATAACCTACAGTTCTAATCACTCAGGGCAGGGGTGCAAGCCTGTAATACAATGCATGGAAAACATAAGTCTCAACACACAGTCCATGCCTGAGTAGGGTGACCCATGCTGCAGGATAAGTAGAAATCACACTGAGCCAGGCAGCAATGACACGCTGTTGTAACCTACGTCATAGGCAGGCCCACTGGAATTATGCAATTCTGCGGCTGTGGCTCTTTTTTGCATAATTATGAATTTGCTGCATTTGTCACATTATCCATCATCTGCTGCATAATCTGCAGATTTTAATAAAAAAATTATTTGATTCTATCTCAAACAGATCAAAAGTTACTAAAAACATGATCAGGTGCGTGTGTGCGCAGAGGAAGTCCCTTCGTGAAGGTTAACCGCTCATCTTTCAGTAGCTTATTTCTGCATTTGGTTGTTACACTGGTACTAATGAGGTGAAATATGTGCCCAGACAGTATCACCATGTGTAAAAATGACAAAATATTGAAGAAATATTATCAAAAAATGCGTCACATCATGCCGCATAATTTGCCTTTTCTTGCTGCTTAATTGGGTGCTTCCCTGCTGCATAATTCAAGTGGACCTGGTCATAGAGCAGTGTTGTAGGAAATGTAAAATATAAACACACAGTAGAAAATGTAAAAAAAGAAAACATAGTGCAACAACAGACATCAGCAGAAAGCACACAGCTGAACGTGGTGAGAGAACAGTTTAGGCCCAAATATTGTGCTGACAAGAGAAAGGTATAATGGAATACAATGGAATAAGTAACTTGAATGTGTTTCATTTAAAAGCCAACTCGTGTTTAGCAATCATGAAAATGTTTATGGTTTTAGCACACAGGATTACCATCACGCACTTCGTGCCCCTAAACGGATTGTAACCTGATTAGACAATGGGTGCAGGAAATCCAATTAGCCTAGAACACACAGAGGTCTTATGTGCACAATGATAAAAGCACACACTCCGCTAAAATTGCATTTACCACAAATACACATGCATTCACGAGTACAAGAATGCTTCGTTTGTTAAGCATTGTTAGAATTGCAATAAAGGATGTGTAGAGGATTAGGTCCGAGTTTGGGGTTATGGGGTCACAGGTTTTTGAGTGTTTTTCCATCTTCAATCTGTAACCTGTAAGTCAATTATTATTTGCTGTTTTGTAATAAAGCATTGTATAATATATGTATAAAAAGAGCTGCCTGTGAAGCAGCAAGTTGAGACTGGCAGCCTGCCTGTGTGTAAGGAGACCTGTCGTCCTGTCGCGACAGTAAAGAATTGTCTTTGCATTGCCGAGAGAAGTCTGTGTCTTTTTCCATGGTGTTGGTTTTAAGTCACCCTGCAACAGTTGTCGAGCCAGCAAGGAGGTCCCTTTTTGCCCCCACATAACTGCTGACACCAAAACACTGCCTACTCCCCGCTGCATAGATCATTGCACACCTTTTGATGAGGTAAGCAGGCACTGTGTTTGCTGAAGTTCTGCCTGTGCACGAGGGTTGGGTAGGATCCGGGGACTGCCGTCCTTTTAAGGTGAGGATAATGCGGACTACGTTCCATGTTTCTGTATTGACGTGTTTCTCTTGGCAATGCTAAATGCAGATGTAAATATAATGTAAATATAATAGGTAGAAGGTTGTAAGAGACATAAGGGTACTGCATGCAAGATTGTGTATTGTGTACATGTGCTGCACAATAATTACGGCGCTGCATAATTGGTAAACTTGGTATTCCCAATATCACGCTGAAAGTGGTCAATGTTGGTAATTTGAAATTGGAAGGCGCCAATATGTGTTCCAGTGCTTAACACAGGGGAGCAGCTGAAAAGCTGGTGTTGCTAAACTTTACCTCCCGGTATGATCTGAACACTCAAATGACTGTCCTGGACCTAATGTACAGAAGTCACTCCATGGTATCGAAGATGCAAGGTTTGAAAGGAATCCCCTCTAAGAGCGGAGGGAAGTGACTAGGGGTTGCCAATTGTATTTACCGAGTAGAATAGGAAACGTTGATTAATAGTTGGGAAAAATAGAAGTGTTCATATTTTTATGCTGATGGTGAGTGTGTGCGTGTATGAATGAAATGTGGCCACAGTATGATGTTGTTGTGTAATGTTGCAATATGTACATAATGTTATTTTAATGTGAATCGCATAAGAGGTAAGACAAATGTTGATGTTTTAATGTGCATCGCATAAATAGTAAGACAAAAAGTTGATGAATTTTCCTGTTTTTTAAATGCTTGTTTAAGTTTTTAAAAACGGAATAGTAATCGTCCAGATAGATTAAAAAAAGTTACATTGTAGAAAGCATTAGAAATACGAATGATCATGGAGACTCCTGTAGTGCATATGCAAAAGACTTTTCCACATGATCCGAGAAAATTACAACAATATAACAGAATGGTTTAAAGCCACCCAAAAACATACGTATTCCTGGCCAGAGGAGGGACCATTCAATGACAAAATATTTGAGCATATTACTACATATTTTAGAAGTAAATATGCAGTAGCCAAATTACAGAAGAGAGAAGCTATTTTAGCTTTATAGCAAGTTTTTTGTAAATCTAAAGACTCCCCAAAAGATGATGCCCCTAGTACCCAGTCTGTTCACCCACTCCCATATGATACAATGAGCACCTCTCCCAAGGTACCTAGTATTTATCCACTGTTGCAGCTGCAGGAATCTGCAGTGAAATTTGAGAACCCAGAGATTGAAACCCCTTCACAGTCTCCAAAAGTTACCCCCAATGTCACTGCACAAACACCAAACATACGAGTGCACCTAGGCAGCAAGCAAGGGCAAGTGACTCAAAGTTTTCAGGACAACTAAAATATATTTATACTGCATGTAGATCCAGCCTCTCCCCAGAAGGCTAAAAGCGAAGGGAAACCCCAGGAGATAGTGATGACCAGTCACATGTATCATCAGCAACATCGCATTTGTTGCAGAGAAGGGACACCACAGGAAGGGTAGTTAGGGAGCGAGTGTCTACCCAGCAGCGAAGAGATGCAGATGATGCAAGATAGAGTGACTATGTGGATAGGGCGTATGTATGGCACGATGGCCAGTATCACAAGGAAGAGATGAGGATCCTAGAAGGACTGAAGACAATGTACCGTCTTGGCAAAACGAGAAAGGGAACATAATCGTTTCATCAGAAAGTGTTCAAGAATGGCTATCGCGAAGTGAGAGTAAGAGAGTGCAAGTGAAATAATGAGAGAGGGATATCACAATGACTTTTCAGGACGACTTCAGGGAGGTTTTGGGAGAATAACAGATAGAATAGAATCTATATATCAGCATGTGGATAGTATGGGTGAAAAGATTCAAACCCCAAAAGCTAGGCACCCTACCTATGATATTGATATTCAAGAAAGATCCCTTATTGATTTGGACCACACACGGCGTGCAAACAGATTGCCTAAACCTATTGATACTAGAGAAAGAGAGCAGGATGTTCTTTCTAGAGGTGGGCAAACTCGAGCGACAGGGTTTGAGCCATTGAGGTTTCAGGGAACACATGGCCAGCAAGACGCCATGATGGGATCCTGTGAGGCTATAGGAGGATTGACTCTACAGGATAGACCAGTGACCAAATGAGTGTTCAATCAATTTTGCGCAGCGCAGATCTCACTTCTAGTGAGATAGTCGCTGAAGGAGAGAATTCCTGGTACAATGTTGTGCCATATGTAAATAATGTGGTAGATTGAACTGAGCGGTTAGCTTCACAAATGAGTCCATGGCCACAAGAAGAGTCCTTTGATCCACACGATATGGCGAATGCTGAGGACTGCATTCTGTGTGGTGAGGAAGACCCAGACTGGTATTACCCTTACATGCGGAAATGTTTGTGTGTATGGCAGAAAAACGCCAGGCAGTACATTGCCCAGCATTCAACTACTACCTTATCCAAATGCCCCTGATACGCAAGGGACCTCGGGCACCACATAATGTTCCTTGGCTACAGATAGAAAAGTAAAATCTCAGAAAACTGTTGCCGCTGCTTACAGAGGGAGCAGGGAAATGGATTAGAGCATTTGAAAAACAAACCGCAGGTATCATCTTAGCAGTAGGCTACATAAAGACTCTGCTTAGTTCTCTTATAGGAGATGAAACAGACACTGTATTTCAAAAGGCTGAAGTGAGAAATGTTACCCTCACTGAGACTAGATGTGATAGGTCTCCATTTAATTTGATTAGAACAGTAGTTTGGGGTCAGCTGAGGAAAATGTATTCTGATAGGCCAGATATTGGATCTCTCATGGCTCAGTCAATGCAGCCAAATGAGGATCCCGTTCAGTTCCTTAAAAGGATGAAAGAGAAATGGATCCAGGCAGTAGGTTAGCGTTGTGGAAGTAACAGGAGGCAATGCCATATTATTTTATAATGTAGTTAAAAAAGGGTTGCCCTCTGACATGCAGGACAGCCTAGATAACATAGTGACCCTAGAACCCAAGCCCTGGACAGAAATACAAGCGCACATAATCCATTTTTGCAAGAAAAACAGAAGACAAAAAGGAACAAACAGGAGGTGACAGAGAAAGCAGCAGCCAAGTTAGTGTAGCAAAGGTTGGCAAAGAGAGGAGCAGTAGAAGGAGCTGTAGTGGCAGCTGTCAATCAGATGACTGCAATGTCTGTGGGATCGGTCCCAGGGACCACTCAACAACAGTACCCACAAAAGCAGGATGATATAAGGATGCAGGGAAGTAGTAGAGGAGGACGAGGAGGAATAGGAGGAGGTAGGATGGGTCCTCAAAGGAGGGATCAGGTATCTCATTATTGTCAGAGGTTTGAGAATTTTATTAGAGACTGCAAAACTAAAAGATGGGATGAACAAAATTGGAAGAGCAGGCATTTATAATCAGCCAGGAAACACAGCAGTACAGCCACAACCAAATCTGCAAATAATACACTGCAGACGCCATCCCAAAATATACAGCCACCAGTAACGCCTCAAGGACAACATGTGCCACCTCAGCAAAGCTACCAAACACCCCAATAATGATTCCACTTCAAAGTGGACAAGGAGGTGTAGTTGTGAGGAGAGGAAATCCTTTCCAGATGAACTCTGTGGGAGGACATACACAGTGAAGGTGCCCCCAGAGTATTTCAATGTGTACAGTCTTGTCAGTGACACACAGGCCAGATGAGGAGCCCACTGCGACGGTAGCTATCAATGACAAAAGGTATGCATTCCTCATAGATACAGGAGCAACTAGGTCCTGTATTAAAGAGGGAATCCTTCCGATTTCTAACAGATCAATGAACACACAAGGATTCTCCTGGGAAGTGATATGGGTTCCTTTTACCAAAGCAGTGGAAATGAAAGTAGGGGAGGCACATTGATGGCAGTTTACTGTTTTCTCCAGTTGCCCCAGCTAATCTATTAGGAAGAGATCTGATGAACAAATTCAATATGACTATTCATTTTGAATCTAATAGTACAATGGTTTGTTCCACCCCTGGAGTCTCACCTTCCAGGATCATGGCAGTAACAGTAAATTCCTCTACTGGAGATGAGATCAGATTAGAGCACAACCTGCTGATATGGAAGCATTTACTACAGCAGTGTATACAATTATAGCCGAGACACCAGAGTTACTGAGAAGGGAGGTTCAGTTACCCAAAGAATTTCTCTTTCGGCGACAAGGACAAGACTCTTGGAAGCCTGATGTTGAATTAATATTGCAAAGACAGGCTTTAGAAGTAACACCAACCTATGGCTCTCTGATAGCCAGTGACAATAATCATGTTTTATGGGCATGTGTTATTTTCATTGAGCCAGGAAAAAGGATTAGGGAGATATTAGATGACCAACTGTTTGATGATAATCCCAAGAAAATGGTTGTCATTTTCCAAGATGACATACCATTGAGGACAGTGTTAGCAGTAAGGACGCTCACACCCAGCAGAGCTTTTGATTCTATTAGAGAAGCAGATCTGTTCCAAGAACCAGACACTTCATGGAATAAGGGCCCCCTGATATAGGCCTGATTCGTACTGCTACACCATTCAGATTACTTTAAAAGAAGGTGCTCTCTTACCCAGAGTGAGGCAATATCCTCTGTTTAAAGAAGCAGATGAGGGTATCACCCTTACTATACAGGCGTTGCTAGAGCAAGGAGTAATTTACTCTTGAGTGTCTCCTTGTAACACCACAATTTACCTGGTCAAGAAATCTAAGGGTAATACTTGGTGTATGGTTCATGACCTGCGTCCCCTGAACGACATAGTGGTACCAGAATTTCCAATTATTGTTGACCCCTCCATCATTTTGACGAATATTCCTCAGGGTGCAAAGTATTTTTTTGTTATTGATTTGAAGAATGCCTTCCTTGGCATCCCTCTCCATCCAGACAGCCATTATTTGACAGCGTTTTCCTATCGCTGGACTCAGTACTTGTACTCTCATTTACCCCAAGAGTATTGTGAGTCCCCTATCATTTTTAACAAAATGATAAAGAACGACCATCAAATTTCCAATATGAAAGCACATTGTTGCAATATGTCAATGACATATTGATTTGTAGTCCTCTTGAGCAGCAGTGCAGAAAAGACACTATATCTCTTCTAGTAACTCTTGCCCAAAGAGGAAACAAAGTAGAGAGAGAGCAAATTTAGTACTGTCAGGAAGAGGTTCATTACTTAGGGCAATTGTTATAAGCTTCTGAGTGACTCGTAACCCCCAAAACATCAGCATCCATGAATGACTGAACCAGAAACTGTCAAAAGAATGCAGACGTTTCTAGGTCTCCGTAGTTATGTGAGACAGTGGGTTTTGATTATAGCACGTTAATAGCGCCCTTGTTGGCTTCTATCAAACAAGCGCAAGTGACAGAAATGACAAGATAAATGGACAACAGAGATGAGAGAGACTTTCCAGAAATGTAAAACTGAAATAACAAATGCTCCAGTTTTGGGAACTCCTGACTACACCAAGGAGTTTTATTTATTCTGCCATTGCAATGGTCAGGTGATGACAGAAGTCCTTACACAGAAATACCCTTTAGGACATAAACCCATTGCATATTTTAGTGGACTGCTGGATTCAGTAATGAAAGGACATTATCCCTGTGAGCAAGCTCTCGCCACTGCAGCCTTTGCAGTGCAGAAGAGCACCCCCATTGTCACCGGGGCACCTTTAACGCTCTATGTAGAGCATGCAGTATTTGACATTATTCAGAAGGCTAAGAACACTCTGACTACACAGAGTGTCATGATATGAGAAGATACTGTTGCTACCATCTTTGAAGGCTGTGAAGTGTCATGCAGTGTATCCTGCGACATTCTTTGCCAACTATGGGAATGTCACACTCACAGGAGCTGCTAAAGCACACGTAGCCCCCATGAGAGCCACACTACATGTAGCAGCAAGAATGGTCATTGGAGCAAAGAAACATGATCACATCACCCCAAACTGTAAAATCTAAAGTGACCACCAATCGAAGAACGCTGCTGCTTCAAAACTGCCTGTCTCACCTACAAAGCCCTACACACTGGTAAACCAGATTGCCTTGCAGCCAAACACACAAAAGCAGGCCAATCGAGAAACCTAAGAAGCTTCAACACAATTCTTCTCATCCTCCCCAAAAGACATAAACAAAAAGCCCTCTCACGCTCTTTCTCAGGAAACGCCCCCAAAATCTAGAACTCTCTCCCAATACACATCAGAACTAACCTCTCCTTCACGTGCTTCAAGAGACAACTAAAAGAATTTCTCCTAAACCAGCACCTTTATCCCTCCAGGAAATAATCTAATCAATCGTACCATGGAAACTCCACCTAGTTACACATACCTCTCCCGTAAGCTCTATACAACGACTTGATGCTCCACTCCGCAATCTTAATACACTATTACTGAATAAGAATGACTAGGCTCTCGAAACGATATTTTTAATGCACTGTGATTGACTGATAATTGTCTAGCCTTCTCAAAATTGCATTCTTATTGTACTATGATTGACTGACAATTGTCGTAACATTGCTGTAAAGCACTCTGATACCCCCTGGGGTCTTGCCAGCTCTATAAAAAACTCCTAAAATAAAAAAATAAAGCAGTAGTCAGAGCACAACAGCATGATTCCTCTGTTACACTGCGTATAGTAGAGCTGTTGAAATTACCAGTGCATTATTCTGCCCAAGCAGCAGAATTAACAGCACTAATAGCGGTTCTTAAGCGAGGAGCAGGAGAAGTCATTACAATATATTCAGATTCAGCTTATGTGACAACTACCGTGCATTTCAGGATTATGAGATGGACCAGGAGAGGTTTCCTTAAGACAGACGGAAGTCCTGTTATGCATAGGAACTTCTTAGAGGCTCTAATAGAGGCACTCACGTTACCACAGGCTGTGGCAGTTGTGAAATTTGCAGCACATACAAGTGGACAGGATTTTGTGTCTCAGGGTAATGCACTAGCAGATTGGACAGCTAAAGCTGCATCTAGGCGCACACCCCCGCCTGTGCTATCAGGTTCACAACATGTCCCAGTTCAAGTGGCTCAGACTGCCTCACTACCGGAGTCTAAATTCAATGCTACCACAGACAATGACACGCCTCATTATACTGAGACAGCGCGGTTACATCTGTGAGAATAACAGAATGCTGCTCCTCCACATAAAAAACAGTTATGCGAGGATAGCGGATGCTCCCAGTCAGGGAATAACCTAATGTATAGACAACTATCTACAGGTGAACTAGTGATGCCACAGGCTTTACTGACGATAGCTCTTGATCAGTTGCATTTACCAGCCCATACTGCAAGTGATTACCTGTCTATGCAATACAACAATACTGATTTGTTCCCAATTTACTCAACATACTTACTTTGTATCTTCATAACTGTATTATCTGTCAGCAATTTTCCCCTAATCCCACACTAAAAGTGATAAATTCTACCATTCCACGACCACAAGGTCCCTTTAAAGTCATTCACATGGACTATGTGGACGTGATAGATAGGCGCAGTAACTACAGGTACCTCATAGTTTTGGCCTGCCCTTTTTCTCAATGGATTGAAGCAGGACAATGCGTTAATTGTGATGCTAAAGCAGCAGCTACAACCTAAATTCGTGAAGTAATTCCACAATGGGGAATACAAGAAGGGATAAGATCCGACAATGGCACTCATTTCGTCAACGCAATATTTATTCATATCACGACACAGTTAGTGATAAAACATAAATTATCCTCTGTGTAATATCCTCAAAGTAATGGTATTACTGAGTACCTAAACGACCTCTTGAAGAGTAAAATAAGTAAGTTATATTCTACATTGCACAAGAAATGGTTGTATTGCCAACCAATCCCACTGCTTTACCATAGGAATACACCTAGTCTGACCATCACTTGACACCTCATCAAATAGTGACATGGAGATCCATGAATACTCAAGTCCCTGCCACTAGAAGGTATGTACAGGGAGAAAGCTCCACACAGATCCTAAATGATGAGATGCATATGTATTTTTGTGAACTGATGAAATGTGTAAGATTAATCTTTAAATAGGTAACTAAGGAGAAGCACGCCACTGCAGAGGTCAAAGTATTTTGTTCGGAAATTGAGGGAAAGATGATTCGACAGCCCTTATACTGTGGCCCTGGTGACCCCTACCGCCCTCAAAGTGGATGGCATGAAACCCTGGTTTCACCGCACCCATGTTCGTCTAAGCCCAGCATCTCGCCAAACATCATGAACAATGTAAATGGAACAAGAGGGGGAAGAAGATTGTCATTGCAAAAATACCCCCCTCCACCTCTACTTTTGGACTATTTTTTGAAAAACAACACAAAAGATATGTATTTTTGGTTTTATGCTTGTTTTTTGTCTCTTGATTGTATCTTGTCCACTCATCTATAGCAACATACTCTTTAGTCCAAACATTTTCCATTTACGAAGAGAATTCTCTAATAATAATGAGACCCGTAATGCCCATACTCATCTGTCAGATAATGTGTGGTATCAGCATATGTGACAGTATCCAAAAGAAGAGAGTTAATAAGTGCACTCCTGTGTATTCATGTTCCATAATTATTCCATAATTTGTGAAGGTTGTGGCGTGCAGCCCGAATCGCGGTCAGCCCTCAACCGCATATGTGAGACATAAGTTCAGAAAACACTATTAAACCCTTTTTTGTGTGTTCCCAAATTCCTCATGCTACTGGATCAGATAGGCTGCGCTCAATGAAAGAAGTAGCCCCAAGTACAGCACAATGTTTATTACATCTCTACTTGTGTAAGATTAAAGCCCAAATGCAATTGACACATGTTAAAGTAGTGCATTTCTTTGTTAACATTACCAAATATGACTCATTAGCAGAAGTATTATACATTCTCACAGATAGACAGGTGTAGGAAAGTAGGATCTGCTTCTTATGGTTACCCCCACGTTTTGTTTTTTACACCCACTGTTTTGACTTGTCTGGCTGGGATCCTGCTATCCAGGACCCCAGCCTATCTGCTTTCTCCCTTAAATTGATATGTATGTACTTTAGTACAACTCCAGATTGGATACTGGGGTACCCTTATCAGTCCCTAGTATATGGTAGACAGGTACCCAGGGCATAGGTACCCCAAAGGCCTCCCATGGGCTGAAGCATGTATTATGCCACCCCTGAAAGGTCATGCAAAATTGAGCCCTAGGTCTGCTACTGCAGCCTGTGTAAGCTGGTGCTTGCACCACTTACGAGAGATATAGGTTCACTATATCTATATATATATCACTACACTTAAAACCTTATAGGTCACCCCTATGGCAGGCCTTAACAATCCTGAAGGCAGGGTGCTGGGTTTTATGTGAGAGGGTGCTCCTGCATGAGCAGGGCCCCTCTGCAGTCTTCGGAGACCATTCTCCCGGGCTGTACGTGATACTACCAGACATATAGGTAGAGGTGCATTATAACCTCACGGTAAATGCTATCTCAAAAACGACTGCAACGAAGTATGTTGTGTTTGGTGTCAAACACCTTGGAATCATACCTTCACACCAGTAACTGGGGTGGGAGGTATGATTCCTCCCCTCAGAACTGAGGTTCTGGGGGTACCTAAGTATACCGGTACCAACTTTCTCAAGCCTTACAGCACAAAATGGATGCTGCCAGCCACAGACACGAGTCTGCCCTCCTGCTGCTGAGCCAAGCTCGAGCAGGGGAAGGCACCACAATAGGCATCCTGTCACAGGGAGGTGTTACCACCTTCCAGACAGGATTTAGTGTATTGGGGCTGGGTGGGTGCACTGTTACAGTGCCAGAAAGTCTGCACGAGGGGCACACTTGGTGTCCCTGTGCATAGTCCAGTTCAAACCAGTTCTAGGAGCCATTTTCTCCTGCTCTGGTGCGAAACTGGACAAAGGACATGGGTGTAGCCACGCCTCTGCCCTGTCCCTCCCCTAGGAGGGTCCCTAGAAACTGTCCAACCCTTTCCTGTGGGTATATAATGGGTTACCTGGCTACAGGACATTAGATTTTACGTGGACAAGATTCTGCAAGAAGATACCACTACACTTCGACCGTATGGACTTCGCTGGACTTCCCTTGGGCTCGACTTCGTCTTCCCTTGCCGTCCCCAGTTTCGCCACTGTCCGTGATCCATACAGGCTCCGTGCAGGACCCTGTGGACCTCCAAGAGAACAGAAGAATCTCCCTTGGAGTGAAGGAGTCACTCCCCTGCAAACGCAGGCACCGTAATGCATCTGATTGGTTTGCTGACCCTGAGCTCCTGCGGACTCCGAAGGCTCCAGCAACACAGGAGGTGGGTTTCTGAAGGTCTCCGAGGTCGAGCTGCCCTTTTACTGAGCTTGAGGCAGATATCCCTCGTGGGGACCGCATAACCCGTACCCCTGTGCACCGCACCCATTTGCAACTGCACATGCTTGTTGTCAGGCAACAATTCCGTGCATTGGGCCATTTGTAGCCCTGACCCCAGCGCATCTTTTCTGAGAAGGACTCCGGCATCCTCACACTCTGTGCCCTGCTAGCTGGTATCCTGTGAAACTGCCTGAGGTCCCCTCGCGACTCCTGTGCCTTCGGCCTGTGGGTCCACTTGAGGGTCAACTTTGCTTTATTTGGGCTCCCCTGGTTGCTCCAGGCCTGCCCTGACTCCCTTTGCTGTGGTGAGTCTTCTGGTCCTTGCTGGGCCAGATCGACACCGAATTTGACCATCTACATTGTTTGCTGCTGCCAAGGCTTGTTGGCACTCCCGCCGGACACCGACCCCTCAGCACTCGACATCCTTTATGGGACAGCTCATATCCGGCTCCTGTTCATCCAAGACATCTGCTGGTCCGCACAGCTGAAGAGTCAAGATCACCGTCAACACACCTGAAGCACCCGACATCAGTGGGCATTCGTCTACCGAGCCCCTGGTCACTCCAAAGTGACCCAGACTCTGTCCCCTCTGCTTTCAGGTTCTTCTCATCTAGAATCCACATTTGGATTCCACCGGACACTTTTCTTTCTTCCAGCAGCAGCATTCCTTTGTCGACACCCATAGAGAACGGCGAGGGTTTCCGATGCCACTTCGCACCTATGCACCCGGCTCCTCTGGGATAGGTAACTCTGGTACAAAGGTATCCACGGGTGGGGTGGCTCTCCAAACTCTTAAGTTCCAAGGGTTGTCTTCGTAATCTGCTGGGAAGGGTCCTTAATCTCTGATTTTCCAACCGCGACTTTCCCATTGAATTGTACGGAGCACGCAGTCGTGTTCTCACACTGCACCCGTCCTCCATGGGGTCCCTACTCACTCACTTTGGGTGGTTCCTTGGGGTCCCAGCGATTCTACACCTTCTAGACTAGGTCTAGTCCCGAGTCGTGGTTCTTATACCACTTATTTAGTATATGGTTTGGTCTCCCCCGGGAGCCCACTGTGTATTGTGCTACTTACGTTTGATTCTTTGCAACTGTATTATTTGATTTGTGTTCAATCCTCGTGTAGAGGATGCTAGAGAGTGTTATATATAATAAATACATATTTTTATAACTACTGTGTGGTTTCCCTTTCATTTAACCAATACTATAAGGTTGCATTCTGGTACAGCAAGGTGCTTAACATTCCTTCAAGACTTAGCCTGAAGGCTGCTGTCCATAGCTACCACTAGGATAGCTTTCAATAAAGGTTATCTTTGACCTAATCACTATAAGGGTTGTTTGGACTGGTACAAGGTGCCCACTTTAATTTGTGGACAGCATATACCAGGCCAACTTCTCACATTGGTGTGCAGCGGCTGGGATTCAAGCCTGCATTGTTTTACCAGATACATCTTTTGTATTGATTAACTGAAAAACCACTAGTATCTAGGAACATATAATACTAGCTTAAGATAGTAAGTTCTACTGAACTTGGGGTTGGGTAAGCCAAGGGTCTAGCACACCTTTTCTCCAACCTAAGAGAGTTTAGTTCCCACTAGGTTAGGTAGGTGCCTACACCACACCTCACTTAGTAGGTCTTCTAATGGGAATGCCACTGGTAGCATCCTGCCTACTAAATATGATAGCTTTGCATTCACTGAGTTAAAAGCTATGTGTGTATCTAGGAAGCTGAAGACAGGGATAAATGCCAACACTCAACGTCTCATTGATGCATTACTGCTAGATGACATTAGGAAGACTCCTGGGTCAGATGAGCAGGATAGAGTGGGTGGTACAGGGGAAGAAGATAGGTCAGGAGGGGACACCTTCTATGACCTAGAGTCAAACCCTGGACAGGAGGATCAAAATGATCCACCCCTGAACAACTCAGATCCCCAGGAGGAAGAAGAAGAGGGTCAAGAGGACCATCACTTTATTCCTCCAGGGAGAGTGCAGAGTTTACCAAGGAGATCTAGGTCTCCCTCTGCTGAGTCAGATCATTCTAGACATTTTATAGGGACCTCTGTTTCTAGCAAGAGGGACAACTCTTATGACAGGGAGTGCCAATTACTAGAGCTTGAGAAAGCTAAGTTGAGGCTCAGGCAACAGCAATTGGCCCTGGATAAAGAGTCCCTAGAAGTCCAGAAGGCTAGAAAGAAATTGGGACTAGAGTCCCATGATGGCAGCTATAGTGTCCCTAGGGTTAGGGAACACACCTTTGATCATAGGAACCTGAGCAAGATTGTCCCTCCCTTCCATGTAGGGGATGACATCCAGAAATGGATAACTGCTTTGGAGAGGGCCTGTGAAGTTCAGAAGGTCTCTCAAGAGCAGTGGGCAGCTATCTTGTGGCTCTCCTTTGCTGACAAAGGTAGAGATAAGCTCCTCACTGTTAGAGAAGAGGATGCTGATAATTATTCAGTCCTGAAGAGTGCTCTCATTGAAGGGTTTGGCTTAACCACTGAACAGTACAGGATTAAGTTCAGAGACACCCAGAAGACACAGACCCAGGACTGGGTAGACTTTGTTGATTGTTCCATTAAGGCTCTGGAAGGCTGGTTACTTGGTAGCAAGGTGAATGATTTTAAAGGATTGTACAACTTGATTATGAGGGAGCAGATCCTTAATAATTGCCAAAACCAGTTGTTGCATCAATACCTGGTTGACTCTGATCTGATTTCTCCCCAAGAATTGGGAAAGAAGGCAGATAAGTGGGTCAGAACCAGGGTGAAGCAGAACGCTCAGACCATTGGTGGTGACCAGAAGAAACCAGACTCTAAGAACTCAGATTAGGGTGGGGACAAAAATCAAAATCAAAAGTCTTCATCAGGGCCCCAAAACCCTGCATCTGGGGGGGGAGTCACAATCCAACAAGGGAAAAGGCAAAAGGAAACCTTGGTGTCACATCTGTAAAGAGAAAACCCATTGGACAAAAGATGCCAATTATCCAAGGGCCAAGGATTCTACTCCTACCACCAATGCCCCTAAGGCAACTGCTCCCCCTAGCACAGTTTCAAGTGGTGGTACACATAACAAGGGAATAGTGGGGTTAACCTTGGCTCTGAGGTGGGTTCTGGCCTAGTCAGAAATCCAGCTCAGGCTGTTCTGGTCTGTGATGGAGGCATGGATATTGCCTCCTTATTTGTTAGTCCCAGTAACCTGGGCAAATACAGACAACAGCCTTTAATAAATGGTAAGGAGGCCATGGCATACAGGGACACAGGTGCAAGTGTCACAATGGTGACAAAAGATCTTGTGGATCCTGACCAGATCATACTTGGTGAGATGTACCAAGTGACCAATGCTAGCAATGTCAGGACAGACCATTCCTTGGCAGTTGTTAATTTCACATGGGGAGGGGTAACTGGCCCTAAGAAGGTTGTGGTAAGTTCAGACCTCCCTGTGGAATGCTTGTTGGGCAATGATTTGGAGACTTCAGCCTGGGCTGAAGTGGAACTCAGGACTCATTCAGCAATGTTGGGCATCACTGCAGATGTGTTTGCTATGACTAGGTCACAGGCCAAACAGAGAGCCACTGAGCAGAGCCTGGATCCTGAAAAGATGGACCAGGTGCCTTCCAAGAAGAAGAGCAGAAGGGGTAAGGCTGAGTCTTCCCCCCCAGGCCCAGAGAGAGGGTCAGTCTTTTGAGGAAGATGACTCCAGTCCTATGGAAGAAACTGTCTCAGATGAACTTGAACCTGATCAGGTTGAGTTTTTGGGCACAGGGGGACCTTCTAGGGCAGATCTGAGCCAGGAGCAGCAAACCTGCCCCTCTCTTGAACCCCTCAGACAGCAAGCTGCTGCTGAGGCTGCAGGGAATGTCAGTGGGTCCCACAGGATCTATTGGGATGAGGGACTTCTATTTTCAGAGGGTAGAGACCCCAAGCCTGGTGCCACCAGGAGGTTGGTTATACCTCTGACGTTTAGGGGCTTCCTACGCACCCTAGCACATGACATTCCCCTAGCAGGACACTTAGGCCAAAGCAAGACTTGGGACAGGCTTGTCCCTCACTTTCACTGGCCTCATATGTCAGAGGACACAAAGGAGTTTTGTTGCTCCTGTATCACTTTCCAAGCCAGTGGTAAGGCAGGTGGTACTACAAAGGCCCCCCTGATACCCCTACCTGTGGTGGGGGTTCCCTTTGAGAGGGTTGGGATTGACATAATTGGTCCCATGAACCCTCCAACAGCATCTGGACATTCTTACATCCTGGTGGTGGTGGACCATGCTACCAGGTATCCAGAAGCTATTCCCCTTAGGACCACCACAGCACCTGTGATGGCAAGGGCCCTCCTGGGGATTTTCTCCAGGGTGGGTTTTCCTAAGGAGGTCTTAACAGACAGAGGTACACACTTTATGTCTAGTTACATAACTGCAATGTGGAAAGAGTGTGGTGTAAACTACAAGTTTACCACACCCTATCATCCTCAATGCAATGGGTTGGTCGAAAGGTTCAACAAAACCCTAAAGGGCATGATAATGGGGCTCCCAGAAAAGCTCAGGCGAAAATGGGATGTTCTGTTGCCCTGCCTTCTCTTTGCCTACAGAGAGGTGCCACAGAAAGGGGTTGACTACAGCCCTTTTGAACTTTTGTTTGGTCACCCAGTTAGGGGTCCACTGTGTTTGGTTAAGGAGGGATGGGAGTTACCTCTCAAACCTCCTAAACAGGATATTGTGGACTATGTACTTGGCCTCTGCTCCAGGATGGCTGAGTATATGACGAAGGCATCCAAAAACCTTGAGGCTAGTCAGGAACTGCAAAAGGCCTGGCATGACCAAAAGGCTGTCTTGACTGTTTACCAGCCAGGACAGAAGGTGTGGGTGCTGGAGCCTGTGGCCCCAGCAGCTCTCCAAGACAGGTGGAGTGGACCCCACACCATACTTGAGCAAAAGGGAGCGGTCACTTACTTGGTGGACCTTGGAACTCCCAGGAGCCCCCACATGGTGCTCCATGCGAACAGGCTCAAGCCTTATGTTGACAGGGCAGACATGGGCTTGCTCATGGCAACTGATGAGGGACAGGAGGAAGAGAGTGACCCACTCCCTGACCTCCTCTCACAAAACCCTGATGATGGCTCAGTAGATGGTGTAGCTTTGGCAAGCAGCCTCACTGAGCAACAACAGCCTGATTGCAGAAAGGTCCTCAATCAGTTTAGGCAAATGTTCTCACTGACTCCAAGTCAGACAACCTGGTGTACCCATGAAGTGGACACAGGTGAAAACCTACCTGTAAAGAACAAAATTTGCAGGCAACCTGACCATGTCAGGGACTGCATCAGGACTGAGGTCCAAAAGATGCTGGAATTGGGAGTCATTGAGCCCTCAACTAGTCCTTGGGCTAGTCCAGTGGTCTTGTTACCTAAACCTCACACCAAAGATGGTAAGAGAGAGATGAGGTTTTGTGTTGACTACAGAGGACTCAATGCAGTCACTAGGACTGATGCTCATCCTATTCCAAGGGCAGATGAATTCATAGATACTTTGGCCTCAGCCAAGTTTCTGAGTACTTTTGACCTTACAGCTGGCTACTGGCAAATCAGACTAGCTGAGGATGCCAAGCCAAAAACAGCATTCTCAACCCCTAGTGGGCACTACCAATTTGTGGTGATGCCTTTTGGCTTGAAGAATGCACCTGCCACATTTCAAAGGTTGGTGAACAAAGTTCTCACAGGCCTGGAAGACTATAGTGCAGCTTATCTAGATGATATTGCTGTCTTTAGTTCCACCTGGGAGGATCACCTGGTCCACCTGAGAAATGTTCTGGAGGCCTTGCAAAAGGCAGGCCTCACTACCAAGGCTACTAAGTGCCAGATAGGGCAGAGTCAGGTTGTGTACCTGGGCCACCTTGTGGGTGGAGGCCAGGTTCAACCATTGCAGAGCAAAATCCAGACCATCATGGAATGGGTTGCTCCAACTACCCAGACTCAGGTCAGAGCTTTCTTGGGCCTGACTGGGTATTACAGAAGATTTGTAAAGGATTATGGGTCCATAGTAACTCCCTTGAATGATCTTACATCAAAGAGAATGCCCAAGAAAGTTCAGTGGACAGTTAGCTGTCAAAAGGCATTTGATGACCTCAAGCAGGCCATGTTCACTGCTCCCATTCTGCAAAGTCCTGACTATTCCAAACAATTCATTGTTCAAACTGATGCATCTGAGTTGGGGGTAGGGGCTGTGTTATCACATTTGAATGCAGAGGGTCAGGATCAGCCAGTAGCTTTTATTAGCAGAAGGCTGACCTCCAGAGAGAAACGTTGGTCAGCTATTGAGAGGGAAGCCTTTGCTGTGGTTTGGGCTCTGAAGAAGTTGAGGCCATACTTGTTTGGAACTCACTTCATTGTTCAGACTGACCACAAGCCCCTCTTGTGGCTAAAACATATGAAGGGTGAAAACCCCAAACTTTTGAGGTGGTCCATTTCCCTACAGGGGATGGACTATACAGTGGAACATAAACCTGGGAGTAACCATGCCAATGCAGATGGACTCTCCAGATATTTCCACTTAGAACATGAAGACTCAACTGGGCAAGGTTAGTCTAATCTCCTTTCGTTTGGGGGGGGTTGTGCAGGAAAGTAGGATCTGCTTTTTATGGTTACCCCCACTTTTTGTTTTTTGCACCCACTGTTTTGACTAGTCTGGCTGGGATCCTGCTATCCAGGACCCCAGCCTATCTGCTTTCTCCCTTAAATTGATATGTATGTACTTTGGTACAACTCCAGATTGGATACTGGGGTACCCTTATCAGTCCCTAGTATATGGTACCCATGTACCCAGGGCATAGGTACCCCAGAGGCCTCCCATGGGCTGAAGCATGTATTATGCCACCCCTGAGAAGTCATGCAAAATGGAACCCTAGGTCTGCTACTGCAGCCTGTGTAAGCTGGTGCTTGCACCACTTACGAGATATAGGTTCACTATATCTATATATATCACTACACTTAAAACCTTATAAGTCACCCCTTTGGCAGGCCTTAACAATCCTGAAGGCAGGGTGCTGGGTTTTACGTGAGAGGGTGCTCCTGCATGAGCAGGGCCCCTCTGCAGTCTTCGGAGACCATTCTCCCGGGCTGTACGTGATACTACCAGACATATAGGTAGAGGTGCATTATACCTCGCGGTAAATGCTATCTCGAAAACGACTGCAACGAAGTATGTTGTGTTTGGTGTCAAACACCTTGGAATCATACCTCCACACCAGTAACTGGTGTGGGAGGTATGATTCCTCCCCTCAGAACCGAGGTTCTGGGGATACCTAAGTCTACCGGTACCAACTTTCTCGAGCCTTACAGCACAAAATGGATGCTGCCAGCCACAGACACGAGTCTGCCCTCCTGCTGCTGAGCCAAGCTTGAGCAGGGGAAGGCAGCACAATAGGCATCCTGTCACAGGGAGGTGTTACCACCTTCCAGACAGGATTTAGTGTATTGGGGCTGGGTGGGTGCACTGTTACAGTGCCAGAAAGTCTGCACGAGGGGCACACTTGGTGTCCCTGTGCATAGTCCAGTTCAAACCAGTTCTAGGAGCCATTTGCTCCTGCTCTGGCACGAAACTGGACAAAGGACATGGGTGTAGCCACCCCTCTGTCCTGTCCCTCCCCTAGGAGGGTACCTAGAATCTGTCCAACCCTTTCCCGTGGGTATAAAATGGGTTACCTGGCTACAGGACATTAGATTTTATGTGGACAAGATTCTGCAAGAAGATACCACTACACTTCGTCCGTCTGGACACACTGGACTTCGCTGGACCTCCCTTGGGCTCGACTTCGTCTTCCCTTGCCGTCCCCAGTCTCGCCACTGTCCGTGATCCATACAGGCTTCGTGCAGGACCCTGTGGACCTCCAAGACAACAGAAGAATCTCCCTTGGAGCGAAGGAGTCACTCCCCTGCAAACGCAGGCACCGTAAAGCATCTGACCAGTTTGCTGACCCTGAGTTCCTGCAGACTCCGAAGGCTCCAGCAGCACAGGAGGTGGGTTTCTGAAGGTCCCTGAGGTCGAGATGCCCTCTTACCGAGTTTGAGGCAGATATCCCTCATGGGGACCGCATAACCTGTACCCCTGTGCACCGCGTCCATTTGCAACTGCACATGCTTGTTGTCGTGAAACGATTCCGTGCATGGGCCATTTGTAGCCCTGACCGCAGCGCCTCTTTTCTGAGAAGGAGATTCCGGCATCCTCACACTCTGTGCCCTGCTAGCTGGTATCCTGTGAAACCGCCTGAGGTCCCCTCGCGACTCCTGTGCCTTCATTCTGTGGGTCCACTTGAGGGTCAACTTTGCTTTATTTGGGCTCCCCTGGTTGCTCCAGGCCTGCCCTGACTCCCCCTTGCTGTGGTGAGTCTCCTGGTCCTTGCTGGGCCAGATCGACACCGAATATGACCATCTACGTTGTTTGCCGCTGCCAAGGCTTGTTGGTGACCCCTCAGCACTCGACATCCTTCGTGGGACAGCTCGTATCCCACTCCTGGTTATCCAAGATGTCTCCTGGTCCGCACAGCTGAAGAGTCAAGATCACCGTCAACACACCTGAAGCACCCAACATCGGTGGGCATTCGTCTACCGAGCCCCTGGTCACTCCAAAGTGACCCAGACTCTGTCCCCTCTGCTTTCAGGTTCTTCTCATCTAGAATCCACATTTGGATTCCACTGGACACTTTTCTTTCTTCCAGCAGCAGCATTCCTTTGTCAACACCCATAGAGAACGACGAGGGTTTCCGACGCCACTTCGTACCTATGCACCCGGCTCCTCTGGGATAGGTAACTCTGGTACAAAGGTATCCACGGGTGGGGTGGCTCTCCAAACTCTTAAGTTCCATGGGTTGTCTTTGTAATCTGCTGGGAAGGGTCCTTAATCTCTGATTTTCCAACCACGACTTTCCCATTGAATTGTACAGAGCACGCGGTCGTGTTCTCACACTGCACCCGTCCTCCATGGGGTCTCTACTCACTCACCTTGGGTGGTTCCTTGGGGTCCCAGCGATTCTACACCTTCTAGACTAGGTCTAGTCCTGAGTCGTGGTTCTGATACCACTTATTTAGTATATGGTTTGGTCTCCCCCGGGAGCCCACTGTGTATTGTGCTACTTACGTTTGATTCTTTAACATCATAAGGTCCAGCACTCTCCGCTAATATCAATTTTGAAACATCAGTTTAACAATATGTATCATAGAAATACACAAAATGGCAATTCAACAAAGTAGAGTCTTCAAATTCTTTATTGTTGTCTTCCTTATGACGTGGTAAAAAGACCGTAGCCAACGCGTTTCGTCCTCTCGGACTTCTTCAGGGCTACAAAAACATATATACATATATACACAATTAGTTTACAATATTTACAAATTTACATACTGTAATGGTGAGATGACTATGATTCCATGGTTTCCCTCACCCCCAGCATATAGAAACGATACTACAAGATGGCGCCCACAACGTATACATTCTCGTGACCCTTTGATTAGGTGTGCCCAGGTGAGAATCATTGACTCCACTTAGCGGGCTATTTAAACTTGAGGAAAGGAGTTTTCTCTCATTCGTACTTGATCTTCACGCCACCATGCCTCTTGCCTGATGTTACAAGTAAGTGTTAGTTAGGCTGTCTGCGGCACTCTGTCTTCATAGTTTAATTTTAATTTTATAAGGGGCTTCTTGGCTAGGTATGTTATCAAAAACTCCTTAAAACCAGGAAATAGTTTTAAAATATTCTAAGTTCTTCTACTTTGGAATTAATATAAATCGCTTGTGGCATATGGTATGGGGGGGACAATCACTGCTCTGTCCTTTTAGTTAAACTTTGTAAGGGGCTTCTTAATGAGGTATGTTATTAAAAACTCCCTTAAACCAAGAAACAGTCCTAAAAATTCAAAGTTTCTCTATTCTAGAAATAACATAAATCGTTTGTGGTATATGATATAGGGGGAGAATCACCCCATTATCCGGTTTAAATGAAGCATCAGAGATTCCCAATTGTAAGAGACAGCCCATTTCTCCACGGCATGAGTCAACTAGTCCCTGTCAGTTTATTACTAACATAGGGAAATCATGAGGTGAGATAGGACAGTTATTAGACTGGAGCTTTAATTTTCTCTACAATAGCGATTACGTTATTAATATTACTCCATTATACGTATATGAGCTTTCTCTCATACATTCCAATTTTTTTTTTTTTAATATTAGTGATCATGGCTACAATGCAGACATCTCCTGATCTGGAATAAATACCACTCTCAAATAATTTGAGTAAGAAGAAAAAACTCTCAGAATTTCTTATAAGAAATATGAGGTATGAAATCTTGGTTTCTGAATTTAATGGACATCTAAAATAGTGTATTTTGCTCTTTGACTGGACTATGTAGGAAATTCTTATCAAATTTTGTTCTACATTTATATCTATTAGACAAAACCCTTATTTACCTGCTCATGGAGGAGATGGCTATATTTTGATCATGCAGCATTGCTAACTACAGTTAAACAGTTTTCTGGTAAGAGCCATAAATGTAATAAATTTTCATCACTATAAGAGAGGCCGATATGTAGTTGAAATCATAGGATTCTTGAAACCCACCCATTAACTGTTTCTTTTCTTGGCAACATGTTGACAAAATTCTTAGATTCTAGAGCAATTGTGCAACTTAAAGCACACAAAGAGCTGTGAATCTGTAAATGGCAATTCTGATTAAATTGACATATTATATACGATTTGACCTCATCAAATTCAATATAAAGAAAGGCATAATACTGGGCAGTTGTTTATTTTAAATTGGATATTCTGAATTTTAGAGAGATGACTTCACTTTAATTTGTAATTACATGGATGTTTTCATGTATATTTCAGTATGTAAATTTGTAAATATTGTAAACTAATTGTGTATATATGTATATATGTTTTTGTAGCCCTGAAGAAGTCCGAGAGGACGAAACACGTTGGCTACGGTCTTTTTACCACGTCATAAGGAAGACAACAATAAAGAATTTGAAGACTCTACTTTGTTGAATTGCCATTTTGTGTATTTCTATGATACATATTGTTTAACTGATGTGTCAAAATTGATATTAGCGGAGAGTGCTGGTCCTTATGATGTTCATGATTTAGAATATACTCTTGTGTATTTTGGAGATCTAGGGGAATTGGATCTCAGGTCACGGGCACCTCGAACTTTCTTAAAATAACTTTTTCTACTACGGATAGGTGCAGTCTTTTCTTTGCCTCAATCCCTATCTCTCATAAAATAGTTTACGTTTGATTCTTTGCAACTGTATTATTTGATTTGTGTTCAATCCTCGTGTAGAGGATACTAGAGAGTGATATATATAATAAATACATATTTTTATAACTACTGTGTGGTTTCCCTTTCATTTAACCAATACTATAAGGTTGCATTCTGGTAAAGCAAGGTGCTTAACATTCCTTCAAGACTTAGCCTGAAGGCTGCTCTTCATAGCTACCACTAGTATAGCTTTCAATAAAGGTTATCTTTGACCTAATCACCATAAGGGTTGTTTGGACTGGTACAAGGTGCCCACTTTAATTAGTGGACAGCATATACCAGGCCAACTTCTCACAACAGGACATCAGGGATGAAATATCACATAGTAGGAAGACAGGTCATCCTACCACTATAGATTGGACCCAGATGGTCCGGGATTTAGGATTTTAGGAGTAACACACCCACCCACTGAGTGTAACAGCTATTTAGTAAACCCTTTATCCCCAGATTGTATTCGCAGGCCAGGATTTAGAGTCACCCGGTCAATCTTTGACCATGATCAATGGCATCCCGATATTGAATTTTCCTGTAGGCCTATATCTTTATGGAGTGGTACTGATGTTCGTCAGGATGTAATAGGAAATGTGCACATATCTGGGATGAAAACATTGCATGTTACACCTGAGTAGATAGCACAATCAGTCCTCAGACTGTCATGAGACTAACTTCTGTTTCTTTATGTTTCAGAGGAAATGGCATGGTTACTGTAGGTCAAATGATTGGTTGTAAGACCACAATTCACAACGCCGACATGCAGGGGGTACCTCCAGGCTCATGGATTATTACTGGCAGTGCAGAGAATTGCTGTATGCCCAGTTACTGCCAAACTGGGGTGGAATCTGCTCCATTGTGACCTTGCGCACTCCAGTTTTGGTAATTCCTGGAATTAATCTGTCAGCTTTGCATGCACACCCCATAAGCCGTCCAATGATCTTGCTACATCACAATCGAAGAAAGAGAACTGCAGAGTACAATGGTACAAGTACTTGGAATGACGTTCCCTAAGGGGACCGCCTGTTTAGTGAGGTGCAACTGTTCTTTGGGAGCATTCTGCCATTTGTTCAGGCTAAAGCAACAACTCGTTGGCTTCAAATTACTTGATGGGAACTTTTTAAGGTTATCAACATCACAAACAAATTTAATGCTATAAAGGATGAGCTGCGTGCTATAAGAATGATGGAAATGCGGCACCACTATGTACTTGACTTTATGACGGCCATGCAAGGAGGGGTATGCAAGAAAATCGGAACTGCGTGCTGCACTTTTATCCCAGCGAATGATGTGGATAATGGAACTTTATCAGAGGCTATATAGACACTGCATAATCTACTAAAGAAAATGGTAGATGAAGGAGGTGCCCCAGATAATTGTTTCAGTGGGAGGTTTTCATTAGTGCCATCCTGAATGTCGGGACTGTTAGGAGCCTTGTTGTCAACTGTTGTGGTGTTATTGCTAATATATTGTGTTGTACAGTTAATCCTAGCATGCTGTAGGAGAATAGGCGCAAAGGTGGGAGGGATGTTTCCAGTTAGGGCACCAATGCAAATAGTAGATTCCCAGGGCAACTTGTATTACCTAGTGCCAAGTGTAGACCAAGGTCTAGATAAAGTAGTTGAAATATCAACTAGAAGGGGAAATGTTGTAGGAAATGTAAAATATAAACACACAGTAAAAAGTGTAAAAAACAAAAACATAGTGCGACAACAGACACCAGCAGAAAGTACACAGTTGTAAGCACTGAGAGAACAGTTTAGGCCCAAATCTTGCACTGTCAAGAGAAATGTGAAAAGTTCACTTGAGGACACAATGGAATAAGTAACTTTAAAGGGTTTCAGTTGAAAGCCAACTCGTGTTTAGCAAACATGAAAATATTTATGGCTTAAACACAGGGATACCGGCCAGCACTTCATGCCTCCAAACAGATTGTAACCTGATTAGATAATGGGTGCAGAAAAATCCAGTTAGGTTAGAACACACAGAGGTCTTAGGTGCACAATGATAAAAGCACACACTCCACTAAAATTGTTTTTACCACAAATACACATGCATTCACGAGTAGAAGAATGCTTCATTGTTAAGCATTGTTAGAATTGCAATAAAAAATGTGTAGAGGATTAGGTCAGAGTTTGGGGTTATGGGGTCACAGGTCTTTGAGTGTTTTTCCGTCTTCAATCTGTAACCTGCAAGTCAATTATTATTTGCTGTTTTGTAATAAAGCATTGTGTAAGATATGTATTAAAAGAGCTGCCTGTGAAGCAGCAAGTTGAGACCAGCAGCCTGCCTGCACGTACGGAGGGCCTGTCTCTCTGTCGCAATAGTAAAGAACTGTCTTTGCATTGCCAAGAGGAGTCTATATCTTTTTCCATGGTGTTGGTTTTAAGTCACCCTGCAACCGCAGCAGTAAAGGAAGTGCACTCACTGAGACCATTACAGAGAGTGCCACTGAACTTCTGGGTTCTTACTTTTATTAGGATTGAGGGCATTCATGCACGGGGCAAGGGGCTAATGCTAGTACACTTCAGTCTTCCCACACCACAATGAATATCTCATGCTCACAGGTTTTGTAGATTGACAGGTGTGTTCTTGAGCATGTGCTTGATTTTGCTGCTCTGTTTGTTTTAATTGGGTTTTGTGGCCTAATTCATTGCTACCATCGATGAGACAGTTCTTTGCACCCTGGCAGTAGCTAATCCTGCTGTCCCATATCTTTTATAGTGCCCGTCTGTTCTAGAGTAGCTAATCCCCAGTTTTTTATGAGTTCACTGCATGAAAATTGAGTGATTTACCTTCAGTAATCTTCTTTTTGATGGATAGTTCAGCTCCCACACATTCCTTACTGGAACCCCTTCCAGGCTGTTCAGTAGGATCTGAAGCTTTAAATTGCACAGCCATGATCCGGCCGCAGCTGACGCTGTTTGATGTCATGTTCAAATCACCATTGACTCAGTATGTGATGTTGATGGCAGATTATAGAAGTCACCCCGGCACGGGTGACATCATTTTCATCTATTTTCCATTTCAACAACAAACTCAGACACAGCAGATGGAACTGAAGCAGAACATTTTTGCAAAGACGTCTTCCAGTAAAACTAAGAATATCAACAGAAAAATGTATTTACACCCTCATGGAGGGCAGTACGGAATCACTGTTACTGAACTGTCCATCAGAATGAATGTTACCGAAGGTAAGTCATTGTTCTGATAGATGGATGGTCCCTCAGATTCCTTACGAGAACCACTCCCCAAGCAACCATCCAGGAGGCAGAATGAGGTGAGTCCCCATGACATCAAAAACAACTGAAGAACTGCCCTATGTTTCCCTCCAGATCCAAGCAATGATGCCTGATAAAAGAAGGCACAGAGGACCAGGTATCTGCTTCACAGATCCTTTGCACATGCACACCTCTCAAAGCCAAAGCAGCTGCAACTCCTCTAATAGTATGCGCATGAAAACAATGTGGGGATGATCTACCTGCATGAAAACAATGTGGGGGTGATCTACCTGCATGGAAACAATGTGGGAGTGATCTACCTGCATGAAAACAATGTGGAATGATCTACCCACATGCAAACAATGTGGGGTGATCTACCTGGATGAAAACAATGTGGGATGATCTACCCACATGCAAACAATGTGGGGTGATCTACCCACATGAAATCAACGTGGGGGTGATCTACCCACATGGAAACAATGTAGGGGTGATCTATCTGCCTAAAAACAATTTGGGGTGATCTACCCACATGCAAACAATATGGGGTAAATTACCCGCATGAAAACAATATGGGGGTGATCTACCCATCTGAAAACAATGTGGGGTGATCTACCCGCCTGAAAACATTGTAGGGTGGTCTACCCACATGCAAACAATGTGAGGGCAATCTACCAGCATGAAAACAATGTGGGGGTGATCTACCCATCTGAAAACAATGTGGGGTGATCTACCCACATGCAAACAATATGGAGTGATCTACCTGCATGAAAACAATGTGGGGGTGGTCTACCCTCATGCAAACAATGTGGGGGTCATCTACCCGCATGAAAACAATGTGGGGGGCATCTACCCACCTTAAAACAATGTGGGATGATCTACCCGCATGCAAACAATATGGAGTGATCTATCAGCATTAAAACAATGTGGGGATGATCTACCCTCATGAAAGCAATGTGGGGCTGATCTACCCGCATGAAAACAATGTGGGGGTGATCTACTCACATGAAAACAATGCAGGGGTGATCTACCCGCATGAAAACAATGTGGGGGTGATCTACCTGCCAGCTCAAAACACAGCTTCACAGTTAATGAAATCCACTTAAAAATAGGATGCTACGAGGTGCTCTACATAATCTACAAAGAAATTGCCATCAACCCACCTTGGCACAGTCCTACTGAAGTAAGGGCAAATTGCCCTCCATAGGACACGACTATGAAGCTTCTGCTTCTCCCCCCTCAAAGGGTGAGGCAGGGGATAAAAAAGGGGAAAGAGACACAACCTGCTTGACAGTCACAACTTAAGACAAAAAAAGGCTTCACCTTCAAAGAAACAGAATTTTTAGAGAATACTGTAAATGTGTGTGTGTGGGGGGCGGGGGATAAAACCTTGAAGTCATTAACTGTCCTAGCAGAGGTACCTTCGAATATCAAGTACAGAGATATAGGCTGACATGAATATAGTCTCCTAAATTTCGTTGGCAAAAATATCATTACATTGGGTGTAGATTTTATATTATTAACTCCAGTGGGGTGATAATTTAGGAGGCTATAGGAGACTATATTTTGACCACAACAATCTAGTACGATACTCTAGCAAGAGGTAAGGCTAACTAAATATCCACATTCCAAGATAAGATGTTTAGCAAGAATAGGGAGGCTCAAATGGTGGCCTCAAAAGGAAAGTAAGATCTTGTTAACATCCCATGCTGAAACCACAAAAGGAGTGGGAGGGTCTTTATTTCACAAGCCTTATAAAAAGCTAGCTATCACCGACAATTTAAGCAACAAGCCCTCATTGGGGTAAAAAGTACAGGTGGAAATAACCGCAACTGTGCCTTAATTCAGATCATTTGGGCTAAAGAAACCACAAAATGAATCATGTGAACACTGCACAGATAATGAATAAATTCAATTCGAGAGGCACTAATCAGCAGAAATCCTTCATCTTATCGAATAGTCTGTTCTATTGGATTATGTTGTCTATCAGCCAGTGAAACCCCTAAAATTTCCTCCAAATGCTCATAAAAAGCAAGAGCTAACCTCCCATATTTCAAGCTGGAACATTTCCAGATTGGAATGGAACAACCCGCCCTCACCCTGTGACAAAAGATCCTCTCTCAATGGGAGCGGATTATAAGGAAACAAAAGTCAAGTGCAGCAGATCCACGTACTCATGCCTCCTGTCCCAGTCTTGTGGTACGCAAATGAAGTGAGCTTTGAACAAGCAAATCATCCATGGAATCAATGGGAAAAGTGGGGATGCAAAATGCAAGAGGAAACTTTATGGCAACTTCATTGTATCACCCATTGACCCCCTGGTCGAAAGCTTTAGGGAGCAAAAACGATCAGATTTCCTGTTGTGACTGTACACCAAAGCAGAGTCTCAAGCACGGGCAGATGAAGTGTAGTGTAGTTCCTATTTCCCTAATAGGCTCTGCGCATTGGAATAATATAACCTATAGGTTTGACATAGGACTAAGGTCGGTATGTCCCTATCGATAATATTAAACTTAATTACCTGTGCCAGCTAGCTCAGAGGCCACTAGAAACTCCTTGAGAACAAGAAGGGAGTAGTTTCTGGCAACCGAAAAACATGACAACTTTGTTTCCCTTTAGAAGCGGAACATGTCTCAGAATCGTGGAAACAATAGATAACAGTTTCACTCATTCAATCGTGCATGCTTAGTTTCTACAGAGTTACACAGAAAGGAAAGACGGGCGTTTCAATAAAAGGGTTTTATTGAACAGTCTTGTTTCTCGTGTAAGAGATATGTGCTGTTATGATCACAAGACAGTATGCAAGATAAATAATGTACAGCGTAAGCAGTAGAAATAAATAATACTGCACTAGCATTAACTTTTAGCATATATTCACATACATAAATAACATGAGCTAAGAATGCGAGTACTCATACGATGCGTCTCTAATCTAGTTCTACCCTAATGTGCCTAACCTAGTCTAGGTGTAGGGAAAGATAGAAGTAGGTGGAGTATTCTCTAATATGGTAGACTAAGAGTGTGTTAAGTCTAGTATGCCAAGAGTCCCTCTAGGATCTAGTCAGCTCCATACCTTGAGAATGAGAGAGGTGGGAATCTCCTTCCGGATCTGAAACTCTAACACCCCGCGAAGGGAGTTAGAACACTGGAAGCTGGATTCGTCTGCGTGCAGGAATGACAGCGTCTTCTCAGTGTGTCAGGCCGGGATACGGGCTCCTCTGAAGTCGAGGTCTCCTCTAACTTGCTTGGGCAAGGGAAGGTATATTTATACCTGGTAGGTGTCTTGGAATGTTAGCATTGACGTGAAGTCGGACAGAGGAAGACGTCAGGAATGAACCCTTAAGGTATAACGGTTCATACATAATAGATGAGTTCTTGGAGAAATCAATAGTCCTGTGCTAGGGGAACTCCCGAAGCTTAAGGGTCTGGTTTCTAAGAACTCGTTGTGACGTTAGGGTGGATGGATGTCGGTGACCATGCCTGTATTTGGAGTGCACAGTTAATGCCTAAATAAGGACAGGGATTCTATGCCTATATAAGGGCAAGGCGAATTGTGCCTATATAAGGACATGATTCAGGAAAACCTATATACGGACCCCTAAAGCGGAATACAACACCCACTCCATATTCGATTGAACGATAATACTAAATGCTAAACATTTTAAATGCTAAACATAAAATTGAGTACCACATATCGCTAAAAATATTTCTAAAAGCATTTTAAAAGAAGCTCAAAACTGTTGAAATGCAATAGGTACTGTACATTTAAAGCATTGCTTTCATTCTAAGCATATAACGGAAGTGGAATGCAACGTGAATGAAACAGTAATATATACATATGATGAAATGGTCGATAAGTTCTTAAAATCAAAGCCATTTGCATATCATGGAAGTAAATGAAATGTTAGACAAGAAAGGTGACAATGTGTCCCTAGAAGTGTTCAAAGAAGTCTGTTTTATAAGACTAGTTCTACTGTAAACAGATTGTTCAATTGCTATGTCATTTCAAAAATTTTAAAAAGAAAAAAGTTCAATTCTGGGAAAAGTACCAAGTTTGAAAATATGAAGGCCAAATTTCATTGTTGCCCTGGTACACTGTGAGCCGAATCAAAGTCAGTGTATGGGTCTGGCGTAAACATTAGATCATCTATGTCCGTAGCCAAAATATCATCCACCGAAGTCGGTGACATTTGGAACACCTCGTTCAGAAGGTTAATTGCACAGAGATGAGAAACATCGCCTTCAGCAGAAGATGCAATGTTCGCGTCGGTTGTTACCTTGTGCCCGTTGATCCATCTCGTACCTCAGCAGCAGCCGGAAGCGTCTGTGAGATCTCAATGAATGCCGCCATCATGATCGGAAGCCTCTGGGGACAACACACAGCATGGGCCGTTATCGGGTCCAGCAGAGTATCGATATCCATTGGCATGACTGATGGGAGTGTTAGACAGATGTCTAGCATGCATTCTTCACCGCAAAACAGGCAGCGTAGAACAGGTAAGATGCAATCCTGCCAGATTGGTCTGAATGACAGGAACCACGTTGTATTAAGTTCCCGTAGACGAGGCATGCCCAAAATCTGTACCATTCGCTCACGGCATTTCCGTTCAAGGAGGGCTCTCTCCACATCGCTCGGAGTGATGTTGGCGAAGAGGCTTGCCATAGCGTAGTAGGAGGAATAGAAACAGAATTCCTGCAACAAGTGCTAGAATTAACGGCACACCACCAAACACCGAATGTGCGAAGTTTGGGATGATTCCAAGGACAGCCTGGAAAGGTGCTAATAGTCCGGAACAGATGGTCTTAAATACATGTACAATTCCGCTTGTATCTGACATATTAAAGATACGTCCTATCATTTCTACGAAATGTATAGGGCAGTTTGTACGAATTAAAGCTTGTATCTCAGCCGAAGTCCTTGCAACTTGTAGATCATAGGTTTCTTTGGCCGAGGTCAAAGGCGCTGATTGTTGTATAAGCATGGCTTTCATTCTGCTTAAAGTATCAAATCGAATAAAAGAGACGTTCAACGAAGGCCATAGAGGCGACTCCCTGACTGTGTCTATTGGGGCAAACAATACTTGCATACAGCAAGTGACCCTGGAGTTGACCGTTACTAGATATGGGATGCCTGGCAACATGCCACAGCAACTCTGATCATTCAACATGAGGTAACTCCCATTAGAAAGTTGTCCAAACGTTGGATTAATCACAGCAGCTGGTGTACCCTGCTGGTGGCAGGACAAGTTTGCCACAGAACCATTACAAGCCCCGTGTAAAGAAATGTCCTGACAAATCAGTGAACCGCTTAGTGCATTTTCACAGTGTGTACCGCTTAGAAACACTTCACGATCCCCACTCCAACATCTATAGGTGTAAGGTAATTTCCAGGATGTCTTAATGTATTCTTTACCCAACCTTTCATATTTGCCTGCTTGCATCTGTTTAAGGCAATACTGAAACTGGAAAGTAGTCACAGCTAGACTAATTTTGCCATGAATAAGCCATTCTGTAGCTGGTTTTTCTGCCACTGTAAATGGTAATTTTTCAAGTTTTTCAATGCTCAGTACTGTATATTTTGCTCCCCTTTGTGCCAGTTCAATCTGTTTATCAGTTAGATTGTATTCTGCAAACAGAGCCGTCGTGTTGATAAAACGCCAAGGCACATAGCCCGCACGCAAAGATTGCAGCGTCCAGCTTAATAACATCATAGAACGTAACTGAGACTGGCCTTGCTGTAACATGGCTAAATCTTGTTCCAGTATGTCGATAGCAGAGGATACAATACTGTCCAATGAATACATTCTGGAGGACAAAGTTGTTAACCCATTGTCGACCACAGAGAGAGTTTTCTCTAAATTAATACGATCAAGTTCACGTATTTGTTCTGCGGCCTCCATCTGTGACACCTTCCATGCTTCATTATAAGCAGCATAAATGCTGGCATATATGAAACGTTTTTGACGCGGTTTTCTTGGTCCAAGCAAGAATTCCCTAAGGTCTGCGTCTTCTTTAAGTAAAGATAAGTGTTGTTTCACATCCTTAAGTGTAGATTTTTGCAGCCAATCGATGCACAATTTTCCTACACTGTATGTTGTTACTACCCGCGGATGCTGTCTTTGGACGTATCGTGGGTCTGGCCTATGAATAGTGAACCCCTGTGTTTTATTCAGGAATCTCCCTTGACAGTTGTTTGTGTCTGTGGACCAGATCAACCATTTTCTCCAATCAGGATATGTTCTGTTGAGTTGTAGTATGGTGTCAACTGTAACCGCTGCCTGTGTATTGTTATCACTAGCAGGGGTTGTTACAGAAGCTGTTTTCATGTCTTTGATCTTGGCTAACCCAAGGCAAGACGTTTGTTGGACCATGTCATTCAAAAACATTATTTGCTGAGGGACGATACAGGCTCTAAATAAAGCTTCTATCCCTTGCACTTGCCAATCTTTAGTACCCCAGACAGATTTTGTGTCTATTGTGTCTTTCCATAAGTCAAAACCCTGTCTAGACAGTTGGGCAATAAAAGCTGCAGAGTAAATCTGTTTTGTATTTGTTAACATAATTTTCAGTCCTGTTTTGTTTACATTTCTATAGTAAAATGTTTCTGGATCAGATGTATTGTATCCTGAAAAATATGGAAACTTTTTAGCAAATGTTTTTGAATTACCTTTTGGTGGTGTAGGACAATGCTCCCATTGGTTAAACATAAAAACATTTCTAGGTGTTGCAGATTTATGCAAAAAATGATGACCATAGTGGTTATAGCAATACAGCTGTTCATAGTCTGATGAACCCTCTAAATATTCATTATTAGAAAATGCAGCAGATTTTTCTAGGTCAAACATCATATCATTTACAGTTTCAAAGTCCCAATCATCAGAGTAGGTACTAGATGAAACAAAATCACTTAGTGAAATCTTAAATAAATGTGGAATGTTCAAATGTTCCGTTGGGCCAAAAATATCAAAATCAGTTTTGTCCCACACTATACCATCCTGTATAGGAACGGCTGTGATGTTCACTGCAGACAAGTCTCTTGTTTCACGATGGGATGATTTGTGAGGTTTCAAAAGTAAGTTCACTTCTTTTCTTTCAATGTCCAAATGGATGTATCTCCCATTTATAAGCACGCTCATAGTCATAACCAAAGCTAGCCACAGCAGGAAGAAAAATATTCCAGAAATAACCCAAAGTTCAATCCATGGTGAAACTAGATAAGTCTTTTTCAAAAAATGTAAAAAGTCTTGTACTTGCTGTGTAAAAGTTTTTGATGCTGGCGACGTCTCGGGCTCACTCGGATCCTCGGAAAACGTATCAAAGTTAATGAAGTAGCCAGAAGCAGTTCTGTCAATTGTTGGAATTGCATCAGGATTTGTAGAAATCGCTGGAACCAGTTGATCACTTGTTACATTGGTGTAGACAGGTGTATTTGGATGAACTGTTACTTGTGTTTCAAGAGGGATGTGTTCCATTGCATTGTTGCTCAGTCCTTCATCTGTTACTGCTGAATTCTCGATGGTTATCAGTCTTTCAGTCTGAACCTCTTGGATAGTAGCGAGAGGAGTGTGTCTGCTACTAGGTCGGAGTCCACGAGGCCTACTATTTAGTATTGGCCACATACTGTGGTTTGATGAGGTCGATGGACACAAATCTTTTCTCCTTTTTTCCAGCAAGGGGCGGCAGAAGTACTGTTCTTGTTCCGTGTATGGCTAGGACAGGTACTGGTTGTCTGTATGAAGGTCCAAATTCCTTCTTGTCCGCAATTTTCTCTCTGACTAGATCGCCAACTTTTGGAATCCAGACAGGCCTTGCTGGGACCGCCGGTTTTTCCCCAGTGGTGGTTGGCTGCAGGAATACGTTGCTTTGTTTCGATCTTAGTTCATTTAAATCCTGTAAAACAGCCAAACGATCTTTGATATCAAAGGGTTTATTTTCCACCACTGTGCCTCTACATTCCAGATTGGGCACCCACATTCTTGTCCCAAATAGGACCTCATATGGAGTGACCCCCCCTAGAGAACTTCTTGGCAAGTTGTTTAATGAGCGTTGGACCCCATAAAGATGTTTGACCCACCCATCACCCGAACCTAATACCCTAGCTGTTATAGACTGCTTTATGTCCCGGTTTTTCCTTTCCACAACAGAATTTCCCTCAAGATGAAATGGAGAGGAGTACTGCAATGCAACGCCCAGACTGGCATGGCGTCTTTGTAAGCCTGAGAGCTAAACGCAGGGCCCTGGTCAGAATGTAGCGTGCCTATTGCGTATGTGCCGATAAAGACTCGCAAATCTTTTATAACAGTTCGAGCGTCAGCCGAGCGCTGAGGCCATATCCATAGGAACCTTGACTTAGTATTTGTGGGATTGCACTTGTCCATGAGGACGTCTGTGCATGGATAGTCTAATGCTGTCTAACAATGGTGTCTGTGCTGGGCAGCTACATTCGTAGCATGGTGTCTGGTGGCTTTCTCGCTGTATTTTACAGTCTATGCAGTTATTGATGAATATGTGTATTTCTGTATTCATCCCAGGCCACCAGTACATCTCTTTTAATGTCAATATTGTTTTAGAGATCCCTTGATGTGACAGACCCTCCCCCAAATGTGTTTCATAAATCAAAGCTGCTCTACGTTCCAAGTTTGGAATTACTCTATCCCCCACTCCAGGGATTCGAGCAAAAGGAACATTGTTCGCATCAATTACATATGAGTACTTGAGTGGGAACTTTTTTGGTAACGCTGCACCACTGCCTTTGCTTGTAGCATTGACAGCCAACATTACCTCACTGTCTATTTTCGTTTTTGAACGAGTGATCGCAGCTACGGAAGCCGTCTGAACAGCCCCCTTTGCGGCTTCGTCAGCCAATGAATTCCCTGCAACGTGAACGCCATCACGTTGATGACTCAGTGTATGGATCACGTGAGCCTTTGGTAGTTCGCTTTTTAACTGAACTACTTGTTCCCAAAGCGTTTTATGCTTTATTGTGCCACCTTTTGCATCTTTGAACCCGTTTTCAAGCCATGTTTGTATATATTCATTATACGGCTGCACACAGTAGAAAGAATCGCACACTATTAGTGTGGGGAATTCTCGATCTGTACTTTCAAGTGCCAGTTTAAATGCTTGTAGTTCAGCTCGCTGAGCTGTGCAATCTCCTAGAGATTGGGTTTTTGTGACCATAGGTCTGAATTTGCCATCGCGCATGCGAACTTTAACGATTGCGCACGCTGCACTGTAAGCTTGCTTACTCCCTGTTGCGGGTTGTGCGGATCCGTCAGTGTAAATTATGAATTCATACTGATCGAGAGGCAGAATCTCAGTGGGCAGAGGACATTCATGTTCATATTGCAGGAATGCTTGTGTTTTTAAATCAGGATCAAAAACATATTCAACATCTGTTGCAGCAAGAGAATTAACCCATTGTATCCATCTAGGATGTAATGCTTTAGCATTTGGAATGCTTGCTTTTGTTACCGCCTCTAAGGCAGGAACTGGGGTTACGACAATAATGCGTTTCCCTTGGGCTAGAGCTCTTTCTTTTGCTACAGCGGTTTGAACTGCTGTCAGAATTTTTTCTGTTGAAGTGAAGCGCATTTCTGCTTGCGTATTCAAGTGTGATTTGTATGCAATTGGTACTTTCTCACCCTCATTAAATGTTAAGTAGGTGAATCCGCATTGACCCGAAATTATTCGGATCACTAAATTGCGTTGACTTACGCGTGTTTGTAAGTGATTTGTTGCTAACATGTTAGCTTGGAGTGAACGTAAGATTTCTGTGTGTTCCTGTGTCCAATTTTTGATTGAAAAATCAGGTTTGATTAGTGCGTAGAGAGGTTTAACCCTTTCTGCGTAATTTAGAATGTAAGTTCTTCCAAAATTTAGGAAACCCAGGATGGATTGTAAATTTTTCAGCGTTTTTGGAGGTTGGAGCAGCGCACACCTTTCTAAAAAGTTGGCTGCCAAGCTCTTGCCTTCACTTGAAAGTTCACATCCTAGAAACAGGACATTGAGATGGGCAATTCTGGACTTTTTGAAGTTGAATTTGTAGCCCTCAGAGGCGAAGCCCAGTATAATGGTGCTCACCCTGTTCAAGTGTTTATCCAGGTCATCGTCTGTCAGATAGATGTCATCGACATAGGACAATGCCTCATTATCATAAATTTGTAGTAACTCCATCACTCTCGCTGAGAATAACCCCGGGCTGTTCTTGAACCCTTGTGGGAGTCGACAAAATTGACGCTGGGTCCCCATTATTGAGAAAGCTGTTAAGTACCTGCTTTCAGGTGCTATGTTATGACAAAAGAAACCATTTGAGATATCTAATGTGGTTTTGTATTTTTTACGCACAATGTTATTTATTAATGCTGTACTATGTGCATTTTGCACTGCAAATGTTTTTGAACAAGTGTTTAAGTGTCTGTAATCCAAAACTAGACGATAGGTATTGTCTGGTTGGGAGACAGGAAGCAAAGGATTGTTCATTGAAGAGGTGCATGTTTCAATCACCCCCTGGTATTCAAGTTGATCTAAGATCTCCCTGACCTGTTTTTTAGCTTCTTGCTTTATTGGATACTGCCTTTGTGCAGTAGGTTCATTTTTCAGATGTATTTTATGGTGAGGTGAATCCTCATCCCATCCTACATGATTTTTGTATAATGCTGGGGCCTGGGCAACAGCCCATTTCCTGCATAAGTATATTTTAGGTGAATTGGAATATGGTTAGAGAAGGCAGGCATAATAATGTCCTCGCCATGTGGGCACTCCCTGACAAATTGTGGTGACCAGTCTTTTTCTGCTAGATGTATGTCATAGCCCCTTGAAAGTTTTTCCCAAAAAAGTGCTTTCACCTGTCTAGGTATGTCTCCCTCCATCCAGAGTGTTATTTCATATAACTTTTGTGGAGTACTAACCCTGGTGTCTACAGTCTCAACTGTAATGTACTCATTCAAGTCCACTATCTCCAGAAGTTCCTTCAGGTTCTGGCGAGCTATTGTGACTTCTGCTGCACTGTCCAGCATTGTCTGAGCCCATTCTCCGTTCTTGAGTTGTGTTCTCAGTATCCTCGGCATGTCTGACCTTCAGACCTGCTACCTTCTTCTTTGAGAATTGAGGTTTTGATTTGTTTTTCGGAACGTGTTTGACGTCTTTCGATTTCACGCGTTCTTCTCTATGTTCTGACCGTCCTCTTCTTTCCGATGTCTGTGAGGAGATCTGAAAGGTACGAGAGGAACGTGTATCAGTATCTTGATACCTGTCAGGTTTTTTCAAATTATCCCTATTCCTGAGGTTATACCTCCTTTCAGAGGGCTCCTTTTGAGGAGACCTACCTCGGGAATGAGAACGTTTCTCTGAATTATTTTTATTAGTTTCCCACTTCTTTTTAGAAGATGTAGGAGTTTGTTTAATAGAGTCCTTCTCAGGACTTTCAGATAGTTTTGGCTTCAATGGTCTTCCACCCAAACTATCTCTGCCTAATTCTGCATAAGATTGTTCTATTATTCTGGGTAGTTCTGTTTGATGTTCTGTAACATCGAATTCCCTTAATCGCTGGCAGATCGCCACTGCTGCTGCCTCCCCTTTAATATTAGATAATATTATTGTTGAAACCTGGTCGAAATTTTTCAGTAATTTCATACCTAAATTCAGAGCAGGCTCTGCCCTGTATTCTTTTTGAATTTGTTTCAGGACATCTGGTATTACTGCAATTGATGGAATACCATGTGTTTTAGTATAGATGGCAGCAAAGACTGAGCCCCAAGTGGTACAGTCTTCCAGTTGTGGTGTGATCCCCATCGGTAAACAGATTGTTAGGATTCTGTGTTTCTCATACGGGCTAGTATTTGGAAATACTGCTTCGATTTGAGTAATTTTTTTAGCTAACCAGAATGGAATTTGCTCACGTTTTGTGGGCATTTTTCCCATGACTGCGTATAGAGTCTGTGGTGTAATTTTTAGTGTATTCCCCTGTTGAGGAGTTTGATTTGGAAGTGTCAATGGTGGTTGGACTGTAAAAGTCCGCATGACATATTGGACTAGTTGTCTGTAGATTTTTATTAACTCTTGTAGTTGAGTAAGTAATTCCTCATCCGTCATTATATCCAGTTCAGGATGAGGAGTGTAGCCGGCTAGAATCGGCCATGTTGCTCCTGGTCTACTTAGTGGACCGAGCCTGGTAATGTTTCTGTGATGTTTTAGGGCGCCTTTAAACCAGAGCTGATGCTCCTGGTATGTTAGTGGAATTTCAATATCCTCGAAAGGAATATATTCCTCTGGTGGATCATCTTCTTTGTAGAAGTGAAACAGTCTTGTTACTGAATTTGATTCAGGAAATATGACCCATGAATAGAATACCTCTGTCTGAAAGGATTAGTGTGCCTCTATCACGAAAACTGCTCTACCTCCTCCTGGTGGTAGGCCGTGTTTTATAAGTTTTAGAGTGATGGCTCTTCTTAAGTTCGGATTGATGTCTATAACACCCTCCTCAGGTTCATTTAAACCTGTAAAGTTAAAAACTGTTGCTATGGCTGGGTCAGCCGCAGCTCCACCGGTGTCGGTGGCATTTTCCCTGTTGGACATTTGTTTTTTGAAAAATGCAGAACAAGTTTCAAGGAAACAAAAAGATAAGGTGCACAATATTTTGGAACACTGTATCCTTCAACGTTGAAAAAACCAAACAACTAAATTATAGGGTGCTTCCCTATTTAGTTATGGCGGATATTTAGCCCTACCCACTCCGGACGTCTTATGGAGTATGTGAGTAGGGGTCTCTGAGAAAAGCACGAATGAGTTACTCAGTATCTAGCGTTAAATTACTGCCTTACCAAACCGTTGGGCGCCATGTAGTGTAGTTCCTATTTCCCTAATAGGCTCTGCGCATTGGATTAATATAAACTATAGGTTTGACATAGGACTAAGGTCGGTATGTCTCTATCGATTATATTAAACTTAATTACCTGTGCCAGCTAGCTCAGAGGCCACTAGAAACTCCTTGAGAACAAGAAGGGAGTAGTTTCTGGCAACCGAAAAACATGACAACTTTGTTTCCCTTTAGAAGCGGAACATGTCTCAGAATCGTGGAAACAATAGATAACAGTTTCACTCCTTCAATCGTGCATGCTTAGTTTCTACAGAGTTACACAGAAAGGAAAGACGGGCATTTCAATAAAAAGGGTTTTATTGAACAGTCTTGTTTCTCGTGTAAGAGATATGTGCTGTTATGATCACAAGACAGTATGCAAGATAAATAATGTACAGCGTAAGCAGTAGAAATAAATAATACTGCGCTAGCATTATCTTTTAGCATATATTCACATACATAAATAACATGAGCTAAGAATGCGAGTACTCATACGATGCGTCTCTAATCTAGTTCTACCCCAATGTGCCTAACCTAGTCTAGGTGTAGGGAAAGATAGAAGTAGGTGGAGTATTCTCTAATATGGTAGACTAAGAGTGTGTTAAGTCTAGTATGCCAAGAGTCCCTCTAGGATCTAGTCAGCTCCATACCTTGAGAATGAGAGAGGTGGGAATCTCCTTCTGGATCTGAAACTCTAACACCCCGCGAAGGGAGTTAGAACACTGGAAGCTGGATTCGTCTGCGTGCAGGAATGACAGCGTCTTCTCAGTGCGTCAGGCCGGGATACGGGCTCCTCTGAAGTCGAGGTCTCCTCTAACTTGCTAGGGCAAGGGAAGGTATATTTATACCTGGTAGTTGTCTTGGAATGTTAGCATTGACGTGAAGTCGGACAGAGGAAGACGTCAGGAATGAACCCTTAAGGTATAACGGTTCATACATAATAGATGAGTTCTTGGAGAAATCAATAGTCCTGTGCTAGGGGAACTCCCGAAGCTTAAGGGTCTGGTTTCTAAGAACTCATTGTGACGTTAGGGTGGACGGATGTCGGTGACCATGCCTGTATTTGGAGTGCATGGTTAACGCCTAAATAAGGACAAGGATTCTATGCCTATATAAGGGCAAGGCGAATTGTGCCTATATAAGGACATGATTCAGGAAAACCTATATACGGACCCCTAAAGCGGAATACAACAGAAGCACCCACTCATCCTTCAAACTGCTGTAAAACTAATAACTATTCATCCTCAGGCACCACTGCAACAGCTATAGTAGATTGCAAGAGAAAGGGGTCAGAAAATTGACAACACACTAAGGCCTAACACATGATGCACAGCCCTGGCAGGCTGACGCACAGTAACTCTGACATAAGTGATTACCAAAGAGATGTGAACCATCCTGCTGGTAGTAGGGTACGCCTTACCCAAATTGCTCCTGTAAATAGGCACCAAATGTGATTTCTTCATATTGATGGAGGAGCCTAACTTGTATCAAAAGGATGATTGTACTTAAAAGAAGCCCAGAGAGAAGCCTGTGAAGAAGTCTTCAGCAGCCAGTCATGTGTCAGGTAAGAATAAAGAAAACCCCCTCGATGATGTAAAGTTGCTACCACTCATCCACCACTTTGGTGAAGACTTACAGGCAGTGCGTAATTTGAGCCAGTGGTTGCCGGAATGGTGCACCGGCACTTATTATTAGTGGCCGGGACTTAGTTTTGTATATAAGAAAGTTATCCGAGTGGAAGAGGGGGAAAAGCACACAGATCGAGCACACAGATCGGAAAGACAGAGGAAGAAAAAGACGACAAACCATCACAAACCGATAGCAAGAACCTGCAAGAGTGAGAAAAAGGGTCAGGGAGTGCTTGGTAGTGGATTAAAGACTACTGGCCTTGGTATTAGGTTTGCCAACGTTTAATTGCACCGCCCACCACCTTCTGAGCAGATCTTCAGGCACCGGCACCCTTTCATTCACAAATTAGGCACTGCTTTGGTGCAGAACCCAAGCCAAAAGAGAGCATCTTGAACGACAGGTGCAAATCACCCAGTGTAAACCTGAGAGGTTTCTTGTGAGCTTCCATAATTAAATAAGAACATAAGCATCCTGCAGATCTAAGGAAACTAAACAATCCTGCTCCTGAACAACCTGTAGCAAAGTCAACATTTAGTATTTGTCATTCATCAGGTATTTGTTCAATGCCTGAGGATCTATTATTTGACAACAAAAAAACATTTTTATTTTTTTAACAACATTTTTTTATTAGGGTTTTCGTTGAAAAATCGGGCAACAGCCCTACAATGACCTGTGGAAGAAAAAGGATCATCATCACGAAAATACCAGCATTTTTACCAATTATCAACACCAGCCAAACATGCCGGTGGTACAGATCAAACAAACTGCAGACAGTTCTCGAGCTCAAGACGCATATACATAACTTATTTGCAGCGGGATCTAATGATAGATAGCGCAGAAAAGACCGGTCGGGGAGCACTCGGGAATATGGGGCACCCCTCAAGGGTCTGCAGGTGGCAGAGGGGGAAGCTCGATTCCTCGATATGACGCCCATTGAGTCCATATTTTCCGATGTTTTGCAGGGCAGCCCCGTGCTAGAAAGACTGCAATCTCGGCCCCCATACATCTATCAAGTTCGGACTTCCATTTGCCCAGGGTCGGGGGAGATGTCCCCTTCCATAATTGTGCAATGTCCCTTTTGGCGATAGTAAGGGCCAGAAACAGTAAATGCTGCTTGTACTTGTTACCCCCAATGTCGTCTGTGCTATGTAGGAGGAAAAGGCGCAGGTCAAGCGGGAGCTCACATGAAAGCACCTCGCAAAGGCAAGACCGAATTCTGCGCCAAAAGGGTTGCAATGCCGTGCAACTCCAGACTGTGTGAAAGAATGTCCCATCTTCCCGGTCACACCGCAAACATGTCGGGGACTGAATAACACCCATCCGCCAGAGTCTGGTCCGTGTATAATAAGCCTGGTGTAGGTATTTAAACTGTATCAGGCGGTATCTTGTAGAGACCGCAGCGCCCCGCGGGCTAGCGATAACCTCAGCCCAGTCATCGTCCGTCAGGTCTGGAATGTCGGCCTGCCACGCAAGTTGCGTCTTGTCAAGTGTCGTCGGTGTGTGAGTCTTCAGGGTCTGGTATATTTGCCGGATCTTGTGGAGGCCAAGGTCACCCATTAATAGACGGCCTTCCAAAGGGTGGAATTCCGGGAGGGTCTCAATCGTGTGGATCAGGGGAGTGAGTGCGTGACGTAGCTGGAGAAACTTGCAAAATTGTGATTTGTGTAAGTCAAACCCCGCCTGTAGTTGCTGGAAGGATTTCAGTGTAGTACCCCGCATCACATCCCCCAGGGTCGACATCCCCACTAGGTCCCATCCCCGGAACCCCTTCAGGGCGGCCACCGGACGGAGGTATGTACCCTGCCACAGTGGGGTCGCCTGGGTAAGCTTCCCACTCCAGCCCATCTGTCGGACTTTGGCCCGCCACAACTGTATCACGACTTTACCGGTGGGCGGCATAAAATCTAGGCGTGCAGCGCTATAAAGGAGGTGGAGGAGAGGAGCTTGTTCCATCGCCGCATGTTCTATCGCGTATGCCGGGTCGGTGGGGGAGTTATACCACCATTCATTTACCACGAGTATATGGGATGCCACATAGTAAGAGTAAATGTCCGCTGCCGCGATCCCCCCGCATAAGTGGATTGCACACATGTGCGGAGAGCAACCCTCACCGCGCCACCGTTCCAGAGGAATTTATTTTGTATGGCGTCAACCTGCGTGAACCAAGAACGCGGGATAGGATAAGGGAAGTTCTGAAGGCGATAAAGTATCCGGTGTAGCGACACCATCTTAAAGATGGCCGAGCGCCCATATAAGGACAAGGGAAGGGAGGACCATATTGCCGTTTCACTATTGAGACTCGCCAGTAATGGAGTGATATTATGTGCCCAGGAGGCTTTGGGGCATTTGGACATGAAAACACCGAGATATTTAAATCCGTCCGTCGCCCGGGATAGCTGCGAAGCCCATGCATCGCGACTCTGATGACCGCACACTGGGAACAACACGGATTTTGCGGGGTTCGTGTGTAAGCCTGTAGTTTCCCCAAACACCCTGAGAATTTGCAGTATACGGGGCCCAGAGAACCAGGGGTCTGTCATAAAGAAGAAGACATCGTCCGCGTATAACGCGATACGGTCCGATCGCGACTGAGACCAGTCAAAGCCTCGGAGCACCGAGTCCTTTCTAACCCACGCTGCCAGGGGCTCAACCGCAAGAGCAAACAGTAATGGGGACAGGGGGCAGCCCTGTCTAGTGCCTCTGTGGATAGGGAAGGGGTGGGAGCGGTGCCCGGCGATGCGTACTGACGCCGTTAGGTCGGTATAGAGGAGGCGCACATAAGCAATGAAGCGCGGCCCAAAATTGATCGCCTCGAGCAGTTGGAAGAGGTGCACCCAGCTCAGGGAATCAAAAGCTTTATCAATATCGGCCAATAGCATGGCGGCCAGCCGGCCCAGCGCAGGGGCAGCTGCCATAGCGTTATGTACCCTCCTGATATTATGACGAGTGGCTCTTTGGGGCATGAATCCCGACTGGTCGGGATGTATTAAGTCCGAGACGCAGGCCCGTAGGCGATCAGCCAGGACTTTCCCCAACAGTTTGGGCTCAAAGTTGACGAGGGAAATGGGACGGTAAGAGGAGGGGTCATCCGGAGGGCGACCGGGCTTGAGGATCAGCACTATCTCCGCATCACGCCAGTCCTGGAGCAGTATGGTTCGTTCCTCGGCCTCTTGAATTGCTGCTAATAGATGGGGGCCTAGGAGGTGTATATTCAGCCGCAGGAATTCCATAGGGAATCCATTAGGACCCGGGGCGCGTCCCGGATGTATCGCGTTGAGTGCACCCGCCAGTTCATCCACTGTAATTGGGGCATCTAATTGCTCACGTAGATGATCCGAAGGTTTCCGCGGCGGGATATCCGTGAGAAAATCCGCTATTAGATCGGCCAAAATCAGTTTGTGTCGTCCATATAGGGTCGTGAAGTGTTGTGCAAATGCCCCGGCAACGCCCTCAGGTGACGTACAGAGGGACCCATCCGCACCGCAAATAGTGGGGACTATCACCGGTGAGTTGTCAGCCTGGCAGAGCCGATGGAGCATTCTGCTTGATTTGTCGCCCCATTTATAGACCCGATGTTGAGACGCCTCCCAAATAGCCTTGGCCTCTCCCCATTAGGTATTGTTGCAGTTCTTGTTGCGTCAGCAGCAGGTTGCGCCGTATACTAGGGCTAGGGTCTAGATTTAGCTGTGTAGCTAGGGCTGTCTGGCGCGACTCAAGAGCCTCGAGTTGCTCCCATCGTGCACGTTTCTCTTTGGTGCGATAACTAATTTCGATACCCCGAACGGTGGGCTTGAGGGCCTCCCACAGGATACAGCGGGATGGGGCAGAGGGGCCATTATCATCTAGGTACGAGGTGATCGCCACGCGGAGCATATCTTGGTAGTCTGGGCACCGGAGATGCCATGGGGACATGGGCCAGCGAAAGGGGGGCTTGCGAGAACATGTGTGAAATTGTAGGGTGACCGGGGAGTGGTCGGAAAGCCCGCTGGGTTGATGAGTTACCTGTGAGAATCTGTGGAGGAAAAGTTGGGGGGTGAAGAAATAGTCTAATCGAGACTCTGACCCGTGGACTGCGGACATGTATGTGTAACCATGCTCTGCGGGATGATATTCTCGCCAAATGTCTGCCCAACTCTGAGTGGAAACCAATGTGCTCAGTTTAGTGTGACCTAGCAATGGCGGGCAGTCGGAAGTGCGTTGCCTGTCCAATGGCCCCATCGTGTCATTCCAGTCGCCCCCCAGAAGGGTCAACCCCTCAGGCAGATCTCCCCAGACCCCAGAAATCTTGTCAATGAAGGCCGTCCCTAGTGGAGGAGGGGCATAGACGCTGCCTATAGTAACCTGTTCGCCATACAGCATGCCCGTGATGAAAAGGAATCGGCCCCGGCATCTGTTTTATGCGCTAAATATTGAAATTGGACCCTGCGATGTATTAAGATGGCCACCCCCCGGGAACCCCTGGTTAACCCTGCGTGGTAAACATAATAAAATCCAAAGCGAGCTAGACATGGGGCTTTGGTGCCTAGAAGGTGGGTTTCCTGCAGCAGTAGCATGTCAGACCCATACCTCTTAGCTTGACGTAGCACAGCACCCCGCTTCACCTTATTCAGGAGACCCCGGACATTCCATGAGACTACTGTAAGGTCCCCAAGGGAGGTTGCATCACCTGGCGCCATTATCCCGTAACTTGAACAAAAGAGCAGCGAAGAGATCGGAATCGAGATTGTCTGTCTGCCTGTAACATAAAAACAACTCCAACCAACAACTACATACCCCCAATGTCCCCCCACCCGACACTGCCATGAACTAGGAGTATCTGTCGCGGTGTGAGGATCACCAGGCCCCCAACAGGGGGACCCCGCGCGCCCACACCAAAGGCACCCTACCCACCCAAAAAACATGAAAACAAGGGGGGCACAAAGAGTCTGTGGCTCAGCAATCCCATGGCTTTACATCCACGCCAACCCAGAGGAAGATTCATGCAAAAAGTCACAATGAATATCAACCAATGTCATCATGCTGTTTGCTGTCTGCGGTGCGCCGAAGGGTTCAGGTGGGGCCGCTCTGGACTCGTGGACCCTCTGGCGGAACCAGAACCATGCCGTCTCTTGGATTTGGGCCTCCGTGACCTGGGAGGCCGTGAGCTGTGCGAAAAACATTTTTATTTTTATTTTATTATAAAGTAGCTGGAGTAGCACCCCATACTCTTTTGGGAAAAAGGAATAAGCTCTATTGCTCGTTTTCAAAGAAAATCACCCCGATCAAGATAGTGTGGGGGAGAGGAGAGAGAAGGTTGTTGTGGAATGGGATGGGGCTTCTTCCAGAAAGGCAAGATGTAGCACATAATGCTCAAGAACCAATGGGGTGTAGTAACCTTTTCCCACTCCTGGATGCCAACTGTTCCCCAACCAGGGAATCAACAGCAGGAATTCGAAAGGACTCAGTTGGTTTGACAGAGAAGCAGCTGTAGATTTGACAATAGATGTTGCTTGATGACCTTTTCCACCTTCTCAGCCTCTAAAGTCATGAAAGGGCTGTTGCTGGTTGGAGGCAAATCTCTTAACCTCTAAATCCTTGTTATGAATAATCTTCTTTTTCTCCCAAAAAATGTCTGCCCTCAAAAGGCATATCCATCGACTGGGCCTGCAAAATCTCAGAAAACCTTGTTGTGCAGATCCAAGCATGCTTTCTCAGAAAAACGCTGGAGACCATTGGCCGTGCAGTAGCATCCACAGTATCAAGACTTGCTTGCCTGGAATGTTTTGAAGCTGCCAGTCCATCATTAGCCAAATCCCAAGGGTAATGTCTCAGTGGCCAGAGCAGCTACTACCACGATTGTAGTGTGGTAGCAAACATGAAGCATTGAGAGACTTAAGGGCTGACCAGACTGAGCCAAGATTCTTTATTCCAAAGTAATCCAGCCTCTTGAACTTCCTAACTGGTGGAAAAGAAAGAAAAAAGTCCTGCTTAGCCTTGGCCACAGCCAACGGCAAAACCGTACTCTCAGGAAACAGAGGGTTCTACAAAAATAAAGGATGTGAAGGAGTTGGCCTATACTCTCTTGCCACCGATCTTGTCACAGCTCGTGTGGACTGCAGCTTCTCTCAAGCTTCCTTAACTTGATTAGACAAGGCCTCATTGAAATGTAAAATCACATCAACCATTTGCACATCACCTAAGATTTCTGTACACTGGGAAGTCTTAGGTTGTTCCAGAGGCAAAGATATATTCAGAACCCCAGCTGACTTTTTTTTTTTACCACTGCCGTGAACTGGGACTGCAGTAGCTGGAGCACTGACTGGCCGAAAATTTTAATCCAGAGACATACCCAGACCATTAACATTTTGCAAATTCATCCACACTGCTAAATCTGTGGAGGACGTAGTAAACAGATTATCTGACACCTGCCACATACTCCTAAGAACCAGCTTTGAAAGGCCTATCTGGGAAAGACAAAGCATTTGAGTCAGAACCAAACAAGTCATCCATCATATTAAAATAATCAGCTCTTGACTTTGGAATTTGAGGAAATTCTGATTTGGAAGATGAATAAGACTTAAAGGTCTATGATTTTTGGGGACGGGGGTATCTACCAAAATCGACAAGAAAACTGAAAAAACTGCCAAGATCTGGACCAGCATCATTGTTGATGCAGAAAGATAGGAATTGATGTCACTGATGACATTGTGCCTTATATAATGCCATGACCTCATATCGGAGGATTCAAACACCTCATCAAGCAGCACTATCTGCTGCCAGTTAAAAGATATGCTGTTTAAAGTTTCCAGATCCATGGAAGAGCTTCTCCTGAGGAATCTAGGGCATCTATGCATTAGAAACTGTTCTTTGCTGATGTTCTCAGGCATGATGCTCTTGTCAGCAGGTGTTCTGTTGCCAGTTACTACTGTGCTGTGTTCTCTCCTCCCTCTCCTTCTTCGGCTTTGTTGGTGGTGGTGAGGTTTTGAGGGTTAGGTTAGTCAGTGTTGTGTTTTTAGTTGAGTGGTGTTTTGCTTGTTAACCTTGACTGGGGTGTTCCTGAGGATGCTGTTCCCTTGTTGCTTCATTTTCAAACCACTTGTGGCATTGACTTTTCTTATCGACTTTGTGTGGGCTAATTCTTTTAGCAGTATTTGGCATTCTTGTTTTCTTCTGGACTTCTTCTAAGCGCTGTTTTTCTTCTGGGCCAGGTACTTTGTTTTCTTCCGAGCTACTGTTGGGCAGGGTCCCACCTTTTGTTCTGGGCTGCTGCAGTTTCAGATACATCTCTTCTTCTGAATCACTGCTGCACCATCTCTTTGTTTTTTGAGGTCCTTACTTAGGCATTTGTTCTTTCTTCTCTTTGGTCTTCTTCTATAGGCTGTTGTTCTTCTTGTTTTGGCCTGTTTTGTTGCTGAGAGTCCTCTGCACCCAGGTGTGCAGTGATGAGGCCGGTAGACTTTGGAGGAGAATTGATGCAGGAACGGGACTCTTCATCATTCTTTCTGTGATAAGTTGGAACATGTCTAAGAGGCAGAAAATCTTGTAGTGCAGAAGAAAAAATAAGGTACTTTGGGAAGGCACAATAGCCTCTGCCTACTTCAAGTAGTCTGTATGAAACTAACAGTACTCTAGAGATTTTCAACAGAACCCTATATGAATCCATTTTGGGAATTGACAGCCTTTTTAAATCTCTCCACTGGTATACACTCAAGTAGCTACTATGGGGCCCTATTTAGTTCCACTATTTAAAAGACGCCAGTCCACATCCAACCAAGGGTGGTATACTTAATCATTGGACCCACCTCCGTGTGAAAGGTTTTCATCACAAGTGGGCTAACCTTTTCAAATAGGGAGCTCTTGTACCTCACATATTAGCCTGAACATGTAATCAAAGGAATTCAGAATTCCAAAAAGAACTCCTGAGGTGCAAAGGAGCGAAAAATTATAGAGAATGGTTTAAATTGTTAATGTGTGGCATGTCTGAATGACTGTGATTGTCACGTTCAACACCAGAAAGGGTATATAGTATGGATACATGTAGTACCATATCCTAGGGACTCATAAGTAAATTAAATGTGCCAATCAGGTGTAGGCTAATATTACCATGTTTTAGGGAGCACGTTAGCACTGGTTAGCAGTGGTAGAGTGCACAGAGGCCTAATGGCAACAAAACAAATTCAGAAAAACAGGAGGGGTGAAAGCAAAACTTTTGAGGGAATACCACACCAAGGATGTCAGGTCTAACATGCAGAATGTCTGGCAACACATGGCATCATCAGCAACCAAGAAGGAGAGATCATCCTACAGTTTCCAGTTTGGTCTCCATGAAGACGGTTCTCAACAAAAGGAGGATGAGAGATTCCACCAGCTCAACCTCTTTTTCCTCCTTTCTCTATGCTCCCTCTTCCATAATACACTATTACTTACTGCCATGTTGTACCTGTTCGTCTGCACTACTTATGCTGTACAGGTTCTGTTTGTGTTATGCAAGCGTGAGAAAATATTTTCACTATAGGAGTGTGGAAACATTGGGCTTCATCACTGCCTAATTTGTATTTATTGCTAAAGTATCTCTACAAGAAGATGCCATGTATCAAAGGAGTGAGTGGCACATCCTGAAAAGATGACAATTAGCACAAGAGGGAGGAAAAGAGGAAATATGTGTAGAACCACAGCTGAAATGCTTCTAATCTTTCTAAAATCCGATTGTATTAAAATTCGTGATACTGCACTTCGACTGCTGAGCTGCCTAACAATCGCCCACCACGTTTTTTAGGGGCCCTTGGAACGGCGGTGCTAACTTAACTTTGTTCTATAAGACAACTCTGGTGCATTTTGATTAAAAGAGTAGCCTGCTTCAAACCTCTGTTATATAAGACCTTGGAAAGATCAAAGAGCTATTTTTCACAAATTTACATGAAGTAGAATAATAGCCCTTTCTCATCTGTGGGTACTCACACTATCTGACAACTAGAGGGCGTGGTCAGACCCAAATCTCAGTGTGCCAAGGGTTGGACACAAAGGTCTTGCCATCAATTATCTTTTAGGAGTGTCAAGGAAAGGGGCTCTATTTCCAGAAGGGACCTTGCCAGTTCACTATTAAGAAATGTGATCGGGCGATTGTCTCTTAAAAATGTCACTACTGAGGGAGGAAATGCCATTGGACCTGAAAACCCCACCTGAGATTATAGGTCCAGACTAGATGAAGAGAGAAACTACAGGCGCAAATGCAGGACTTTCACAGTTCGAGACCACAGACTGTACAGTTTTGGAGAAGAGGCAGTAAAAGAGAATAACATCCAACAAGGAATCCAGGTCAGAAACAAAATAGGAACAAATAGAAGAGAACAAAGCGGTTCAAGAATGACCTAAAAACTGATCTGTTCTGAACCACCATTATCTCATCACCTCAGAAATGGAGGAAGCAACTGAAAATAAATCGGCCAAGACCCCCCTTGCACCGATTGGACTCTAATTCCCTGCATTAACTCAATAACAGAGACTCTTACCTGCACACTCTGAAATACCTGCAGTTGGCATGTAATGTTTTAAAAAACTTCCAAAATATGGTAAAGAACTCAATACCACCTGGTTGAATTCAATAGTGCAAAAAATACAACAGAAGACCAGCTATTTAAATATTGTGTCTGTAACTGAATAAGCGGAAAAGACATGGCGGAGCACCAAAGCTATACATCACTAGGACACTCCCCATTTCCTGGAAGTGAGAAGCTAAAAAAAGAAAACAGCAAAAGTTCGGTTAATGGTGATTTGATATTGTTGAATACCATCTCTGCCACCAGGTGATTCCTTTCTAGGGGGCATATTCTCAAGGACTCATCGCCGATTTATCGGCACTTTAGCGCCGCAAAAGTGGCGATAGATTTATCGCCCAATTCCCAAGCTGGTGCAAACTGCCGATATCGCCAGTTTTCCAGCGATAGCTTCCGCAAAAAACATCGCCACGGATGAGAGCGACAACTAACGCTAATGATATGCAGAGTAGGCGTTCCCGTGCAAAAACACACGAAAACACCACTTCGCGATATTCTCAACGACCAGCCAGATCTGCGATGCGATCCAAAAACAGGCGATAAGGCGCGTTAGCAGCAGGGATTTAACACCTGCCTTTTACTGGTGTTAAAAACAAAAACAATGGTTCTGTCGGGTTTGTTCAATTATTGCTTCTAAGAACGCCTAGTATTGATATATTATTTTTGTTATTAACAGTTGTCCAGACAAGATAAAAAACTTAACAAATAATCCAGAGAGCGACACAAATTTCTGTCTACTCACTTGTTTTTATATAAATTGAATCATATATATATATTTGAGACATTTGTAACAAGGCTGTCAACACAAAGTGAGATATATACACGATAAGTGAACAAGTGACATTAGTGCTCAGTGCTAGTGCTCAGTGCGTAATATATACAGTGGGCTTTAAATATGTACATGGGAAAGAATAGGCCAGAATTTTAGGGAAAACCAATGACTCTGCTGTGTAATGAATATTCTTAATCACACAGCCTTGATCAATCTGGACCGTGTGAGGTCGTCGACGTTTCAACCCAAACTCAGCTCCATTAGGTAGTCATGGCGGGTCTTCATCAGGACAAGAAACAGGGGTTGGGGGTGACAGCCCAAAGAAAACCGGAGTGACTCCTGGTTATTCAAAAAATTCTTATGGGATCCAAATTAAATCAAGCGAAGTAAGTCGAGTGAGAGGTCCGAGCGAGGAGTCTCGGTGTTAGTAGCAGCAACGCACAAGTTACTAACTTGTGTAACGATATATCTGTAAGAGACAGTAGTTAGTGACAGATTCCTTACCTTAGAATATCCCCAGGCGTCAGGCTGGATCCGGAAAGTTTTTGCGTAGCAGTACCCTTGCGCGTCGGTAGGCGGCGTCGTGCGGCTCCGCGTCCGTCGTCGGCGTCGTGATCGCCGGGATGACGTCGCGGGCAGTACTTAGGCGCCGCCCCTGCGCGCTGACGTCAGTTCTGTACACGACTTTCCGCGCCAGGAACGCAGAGCCATGCAAGAAGCTGACATAGGTGTCTGAAAAATACTAGGGCCCTGAAAGGGATGTCCTTAACCCTAGAAATCAGTTCGCAGAACGGGGAGGATGGGTGGGGCGGTAGGGAATCTGTCACTAACTACTGTCTCTTACAGATATATCGTTACACAAGTTAGTAACTTGTGCATCTGAAAGAGACACGTTAGTGACAGATTCCTTACCTTAGAATAGATACCCCAGCAATACCAACCCCGGTGGTGGGTCTGCGAACAAAGATCAGACAAGGAAGTCCTGGAGGACAGAACGGCCAAAGAAGCCGTCCCTCCGGACCTGACTGTCAAGGCAGTAATGTTTTGTAAACGTGTGCAGCGAGGCCCACGTAGCTGCCTGACAGATAACCGGCAGCGGAACACCGCGGCCCAAGGCCGTGGTAGCAGCCGTTGCCCTGGTGGAATGGGCACGCAGCCCAACAGGAGGCTCCTTCTTAGCCAAAGAATAGCAGGTCTTGATGCACAAGGTAACCCAGCGGGAGATGGTCCTCTTGTGCACCGCCCGACCTCTTTTGGCGCCCACGTAGCCAACAAAGAGCTGGTCATCCACCCGGAAGTGTTCTGTGCGGTCGATATAGAAGGAGAGCGCACGTTTTGGGTCCAGACGGTGGAGCCTCTCTTCCTCTCTGGAAGGATGCGGAGGCGGAAAGAAGGTGGGCAAAGTGATGGTCTGCCCAATGTGGAAAGCAGTAACCACCTTTGGCAAGAAGGACGGACGCGTCCGAAGAACAACCTTGTCTGGATGAACAGACAGAAAGGGAGGTTTGCAAGATAGAGCCTGGAGCTCACTCACCCGCCGAGCGGAGGTGATGGCCACCAGAAAGGCTGTCTTCAGAGTCAGAAGACGAAGAGGACAGTTATGGAGAGGCTCAAAGGGAGCGCACATTAAAAAGGTAAGAACCAAGTTCAAGTCCCACTGAGGCATCACAAACGGAACAGGAGGGAAGAGGTGAGTAATGCCTTTTAAGAACCTGTTAACAACAGGGGACTTGAAAAGGGAGGGCTGATCAGGGAGCCTGAGGAAGGCCGAGATAGCACAAAGATAACCCTTGATGGTACCCAGGGCAGAACCCTGTTGGGCCAGAGAAAGAAGGAACAGAAGGACCTCAGAAAGAGGGGCAGAAAGGGGATTCACAGCCTTTGCTGTGCACCATGCCACAAATTTGTTCCACCTGCAGGCGTATACCACCTTAGTGGAGGGACGCCTGGCTGCCAGAAGCACATCACAAACTTCGGGAGGCAAGTCGAAAGGAATCAACTGCCGCCGCTCAATCTCCACGCAAGCAGGTGTAGACTGGACAGGTTCGGGTGGAGGACCGTCCCCTGCTGCTGCGACAGAAGATCCTCCCGAAGAGGCAGACGGATCGGGGGATCTACGCTCATACTGAGTAGCTCGGGATACCAAACTCTTCGAGCCCAGTCCGGAGCCACAAGAATGACTTGGGCCCGGTCGTGCCGAATCTTCTTCAACACTCTGGGTAGAAGTGGTATAGGCGGAAAGGCGTACAATAGACCGCAACTCCACTCGTGACGAAAGCGTCGCCGAGCGAGTGCCGCCTTGGAAATTCCAACGCGCAGAACTGATGACATTGCGCGTTCTCTTCGGGGCGAATAGATCTAACCAAGGCTCTCCCCACTGTAGAAAGAGTCCTTGCGCCACTTCCGAGTGAAGACGCCATTCGTGATCCATCATGCACCTGCGGCTGGAGTTCGTCCGCCCTGGCGTTCAGGGAACCTGCCAGGTGTTGAACCATCAGGAACATGCCCTGATGTTCCAGCCATGTCCAGAGGCGCAGAGCCTCCCGACAAAGGGTCCACGACCCCACCCCGCCTTGTTTGTTGCAGTACCACATGGCGGTGGTGTTGTCTGTGAACACCTGCACTACCTTCCCTTTGACAGAGGGAAGGAATGCCTTGAGTGCAAGTCGGATCGCCCGGAGCTCCAGAAGGTTGATATGGAGCCGGGACTCCGCCGGAGACCAGAGGCCTCTGATCTCCGCCTCTCCCATGTGACCGCCCCATCCCAGAAGGGACGCGTCCGTCACAACTGTGTGCTCTGGCTGGGGAAGGGAGAGGGATCTGCCCATGACCCATTGCCGGTTCGAGAGCCACCACTGCAACTGTTTTGCAGTCCCCTCCGAGATCTGGACGTGATCGGACAGGTTGCCCTGGTGCTGCGCCCACTGGAACTTCAGGTCCCACTGCAGAGCCCGCATATGCCATCTGGCATGATTGACCAGCAGGATGCAGGAGGCCATGAGGCCCAGCAGCCTCAGGGTCATCCGTACCGAAACCCAGGATAAAGGCTGAAAGATCGGAATCATAGCCTGAATATCCCGGACTCGCCGTTCGGGAGGATAGGCCCGAAACTGCGTCGTGTCCAGAACTGCTCCGATGAAAAGGAGCTGTGGAGAAGGAATCAGATGCGACTTTGGCACATTGATGGAGAACCCCAGCGAGTGCAGGAGTTCGGCCGTAGTCTGGAGGTGGGAGACGACTGCCTGGGACGAGCCCGCCTTCAGCAGCCAGTCGTCGAGGTAGGGGAAGACTGAAACCCCTGCCCGGCGCAGATGAGCTGCGACCACCGCCATCACTTTCGTGAACACCCGAGGGGCACTGGTAAGGCCAAAGGGGAGCACGGTGAACTGAAAATGCTCGGGGCCTACCGTGAACCGAAGGTAACGCCGGTGGGCCGGCAGGACGGGGATGTGGAAATATGCGTCCTGCAAGTCCAACGCTACCAACCAGTCTCCAGGGTCGAGGGCAGTCAAGACCTGAGCTAGGGTGAGCATCTTGAACTTCTCCTTCCGGAGGAAGCGATTGACGTTCCGGAGGTCCAAGATAGGACGCATGTCCTCCTTGTCCTTTTGGGCACCAGAAAGTAGTGGGAGTAGCAACCACGCCCTACTTCTGGGGTCGGAACACGCTCGATGGCCCTCTTGGTCAAGAGGGCCGTGACTTCCTTCTGCAGAAGTACCAAGTGATCCCCTGACATGCGGTGGAATTGAGGTGGCATGGCTGGGGGTGGTCTCGAAGGGGAGGGAGTAGCCCCTTCGGACAATGTCCAAGACCCACCTGTCCGAGGTGATGGTACGCCAGTGGGGAAGGTGATGGCGGACCCTGCCCCCTACTGGCGTGCTGTGCACCTGAAAGGAGGGACTAGGAGGGCTTGGAGGCCGCGGACGGGTTGGAGGTGGTGGCCTGACCCGCACGCTGGTTGCCCGATCCGCCACGGGCGGAATCCAAGTCCTCGGCCACGCGAAGACGCCTGCTGCGCGGGCCGGTGGCTGGGCTGCTGACGTGACGGGGCGCCCCTTCCGTGGCCACGACAGGGGCGAAAAGCAGAAGTCAGCGGAGGGCGTGTAGCAGAAAGGCCCAGGGACTTGGCAGTAGCCCGTGAGTCCTTAAAGCGCTCCAACGCATGGTCTGCTTTGGACCCAAAAAGACCGACTCCATCAAAGGGCATGTCCATGAGAGTATTCTGGACATCCCCTGAAAAACCAGTGGTTCTCAGCCAGGCGTGGCGTCGCAGCGCCACCGTCGTTGCAATAGACCTGCCCATTGAGTCGGCGGTATCAAGGCCACATCGTATCGTGTATTTGGCCGCATCCCTTCCTTCCGCAATGGCGCGGGAAAGCAGTGTCTGGACCTCCTCAGAACACTGGGGCAAAACAGTCGCCACCGAATCCCACAAGGAGTGGGTATATCGGCCCAAAAGACAAGCGGTGTTGATGGACCGCAAGCCAGCACTGGAGGAAGAAAACCCTTCTTCCCAAATTGATCCAGGCGTTTGGATTCCCTATCCGGAGGGGCGGTAGGGAAGGCGGTTTGGGAAGCGGAGGCTTGGACAACCAAGCTCTCAGGAGTGGGGTGGACAGAGAGAAACAGGGGGTCGCCCGGAGCCGGGCGATGGCGTCGGGACACGTTCCTATCCACAGGAGCCCCTGTGTTGGGCTTGGACCAGGCGCCCAAAAGAACGTCAGTGAGGGCATCGTTAAACGGCAGCACAGTCTCCGTAGAGGAGGCTGCCGGCTGAAGCACCTCTGTCAAGATATTAGTCTTGACCGCCACAGTAGGGAGTTGGAGACGTAAGGCCCCAGCCGCCCTACGCAACACCGTTGCAAAATTGGCTCCCTCCTCCGTAGCCACGGGAGGAGACAGCATGCCAGTGTCAGGGGAAGTATCCAGACCACTGGCATCCCCTAGACCCTCTGTCCAGTCCTCATCGTACTGACACTGTTGTGTCAGAGGGTCATCAGACCCCTCCCAGTCCTCCTGGTCCTCCTCTGGTTCAAAATAAGGAGGAGGAGGGACATTTGGGACCCAAGGTCCCATCGGCGCCGGAACCGGCGTCGAGCGACGTCGGTCCGGGTCCATGTCCGGAGCCGGAAGGAACTGGGAGACGACGCCGCCCGGAGCCCCAGGCGGCGTCGAGAACGGCACCGGAGACATCGGCGTCGGCGGAGGTGTCGTTAGGTCGACCGGCGTCGATGGGGGTTGCGGAGCCGGGATCGAGGCCGGGGCCGGAGCCGTCGGCGACGCCGGAGCAACCCCATCAGGGCCCGCGGGGCCCGAAGGCGCACCGGAAGAGGCGGGCCATGGCCGACAGAAATTCCTGTATCTGGGCCGGATCCGCCCCCGAACCCGGGAAGGACGTGTATTGCGGGGGCGACTCCACAGGCATGTCCGGGGCCGCGGGGGCGGGGACGGTGCCGGGAGGGGCCTCAGCCGAGTCGCGAGACCGGCGAGGCGAAGTCCTAGAGCGACGATGCTTTTTGGACTTTTTGTGCTTGGACTTACCGGACGAAGAAGACTTCGATGCCGACGACCGGTGAGGACTCCGCGATCGACCCCTGGACCTCTCACGCGACCGGGGCTTGCGCGGAGCCGAATGCCGGGCCTCGAGGAGCTTTCGAGACTGCTCTCGCAAAGCTTTCGGGTTGAGGGCCCGGCAGTCGGAACACGACTCCGTGTCGTGGCCTCGGCCGAAGAGACACTCCCGATGCGGGTCTGTGATGGACATCATCCGAGCACAGGCGCCGCAACGTTTAAAACCGGGCATCCCTACGACACCTTGAAGTCGATTCGAAGAAAACAGTGAAAAAATTCACCAAAAAAGTTAGTAAAAAAATGACTAGGGCACTGCTCTTCCCGGATCTGCGCTTGCTGGCGCGGAAAAAGAAGAACTGACGTCAGCGCGCAGGGGCGGCGCCTAAGTACTGCCCGCGACGTCATCCCGGCGATCACGACGCCGACGACGGACGCGGAGCCGCACGACGCCGCCTACCGACGCACAAGGGTACTGCTACGCAAAAACTTTCCGGATCCAGCCTGACGCCTGGGGATATTCTAAGGTAAGGAATCTGTCACTAACGTGTCTCTTTCAGATAGAGTTTTCACTGCTGCTCAGCGGAGACAGGCATGCGTCCTGTTCATCCGCATCCGTATCCGTTTAGTTAACTAATTGATCACACAGATTGATCAAGGCTCTGTGTGATTAAGAATATTCATTACACAGCAGAGTCATTGTTTTTCCCTAAAATTCTGGCCTATTCTTTCCCATGTACATATTTAAAGCCCACTGTATATATTACGCACTGAGCACTAGCACTGAGCACTAATGTCACTTGTTCACTTATCGTGTATATATCTCACTTTGTGTTGACAGCCTTGTTACAAATGTCTCAAATATGTATATATGATTCAATTTATATAAAAACAAGTGAGTAGACAGAAATTTGTGTCGCTCTCTGGATTATTTGTTAAGTTTTTTATCTTGTCTGGACAACTGTTAATAACAAAAATAATATATCAATACTAGGCGTTCTTAGAAGCAATAATTGAACAAACCCGACAGAACCATTGTTTTTGTTTTTGATCCATACCCAGGTTCTGAGGGACACAGGGTCGCCCCATTATTGTCTAACTTTTACTGGTGTTAAGCAGGACGACAACCTGCAGTATGAAAGGGAGCCCAGCCCAGAGCCACATCTGAAGACCAACACATGTCATGGAGCTACTGATCATGCAGCTCGGAGACCCAAGAGGGCCACAACACCCACCGCCACCACCCCCAGGCCCCCCCCCCCCGGACCTCCCTTTGGACTACCACAGAGGCAGCGCAGAACAAGACAGCGGACCTTCCGAAAACGCACCAGCCTCACAGACTTAACGCCAGAGGATGTCATTGCCCACTACAGGCTCAAAAGGACAACCATCCTCCGCATCCTGACCCACATTGCCCACAGGCTGACGGTACCAACACAGCGGACAACCAACATCCCTCCGCAGACAAAGCTGCTGGCTGTGCTGCACCTGTTGGCCTCTGGTACCTTCCAACCAACAACTGCCAGAGTCGGAGGAGTCTCACAGCCAGCCCTATCAAAGTTCCTCACACCTGTCTTGGATGCCATCATCAGCTTGGTACCCCAGCACCTTCACTTCCCCCACACTGTGCAGGAACAGCTGGAGACCAAGCAAGGCTTCTACGCCATAGCTGGCTTCCCGCACGTGTTGGGGGCAATTGACTGTACACATGTCCTACTTGTGCCCCCTGCCGACACTGCACACAATTACCGCAACAGAAAGCACACGCATTCCATCAATGTGCAGGCAATAGTGGACCACCGGGGACTCTTCACAAACGTCGTCGCCAACTACCCAGGCAGTGTGCATGATTCCTACATCTTCCGACAGTCCATCATCAACCACCGCTTCCAGGATGGCACCTATGGAAATGCACTGCTCGTTGGTAAGTACCAAATGAACACACCACACACCTCAACTCCACAATCATGCAACTCACAACTGTGGGAGTGCACACGTTACAAAATCACATACAACATGCCAAACAACATGCCCACCTACCAGACACGACAACACAAGTAACTGTGGTAACCGTGGCCAGCCATGTAGACAAACCATCCACATCATGGCACCTCTGCCACACAATTGCAGAATGTGGGGAGAGGTGGGAACCAAGTCTGTGCGAAGGAGGCAAGTGACCCATGAATAAGAATGTACACAATGCCAAGTGTTGCGGTGATGTGCTGGACAGACTTCAGTATGCAGAGCACAGCCATGTCCATGTGGACATATACTGCTGGTGTTTGTAGTGTTGTGGACAGTGGATGCAACCATGTCACCTCAGGCAGTGGGGAAGACCTTGGACATGTAGCTATGTAGTCCCCCCTGTAAGCGTAAGCGGAGTGGGCTGGGCCGGCGTACGCCAGTCCAGCGTAGGAGTGGGCGTGGTTGACTTCCGGGATGGCCACCAAAGTAAATACCGCGTGTGTATCTGTGTCCGCCATATCCTGACCATAGGCCTACACACACGTGGCCGACCACCTTCAATGGCCAATATCACAGTGTCGTTGTCAGGCTTGTGGACATGCGCAGACAGTCATGACAATGGAGTGCCTTAGGAGTGCAAGTGATGCAACCGCGCAGCGCACACAAGTAACTAGGCTCGGGGGGGAGTTAGGAGCAGCTGTGAGGCAACGTAATATACATGGATGCCGCTCATTTGCCACAAGCAATACATGTCAAACATGAATCCCAAAGTCGCACACATCACACACCACTAAACTAATAAGCCTGCCAACACAGAATGCAGAACCACTGATTGACACATATCTCACTCCCCTGTCACAGGTGATCAAGGATATGCACTCTGCCCGTGGATGATGACACCCCTCCGAGACACGAACACCCAGGCCCAGAGGCAGTACAATGCGGCCCATAAACGCACCAGGGGCATTGTGGAGCGCTCATTTGGCGTGTTAAAGTCACCTTTCAGGTGCCTGGACATCACAGGTGGAAGACTCCTGTGCAGCCCGGAAATAGTGTGCAAGATGATCATTGCATGTTGCACAACATATGTGTACGCACCAATGCCCCATGGATCCAAGTGTCAGATGCACCGGACGATGATGATGAAGATGAGGCAGGTGGACCACACCCCAGTGCAGCTGCAGCAGGATTAGCCCAAAGGAACACAATCATTAACAATTTCTTCACATGAGCACGTCACATTGTGACTGTCCGTAGCAATCATGGGACAGGACAAAATGACCACAGGCACAGCGTGTGCAAATACATTCATTCCAACACACATTCCCTGTGTGCATGTCACTCCTCTGCATAAGCACATCACTCTGACAAGTGTAAGTGCAACATTTAGTGCTAACAATCTCACAAATAGCAATTAGATGGTGGGTGTGTCACCTCTGTACAGAGAGGCTGTTTAGGGTGTCACGTATTCAAAATGCCATTTCAGGGTGTCAAAGATAGTACGTAATCCCACTCAGGAGCGTATCACATGTGTCCAAATTCATGACATAAAGGCTGTCATTTGTGACCAAGAAAAGACAACAGGGCGTCTTTTGAGGTCAAATATGTACCACCATGATGCAGAGAGTTGCACCCTGTGACTCAAGTCCCACAACATTAGCAACATGGACGTGAGGGGGAATCACTGCCCCTACATTCATCCATACTCTCATACTTGATTGAACATAGACATAACACATCTGTGTGAATTAGAATGTTTTATTCACATTCGGTGGAGTGTTGAAGCTGGAGCAGTACAGGGCCATGCAAACCCCACTTTACATTGTTGCCCCGTGGAGGGCCAGCCAGAGTCCTTTAGGGACTGACAAGTTCATCGGTAGAGGGAGAGTTCAGTCCGCAGTCTGATTGCTGTGTCATTGGTAACCAAACAGAATATGGCAGTCCATGTCGAGGTCCAAGGTGAGTGTCGCAGAGTGTATCGGGGGACAGTGGAAGGTGATGATGCAGAGGGCAGAACCAAGCAGAAACAGGCCATATGGCGGAGATGAATGCTACCGCTTCCTTCTTACCACTAAGGCAGAATCATCCGCATCTTCGTCCTCTGATGTCTCATGTGCCTCACATGTGGGTGGTGGGGTTTTGTCTGCAGCACTGTGTGGCACTGACACTTCAGGGGGCGGAGATGTGGATGGAGTAGTAGTAGCAGCATTCATCCACGCCAGGCCTTGTGGCAGCAATGCAGGGCATGGAAGAACCCAGCTACATCTCGCTGGTGTGCAGCCGTGGCAGCCATTCTTTCCGCCTGCATCCGCTCCATGTTCTCCATGATCCTCTGCATGTGTCCCAACTCCCGGCTGACATCGCTGGAGCCACTCTGACTAGACAGTTGTTCTTGTCTCAGAGTCAGGACTCCAGCGATGTCAGCCATGGATCGTTGGAGAGCATGGAGCGGACTGTGGGTGTCCGTTAGGGACTGTAAGTGGTCCCTGATGGGACTTAGACACCCACGTATGGCATCTAGTTTGGTTGCCATGAGGTCGAACCCCACCCGCACCTGATCAGCCATCTTCTCCTGGCACCCTAACACACGGCGTTGGAAGGCCATGTGTTGTTCATGGGGGTCCTGGGAGACAGCCGTGGTGGTGGGTGCTTCCTGCTGTGTGGTCTGTGCAGGGGGTGAGGTCTCCTCAATGCAGCTGGGCTGCCCTGCTCTTGGAGGTGAGGTGCGAAAGCTGTCCATGAGCTCTTGGAGGGCGTCGGTGTCGATGTTGGGGAGGTCCTCTTCATCATCAGTGCTGAGTTGTTGGGTCTGCTCTGCAGGAGGTGTTGATTCTCCCTCTGCAATGTGAAGGGGAGATGCAGTTTAACATTGTGTTCACATGTATGTTGACGCATTCTACTAGTTTACATACAGACTGCATGACAATGTACATTGTGACTGTTTGGGAGGAGCTGCCTTATTGATGCGGGACAGTGGACATTTCGACAACATTACGGATGTGTGTTTGTACTTGTACATTATCATCTCACATTTCCCTGCTATGCCAAATGTGATTGGCCAGTTTCTACGCACAAGCGGCACCAGTTGTGTCCTCTGTTCTGTTGTGAACGTGTTGCAGTTTGTACCACATTGTTGTCAATGTTGATGTGCTCTGAATGTTATGTGTGTGTGCTGCATTTTGGGAGAGTCGCCCCTGCAGCTCTGATTTTGCTGCCCCTTATCCCTTTCAGGAGGTGTGCCTTTGACTTCTGTGCTTATACAGTGCTGAGATGTTGCATACTTGGGTAAATTGGGCTCTTGGTGGGTGTTGGGACTCTGGGGCATGTTTTATCCGCAGATGTGTTGTTGACGTCAGGGGTTGTATGTGCACCTGGATGTGTCAGAGTGTGACCTGCTCCTTTACGGATGTGGTCCACACTCAGCCACCTCAGTGTCGTGGCGTGCAACATGTCATGATATATTGACTGCAGCCATGCTATTCGTCATGCAGTGTTACTTGCATTATCAGTATGGCTCACAGACACACGCCGCTTTGCTGGGTTTGGCACATGTGCATGGGTTGGTTGTGAGATTGGTGATGTGTGGGAAGGGCCCCCTCTGGGCACATAGTCGACGGGGGCCTACTTGCTGTTTCTAGGTGTGCTGCAGTGTGCCAAGGGGATCAGGGACATGATCCAGAGTCATTGTGGGTGTGCACTGTGCTATACTTAATTGTGCATGTGTGCCATTGTGCCCATCTCCCCCGTCCCCCCAGTCCCTGGTCGTTACTCACCCTGTTGCTGTTGTGTCAGGTCATGTTGAGCAGTGTCCGGTCCCCCAACTCCTGCCACCGTCTCCACACTGATGACTGTGGACACCGTTTCCTCCATCTCATCCAGCTCCGCCTGTGGCGCTGGACTCCCACCTCCAGTCTGCATTGCTGCCTTCTGGTTGTTGCTGAGTTTCTGCTTGGTTTTGCGCTTCACATCATTCCAGCGCCTCTTGAGCTCTTCCATTGTCCTCCTCTGCACTCCGACTGCATTCATCTTGTCCACGATGGACTGCCATATTCCCTTTTTTGTTGCCAATGACACAGTGGAGGTGACAAACAGTTGTTGATGGTGTTCTATCACCTCCGTTATCAGGATCCTGTTTTCCTGCGGACTGAACCGCGTCTTCCTCTTCTTCTTCTCCTTGCCCTTCCCTGACCCCGAGGTCCCAGGCTGGTCCTCCGTGGGGCTTGTGGGGTTCTGGTTGTCCTCTGTACTACCTCCATTGTGCTTCGCAGTTGTTTTGGTTTTGTTTGTGTTTTTTTTTCTGCTTTTATAGTGATTTTTCCCGCCTGACGTGTGTGAATTGCAGGCCTGGCGCAGCTTATCGCTGATTTTTTTATCGCGGTTGGGCCCATCGCCACTTTTTTCACTTTCGGCTTTAGATTTTTATCGCCGTCCCGGTAATTTTATCGCGGACATTTGACGCATTATCGGGAAACTATCGCATGTTACCGCCGTGTTGAGAATAAGACGTTAACACGGCGTTATTTACCCGCGATAGGCGGCGATATGAAAAATTGCGTTAACCTATTTTGGCGAGGATTATCGCACGTTCTTGAGAATATCCCCCAAGGACTTTGAGGTCCATATATGACGTAACACATCAAAGAGATTTACCAAAGGACCATTAGATATGAGAGGTGATTAGGTGTGAAAAGCAAATGTGAGGTTTGAACAGTAGGGGGCAGCCAGAAATGTGAACGGCCTTTTGCTAAACACTGCAGCCATGTTTTAGGCAGACCATATTTAAGCATTTAAAATATGGACAAGCAGTACATGTAAGACAAATCTAACAATTGCATTGATTTTCCCATCCTGGAGTACAGCTATGTGGTCAATTGGGAGCATGTAGTGTTTTCCCAATAGAAGTTATCAAATTAAAGTTTTCTATCAATGTGGCACTTTTAAAAAGCAAGTTGTACAGTCTGCTGCAAGAAACATGGGCTTTGTAAGCACATTACCCTTTTGGATGAAATGAGGATACATTTCCTTCAATTCTGCATCTCATAATTGAACTTGCTGCCACTGCAAAAAAAAATTTGTTTATAATACAGTTGACTTACCGAAGTGTCAGTTCTAGCAGCTCCATGGCAAAAACATGTTTCTACATGGAAACTATCCCTGGCCTGGTCTACCCGTTTGATCTGCCCGGCCGCATCTGTTATATCGATATCCTTGCATATCCGCTCGATTTGCGGCTTTCTTCTCCTTCACTCGCGTCTGGGAGAGCAGTATATTCAACCATTCACTTTTGATATTCATCGTCCCACGTGGCATTGAGGACTTGCACTTGAGCCTAAGTACGTTCCCGGGCCTCAGCCATTTACATCCCATAAGGAACTCTTTTCTACATATTTGTTTATCATTCCACCGTTTGCCTGTGGTGAAGGATTTTTTCTACACGACGGGCGTTGAACCTCTGCCCATTCGTTAGGGTTCTGTGCGACTCTGCGATTCATCAGCAGTCGTGTATTGTGCATCACGATTACAGCTGAGACTGTCAGCCCATTATGCACCATCAGCTTGCCTTTCGTCAACACGCTAGAATCGATCGTCCGACTCAGGCACCTCCCACCGTTGTCTATGCACCTGTCTGTGCGCCCTGAAGAAGGTGACACCCACATCTGGGTTTACACCGAAACGCGCGTCAGCGCTGGTTTTTGTTAGTTGGATCCTTTCCAACTACCATAGCCCCCCCATGAATCTTTTGTGTTATGTTATGTATTCATTTGTAAAGGCCTATTGAGTTTTCATATTGTAACAACCTCATTTATCACCAGAGATATTTGTTAAACTTGTATATATTTTTGATTCTCCTTTTTCTGTCATATAGACATTGGTCACTCATCTGTATATTTGTCAACCTGGACTCACATGGGGACTGTTTTGCTATGAATGTTTATGTTGTCACTTTTAGTGCATGGTTGATTGATTGGTATGAAGCACATGCGAGTATGATTGTTGGCTTGATTGAGTTTTGAATGAATGTCGTGTGGGAAGTGTCTTAATTTGATTCATTCATGCTACTCGATCTTTGACATTATGTATATTACAGTTAATAAATTGAATTTTGAAATGTAAATACTAATTTCTTTATTCTGTTTTCTTGTGGATTCACTTCCCAGTTCTTGGGCTTTTTGCTTCATCAGCGACATTTTGTGTTCATAGAACTAGATAGGTAGAGTACCCCTCTGTTTGAGTTCACTAAAAACATGTTTCTATCCAGAGCAGTACACATGTAACTGTGATATAGTCAGCAGGCCTCGGCTATGGGTTGAATACTCAATGACAGCAAAAAGAATGTGGGAAAGAGGGGAACAAGGAAAAAGATGGGCTTCTTCTCAAAGAAGTCTAAAGCTCTTTCTCTCTGGATATAAATATGATCGTGCTGAGGCAGTGGTCCAGTGATGACATTAGGACCAGTAAGGAAAGAACTGTTTGTGCTCGCTGGTGTTGGCTGAGAACTCTGCTGATTGGATGGCGACCACAGTGTGTCCTGGGTTTTCACCAAACTCATCCCCAAGACTGATCAGAGATTGGAAGGACTATCCCAGGCTCTGAGTGTTGCACTCTGACTTGTGTTTTCGGAATGAATAGGATGCAGACACCTACAAGCTTGAAAGTGAATGAATTTATTTAACTAAGAATCTCCCTGGGCGGCGGCGTGGCTTGGCATCGGCCAAGATGGCGGCATAGTTTGTGTGCTCCGCCCGGGCCTGGGATAAAAGCCTAAATATCCGTACATGCTCCTGCGGCTGGAGGACTGAAACTACCGGCAGTGCCCCCGTGGCGGTGTCCCGGGGCTGGGGGTGTGTTTTCGTCCCCTGATGAGGCAGCGGTCCGAGTGTAGCGGAGAAGGGCCTGCTCCCTGCACGGTGATGAGAGGGGAGGCGACGTGGGGCGGAGGCGCGTAATCACACGGCCCGGACCCGAAGCGCACGGCCCGGGATTACAGACATCGAGATCCGCTGCGCTGGGCTGCTAGTCGGCGCTCCACAACGATCCTGTGTTGCTGTCCCATAGGGGCGGCGCCTTCCGGGGGTCGTCAGCGGAGAGCTCCCTAGTGCCGGAGGAGACCGCTCAGACACTCTGCAAGGCAAGCCTGCCCGCGACTAGAGAAGCGCGCCAGTGGGGCCCTGGGAGGGGAGGCCAAGATCGAAGTTGTCGGCGGGGGCGGTGTCCCTAGCCGGCCTGAAGGTGTACACAAGAGAAGCTACGGACTGTGTCCTCCCACGGCGCTGGCCCAGGGCCCAGGCCTGCCAAAGATCTGCGTAGGCCCGCATCATTAGCAGAGGGGTGAAGTACTGCGTCTGCGGGCCTACATCGTCAACAGCAAGCGAAGGGGGCACTGTACCTGGGATCTGCGGCACCCCTGGACGAGATACTCGACGCTCCACCCTGCTCGCCCCCTGCCAGGTAACATCCTGCAAGTGGACTGACTTGTTGTCCAGGTGGGTCAAGAGCAAGTGGGTCCTGGTAGGTACTGATCTCGGCCGTTCCGAGGGCCAATTAGAGGGATCCCTTCCCGGTAGCGCCCACGGGACCTGGATGGCAGGGGGCTCCGGCACTCGTTGATGCACTAGGCGGGGTGCGATAATAGTCTTGGTGTGCTACTGCATCTCCTCGGAGTTCTCAGCAGGCCACAGTGGTGGTGGGGAGTCGGCCGTCCCCACGGCGCGCAGCAGGTTGGAGGTGCCTTGGTCCTTGATGAGAGAGCCCCTAAGAACGGACATATAACCAGTGACTGAATTTGTGGAAACTTTAGGGAGGGGGATGGCTGGGGGAGAAGTCAAATTGCTACTATCAACAGTGAGAACCCGATCATGACTAAGCCAAATGGGGCCAATGCAGCGGTGCAATCAAATAAATTGGACAAATATGCGGTCCCGCGCCAATTGGCGTCTGAGGAGGGGGCATCAGGCCAGGGAAGAGCCATCTCTGGGAGCAATTATGTCGGCCATCCAATCCCTAGGTACGACCCTGGAGACAAAGATTGATAAGGTCACGATCAAAATGGACCTGATGAGAGCGGACATGCGCAAGACTCGGACCGGGTGACAGCGGCTGAAGGGAACATAGGGAAGCTCTTGTCTACGATGCGCAAATTTGAAGAACGTGTACAAAAGTTGGCACACCAGCATAATCTGATGGCCCTGAGGCTGGACGACCAGGAAGGGAGGGCCGGCCGCAATAACATCAGGGTGGTCGGGGTCCCGGAGGGGGCAGAGGGCCCAAGCATGGACCTCTTAATTGAAGACCTCATCTTGAACCATCTTAAGCCGAAGAGGCTATCCACCTTCTTTACGGTGGAAAGAGCCCACAGGGCTCTGATCCCCATGCCGAAGCCTGGGGCCCCTCCTCATATGATTATAGTCCGGATCCTGAATTTCAGACACCGCGGCGCCATCTTGCAGGCGGCTAGGGTGCGCGGTGATCTCCCTTATGAGAACTCGATCATACGTTTCTTCCCGGATTTTACTCTGAAGGTGCAGCAGGAGAGGCGCACATTCGATGGAGTGAAACGCACTCTTAGAGAGAAAGGGTTAAAATATATGATGCTCTTCCCAGCCAAGCTTAAGGTCATTGACGCCGCCAAATCCTTGTTCTTTACTACGCCTGTGGAGGTCCAGCAATGTTTGGAGGAGGGGCGCCCCCGAACACACAGTCGCCGCAAAGATGTGGACTGGCGTGGGAGTAGATACCGCAATCTTGAGTCACCAACCCGACATGGAGAGGAAGAGAGGTCGGAGTCTTGATCTAGAAGCTCCCGCTCTGGGAGCCCCACAGGCGGAGAGCCAAATCCTGGAAAGTAGAGGACATGGTATTTCTTATGAAGATGAACATACGATCTATGAGGGACTTAAGGTACATATTTGAATCTACTGAAGGGGTGATGTGACTAGATACAAGGGACAATCAAGTTCGGGACACTGTCAAATCGGACACGGTCACGAATATTCCAGCCGCTATACATGCTGTTGGGTGGAATTGTGGGCCCGGGGGAAGGTGCTTCTGAGTGGTGGTGCCAGTCAGCCCTACATTAGTTATATGTTTTACTGGGCGACAGGCGCTCTGCTATTTGGGATGTGGGTAGCTCTAGACCTACAAGGCAGGGTTGCAGGGAGGGGGTGTGTGTTATTTGGGGGTTTTGCATTTATTATGTTTTTTGTTTGATTGCTGTTGCTTCAGGACATGTGCTCCAACAAACGTGGTTTGAGATTTGCGACTATGGGGCGGGTACTGCTGCGCGTAACGGGGAGGGTCCTGGTTGCAGGGCAGGGGTGGTTCGGAGGGTAGGACAACACAAGCTCGATATATGGCTACACGACACGTTAGAAAGTTGACGATCCTCTCTTGGAATGTGAATGGTCTAGGGGGATAAAATCAAACGCACTATGGTACTACAGTATTTACATAGACACTCACCAGACATTGTGCTCCTCCAAGAGACACACCTTAAAGGCAACAACTACTTAGCCCTGAATCGATACGGCTATACACTCCAGGCACACGCCGGCTTCACATCGGGAGCCAGGGGCACGGCCATACTCATTAAAAACACGATACCCTTGGTGAAACAGCGTACATGGTGTGACCACATGAGACGATACTCGGCTCTGTCAGGAACCTGGGAGGGACAAATCTTGAATCTGTGTATATTCCCCTGCGACTGCACGAGCTTACCTTTCCGGACCTTAGCAAACTAATACTGGAATTCCCGCGTGGAACTCTGATTTTGGGGGGAGACATGAATGACACGATGGCTCCAGGCGTGGACAGGGAAGTTCTCCCTCCCGCGTCACAGAGGTCCCGACCACTGTACACATTTGCGAGGGCACTGGCGGACCTTTGGAGGTCCCACAACCCCAGGACGAGACACTATACTCATATCTCAGCAGCTCATGGAAGTGGTGCACGACTGGATTATATTTTTACACACATACCTCGGCGGGTCTCTTCCAGAGAGGGAGCCACAAGGCGCGGGGGATATCAGACCACTCACCGGTTGAAATGCAGGGGCCGGAGCGGGATGGGTCTCTACCTCCGAGACTGGATCCTTTCCTATTCCGTGATCAGGAGTTTCGAGAGCGCTTTGAGGAGCGCACTGACCAATACTTCACCGAAAATGTCGGCTCAGTGAGATCCGCCCGCACTCTCTGGGAAGCGTATAAGGTGGTGGCTAGGGGTTTCGTACAGGCGGCAAGTGGTGCCCAACGTAAGGAAAAACGCGCTCAGTGCGAAGAGCTTGAGCAAGAGATACTACATTTGGAACGAACTCTGAGCGCCGATCCTGGGGGAGTCGGCGGACTCAAACACACTCTCAAACTCAAGCAAAAAACCCTCCGGGATATAGAAGGAAACACTGCTCGGGCACACGCGATCGCCACACAAAGAAACGTATATGATCTGGGCGATAAGGCCAACAAACTGATCGCATGGCTGGAGAAGAGGGACAGGAGCCGTAATTGGGTCTCCGCGATCAGGACTGCAAAGGGTGTACAGGGTGGCACAGGTACGGAACTGACGGAAATCTTTGCCAAATATTATGAGAATATTTATCAGTCCCAATCTACGCGGGGGGAGACAGACTGTGTTGAGTTCCTAAGGGACATCTCCTTGCCGACTCTTGGATTGGAGGATAGAGAGGCGCTGGACTCTGATTTTAATGTGGAAGTAGAAAATGCCATGCGAGACCTCTAATCAGGGAAAGCGGCGGGCCCGAATGGGCTCCCCACAGAGATGTTCAAATGTGTGGCCGGCAAGCTTGCCCCACACATGTTCGATATGTTCCTAGAAGCATTTAACAAGGGTCAACTCCCTGAGGACACGAGAATGGCAACCATAGTGGTCCTCCTCAAGAAAGATAAACCTCATGACGTCTGTAGCACCTACAGGCCTATCTCCCTTTTGAATTATGAAGCCAAAGTTCTGGCCAAGATCATTGCGAATCGTTTGAGCCCTGTCATACAATCCCTGATTCATCCAGATCAATCGGGCTTTATGCCGCATAGGAGCACCAGGCTCAACCTGCGGCGTCTATACGGAGTCATGCATATGACCCAAAAGCGGCCAGACGTACCGGCAGCCCTCCTTTCACTTGATGCGAGGATGGCATTCGACAGCATCGAGTGGTCCTACCTCTTTGCTGTCTTGAAGAAGGTGGGCATTGGTCCGAATCTGCGAAAGTGGATACGGTTGCAATACACCGCTCCAATGGCACGGGTCAGGGTCAACGGAACTGCTTCCAGAACTTTTGCATTCCACAGGGGGACGCGACAAGGGTGCCCACTGTCACCGATGTTATTCGCGTTGGCATTGGAACCACTGGCAGCCTGGATAAGAGGAGACCCAGCAGTAAAGGGTATTGATGTAGGGGGGGCTGGGAAGAGCACATATCCTTGTATGCGGACGATAGCCTTCTTTATGCTCACAGGCCCCGACAAACATTTCATAGGCTCATTCACATAATACAGTCCTTTGGCTCCTACTCTGGATACCGCATCAATTGGGACAACTCCTTAGTATTCTCTCTGGCGGGTGATCCTCCAGTATTAACTTCGGCATGCTCGGAGCTGATACAGAAAGACAAGTTTAAGTACTTGGGCATTTGGGTAACAAAGTCAGTGGAGGAGTTCACACAACTAAACCTGCTGGCGCAGCTCAACAGATTACGGGATGATGCGGCGCACTGGAGGGGACTCCCGGTCTCCCTTATGGGCAGAGCTGTCCTCTTTAAAATGATGGCTCCCCCACGTTTACTGTATGCTGTCCAGAATACCCCATATCGGATACAGGAAACGTTCTTCCACGCGGTTGAATCCGAACAGCGCAAGTTGTTATGGGGGGGGGGGGGGCAGTCCTAGAATTGCGCTCAAGAAACTCCAGAAGGGTGTATATGAGGGGGGGCTTGCAGTTCCGGACATTAGAAGATATCACTGGGCCTCTCAACTTATTAATATCAATGGATGGGTTTCTTCCCCGCTTGAGGAACCCAGCATGTAGGGTGGACAGATTGGTGTTAAACAACCGAAGCTATCTAGCTGAACTATACCGGAGGGGGGCGGGGTAATGCACATCTCCCGACACATACAAGGACAGTTATTGAAGTCTGGCATAAGACAACTAAAATGACAGGCTGGGAGAAGAAACTCACAGAGCAGACTCCACTATGGGAGGGAGATTTTCTGAAAGAATTACGACGGCTTCAAGGCTTCCGGAAATGGAGCCTCATTGGGATTGACGTGCTAGGGGACATCTGGAAGGGAGGCAAAATGGTGACATTTGATACCCTACGGGAGGACTTTCAATTGGGGGGAGGTGAATTCCTCAGATACCGACAATTGCGTCTTGCGCTTCATTGCCATCTGACAGAAGGGACTGCGCTACCCGAATATTCTCCCTTGGAGGATAGGCTCCTCTTAGACCCCATGATTGACAAAGCTGGGTCCCTTACTTATAAAAAACTGATGAACAACTCCCCAGATTGTGTGGGTTCCTTACGGGAGGCCTGGGAATCCGACGTGGGGCTACTGGAGGATGACGACTGGGCGGAGGCCCTTCAGAGTCCCAGAGACATAGCCATTCGAGCACGCTTTAGGCTTGTTCAACTCCGCATTTTCCACAGATCATATGCCTCACGGGTGGTACAGTTTCGTTTTGGGGGTTGTGTGTCCGAGCAGTGTGCTAGGGGGTGCGGCGAGAAAGGGTCCTTCTTCCATATATTATGGTCTTGCCCCAGAATTCAGAGGTATTGGAGGTGTCTGACTCGCATAATGGAGGCAGTGGTGGGAGAGGAGGTCCCATTGGAGTCCAGATGGCACATCCTGGGCGTCACGGGAGAGATCACATGGCCACAATGGGCCAAGTCCTGGCTAGCCTTAGCAGGAGGGGTCGCCAAGCGGAATATTGCCCGGGCATGGGGGCAGCAGAGCCCCCGACAGTGAAAGCATGAATGTGCGATATGGACTGGTGTTATAGAGCGGAACAAGTGGTCTATCAAAGTCGGGGATGCCCCCGAAAGTGGGAGAAAATATGGGGGGGCATGGGCTCAGAGACCTGGGATTGGGACCTTGAGGTGTATCCAATATGTCATTCTATGAGACTTAAGCGATGAGTTCAGTCTAGTTCCGTGATGAATTACGCAACATGTAATTGGGTGTGATATATTGGAGGGCTATGGGGTTACCGGGCCATTTTCATAACCCGCAAATGTATGTCTATGTATGCTCTGTCTTTGAAGCTTCTTCTTTTGTTTAATAAAAAGAATTTAAAAAAAAAAAGAATCTCACTGGGCAATATTTTCAGTTCTCAGATAAAGGTATAAGGTATTTCATATTTGCACTGCAGGGGCGTGGCTTCAGGGGGGGGGGGTGTTTGGGGTGTTATACTGGCAGTGAGTAGAGATGGGGGAGAACAGCATGAAACCTAGGTAAGCAGAGGAGAATGGTGGGACTAACACATTGGTTTGTTATGCGCACAGTGGGGTAATAGTGGCTTTGCATTTAAAAAGAAGGGGTGGACTACATGTAAAATGTCTGGGACATAAAATAAGACATCATGTTTGTTAGTCTCATATGTACTTCAGAAGTCCAACCACAGCTAATATAATAATTGGTGATTGTTTTTATTGTTTATAGTGACCCCTGACGAAGGGCGTTTGGCCCGAAATGCATTGGGTTTTTATTGAATAAAATGCTGCCTCAGATGAACTTTTGCTTCTTTCAAGAGGTCCGGATGGACACAGTGAGAACATTAGAAAATACGAAAATGGCAATTCACACTCCAAGTGTGGACTCAGAAAGTGGTCGAAGAAAAGTTGAAAAAAGTGATGAACGAACATGAGGAATATATGGATTACTAAGAAGGAACATTATTGCCAAAGCGGCGTAATTCAGCTGTGCAGTTGGTTGGGGTGTAATGTCACACCCCATGTTTGGTAGCAGTGTTACACAACCCCCCATATATTTTCAGATGAATAGTTGGGTACAGGGGCTTTCAGTCGAGTATGATGAGGTGTCTGTTTGATTTCACCTGGGACTTTTACATGTATACACTGACAAAACCACACACAATCTCTTGTCTGTTTTGAAAGCCCTAGAAAATGTTATTTTACAAAATGTTCTGTTTCTCTCACTTAGTACTCCTACCATTTCCACATTCCTCTCTCTTCTCGCTGCCTCGTAAGCCCCTCTCATGTCCCCTGCTTGTCGTATAATGTATTCTAAAATTATATGCAGCATGATTGTTGGAAAATCTGAAGCTCACCCCTCCTAATCTTACTGACCAATCTACTCCCCTGCCCTTCTTTTATGTTTTTACTTTACTCACTGCTATAATATGCTGAGTTGCAGACTACAAATAACAGTGGGCATAGAATGGATTTATATGTTTGCATAAGCTGGAAAGAGACTTCTAGAAATGCAGGGGAAGAGGAAATGACATCACACACACTTTGATACTGAGAACATTGTAGGATTGATGTCTTCTTCCATAATTAGCCCCTCGTTTATCTCCTGTTTGCTGCGGAGGGACAGGGGAAAGGCTAGGAGTAAAAAATAAAGTGGTAAATGGAATCCCAGACCTATTTTTACAATCTGATTCAGCCACATGAGCAGCATGACCAGTGAGAGTGAGACCACAGGTAACAAGAGATGTGGAGTGGTACAAAGGGGCAAGTCAGTGATAACAGCTGCTACCCTTTAGTAGCTTCCAACTTTTCTAAGTTTCTAGGGTATAGAAGTAGTAGATGGTTTTATTCAAAGAATGGCTTAAATTGAATGTATTCTGGACTTCATTGAGAATTGGTGAAGCCTTTAAATAATCCCTACAGCTTTGTAATGGTATTTGATGTTTGGATGTTCAGCGTCCTTAAGCTAAGGAATGATTGTCTTGTTTTTGAAATGCCTACTCATCAGCTTCGTCTCTTGACTTTTTTTTTTTAGATTGGGTCTATTTCATCAGGTGCTCTATTTCGAAGGTACCTGGTATAAGTATTCTGATCCATCTACATGTACTTGTGATCTTTTCTCTAAATGTGATACCTTGCACATTGTACTGATATGTCCTTTTTATAAATCACTTCGGTATAAGTTTTTAAAACCTCTTTTTTTATCCTTAGATTTTTATCAGGCTAGGCCTGCTTTTTTTTATATCTACAACTTTCAGCTTCTCATGAAATTTGTTATAATGTATCAATGTTTCTTATGGGGGTTTACAGATCAATTCAATTCAATCAGCTTTATTCGATTATAAACATGATAATCATAAAAGCACAATAAAAAGCATAGCACCGAATATACATACACTTTAAAATTTGATTACATCATGATCGAATTTCTACATTTTAAAACATTCTTTAAAAAACTTAAAACTGATACAATCATTTGTTCTTCTAATGTTTGTATAAGCAAAAAAGCAGGACGGCATTGTCTTAAGCCACTATGCCTTAGGATCGGCAGGATCCACCTTTTCCTATTGCAAGAATAAAATTTACAAAAGAATAATACATGTATAGTCGATTGGACAGACACATCGTCACATGGACATTTACACAACTCTCTCGTCCAATCATTCTGTACCGGGAAAGTAACCAACCTATGAAAAATACACAGTCTGAATCGCGTCAACAAAAATATATCGTAATCTTTTGTTAGCACCTCTAAATAAAGCTGGACTCTGACACAAGAGAGTATTAGCTGGTGAGCTTGAACGGTTATTTTTTGTAATTCATCGTTTCTTCTCTTACCTTCCAAATAACTTAAACAGCTAATTTTAAGGTCTTTCCTCTGGACCTCTCTTAAACTAGAAGGCTCCAAGTAGTACTCAGGGTGGCCAAGATTACCCACAACATTTTTAATATACTCCAGCCATCGTATGCTCAGAGCCCCATCCAGACTACAACAGTCCCTTAATATCTGTCTATTAAGGTCCAGCTGTTCCAAGGTCCAGATCCTATGCCACAGAAGTATCGGTTGAATTTTGCATATATCAGCTATATATGTCATACCTAATTCAGAGTGGCAGATAAAAGTGGCAGTACTATCAGGGACCATAAGTAAGAATCTTAAAAATGTATTCTCGATAATTTGTAGTTGGTTAACATCATCGTAGCCCCAGATGCCTGCCCCATAGGTGGCTATAGAAATGCATTTAGCCTTATAAATCTTTATTAAGACCTCTGGATCCCGTTTTCAAAGCTTTCTGCTAAAATTTGAAAGTGCTGCAACAGCTTTTAAGAACAACAACTTCCTAGTCTTAATCGCCTGGGTCCAGGTCCCCCTTCTGTCAAAAAGGATCCCTAGACAGGAGAAAGTGTTGCAGCAATCAATATATTTCGTGCCCAGTTTAACAGGCCTGCATTTTGCGCTGCCCGGCCCACATTTCATCACATATGTTTTAGAGATGTTAACATTTAGACCCAATTTAGACATATATTTCGAGAAGCTACCAACTAACCTCTGAGTACCCACGGGGGTACGTGCCAGGAGTACTGCGTCATCGGCATACATTAGCGCAGGTATTGATCACTTACCGATTTGAGGGAGGTCCTGGCACTCCTTCACTAAAATACTTCCCAGGTCATTAATATATAATATAAACAGGAAAGGGGCCAGGACGCACCCTTGTCTCACGCCCTCCTCACCCTAAAGTGCTTAGTGCATTCCCCTCCCACCCCATATCTGATCCTTGCGTTTGCGCCTGTATATAATTGTCTTAAAAAGGCTATTATAGTGTCCTCCACCCCCAAGTTTGTTAAAATACTCCAGAGTTCCTCGTGAATCACACAGTCGAACGCTGCAGTTAGATCAACAAACGTTAAAAACAACCTACCCCTTTTGGCCTTAATATATTTTCCCATTATCATATTTAGGTTTAAACCCTGATCGACTGTGCCCAAACCCTTTCGGAAGCCAAACTGTAGATCACTAAGGATTGTATGTTCTTCCGCCCAGTCTTGTAGTCTAGAAAGCCAATAATTTTAATGGTCGAGTCCAACAAGGAAATAGGCCTATAGCAGGCTGGGTCCGACCTGTCTCCTTTTTTAAAAATCGGAACCAATGTTGATTCATGCCAGGATGGTAAAAGACCAGTCGTACTGCTTGCATTTAAGACTTGAGTTAAGAGGGGACCCCACAATGAAATATTATGTTTAAAAAGGTCAACTGGAATGCCATCGGGTCCGGGTGCCTTTCCTCCCAAACTTGACTCGATGGCCAAATTAACCTCAGTCAGCTCAAATCTCAATTTGTTGTTGTCCTTGCTTGGCATGGTTACTACAAACATATCAGTCCCCACTCCTGCCATAGGCGTAAGAATGGGATTACTATATAATTTTTCAAAATGCTCTACCCACTCTGCCTCACTGATGGCTATCTCAATAGAGGCCCTATCTCTCTCCATCAGAAAGGGTGCATTGACTGCCTTCCAAAAGGCGGATGGGTCCCTTGTTTTTGATGCTAAGTGTAACTCCTGCCAGGCTTCTTTTTTCAATGTATTTTTTCTTAGTTTTAAAGCCTCCTTATACTCCCTACGTGCACTCCTAATCTCTTCTGCTATTCTAGGCTCCATATGTAGGACCTTTTTAAGTTTAGCATGGGCCTTGGAGCAGTTAGTATCAAACCAACCCAATTTGGGCTCATTTGCTTTGTTGAATTTCCTAAATAAATCCTGCTTAATATAGTTTGAAATTGTGAGATAGCCATCAATAATATCTTTGTGCAATGAGTTTACGTCTAGGCAAACATTAACCGCCTCGTAGCAGTTTGTAACAATCTTCCCTGTGAAGTTATCTGGGTCTAGTTTATCCCATTTTATGGCATACCCATTTTATCTAGATAAAACGATATTTCCTATTGTTAATACTTTGTGATTACTAGAACTATCCGGCTTTCTTTTGTCCTAATTGAAATGCTCAAAGGAAAATGATCACTCACTGATATCTCGTGAGTGTCAAAATCCACCACTTTGGTGGCATATCTACAGGAAATCAGGATAAAATCAATAGTCGAAGAATTGCCTTGCCCAGAATATGTGGGGTTAAAAGGGACTGGGTTAAGACATAGCTTATTAGCGAAACCTAGATCTACTTCAAACATAATTTCATTTAAGATGTCCCCATACTTATTATGTACAAAATGATCAAAAAAGTGGTCTTTATCAGACAGAATACCACAGCGGCCACTATCTGCGTAATTGCAAATATTGCAATTAAAATCCCCTCCCCATATAGATACATACATCTCTCTTAGACGTGGCCTGGGTGTTTTGTACCACAGTATTAATTGATCTCAATACTGCCCCGAACCTATCAAATGAAATATTATTATAAAAATTAACAATAAGCAAACTCAACAAATTATCAATGTCAAGCAGAAGGATCTGATAATTAAAATCGGCACCAATCAAAGCAATTTTTTCCAAAGTCAAAAGATTCGACACATAGAAACACAGTCCCCCCTTTGCTCTCCCATGAGGTGAAGGAGTTGCAGGGATATAGAAAGTTCTATAGCCATTTATATGTATAGGGTCAAGTGACCATGTCTCCTGAACACCAAAGACGTCGAACCTTTTAACAAAATCACACCAGGTATGGTCGTTCACCTTTGTTTTCAGCCCCGCCACATTCCAGAACATGATTGCACAACAGTTCCTCCTGTCCTCCCTCGTCGACTCTGCTAAAACTCCTAAATCGGCTACTGATGATGCAGCCTGATGGAACTGCTTAGACAATAAACTAGTATTTATATCAGGTACAATGGAATTTAGGGGACGGTCATCTACGCCTGTGATATCACCCTTATTAGTTCCATATAAATTACCCTCTCTCATCCTACGTAACTCCTCTGGGGTCCCCAAATCAATACTCCTCTGGTTATTAATATCTTTAACACGATGGGGCTCCTGAGTGCGCTCGAGAGTTTTACCACTTATTTCTTGCGTAGAACTCTGCTTACTAATTTGTAGCGATCTCAGTCAGTCCACCTCTTCTAAGCTAGGAGGATATCGAACCTGTTCTGTATTTGGGCATTATATTGTTGTTTATACTTAGCTTGCTGGGAAACTATTGGGGCTACTGGAAATTGTTATGTGTGGGTTGGTAAAAATAACCCAGGGGAAGAATGTTAATTCCATTTCTTAGAAGCACCTGGTTACCAGCCCTAGACAAAATCATTTGTACAAACTGCGGGTTAGTAAATGATAATACCACACAGTCACCTCTTAACCTTTTTAACCCTTGCCCAACCCAGCTTATCCTTCTTACCATCTTAAACTCAGAAAAAAGCTTTCGGTCTGACCAATCTTTGTTCCCAGCCAGCAGAGGCTTTTATTTCTAAGCGAGTCCCAGTTCTCTTCAACCCCCTGGGTCAGCATCGGTACATTAGCTAAAACCACTGTATATGGCGTGGCCGCTGGGGGGAGAGCCAGTGTAGTCACTTTTTGAAAAACTTCCTGCCTCTGTAGTGTATGGTGTGTGCCCCTATTACACTGCTCTGATGTTAATGGGGTTTGCGGGGTCACTAGGGGGTATGGACCCAAGTCCAACCTCTCGGGTAATGAATTTGTAATATAATTTTGAGAATCTGAATTATTCTGATAGTTTAATCGAGATAAAGGAGCTATCGGTGGAAGGTTGGACAAAACACTTGGCTGTACGGGATTAGAACTCTGCACTTCTTTTACCTGGTCAGTAATTGTGGACAGTTTGCTATTTACTCTCATATTCCCTCTCGAATTCCCTCTACCACAATGTGCAATAGAAAGATGTCCCCCACGATCATCACTAGTAAATGAGGCAACTGGCTTCTTCATATCTGTAATCTGCCTATGCTCTACACATTTTGCCATTGTGGCCACAATCACGTCTAGTCTAGTAGTCATTATCGTCATAAAATCTCTACCAAAAAACCCCCAAATAAAGTCAAGGCCCAGACTAAAGCAAAACAAAGGAAGAAAGAAACACCTGCTGTGGTATGTGAAAATCGTTTTAAGAATGACCTTGAAACTTTAAAAATCAAATTGGAATCACTGGTTTACAGATCAGTTCGATAGGGGTAGCCATTATTGATCTGGCTTTTGATGTTTTTATGCAATTATATGTTAATATTTATATTTTTGCCTTGCTGTATAACTGTGTTGGTCTATTTTTTGCTTTCCTTGTATGATTTTATTTTTAAAATCGAATAAAGTACTGACTGCATGATTGTACAAAAGAGAGAGAATTTATGTGTCAATAAATCAAAGAATGAAACTATTCATACACTATAGTTGTAAGAGTGATGCTCTTTCCGGTGCATTAGTCACTTTCCCTGCTACCAAGGTTAGTATCTTCATGCCAATAATAGCTTCCTTTTGGGAACCATACATGCACTATAATTGTATGGGTTTGCCTCGAGGTAACAATTGGGCTTGAACAGACAGGCCACAAAAGGTAAGAGGTAACATCAATGGCATACGCCCACATTTTTCAGACTACAATGGGGTGTCAGACTGAGGGGATTTGGAGGATGAAATCAATAGAGATGAACATTGTTTAGGTGTGTGAGGGTATTTTTAGGGCTGGTGATCCCATTGACCACTATGGGAGGCATTTTGCTTCCTTAGGGTATTAAGATGAGTCCAAGGAGGGTGATACACTCCAGTTGAGGATGAGTTGAGAGGTATGCCAATGGATGAGACATGATATACAAGTACTGATTACATAACATCACAAAAAACATAACAGAGAGGATCCTGCAGCTCTTCCCTGGTATAGTTTTACTTTCTACAGAAGCAACCACTCCTTTGGGATGCATGAATATGTTGGCACCAAAGCAGATCCTTGGACGGGTGTAGTCAGCACTGTTGGAGTAGGGAGGGGTAATTTTCTAAAGTGTCCTGATGCTGTTGGGCACATGAGTGTCTGGCTGGCATATTCCGGAGTAATTGGTTCAATGTAATGACCAACAGCATCCATGTAAGCACTATATATTGGTCACAACATAGTTGCTTTTAATGGCTAATTTACAAAGGGTTGTGCAGTTTTTCAACATTGGGCTAATAGGATGTTAACACCACTTAGCTTGGAGGCTCGAATTCTACTAAAGCATTTTATGAGAATATACCACAGAAAATACCACACTTGGAAGCAAACTAAATGAAAGGTCTGGTTCTTCTGGGAGAAATAAAGGTCTCTAAAATTGATTCATATTAATGGTTTATTTGGGAATCTTTCAGATAGATAACGTGTTTGACCACATACATGCACATAAAAAGTAATTGTCATGGTACGATAAACAGCGAGATTGTGTACTTCAGTTTTACCCTCATCAATTTGTGGGGATTTTTGTTCATGGCCTGGATGTGTGTATACAACAACACACATGCCAATACTGATATTCTTTGATCAATCTTTCATTAGAGCACACTTAACAACTCAATGTGACCAAAAAACATCTGTTTCAATTTCTTCCTTGTTTTAATTATGAAAATTCATTTTTTATCATCAAAAAGATCGTCAATTTCTACAAGAAACACATATAAACTGCTACAGATCCAGAACCACAATTTTTATACATTCAATAAAAAAACTTTTTTTACAAAAAAACATATCTTTAGACAAGACCAAAAAGTGACCTAAACAATTCATATAACATGCAAACAAATATACACTCAACTTGACAACTTATTTAGAAAAACATTGAACATACTCAAAGACAAGACAATGTGAACACATAAATAAGACAATAAGACAATACAGCCCAAGTAGGTTGGAGTGTATAACTAAATTTTTTTCACAACCTTTCATGAGGGCAAAGACCAAAGAGTACACTATTCAGAATCCCCAGCGCGTATCCACAACGAGAATTAATTCACATTTATATTTGTAAAGTTATATACAACAAGGGGTGTTTTTCTGATAGTTGTATTTTTTCACACTTGTTTGGACAATCAGCGGTCGACGCGTTTTGAACCAGAGTGCCAATTCATAGGGTTCTCTTCAGGACCAAAAGCTAATTTGAGATCAGCCGATCTCGTCTGTTCTAACGAATCAGACAACAGCCATAATGTTCCAGTCTAAATATTGAATATGCTGGTGTAGTTTTTCAAAACATAGAGTCATCTCATATGGTCGTGCATAAATCTTTTATGGCTGTGCATAAATCTTGTGGAGTGCAACTTCCGTCAAGGCGGACACATCTGTTTTAATCCTGTGTTTAAGTCTTCAAGTTTCTTTTCAGGCGCAATGGCGTCCAGAACCGTATGTTCTTGTCAACTGACAACCGTATGTTCTTGTAAAACTGACAAGAACATACGGTTCTGGACGCCATCGCGTATGGCTCAGCCTTACTGATTATGGGCCAAAACCCTCTTTAGTTAGCTGGATGTGTGTATGGCCATCTGATGCTTACTTGGCGTATCTAAATCAAGTGATTTTAATGGTTGTGTTATTGGTTTCAAGAGGTTTGGTGCACATTTTCAAATCCCCCTTGGCTCATTTTGAGCAACTCCACTGTTGTTCTGCACAGGCTGTTAAACTATCTTCATTGGTGTAGTCTGTTGTCCTGTAGTTGGTGCCTGCTGCGTTTTTATTCTTGTAACACATCTTTTCCAATCAACCCAGCCTTGGATTGAAATTAAGAAGGTATATTTTACTGTCCCTTCTCTTTTACTTTCTTTCAAGTACGTTTGCTGCACATCTGCTGCTAGTCTGGCTCTCAAGACAGTTTTCTTACAATAAGCATAATCAGATATGTCCTTAAATTGTGGCTGCTTCTTTTTAATTCCAGCTATTGTAAGTGTCAGAGATGAACATACAGAGTGCTATGAAAATACCAACGTGCTGTCTCTACAAAAGAAAACCTTTAGGATTTTCAAAACTACATCTTTACATATTAATTTACCTTTAAAGGTATTCTAAAAATAAAAGACTGAGGGCCAGATTTACAAAAGGGTTGCATTACCCTTGCATCGCGCAAGGTGACCCTTAAATGAGCTTTACTATGCCACACAGAGCCACCTGGTGTCGCTCTGCGTGTCATTGCAAGTCTAGATTAATGCAACGCAAGTCGCTGCCTTGGGTTACTTTGACCTGGGAAGGCGTTCTACGGGTGAAGAGTGGGTGTTCCCACGCATCCACTCATGGATTTTGGTGCATTCCCAAATTTCCTACCAGTAGTAATCCTGGTAATGCGTCAAAAAGGTAAGCCATCCCAGGGGAGGTGCAACGAGGAGAAATAACTTTATTTCTCCTTATTTTTTCCTCTTTTTACATGGGCTGCATTGTGAACCACATACAGAAAGAAGAAAAAGCATCTAACGATTGTTTTTGTGTAGGACGGTGCCCCTTCCTACACAAAAACAATCATGCCTGCAAAGCAGGCACCCTTGCACCATGGAGCAAGGGTGCCTGTGATGGCGCTTGGCTGCACTGTGTGCGCCTGTGCAGGGAGAGAGCAGGAATACGCCATATCTTAGTAGATATGGCACATTCCTGCCCTCCACATGTGATCCTGCGTTTCGCTGCGTTACATCTTTGCAAATCCAGCCCTGAATGCACTGACATTTAAGTACCATCAACACCACTGCACCAAAATAGCTATAACCTGGTTAGCCTCTGCTACTGCCTTGTCCATCTCCCAATACAAGAAATGTTCCAATGTGGAAATTCACTCTACAGACTGCAGAATCTCAAACAGAGAAAGGGCAGGGAGCAACATTTTAAGTCTGTAATGGTACTATGGGAATCAGGATCTTTCAATCAGACAAGTATCATTAGAAAGCACACAGCTGGCCGCCTACTTTACAAAATACTCTGCCCAAATTGATTCCAGAAAGCCGTCTACCAATAATAAGAGAGATCACATTAGAATATCTACTCTTACTTTGTCAGGAACTGTGCAAGGAAATTCAGTGGTCCAGGCAAAACAGTACTCTGCCACTGGAGCACTCCCCTTCTCCAGAGAAAATAGCTTTTCTTCAGCTAGATTCTTGTAATTTGATGCAACTTAGTGGGTGCTGTAAGCATTTTTTCTATGGCCTTCATTACACATTGGCTGGTAGTTGGTGCAATATTTATCTCACCTGATAAAGTCAGAGTCTGAATTTATCTGGTATGATAAATACCATTCAATTATGAGTTTTTCCCTGGTAATGAGGAATAATGGGGAATAACCTATGGCTTTTTGGTGCTTACTGCACCAAAATCGCCCAGTTTCCGCCAGTACATAGTGGCAGGTGTAACTGCACATATCAGAATTCAACAGCTGACTCATAATGAGGACCTAAGTCTTCATGATGTGCCAGACCTCAATCTGGCTTCTTAGCTCACCTGCAATTTAGAAAGTATTCAGTTGTATTACTTAGTTTTATTCACTTAGCAGCTGTCTTTTAAAGTACTACATTTTTATTTTATAATGTGTTGAAACTTATTATAAAGATTAAAGGCAGACACACTCAATTTAGGTGACACTGTGTAATATTACTGATTTGTTCAATAACCAGAAATAATAAAAGAGAGCTCAAATTGACAGCTTCCCAAAAACCAGCACCACAACTGTAGGGAGAATGCAATGCACATGCTTCAATCTGGCTCTCTAACTCCCACAAACACTGATATAGCAGCTGCATATGTAGATATATTCTAGCCCAGTATACACATGACAGCTGACAGATAAGATCCCACCATTATGGTAAAGTACAGCACCCTAAAACCAACTCATATATGGCCAGGGGCGAAGGAGGTCTCTAGTGAAGATCCTGCACACACTCACCAAGACTCATGTAAGTTACACCATGCCGGTCTTTCTCGACAACCGCTTGCTGATTCCCAAACTTTTCATTATATTTTTATCATTTGGAGGCAGTTGTACGTGCCTAAGGTGGCAAACAATTATTCAAGGGCACCAGCCAAACCATTTAAGACTTGGGAAATTAAGCATTGAGATATATATCAGTCGCCGCTGGGTAGTTATAGTTAGGACCACATTTCCATATTTCCATAGAAAAAGCATTTTTTGGTTTGCTAATAACTTTGGCACCATTTGACAAATCTGCACGAAACTTTCTAACAAAATGTTCTTGCAACTCAGCTCCTTTATTGAAAGTTTTGGGGTGATTCTTCAAACAGGGGCAGAGAAAAAGGGGGTCCTAAAACGTGTTTACCCCATTAATTTTTCCATGGTAACTTTAGACAGAGCTACAGCCTACATGGGTGAATGGATTTAAACTAAATTTGGCACAAAGCTAGAGCTTGGTCCAGAAAGAGTGCTTTTTGTGATTTGGTGTAAATCTGTTCAGTAGTTTTTTTAGCAATTAAGGCTCAAAATAATTGTATATTTCACACCATGGAGGATCTGCGTGGCCGACAGATCTCATGGTGAGATCTGAATTGCTGCTGCCACCACATCAAAATGTGGTGGCAGCCGTCTTAGGACTCCGGTTAAAAAAAGACATAAGGGGGCAGGGTAGGGATACCCTGACCAGCTAGGCTTGCAGGTGGGGTCCCAGAGAGACCGGAGGACAAAACCGTTTTTAATTATTTTTGCCCAGAATTAGTGGAGGCAAAAAAAAAAAAAAAAAAGCAGATCCTCAACCTTCTTAAGCCCCCTGGTTTTAGATGTATCACCAAGGACGGGAAGTCAATTGCGGTTCTAGGGACTAAAGCCTGGAACCTACTTCCTAGTCATCTTCGTTTTATTCAAACAGAGACTATCTTTAGAAAAGCCCTCAAAACCTGGATTTTTAATGCTTCCGATGCTTTTTGTCTATCACTCATTTGAGTCCTTAGTTATAGCTGTGTGTGCACATTAGGGCCCGCATAGCGCCATGATGCTCCTCGGTGTGAGAGCTGCGCTCTACAAATACAGTATAACATAACATAACAGAGACCCTCAGACAGCCAAGGCTGGTTCATAGACACCTTCAGTCTGCTTTCAAAGAGGTTCAGAGATCCCTAAATGACCCTCGCTACCTGCAGATATATCATTCAGTGCCATCTTACACTTGGCTGCCCACTGCTTTCTATTAGACACCCCTAGTTGGTCATTCAACACCCCGAGATGGCCCTCAGAACCTCTTGCAACGAACAACAAAATTATGGAAGGGATTTATCTCAGCCACTGGTGATTGCTTAGGTCTATATTCCAGGACATTGTTTTTTGCTCACTACGCCACTCTAGACAGGAACCAACCATATTCAAATCAGTCTTGATCCTCTTCTAATAGGATCAGTCTGGCATAAACTAGCAGGCCAGGTCCTTTCTAAACTAGAGCACAAGCAACCCTAGGCCAAGCTTGGCCTACTTGGGCCTAATCAGTGAGTATAAATGAAGTGCTTCTTTTTAAAATATATTTATTGGTATATATAATTTTAATAAAAATACAAACAAAATCGATTAATATGTATATATATATTTGGGGTCACTGATACCATGATTATATAATTGTCTGTCATGTTTGCTCTGTCCGTTTCATAATGTAAAACAGTGCAAATATGTACCATATAGACATATACAATTGTATCCCTTACTCATTTTTCTCGGTGCATCATGTGACATTTTGCTGACTTATAACAAATCCATCTCCCTTCACTCAACAGGGCTCTGCTGCGTCATCTACATGTTAAGGGCTTTCATGTGCTTTCCGCCTGTGTTAGAACTGGTGACAAGAGAGGCGGGGAATGCACGAACATTGCCATCCCAGATTCCTCAAACATCTTGCATGTTTGAATGAGTTATTCTTCTAATATAGTGTTCTCAGTGTGAAACAAAACAAATCTCCTCCCATTAATTTGCCACTGGTTTCCTTCGTATCCCTCTTCGCTCCTCTGCGTGCAAAGCCAAACTCTCTGCCCTGGACCATTTCACTAACTCCCCTTTCCGTCTATCTATGGATGCTGCAGCATTGCTCTTCCACAGCATTGCTATGAGTGGCTTTGCTGAGTGTAGCTTGGAGCCTATGGCACAGTGAGAACAGAACCCGCGTCGGGAAAATCCATTGCACTTATGGCATTTACTGCAACAAACAACATCAGGCAAGGAATACTTGAATTCATCTCAGTCTCTTATGAGCGCTCGGCCCCTATTCCAGAATTCCTGAATTTAAGGATATGTTCAAAAGTTAGGTGAATGCACAAACATGTTATTGTTATTTGATGGATGAGACTAGACGGCTGTACTAAATTGCCAACACATCTTCCATGTCAGTTGGCATGCCCATGTTGGCGCTTTTTACCATTAAAGGGCTGATTAGGGCTGTTTGCGGATCCCAAAGGGCGAAAGCCCTAGTCATAAAATACAAAATTACAACGAAACCCAGAGAACTCGCATAGGAAGATCCACACAGGACAAGGATGTTGGACAAACCATGTAGGTTTATTTACAATTTAAAATCATTACAGAAGGCAAAAAGGTAAACGGTTAGTCAATTCAAAGTAAAATACTCAAATTTTTGGGGGATATGTCTTTATTAACATATTATATATCACAGTGAACGATCCACAAATGTATACAGGTAAGTAACAGCATTGAAGTTCGTGCACCAACTGTCGATCTATGAATATACATACAATTTGTGTGTCTGTGTGTCTGATGGTCACATAGGGTCGGTGTTCCAGTGGTGTGGTGGCACAGTCGTCCGCTGTCAACCTGTTTAGTTTGTGTATTGACAAAGGCATATCACCACAAGAGTAACAATAAAGCATATAACGAAAACAACGAAGAACTAGTTCTGTTGTAGGGGTGGCCTCAGTATGGAAGGAGATAATGTCTACGGAGAACATCAGGTAGTGGGGGGCTTGGCAGTGCAGAGGTGGGGTGGGGGTTGGAACCACGTGGTGTGTGTCAGACAAGGGGGCGACCAGACATGGGTAGAGTGGTCGGCGCAATGTGACCTCCGGCTGGGTGTTGTCCCTATCAGTGGCAGCCCCTATTACTCTCTATCAGTGGTCAGCGCTCCATGGGGTCATCTATTTTGTCAGCCAATTTGAACACATATGTGCCCCAGAGCATGGTCGCTCCAGCCCCTCCTCGTCATTTTGTATCGCAGGCCATGGCGTCCGCCTCTGCCACTGTCCACTTATGCACCACCCGGAGCCAGCATGCGTCAGACGGAGGCTGCGCGCACTTCCATCACATTGCAATCTGTCGTTTAAAGAGGACCACAGCCAAGTCTACTAGTTTCAGATAATGTTTAGCAAGCTTCGGCCACTTTGTGATACCCAGTAAGCACAACTGAGGATCTTGGGACAGTTGCACATCTATCACCTCCGAGATATGTCCATACCTCGTGTCCACACCTGTGCCAGAACCGCGTAGTCCCAGACTATGTATAGGAATGTTGCGCCCACTTGTCTGCAGCGCAGGCACACTGGGGTTACTTCAGGGGAAATATTATGGAGTCGGTGTGGCGTGAGGTACGTGTGATGGAGATAATTAAACTGTGTGAATTTCAGGCAGGCATTACGTGAGATCCACTGGACATGCTCGAGGGCCATCCCCCATTGCTTGTCCGTCAGAGCCACCCCAAGGAATGCGTCCCACCTGGGCCTACTACACAGGGTAGGACTCCTGTCTGATGCCTGTAGGACAGCGTACAGCATCGTGACCGCCCTCCTGCCCAGCCCATGAGCCAGGGCACGATGCAGTCCACGGTGCAGCAGTGGCTCCTCTTGGCCTACTCCCAAGCATTATGCACTTCTAGGACAAGTGCAGTGTGCACCAAAAAGAGGCCCACTCTCAAGTCATACACAGTTTGCAATTCTTGGAACGACTGTAGGGTGCCATCCATATACAGGGCGCCTACCTGTGTCACCCCTGCGTCTTGGCATGGCGTAGGGTCATGAGCGTCCAGCGGGGCCTTCGCCCCCGGTATGTTCCACAGAGGCAATTGCGGCACATATGGCAACCGTCTCTGCCCGGGCTCGATGCATCTGTTCCACCAGATCTTAGCAACCAATGCTAGTCTGCTAAATTCCTTAGCAGGGCCGCTGCGATGCAGCAGCCAGTCCCGCACTGCGGTGCCCCGGAGTTCATTTCTAATTGCGCTGCTGTCCTCCAGCGTATCTCCAGCCAGCCACCTCATGGGCCACTGTAGTTGTGCCACAGATAAGTACAGCTCTAGGTCCGGCACCCCCAACCCTCCCTCCAACGGCGGTCGCTATAGAGCCCTGCAGCTTCTGATAATACAGTAAAACAACTTCTTGAGAGTTTATTGGACTCTTTGAAGCTTTAGAAATTAAACTGAATGAATGATGCTGAATAGTGAAGCTGCAAAGAAGATAATGCAGGCTACTTGCATATGTTTATTGACTATGATTTAATTCTAGAGTGGTGGAATGGGATTTTTATCAAGATAAGGTTGATCACAGTTTTAGATCTCCAGCCATCTCCATCTGTGACATAGATAAATGACTGTCTTCTTCATACATCCCAAATATGTTGTGCGCTCTTTGGATTGCAAGAATCCTCCCTTATTAGAAATCCTGTTGACTTGACCACACAAGCAAATCTGGAGAACGTCACCTACAGGCTGGGAAATGACAAAGCGACCTTCATTTCCATTTGATTCAGATATCCTGGTGTCTATAGTTAATCTTTTACAAACTTTTAAGTGACTCTTTAGGTAACACATGAATGTGTTTTAAGTTATTACTGGTAAATCTTGTGTTTGATTTCAACCCGAATTTTATATACGACATATTATACAAAACAACTTATTAGTTTCTTGAAATTGTACTTTATTTGCCTTCATTTTTTACCATATTGCTATGTTGTATTCAATATTTGTTTTCCAAATTAAAAGAAAAATGTCTCAGACCATAGCTGAAGGATCTTTGCCCAATCACAACCATCATTACATGTCAAACCTAGATGCAATGCCCCTTTCTGTAGGTATAGAGTATATACAGAATGCAATATGTTTGCCATGAATGGTGCATGTTACATATCAGACCTAAACAATGTGCAGGGCACACATAGGCAGCATGTGCATAAAGTACACCCCTCTTGTAAGGTTGCAGACGATGTTCTGTGTGAAATATCCACAAGGCTACAACAACCACAGACCAGTCAACTGCCTCTGAAGGTATATGTTCAATCTGAGATGGCAGATCAAAGCTGTTCCTGCCCTTTCCAACTGTTGTGATGAATAACCTTATAAATGCAGAGTCAGCCGTACCGAGCCACTGGATGGTTCAGCTAGACAAACAGCACGACCAGAATCAGCACTGGGGCCAGGCAGGCCATGTGCCAGGAGACGAAGGGCCTGAACAATACAGAGAGGTGTGAGGAGTGTACTATAGAGAACATTGAGAACCAATAGCAACATAAGAAGGGGTGCATCGAAGAGAAGCGGCAGCTGTCGTGTCTGCAAGGGGACATGGCATGCATGTTAAGCTCACACCACATAAGCAGGCCATATGTACTTTGATTAGCCCTCAAAGCACACAGCAGCTCATGGACTGGACAAGTTTGCCAATGTACCCAGTAAGTGAGTAATCATACGTCACAAAGTGCAAGCAGAATGTTGGCTTCCTACAGTAAGAACAGGCGAATATGGAGGTTTTGTGACCAGTTCTGCTTATGAAAGGCAGACTGAGCTAGGATAAAGTCAGTTACATGCCAGCCAAAGCCTCACATGTAAACAACAGACTATGTCCCAGCCCTAGCAGCCTGCGAAAGGCATTGTCCTGTTTTGAAATCTACAGATGCCACCACTGGGTGGATCACTCCTCATTTCAATACACAGCCACTCAGATATGAATATAGGGAAACAGCGCTTACAACGCTGTTACAACAACGCAGTGCCATTACAATGCAGGCACTAAAACGAACACGTCGTTACCACGCGTTCCATTACAACGCGTTCCATTACAACTCATTGTTGGATTTTAAATCCAACACCTTCCCTACTGTTGCACAGACTAGAGTTGGAATAGTAAAATATACTATTCCAAACTCCAGCGCTTCCCTAAAGCAAGTTGTTGTAACGACTTGCATTGTAATAGAACGCGTGGTAACGACGCGTTTGTTGTAAAGGCATGTGTGACTACGTCATACATTCATGAATATATATCTTGACACGCTACATGTCAGACCTGGACCTAAATTTTTGCACGCAGTTGCAGCTGATGGGCTCCGGTACTCATTTTGGGGAAAGGGAGGTCCTTATTTTTTATCATCGGATTTTGACACAGGGCAAAAGGAGAAAGGAGGAAAGGAAAGATAGGACAGGGGGCAAAAAGAGACTACAAGAGTAAGAGACTACAAGAGTAAGGTACGGCACAGGACGTGTAGGGGGGATGAAAGAGGCATGAAGTGGAATCAAGACTAAGTAGCCTTGGTAATCGGCAACTTCGCCATTTGACAGCACTGGCAGTGGGCTCCTAGGAAAAACTTTAGGCCCCTGTATTTTACAAATGAAGTATATTAGATATTCAATTGTGAAGACAAAACTCTAAAAGATATGCACCCTCCCAATTCCTAGATCCCTTCCACTAAAAGCTGAGACCAACCAACTTACACCAACTTACACAATTTCAACCACGATCATGACCAAGCACAATGGGTGATCCAGCTGTACTGCGAGTAGGTCAACTCTGCATCCATAACTACCACAAAAACCGTACATCACTAACATTATCATATCATGTCACTCTTATGTGCCCCATGCTCCACATGGCCAGATATGGCATACATTCACACTCTCATCACTTGGTGTTTCTCAACAAACCTGCCCTGAGGCCAACAAACGCAATTACAATATCCCACTTCACAAAAACTCATACACTTCCTTCACTTCCACATTAAAACACCTGCTGCTTCACTGTCCCTTCTACCATTACACCATCCAACAGCAATCACCCTCTGAAATAGCATACAAAACTGTGCAGCAGCAACATTCTCCACCAACAGTCCTTCTCATGGGAACCTCATGTCCTGTGCAAAGCATGCAGCATAGCCACCTACCTGCATGGCCATCTTTACCATTAGTTCTTGCTAATTATGACCCTGACTCACACATCCACCAACAGCTTGTACAACACAACCGTAGGTCTACTCTACACAGACAAGACAAAGAGCTGGGATTTGTTTTATCTCTACAGTGGGTTCTCCAAATTCGCTCCTGGAGGGTCGGATCCATGCCAGATTTTTAGCATATCCCCATTTAGATAAATGTAGTGGTCTTAAAAATCTGGCACGGATCCCACCCTCCAGGACCGACTTTGGAGAACCCTGCTCTACACAATCTCGACCAATCCATGGTCTCCTCTTTGGATTGACAGGTGTTGCTGTACAGCTACATCCCTCTTTCATAAACATGTGTACTATGCTGCCCCCTCCCAAGGTCACTCAATGCCTTCCATGCAAACCTTGGTTTGTACTTGAGCCCCTCCCTAAACACTCCATAGTTGTAAATCGGAGCGCAGAACATTTACACATGAAGAATCCCCAGGCCTAATCGTGGTAATGCAGCATGGATTTCATAGCTAAACATTTCAGCACAGACTGAGGCTACAGGTAAAATGGCTATGGCCACTCAGTTTGCCTGTGAGTAGTTACACAGCCTTCTTGTGTTGCGGCATTGGGAGAAGATGACACAACATTTTAAACTTCTTGCGCAACATTGTCAGAAGCTTGCAATATTTGGTTGCAATGGGCTCAATTCACAAAAGTAAATTTAGTCGTAAGTGTAGGTTTACAGCCGAATTTACCATTTGTGCACCTACTAGCGGCCCACAAAGGAATTTCTGGTGCGCATAGATGTATTTAAAAGGGCAGATTTGTTCTCAGAGGTGCGGAAGAATCTGCACTTGTAAATCCCACTCAAGGGTTGAGATGGTGTTCCAACAGTGGTTTGCCTTGGAAGTTTCTGAATGCCCACAGACATGGATATTTGTGGGCATTCCAAACTCCTCTCTGACCTCTATACACGTGGAAATGGTTGAGATTCTCTCCAACCTAGGACTAGCGTTACTAATCTTTCAGGATGGAAAGGGTAACAGACCACCCCACATTTATTAGGTGTGTAGGGGAAGGACTTTCTCCACAAGAAAATTATTTTTTCACAGCAGAGGCATTTTTTTAAAGTGTGCATTTGCACAGGGGGCTCCGTTACACTTGTGCGATGTCTCTGCTATGAACACTGCACAGGGGGAATATGACCCTGTGAGAAGCGTCACCTGACATTCCCAGTAGTAAGTCTGCATAGCTGCACCTGCAGTAGGTTTTCAGACATACTATTGGGAAAAAGGGTGAATACCAAAAACTAGTATTCTGTGCCAGGTCTTCAGGCATAGCTAACGAGGAAAAAATTCCTAAATACATGGTAATTTATTTAGGTGGCAGAGACACACGAAGAACCCCCAGGCCTAATCGTGGCAATGCAGCATAGCACGCACAATGGCTGCTGCACACCACCCACAAACTGGCCCCCTAACCAAAAGATAAATCACACACACCACCACTGCAATGCACACCACACTCGTACCTCATGCACTTTCACATGGGGTTATATTGATGTGAGACTTTTACCATCTGATAGCTCCTAGAAAGTCAGTGTCATCAAGCTGAGTGACCAGCTCACTTTCCCATATTCCATTCACCATTGCCATGTGAAGGAGTCTGTGGGACTCCCAACAGCTTATGCTTTGTACCACTGCTACATTTTATTTTGTGTTACACTAATAAAAGGTAGCAAATCCTGGCGTGTTTGAGATTTTCCAACAACGTGACCTTTCTTTGCATGTTTTGCAACAAAGAAAAATAGACATTAATGAGGGCCACAGTGCAGACAATTGTTGCAATTAAAAGGTCAACACACTGACACTGATGCATAACTGGAGGCTATTTTGCACCTAGAAATGTAAGACACTTGAAAAGGCAAAACGATAGAGTACAGGTGCGAAGAGCTTATTATGCCAGTCCCAACAGTACTGGCTGGAGTCAGTGATGCATTTCCACGTGTCCAAAGTACATACCTGTCAAAGTTCTGTACTGCAGGGCTAACTACAAGAGCAAAGCCATTACTAAAAATGAATTATCACACTCAGTCTGCAAAGTACTGCACAATCTGTACGTATTGTTTGACAAGCATTGTTTACTAGGGGTTGATAAACATGTATCATGTTCAGACACGTTAAACAACATGTTTTTACATTTATCCAAAGTCAGTGCTTTTACGAAATGTATAAGCCCTTTGACAGAACTCGACTTGGAAAAAAGACAGTTTAATGTTAAAATAATGAAAAGTAGAAAGGGAGTTGATTCTTTGCTAACTGATAAGGCAGATATTTTCTTGTGTTAACACTGCTTTTATTGTGTGACTTGTAGTTAAATCCAAATAATACGGAAGGTCGATTTAAAGAAAAATAATTATACAAAGCTACACTGAGATTGTGAGTAAAATTGCCAAATTTGCAAAATTTGCAATTAGATAAACTGCAATTATCTCTTAGGCTTTCTAAAATAAATCTCAGTTAGTTAGCCCTATAGAAATTGTGCAAACAGTTGTACACGCCATTAATCCACATTTTGCCGGGCTATCTAGTACAAAAATGCAATTATTGACCAAATCGAAAAATTCAGACAAAAATGAAATATGGATATATACAAATCTGCATAAATACTCTTCAGTTACTTCAATGGTGTCATACTCCAATATAGATTATGTCAACAGAAGAGTGATTCAAATACTGCGTTCGAAAATCTTAATATTGTTAACGCTGCTTGTCACAGATACAATTCTCTGCAGTTATGTTCACAAAAGAATATGTTCATTGGAGAGCTTACAACAAGAAAGACATACCTCCCAACTTGAAGAACAATCTCACTGTGTGAGGAGCCGTGCCGAGAAGTATTTACGAGGCATTTTTAACCCCCACCTTGCCCCAAAAGCCCCCTCCTCCCCAAAATAAAAAAGCTTGTTGAGGCTGGTGCTGATGTCTTGGAGTGTTTTCACACCCCTTAATGGACGTCAGCAGTTCAAAGCCTTGGAAAGCGAGCTGGAAAACCATTTACAGTGGTTTTCAGCTCATTTTCCCTGTCACCGTGTGATATCGGCTCCTCACCGGGACACTGTGTGATGGGAGCTGATATCGTGTGTCACACGGTGGCACCATGTGAGTTCGCAGGTATGAGAAAGAGAACAGTAGAAAACCCATAAACCCAGTTGAGACGGGGGTAAATCTGGTAAAAAACGACTATGTCTCAACAAGTAATATTTTAAAAAGACAATTAGACAGGGTGCAAAATCAATTGTAAGCAAACAAACGAGAAACACCAAGATTGGATTGCGCCGTTCACCCTTTCACGAGCACGTTGTGTGCACTAAAACTTTGAATTAAAATTGCATATGATGTAATATTGCTGACGTAACTAAACGTACTGTATTAGGAGTTTCAATACAGACCGCACAATCCAATCCTGTTTGTTTGCTCGCAATTGATTTTGCACCTTATCTAATTGTCCTTTTAAAATAATACCTGTTGAGACATTGGAGAGCTTAGGCATCTTCAACGTTTAGAAGAATGTCCAATTAAATGATAACATTCTCAAATAAAATCTTGTCCAGAATCGCAAAAGGCGGGAGGAGAAGGTGCGCTCGAAACTCCATGTATAACAAAGCAGCAGGCGCGCGCCCCCTGCAGTTACACATCGGCATCGGCTCAAACGAACCATGTGAGCATTGTGAGGGGGCAGGGGACGTCTGCTGATGTCACAGACATAGGGAGAGGGAACTGCAGAAGGTGTAGAGTTCAGTCCATCCCTCTGTGAATGAGGGACGCACTGGAATATGCGCCTGCCGTGGCTCCTGGTTCACCTGTGTGCACAAGCCTTGTGATGGGGGGTCCTGCTGCTGATATCCGGGTACTGAACACACCCATGCCAGCACACTACCAGGTATGGCATAGATATGCCTTTCCACCCCTCGGAGCGGTGCATTTCATGGAATCTGCAAGCCTGACAGGCCAGGGACACTTCCCTCCTATGCCTCTGGTGCAGCGTCGCATGTGACGGTCCTGTCCCAGTACAAGAATGACGTCAAGGGAGGGAGAGGGAACTGCAGAAGATGCGGAGTTCAGTCCATCCCTCTGTGAATGAGGGATGCACTAGAATACACATCTGCCATGGCTCCAGGTTCACCTGTGTGCACAAGTATTGTGATGGGGTCAGTATACGTGTGCCAAGACAAACTGCGTGCACGCAGGGCATATACTGTTCATGTAAATTTGGTTTGTGAATTTGCGCATGTACAAAAGGCCCCTTTTTCCCTAATCGAGGAACACATTTCATGAATATAAGCAACTGTCTTTCTTTAAACGCCATGGGCGCCACATCTTGCATGGCCACAGCACAAATATGTTATTAATGAGTTAAGAACTTCTGGTAATAAGAGAACATGTTAATTCACAGACCTGAGTGTCTTTTAAATCAATACTTTTTATACAACACCTTTGATATACACGAGCGCTACACAAAGCATGAACCCAACAGACAAGGTCTAAAAAAAGATTATTTTATGTTTAAATTCACATATGAATGTCCCATTAATGTAAACACTGTGTATAATTATTATGAATCATAATACGCTCTATGTGATTGTCATTTCACTGTTCATTGTATGTTAATAGAAAGAAAAAGTGACTAATTCACAAAAAGACAGGAAACAGGTAAGGTCTATGGATGATGATAAGCTTCAAGACAAGAGATTTGAAGCCAATACCCTTATTCGTTCCTTTACAGTTCATTGTTTGTTTACAAATGTGAAAGTCAGCCTTCCTTTGCCATATATTGCGATGGCAGAGCTCGAGTTAAAACATCTACTGTTCAGGAATGGCGCAAGCCTATTGGCTGAAGAGTATAACCTTGCACCAATAAGGACTGTCGCACCCTTTTCAACACACGTCTGTGGTTAAGGCCATGTTGGTCGCACTGTCTTCATAGGTGACTTCCTGCGGAGAGGAAACAGGCAGACCTAGAATTTCAGTAGCAAACATTCGGGATGTAATGGTTTGCGGAATTTCTTGTTCAAGCAAAATTGCAGAACCTGGAAAGAACAGAACATAAAAATGTAAGACTAATAACCAATGTGCAACATATATAGCACAAGCACAAATGATACAGGTTATCAAGTTTGGTTTATGGGTTTACAGAAAACTCTTAGCAATTGCATGGGTTTCCAGATGATTTGTTTAGTAATTTGAAATCACTTGAAATTACTTCAAGATTGATGGGTGTGACATAAGTCAACTATATTATTTTCCTCCAATGATAATACCTGCAGGAAAGTTGAAGGAATGAAAAGTAATTGTTTCAAACACTACTTTCTAAAAGTACATAAGAAACATAACGTCCATGTATTACATGACACCTGATATACCAGATACAATATCGCAACTAGTACACCAACTATATCCCTACGTTGGTTATGTATAATGTACCATTTCCTTAGGCATCCTAGAAGAACTGCATTTTACTTTGAATATTCTAAGCCACTTCTATGAGTGACCCAGTAAAGCTAATTTGGGCAGAGTTCCATTTTCTTATTTTTTATTCTATTTATTTATTGAGTGGTGTTGTATACTGCGTACAAGGCCTGCGAGCCACTGAGTATTTTGTATAGAGCATGACCAAGCATAAAAATCACATACAATGGCATTAGAGAAATGTTAAGCAAAAACAACAGGGTACAGGAATAAACTGAAAAAATGTAGGACTGATACTAAAACCCCCACTGTGAGTGGGTTTTACAATCTGAGTGAGCCCCTATGGGTTGGAATTACGAGTTCGGTGATATCTTCTTCATCCAATAATCACCGTATGAATTAAATATCTCACCCATTGTTACATTTTGTCAGGTAATGCCTGCTGAAATTTAACAGGGTAAAAGTGTATAGCATTTACCGTACCATGCAGATTTTGGTGGAGGAACCACTAAAATCCGCATGCTAACCCTCAGAAATATGTAACTCGTGTAATTTATGGTACCCGATAGATAAATAACGTACCCCAGGGTATCATTATTTATCTGATACCCTAAAGAGCATGTGGATTCCGGCAAACTCGGAACCAGGGCCAAATATCTAACATTGAAAAGCCTCTATGCCTGTGTCACTTTACACTGCACGTCCAAGCTCGTGCACCTGGGAAAAGACAAGTCAAATAAAAGAAGGTAGGGAACACAGGTATATCTTAAAGCAAAGCAAGAGCAAGAGAGGGTCTACAGCTGGCGGGATCCTAGAGTGAATCAAGAGAGTGGGTGGCATTGTAGGAAGGATATCTCCATATAATGACCACATTGCCAAAAGCTGAGAATTTATATAGAAGAGGGAAGAGAGTGGCGTTTCAGAAACAACTATTTTAGGTCTTTCATTAAAAAAGATATAATTTGGAATAAAGTTCCAGCAAAAGTCTGATTCAGAGTGCTTCAGTATTAAAGATGGGGATTTCCAGTAAGATATTTTACTTTTTAGGCTGTGTACAGAGCTCTGCTCGTTTCCTTTTAGCTGGGTTTGTACTATACAAAATACCATATACAAACATAAATTAAGTGCTTCATTTGAGCCGGTGGTTGCCGGAGGAGTCCACCCACACTAATTTTTGGGGGCCAGCACTTACTTTTCTTAATCAGACATTTACTGAGAGGAAGAGAGAGAACAAAACAGACAGGAGGAAGAGAAAGACAGCAAAAACATCACAAAGGGAGAAAGCAAGAACCTACAAGAGTGAGATAAGGGGGCAGGGAGTGACTGGTAGTGGATTACAGAGGCATGCGGTGGATTCAAGACTAAGCAGCCTTGGTACTGGGTGCGCCCACATTTAATAGCAACGGCTGCGTTCTTCTGAGCAGAGCTTTGGGCACCAGCACTCATGCCTTTAAGAATTAAGCACTGCCTACATCTGGTGCTACCCATAGGAGGGTATTAATGGGTTTTACATAATAACAACCACAGAGAAACTGTTTTCTCTTTACAATGCAGTGTGAAACTACATTAAATGAAGGCGAAGCAGAGACAAGTGGGAAGGGATTTCTGGGGTGTACGGAGTGGGGAAAGGAGTCTAAAAAGAAGATTATTATATACAAAGTATCTGGAGAAACACAGGCAAGGGCATTACATATGAATCTGAAGTGAGGATACTTAGGGCCTTATTTACAAGCCCCTTGCGCTGCCGGTACATCACTTTTTCCCATATTAAAAGTGACGCACCGGCAGCACAAGGGCTTGGAAATAAGCCCCTTAACGAGATACCAAGTTGGTGAATGAATAGAATAATGTTCATTTATCTCATGGACTGGAGAACGTTTTCTTGACATGCGTTCTTCAGAAAGAGAGTACCAAAGGGTTGGGTACTTAGCTGAAAAGCATTGCCAAGAAGCTGGGTGAAAAGTGACATTGCTCATTTGTAATCTCAGATTACCTTTGCTTCTTGGTTGTTTCTTTCCACCAGAGATATTCAGAGATGATGTGAGGTGAGCTGGTTGACTTACAAGAATTGCCATAAAATAATTCATGCCAATTTGAGCTTGATACAGGTTTTGATTAGAAGTGGAGATGTTTCAGCAGAGGAGTGATGCGAGGACATTTTTCGTACCAGAAACTAGCCTTGCCATGGAAGGTAGCATAGTTTTGAGGCAGGATAGGGTGATTTCTAGAAGCCTAATCAGTGCTACATTTCCATAGCCTAGCCGTGAGACCACTAGGGATTGGAGAACTGAACGAAAGTCTTTGGGATTTAGGAAGGGTCTTAATTTATTTTTCATAGGTTGGAATGTGGCTCTTGCACATTTCAGTGTATGATCATTATGAGCCAGACGCCCAAACATTCTACTTTGGGAGAGAGGAGTCGTGTGAAGCGGTTTAGTTTGAGTTCAGAAAGCCAAGCTGTACTGAACATTGATTTGGTTTGTCTTGATAAGAGAATACATTTGGCCTTTTCTGATTTTAGGCTAAGAAAATTAGCTGCCATCCAATCTGGAAATGTTCGCAGGCCTAAACTCAACATGTGAATATCTTCAACAAAAGGCAATGTCCGTGTAGATTTCTTTTTCGACTGCATATTAGTGAACAGAGACTCTGACCACCTCCATCAAGACTCTCAGAGAGACTCCACATGCGGGTTAACAGAGGAGGCACTAGCATGGAACCCTGGGGAACTTCATGTTACCAGGGCCGGGTAAGTGGAGAAGTGTCCATTTATAACCAAATGTTTATGATTGATTACGAATTAGAAAACCAACATAGAAAACCAACATGTCCGTGAAAGTCATGCGTGTCTCTAGGATGTGCAGAAGCCTCTAGTGATGGATTGTGTCGAACGCTGCCAGACGGTAAACATTATTTACAACGCATGTGAAACAACGCATGCCGTCACAACGCGGTCATTACAACAACCGCGTTGTTACATCGCATACCATTACAATCCAAGTCGTTACGACTTGCTGCAGGGGGCAGAAGGTGTTGGATTTTAAATCCAACACCTTCCCTACTGTTGCACAGACTGGAGTTGGAATAGTAAATTATACTATTCCAAACAACATCCCCCCGCTACACAAGTCGTTGAAATTACTTGCGTTGTAATGGTATGCGTAGTAACAACGCGGTCGTTGTAATGACCGCATTGTAATGGCATGCGTTGCAAACGCATGCGTTGTAACGTGTCATATTCCGATCCAGCCCATTAGGATGTAGAGACAAGCATCACCTTTGTCCAATATAAAGTGAATGTCATATTGGACAGTAATGCATTTATTGTTAAGAAACATCCAGCGGGCGAGGTCAGGAGACTAGACTTCAACCAGTTGTCCTGTCCAGTAATGGAGGTATACTGGAGGCATGTTGTAGAGCCATTGAGGGATCACAGGCTCTGCAGTCACACACACATTGAACCATTGCTAACTGGGCCTACACACAGTACCAAAAAAGGGAAACATCTGATTTAAATTTGTAACCCTTTCCCTGCTACCACCAACAAGAAGCAAAATGATTAATTAACAACATGCTGGCAAATGAATGCTGGCATAGGAGATTTGTGAGAAACGTGCACACTGATGCGGAAGTGAAGGAGGACCAGAGACTGGCATGACATGCTCACTGGATTGTTTAAAGATGAAGCGAATTGTACCTAACACAACCAGTGACCAACTGAGAAGATTGCCTGACCAACATAAACAATGGTTGGCTAAGAACTATGAATCAACCACTGACTACAATAGATTTGGTGACTTTTGTAAACGCCCATTTTGCAGATAATATTGTGAAAATACACAGCAGTATGTGCATTATTTGCTTAATGTCTGACACATCAATATGATTGCATTGCAATACAGATAAAATTATTTTATATTTTTCCTTTATCTCAAAAACAAAAATTGTTTATTAAAAAAATAGCCAGCTGAGGTACTGCAAACATACATAACCGACTGACTGACCGAATCTTACCACGGAGGCACTGTACATAAACACTGAAAAAGCTTACCAGTTAAAACTAAGGAAACGGTAACCCTTCCTCTTTGGCTTGTTCTCCTATTTGAGAAGGGAAGGACTTAATGGTGGGTGACCCAAGAAAGGAAATTGAGAGCTCTAATGTTGTCCATAGTTCCCTAGGTTACCAGGTCTACCTTCTGTCCTTTAGTGTCGTTTGTTTGAAGAGACACCACCTTAATCACCTCAACATCATTCCCTTACAGAATCTATATCAGGACTGGAGGCTTCAGAATATGCTTTAACTTTCTTCCATTAATTGCTCAGCAGCCCATCTACTTCAAACAACTATTACAATGCAAGGGGCTACAAACTCCTTGAGTCCGAGCAAGTTCAACATTTCAGGAATCAGGCAGCTCGGGCTCCCAATAAAACCAGCAGTGTATGTATAGGTATATGTATATATATATGTATGTGTGTGATATATATATATATATATATATATATATATATATATATATATATATATATATATATATATATTCAAACCAACGAGTTGCCCCATATGGAAGAACCATGCCTGGTAAGTACATTTGCTCTTTTATTTTGTCACGAAGGCTGCATACAAACGCCAAGAGATGACATCAAAATTCAATGCCTTTACTGCCAGACGCGTTTCAAGTCTGTGACCCTTCTTCAATGGCACTAGGCACGCTGAGCATCACAGGACCAATGATATGCAGCTGACTTTATTCACAGTAACGCCTCCGTGGGCGTGGTCATATCTCTGGCCTTGTGGTCTTTGTAGTTGCTTCAGTGTTCTCAAGTGAGTAGTCCTGTTGTGCCAGCGATACAATTCTAAAAACCACAGTGGGGTGATGTCACTCTGAAACCGATTTGCTGCAGTTTTTCTCCCTCGTGATGAAGACTACCTCCCTGGGTGGTGAAGCTTCAGTGACCGCACCACGGGAACGCTGCGCTTGCAGCGGGGGTTCTTCCGCGACCGGGACCGGCCGCTTCCTATTCAAACCAACGAGTTGCCCCATATGGAAGAACCATGCCTGGTAAGTACATTTGCTCTTTTATTTTGTCACGAAGGCTGCATACAAACGCCAAGAGATAACATCAAAATTCAATGCCTTTACTGCCAGACGCGTTTCAAGTCTGTGACCCTTCTTCAATGGCACTAGGCACGCTGAGCATCACAGGACCAATGATATGCAGCTGACTTTATTCACAGTAACGCCTCCGTGGGCGTGGCCATATCTCTGGCCTTGTGGTCTTTGTAGTTGCTTCAGTGTTCTCAAGTGAGTAGTCCTGTTGTGCCAGCGATACAATTCTAAAAACCACAGTGGGGTGATGTCACTCTGAAACCGATTTGCTGCAGTTTTTCTCCTCGTGATGAAGACTACCTCCCTGGGTGGTGAAGCTTCAGTGACCGCACCACGGGAACGCTGCGCTTGCAGCGGGGGTTCTTCCGCGACCGGGACCGGCCGCTTCCTATTCAAACCAACGAGTTGCCCCATATGGAAGAACCATGCCTGGTAAGTACATTTGCTCTTTTATTTTGTCACGAAGGCTGCATACAAACGGCAAGAGATAACATCAAAATTCAATGCCTTTACTGCCAGACGCGTTTCAAGTCTGTGACCCTTCTTCAATGGCACTAGGCACGCTGAGCATCACAGGACCAATGATATGCAGCTGACTTTATTCACAGTAACGTCTCCGTGGGCGTGGCCATATCTCTGGCCTTGTGGTCTTTGTAGTTGCTTCAGTGTTCTCAAGTGAGTAGTCCTGTTGTGCCAGCGATACAATTCTAAAAACCACAGTGGGGTGATGTCACTCTGAAACCGATTTGCTGCAGTTTTTCTCCCTCGTGATGAAGACTACCTCCCTGGGTGGTGAAGCTTCAGTGACCGCACCACGGGAACGCTGCGCTTGCAGCGGGGGTTCTTCCGCGACCGGCCGCTTCCTATTCAAACCAACGAGTTGCCCCATATGGAAGAACCATGCCTGGTAAGTACATTTGCTCTTTTATTTTGTCACGAAGGCTGCATACAAACGCCAAGAGATAACATCAAAATTCAATGCCTTTACTGCCAGACGCGTTTCAAGTCTGTGACCCTTCTTCAATGGCACTAGGCACGCTGAGCATCACAGGACCAATGATATGCAGCTGACTTTATTCACAGTAACGCCTCCGTGGGCGTGGCCATATCTCTGGCCTTGTGGTCTTTGTAGTTGCTTCAGTGTTCTCAAGTGAGTAGTCCTGTTGTGCCAGCGATACAATTCTAAAAACCACAGTGGGGTGATGTCACTCTGAAACCGATTTGCTGCAGTTTTTCTCCCTCGTGATGAAGACTACCTCCCTGGGTGGTGAAGCTTCAGTGACCGCACCACGGGAACGCTGCGCTTGCAGCGGGGGTTCTTCCGCGACCGGGACCGGCCGCTTCCTATTCAAACCAACGAGTTGCCCCATATGGAAGAACCATGCCTGGTAAGTACATTTGCTCTTTTATTTTGTCACGAAGGCTGCATACAAACGCCAAGAGATAACATCAAAATTCAATGCCTTTACTGCCAGACGCGTTTCAAGTCTGTGACCCTTCTTCAATGGCACTAGGCAATCAGAGCCTTTCAGCGTTTTGTTTCGGGAGAGCACTCCTCACCACTGGGCTGAGCTAGTATCAGCCCCTGCCTTTTCAGACTGCTGCGCAGCTCTTCACGAGCCCCTTCATTCACTTCTTGCCAATTTCAGCAATAGTTTGGTGCAGTTTATAGCATTAGTTTGATAGTTTATAGCAGAACTACGCGCTAGTCACCTGGGTTTCCGCAGGTGGGGCTCAATATTTTTAGGTCTCGCCTATGCAGCGCGCATGCGCTGCATAGGAGGGGACCTCTTGTAATCGACTCGCTTTTTTGGCCAAAAACGTGCACGCGTTGCATTGCTTTGAATGGCAACGCGTGCATGTTTGGCGATTCCCTTGCGGGAGCGAGCTTGAAACCATCTGTTTGTAATTAACAGATGGTTCCTGCTCGCTCCCGCAAGGGAAACAGGTGCAGGCCCCCTCCTCTCTCCCCTCAGGCGCTATAGCAGGGCTGTGAGCATGGCAGGCAGGCACCTACACCGCTGTAAACACTGCACCAGTGTTCCAGGTGCCCTTTCAGGGATCACGCAGCAAACATCAAACACCCCGAGCCAGCGCAGATCGTGGCACTGAGGTGCCAGCGCCACGCCGGAGAAGGGCGCAGTGTGTGACATCAGACATGAAAGGCAGGGGAGGGCGCTGGCGGATGTCACTTAGCTCGGGCCTAATCCCACAATAGTGGCTCGGGCTCGGTTCATGTCGGGGCTCTGTGTAATTGTAGGGCTTCGTGCCAGCTTCACAGGCTTCGTGGCACCTTAGTTTCTAATTTAACAGCAATCTGGATTTATCAAAGCGCACCAGTCTGTCTTTCTTTGGCAAATGGCGCCTGACAGATCTCGCCTCGTACCTCCTGTGTTTTAGGGAATAGAATGTGAGCAAAAGCAATGTCTCTCATAAACCATCACCTCAAGCACCCCTCATTTCACCATGACACCCCTCATTTCACCAGGGCACACGTGCCCGTCCGATGGTAGGCATTGTATCATTGCAATATTCTGAACAACAGAACACATTCATTATAATGCAAGGAATGTTTATCACGTTTATGTAAGTCAGTCTATTTGCGGATCTTACTTCTGGAGTTTAGCTTGTCTCTCTGCACTGCAGCTTTTGGTTACAAGAAGCAGAGAGAGGTGAAGTGACTTGCCAAGGATCACGGGCTTTCACCTCCGTTCGAAGCTAGGATTGATAGCGAGGTTTAAAGACGCACAGTCCCCATGTTGTCTCACCCCTCATGTATGTGTTTACTTTGCTCTGATGTCACCCGGACGGACCACGGCACTGCCTGTATCCATTTTGTGAACATGCCACTGAGTCCGTCTCCATGTCCATTGTTAATGCTCTCCCAGTTAAGCCCTTCCAAGTGTATATTTCCGACGCTGTCAGCAAAGGAGGTAACATTTTCTCATTGCCCGTGTGGAGGATGTGTTACTCATAGTCCTAGAAACAATTCAGTGTGTAGTGGGCGCTAGGGTTGTATATTCGACCCCTGATCATGGACGAGTGTAATCCGAAGTATGCATAGTTCAAAGCAAAAGTGCCAACCCTGAAGCAAAATCCCACAGACCAGTTTCAAATGGTGTATATTGCATCCAATATTAGATTTATGAACATCTTGTGTACAGGGGCGTTGACATGGCCAGTTCTATCATGGAACTTGTGTTTTTTTCAGGATTAAATAGCGTGAACTTGACCCGGGGGTATTACAGGAGCACCAGTTACGTTACACAAGGATACATAAATTTTTTGGTAGGCACAGGGAGATTAAGTGATTTGTCTCTGTCTACTCAAAAGCTCAGAAAATAACATGAATTTTTAGGGTTCAAAGAGAGGCTTGGCTAAAAGTTTCAAACAAAAACACCTTGCAGCAACAAACTTTATGAATTGGGAGTTTATTAATATATGCTTGTAATCACAATTTGTCTCTATATGTCTAAAATATGTATTACCATTTTTTTATACGATCTGGACTAGAAACAGTTATTGCTGTAGCATAAGCCTCCTGTATTAAAAAAAACATGCTAGATAGGCTTTTTTATTCACTAATGTAAGTCTGGTGAGTTTACAGAGGCGGAGGCAGCCTGACTAGTGCCAGCCTAAGTGCTGCAGGAGTCGTACAACGCTCCCACTTACGACTTATCTATTTAAACACAGCAGTCACTCTTGGTGCCTTTTCTACCCAATTCTACATTCATTAGTGTTGGCCTACAGAAGTGTGTGTCGCTCTTGGATTGGCCACTCCATGTATGTATAAACTGTATGGCTAAGCACTTACAAGGTCCCAAAAGCGAGACCTATTGGCTATGCCAATGCTTGTTTAACCTTATTGCTGATTTCCCGACGATCTCAGTGCAGTTCTACATTATAAGGCTCCTGGATTACATAATAGGCAAGCCTTCAGTCTCAGGCCTTTCCAAACCACATCCAGTCTAAGACTCTTCAGACCCCGATCGACCATGGCAAGTTCAGCATTCCATCCATCATCTTTTTGTGTTGATATAGTCACTCTAATTGGGAAGGGTATGCCCAGACGCGGGTCCCGTGCTCACTATGCCACTGGATTCAAGCTAGTCTGGCTAATGAGGGATGGTACCCCAAACCGGTCCCAGGATGCCTGTTTTCCGGTCCAGGGATTACCTGGCCTGCCAGTTCGGGCTGGACTGTTCCCATAGGAAGCAGGGTTAAGACTAAATTGCATATGGCTGTGTCCAAACTAGGGTGGTATGGTGAGCAAAAAAACGATGGATTTATCCTAGATCTGTCACTGGGAGTGAGTGCTTGACAATGTTCAGCATTCTGTCCATCACGTTTTGTGTTGATATAGTCACTCTAAGTGGGAAGGGTATGCCCTGACATGGGTCCCATGCTCATTATGCCACTGGATTTAAGCTAGCCTGGCTGATGAGGGGTGATACCCCAAAACCGATCCCAGGATGCTTGTTTTCCGGTCTCTGATGCCTTTCAACGGCTCAGGTAATCGTTCCTGACACGCCAAGGTCCCACCCCACGGGATTCCAACAGTCCTAGTCCACCTGGCTTTCCCCTATCAATGATCAGGGGCTACCCCTTGGTGAGGAAGGAGATGATGGGGAAGAATGAGGAGACCCAAGCCAAGATGAGGACTCAGATACCGAGCCGGTGCCTAGCAGACCCTGGAGACCGGAAGGCGATCCCAAACGTCCTAAGTTGGATAACCCCAATAATGTTGGGGCTTTGGGGGTTCATGACATTGAAGGCATGTTGGACCCAGACGATATTGATCACCCACAATCGGTGTATTAGTTCCTGGGCCCTAGAGTGGCCCAGTAGGAGGCCAACAGAATTAGGAAGCCCTTGGAAAAGGAGGTTAGAGGCCGTCTTAGAGTGGAATAAGGCCCATGCCTTGAATGAAAAATCACCCTGGTGCCAAACATTTATGGCAAAATGGCCAATTTTGTAACCAAATTTTTGAAGGATATCAAGAAGGGGCTACAACACTCCTGGAAGGCCATCCAGGATAATTCATTGGATATTCTAAGTCCTTTAACTAAAATACTGGATGTGGCCAAAGAGGCCAAAGATACGGCCAATTTGATTTCACCTGATGTTTTGTCAGGCTGTGTGCACAGGACCAAATGGATCCTGGGGAATGCGAATTGTGCGCTCTCATTGGAGATAAGACGTTTCCTCCTCATTAAATTCAACTCCAAGTCAGGAGGAGCTACCTTATCTCAGAGGCACGATCAGTGGCCAACGAAGGCCTCTTTGGGGACACATTGGTGGAGCTGAGTGAGTGTGTCACCACCTTTTCATCTTTGAACAAGGCTCAACAGTCCATGAACCGAGTGTTCAGTAAATGTGTTTTTGGAGGGGCTGGCAGGGGTGCTCTTCTGGACGTTCTTTCTCCCCTTCATCCAAGAGATTTCCAGGAAGTCACCAACAGCAGTACCAGTATCAAGACCAGAAGTGGTTTGGTGTTTTTTTCCCAAACCGAGGTAGGTGCAGTCGAGGCAGAGGAAGCTTCTGTGGAGCAGCTAAAGCCCTTGGTGGTAACGTCAGGTAAGGAATATCCCTTCTTTCCCACCAAAGGTGGGAGATCGACTGAGTCCATTCCTAGAGGGAGGTGATGAGGGACAAATGGATGGTGCAAACTGTGCCAGGTTTCCACATAGAGTTATACGAGACCCCGGTTCAAGCCCGTCAACCTCCTTCTCTAGTGCAATCAGTGGCAGACTATTCTTATCTTGCAGGAGGTATGTTCTCTCCTAGACAAAGGGCTCCCACAATGCTGCACCCCAGTGGGTTTCTTAGCAATGGTTCCTGGTCAAAAAGAGGGACAAGGGAATGCAATAACTGATCAATCTACAAAAGTTCAATCAATGGTTGGTGTACCACCATTTCAAGTTGGAAGGCCTCCATCTTTTGCGAGATATTCTTCTTCCAAACGATTGGATGGCTGCAGCTGGACCTAAAGCATGCATATTTCACCAATCCAATTTTCCCCCCTCATTGCAGGTTCTTGCAATTCACCTGGGACGGTCAGGTTTACGAGTTTGTAGCTCTTCCTTTCGGACTCTCTTCAGCCCCTTGGTGCTTCGCCAAAGCCATGCAACCTATGGTGGAGCTTCTGCATTCCAGGAGCGTCAGATGGATCATTTACCTGGATGGACGACATTCTGATCTTTCATCAGGATCCGTTGTTCCTTCCCCAGTATCTGGATTTCTCTCACTCTCTCCTTCAGTCCCTGGGCTTGATTATCAACAACAGAAATCAGAGTTTATTCCTTCTCAGTCAATGCGTTTCCAGGTCTTTATCATAGAGTCAATTGAACAGGTCCTCAAACTCCCTCACAGAAAGTTGTTGCTGATACGGAAGGAGTTGAGGTGCACTATAGTGAAAGAGTTTATCCCTCTCTGCTACCTGGTCCAGATACCCGGTCTCCTTGTGTTGTCCATCCAGGCTATATTTCCGGGCCAGTTGCACTACAAAGCCCTGCAGAGGTTGAAATAAGTCCATCTACAAAAGGGACTGTCCTATTCAGCCATAGTCAGACTGTCCGCGGAGGCCAAGTCGGAGATGCAATGGTGGTTCGACCACAAGACAGCCGGGAACGGCAGGGCCATCTTCGGCTCTGTTCCAGAAGTGGTTACTGAATCCAGCGCCGGCAGACTTCTAGGCTGGGGAGCTCGATGTGAAGGCCACTACAGGAGGGCCATGGTCGGAGGCGCTGGATTAAGAGTTGTAAATCAAATGTTTAGAACTGCTCGCAGGGAACTTGGATGTACAATCCTCTCAAGGGACAAGGTATTGTGCTCAAACCTCCTGAAGATGGACAATGTGTCAGCAGTCCATTATATCAACTATCTTGGTGGAACAAGGTACAAGGATCTGGTGGAGCTGGCAAAAGATTTCTGCCAATGTTGCCTGAACAGGAAGATAGCGGTCTGGGCAAAGTATCTTCCTGGAAATTCAAACCATATTGCAGACTGGAATTCCAAATATTTAAGGGATTTCAGTACTTGGAAGCTGGACCCCACTCTTTTCAAGATGATGGACAAATGGGGTCCTTGAAATGTGAATCTTTTTGCCTCCCACCTGGATCATCACCTTCTTGGCCTGCCTTATTTGGAGGCCGGATCCCCTAGCAGTGGTGACAGATACTTTCATGCAGGATTGGAGTCGGATTCAGAGGTACACCTTCCACACCTTCTAGATGATAACCAGAGTCTCAGCACAGGTCAGGCGCCAGAGGGCGTCCTTGATTCTGGTGGCTCCAATTTGGATGTCTGGGACATGGTTTCAAGTTCTTCTGGAACTTTCAATGGATTCTCCTATCTGACTTTCCTGGAGTCAGTCCATTTTGACAAACACCGAGGACAACTGGCAATGCCTTCTTCTGGGCAGTTCTCTTCATCTCATGGCTTGGAAGATTACTGGTGAAGTTGGGTGCTCCTGGGACTTTTGGAGCAGGCTTCAGAGCTCTTCAGGAGAGTATAGGTGGATTCCACTTCTGAACAGTATGTCTCTGCTTGGTGCAGATGGAACAGTTGGTGCCTAAGAAGGAATCTGGATCCCATGGGGCGGATTGTGTGCATGCCTTACATTTTTTGTCAGAACTCTCTCAAAAGGGGCTGGCCTACTGTATCATCAATCCGTTTAGGTCCACAATCTCAGCCAACCATGAAATATGGCCCAGGATCCTGGTGGGAGAATATTCCTTGGTGTGTAAGTTACTGAGAGGGGTACACCTCTCCAAATCCCCAGTGTCAATACTCTTGGTTATGGCACATCAATTTGGTGTTGCGACTTTTTGAATCATGGCTGGATAACGTGCATCTGTCTCAGAAGAAACTCACAGGTAAGTTGGTAATGCTTTTATATTTGATCTCTTACAAGCGAGCCTCAATTGTTAGGGCTTTAGATGTGTCCTCTAAGGTTTTTGCACCTGAAGGAGTTACCTATATGGTGTCTCAAACAACAAGACCAGCATCAGGACGGTTCAATATCTGTCATTTCGGGATCATCCCAAGCTTTGTGTAGTGAGATGTATTCGGGCTTACGCAACTCTCATGGAGGAAGTCAGACCAGCAGGTTCCCAGCAGTTATTGATATTGTTGAAAAAAACCTTTAAGACAGTATCTTCCCCCACGATTGCCAGATGGGTTCGTTGGGTAATGTCAGAGGCAGGCACTGACACAGCTACTTTTGGGGTACATTCTACCAGAGAAGCGATGGCTTTAAAAGTGTTTGCTGTGGGAGGCTGGTTGGGCGGCAGACTGGTCATTGGACTCCACATAAACCTGTTATGATATGGCAACCATGGTGGTGAGTAAGCTTTAACCAGGCATAACCTGAAGCCTTCGGTAATGATATAGAATACAACATTTCCTAGCTATTGCGAAGGAAATTTTCAATTCTATTAAAGACACAGAGGCAAAGATTATCTCACTTGAAGGAAACTGGATTATTTCTTCTCACACTCTGGCTGGGGACATTTGAAAGTACGTTGTGGTAGGTATAATTATTGGCTTTGACTTTACAAGTTATGATAGGGATATTGATAGCCATGTACTCTGTTGCATTGTGGTGATTTACTTGCATTTGTTATAGTTGTTCATATTTGACCTCTAGTTTTAAGATTTTGGGAAACTTGGATTTTTTTTCTTGCAGGTGGTGATCAGAAACAAGATTTCCAAGAAACAGTCTTTAGTTCTGGAGACTTCTGCACGAAGAAAGAGGAAGTGCTTTCCCTTGAAGACGGTTTTATAGGATGCCCAAGCTGCCTGATTGGTGGACTATTCAACTTGCTTGGACTCATGGGTTTTGTAGTCCCTCAAGTTGTTATAGTTGTTTGGAGTTGATGGGCTGCTGAGCAATAAATGGAAGAAGTTTAAAGCATAATCGTCGTCTCTGTGTCCTTAATAGAATTCAATCAATCAATCAATAAATCAATCAGTAGTCTTATAAACCGCGACTACTCACCCGTGAGGGTCTCATGGCACTGAGAGGGGGCGGGGGGTCTGCGGTTCAGTCGAAGAGCCAGGTTTTGCACGATAGCTAGGAAATTTTTCATTCTCAATTACTACAGTTTGCAGAAAGAGCTCCAATTCGGATCGGTAAACAAAAAGAAAAAAAATGCTTGAGTAATTTTGTAGGCATGTGCACGCTTGGTACACGTGCCTCCAAAATAATGCAACTGGCCGCGTAGGCTTTTTTCCTCTGTTTATTAGTCATCACTGACCATGTGCAGCGTTGCTAAAATCATTGGCAAAGCCAATAGGTCCCAAAAGCGAGTCCTACTGGTTTTGCCAGTGCTTGTTGCATTTTGGCAGGGGCCGAGGCTGGTGCACCAGACAGTGCCAGGGGAGCTTTAAAACCTAATGCAAAAATAAGGTGTTTTAAAGTGAATGTGATCAGTTCAGTGATTAGTTTCTGGCCCTGCATGCTTTGAAGCCATGTGTTTTTGCAATTCATGTAAAGTGAGGCAGGAATACTTACAACTGTCTCCAGGCCCCCACCTCTTGAAGCATAGCAGAGACGTGACGAGCAGTGCTGGCTTCTGTCCTCCGGTCTGGTGGTCAGGTAGGCGCTGCTGATGTGCAATCGCTGTGTGTGTGGCAATGGCTCACACACACAAACACACCTGACAGCACCCCCAGGAAGGCGAAAAAAGCGTAATTTTTCACCCACCCAGCCCAGGCGTTCCCTCGGCCTCCACACGTTTAAAGAGGGTGCTGCTGAGCTGGGGGTCTGCCCCAGGCAGGATCCCCCAGGGATGTGCTGATTTCACCTCCTCTTTCCTTTCAATGACTCTACATCGCTTCCCTTCATCATCTCGGTTCCTCCATTGTGGTCCACTCACCCCTTGTCTATCCATTTGCTCCCTCTGTTCTTGCATTTCTCCATTGGTTGTGATATGTTATCCTGTAGTATAGTAGCGTGTGAAAGTATAGGTGCAAAAATATAAGCTTAAAAATGTAAACATAAAGGCTGCATAAAATATGTGGCTGAACATATTCTTTCCCTATTTCCCCACATGTTTCCGGGCTGACATTGGAGAAGTAAATTAATCCAGTCCCATAAGAGCTGGACAGTGAGGTATGGCTGGATATAGGTTCTTTTAACGTGTCAGCTTTAATCCGTTTTGAAGTTTGTAGTTTCACATGGAACATTGCTTTGTCTTCCATCTCATGTTTTTCTGTGTCGAGCTCTAATGGCTGCGAACCAGTGGCTGGTTTATTCGGAAATAGTATGTGTAGTTGAGAATGGGGCCACTAAAGAGATGATTTTTATAGCTGGGGTGGATTTGGCTAAACCCTGTAATTTGGGATTTCTACCTGCTTTCACTTTCAGGGAAGGCGACTGTTGAGCTGAAAGGACCAGCGGTACACAGTGTCTGCTGAGTGGGCTCATTTCAAAAACTGCACGAATGTGAAATGCTAGTATTAACTCACATTTTTGCCTTGAATCAGCACAGCTGCCTCAGATGGTTTCACAACCATTATAAATCCGACAACTTTAAAAGAGTTTTAGGAAAAAAAACAGACATGCTGGTGTGTGAGTCTGTCCACCCTTCCTCTCTTAAGGTGCGTTTGAGTCATTCGTTTCTTTGGTGTTAGAGAAAAATGTATGAGTAAGACCCTCCAAAATCAAGCCATTTAGCCAGTGCTTATTTTGTGTAAAAGATAAGTGCCAGGGCCCTAGTCAGGGTGCCACTGCAGCTTCCACCACCCATTGCTCCTGCTGGCACAGCCAATACCAGTACCAACACAACTACTAACCATCACACTGCTGTAAGTGTGACAATCCAGACTATTCCACGCCCCCAAAACTATAAATCATCAATGGCTTGGGCAGCAGTTATTAGTAATTTTAAATGCAAGTTGAATTAATAAACAACTGTTGTTGTGTTCATCTCTAAATTAAAAAAACAAAGTCACCATGTGGCAGACTGTCATAAGTCATAGTGGCTCATCCACTAAGGCTGAGGAGCGTCGCCCCACTGCTTTTAAGCAGTGTAACTAAAATAAAAATAAAAATAAAATGATAACTCAATGTTATTTTCATTTTATTTGTTCCTGCTGCTTTGCGGCCGGGGCGGGCGGGGCTGCTCCGCTCTCAGAGCAGGACAGGGGAGGAGTGGTTTGCCCACTCTATGTGCGCATGACGCTTTGGCCAGCCCTCTCGAGCTGCCCAAACAGTCATGGCCACTTTGCATGTTCTCCACGCAGGCTGTATTACAGCCTGGGTGGAGAACATGCCCAGGCCCCCAGTCCCTGTCTGAGCGCTGAACCACTGCGCTGAGACCGATCACAACGCTGCATGGCAGGGTTGTGATTGGTCAGGGGAGCCTGGGTGCTTCCTGCTTCCTGTTCCGGCCCGAGTCCGACACGGAGAGACACGGCAATAAGGTACGTTTTGTATTCATTTTTTTTTTACATTGACCCCCACCCTGCCATCCACAATGTGCCGGTGTTGACAATCAAGTGCCAGTGCTGAGCATCGGAAACCACCAGCTCAAATTAAGTACTTAATTTGGCACGAGGCAAATTATGCTGTATGAGGGAAGTCTCAGTAGCGGAAACACTATACAAAGGCTGTGATACAAGTGTTAGAATTTGTGGGTATGCCTTTATATACTTGAACAAGTGTGAGGAAGTTTTGTTAAGGATTTCACAAGTTAGAGACCTGGCACAGCTTATATTCAGCAGATCCATTGCTATTCAATGGAAGGCTACCACACTACCGGGACTGAAACATTGGTGCGCAGCGACACTAAAATGGGGTAGAGCTGAGTCTGGGCACTCCGCAGGGAGGAGACTCGAGGGTTGCGCTGGGCCCCCATAGCTACAATATGGGACACACTACTTCATGAGTTACAAGAGCGTAAGGAAGATCTCCCTGATTGGAGGGGAACATTTGTTGTCTACTAGTTGCTCCTAATTCCTACACACCCGACCATCCCACTATCTCCACTACCTGAAACTGAGCCATACACCCATCATAGAAATGTAGGAATCGGAGAAGACGCCTGACGAATGCATAGACAACCCAATGGGACAGGAGAGAGCACGTCTGGGGAACCGACTCCTGGAGGGAAGACAGACACATTGCTTTTTGATTTTTCAGCAATCCTGTCTGGAAATGTGACTGTTAAGTCCTGTAAGTTCTGTGTGCTTGTTCACCAGTTTAAGCTTTGGACCTATTACTCCTGTTGAATATTTTACTCTGTGGGGTTCTCGCACCTGGCCATATAACACACAGATCAGTTTGTTTGTAACTTGCTTCTATGCTACTGAGATGAAAATTAATAAAAATTGGTTCAACAAAAACCAAAAAAAAGGATTTCACAAGTTAGTGTGACAGTGACAGCGTTACACGAACATGTGTCCCATTTCTACAGGGAGCAGCCTTGATTGCCCTACTAGCAGCAAGTGTCCTGCTAAACGTTTCATGCACAACTCGGATTGGCTGAGAATGAGAGTGCTGTATTCTTTACTCACAGTTTGGGTTTTGTGGATAACACTGTGCCATTTAGCTGAAAGTCCAGGGAACCCATGGACAAAGAAAATGAAAGCGATGCAAATGAAAATGTGAAAGAGAAGGGCAGAAAGACAACTTGAGAGGGAAAGAGTAATGCGAGGGCGCATCAGAGAAATGAGGCAGAAAAGAGGCGAGAGATGGGATGGAGTGTAGGGTTAGTAATGGGAAAAAGGCAATGAGATAGAGATGTAGTAGACACAGGGAAAAGAGAGTCAGTTAAAGAAAGACATGCACAAAGGAATAAAAAACAGGATGGTAGAAGATCCAAAACTGGAGGTCAATGCTGGGAAAAAAGCCAAATGCGCCACTGGTTAGAAGGTAGAAAATCGGTATAATCTGCAGCAGGCTAGAGAGAGCAGAAAGGGGCCAGGAAAGGGACAAGGGACGTTGAAAAAGAAGAAGAAAAAGGTAATGCTCTCAGTAGTAACTTTAATGCCCTAAGACCATTAGTCCCTCTTTTAATTAACAGCTAACATTTTAGCCTCCAAGAGTAAGGTCTGTAAGCTGCTCTGTAACTGATACAAAGCCTATGGCTGAGAATGAACTGTACATCTCTGTGTTGAGGGCTATCCAGTGTCTCTATTTCAAGTCTGCTCTTTACTGTTAAATCCCACATGATTTACAGCTTCCACCTTCCTTATTTTAAGTAGGGATCTCATAGGCAGCAACTTTATTGTTACCCGACTATGCCTTTAAGAGTAAACAAGATGAAGAGAAAAAAGTAAGGGGAGCCAAAGAAATAGAAATAAGAAGGGAAACAAAGGCGTAAGGGACAATAAGAGGGAAGAAAAGGGAACGAAGGCAGTGAGAAACTAGGGCGAAGGTAAAAGTGCAAGGATGGGAGAGAGAAGGGAGGATGGAGAGATAATTACAAAGAGTAGGAAAAGAAGGAAAAGGGGAGCAAGGTAAATAAACTAGGGATAGTGAAGGGGAAGGACGAAGGAGTAAGAATGAAGGTTGAAGGAGACTGACTAAGAAGGAGGAAGCATAAAAAGGAGGGATGAGGAAGAAGTCAGAGTTGTCGTGGTTACAGAACCTGGATGAGAGGGACTAAGAGGGTGAGAGAGCAGAACTGATGAGTAAGGGGAAATGGTCTGGGAAAAAAGTCAGTACATGATGAAAAATGTTTTGTAAAATGCACCATTTACTGCTTTTTTTAAATTAATTTTTTTAAAGTGTTTGGGCAGCGAGTACCCCACCAAAACCAAATCCCTCCTACAGTGGTAAGGCTCATTCACAGCGCTTGCTCACTCCACACAGTATGGAGGCTGATGTAATTGTATTTATATAGCGCTTACTAGCTCTGACGAGGCATTGAAGCGCTTTTTCTGTGAGTAGCACGCTGCTCTGGAACCCAAAAAGGATTAGTGGTGAATTAGTATGGAGAAATATGAAATTAATTTGAGCGGAAGACATGTTAGACTGTTATTTGGATTGAAAAGGATAGTGGAGGTAAAGAAGAGGGAAGGGTTTGCGTTTATATAGCGCTTTCTACTCCTGATGAGGTGTTGAAGCGCTTTTCAGTGAGTAGCAAGCTACTCTGGAACCCAAATAGGATTAGTGGTGAATTAGTATAGTGAAATATGAAATTAATTATGCCAGGGCTGCTTCTGGTTCTCAGTTTAGCCCGGTAACAGACTAGTTGCAATGGCTGCCTTACTGATTTGGTGCCCCCAGATTGATCAATAAAGGAGAAGAGGTTACAGATGCAAAATACAACTATGTATCTAGGCTCCTCTACAACAGTTGCTCCATTTGAACCCTAGACTATCAGTAGCACGGTTGAAGAATCAATACAAATTCATACTGTCAAAAGACAGCTTACATCAGAAGAAAAAGAATGGCCAACGAAAGAACGGTTTTGTCTCTAAAATGGCCAGGTGGGACATTATGTATGACGCTGGTCACAGCTGCCAGAAAAGTCCAACATTTAGGTTGGAGCAGCATGTGGGTCCGAGTAGTCCACAGTAGCTACCCGCTGAAAAATCAATTCAATTTTATTTTGATGTGGTACTGCCCTTATTGCAAGAACCAATAAAGTAGCTGCACAGCTGCTTTTTAGGGCAAATGATTCTAAAACATTGTATTAAGTTACTTCGAGAGCCTCAAGCTGGATCTTTAAAGGCAGTTTGTGGAAACCCCTTAATGTCAGGAGACATAATACAGGACACCACCAATATTGTCATGATCTCTCTCTATGGGCACCTAGAAAATATTACAGATTTACCTGATTTCTGCACTATCATATTCAACTGGCTCAATGAACCCGCATGATTTTCTTCTCCTCTATGCCAAATATTTATTTTCCAAACTTGGCAGCCATTGCCAGTACGGATTCTGTTAAGGCCAAAGGCAACTTCCCCCAGGTCTATCAGGAATTGTCTGATATATTGTGTGAAAAAGGTGCAGTATAATAACCTACACATAGACCTTATGAATGTGCCATTGTTTTATATTGAATATTTCTTATAGCTACATCTATGCCCTCACCCAAAGGATGAGAAAGGACTCTAGAAATACATACAGGAAAATCTAGCCAAATGATTCCATGTCACCTTCAGGGATACCCATATTTCTTGCACCTAAACCACATGGCAAACTCTATACAGTTGAAAGAACTGAACTCCATTACCATTTGAAGCAGATATCCCTTATCTCTCATATCTGTACTTCAAGGTCATATGCATACTGCTCAATGGTTGACCAAGCTAGATCTTTGGGAAGCCGAATATGCAAGTGAGCAGCATTCTACACGAAGTGCTGCCATTATGAATACCGAGTAATGCCTTTTGGTCTGTGCAGCACTCCTGCTGCTTTCCAGCACTTTATCAATGACATCCTAAGTGACACCTTGGACCACTGTGTTGTATATCTGGATGATAGTCTCAACTTCTGCGCTTTTCTCCAAGAACAAAGACAGCATGTAAGAGAAGTCCTAAGAGTATCTTTGAGGAATCTTATGTCACCCTTTTTGGTTATGCCAAGGGCACAGACGTGGATGAAGAGGAGGTTAAGGGAGTTATCCAATAGCCTATGCCACAAAGTACTAAGAAGCAGAGCGTGTTGTTGGCTCTGCCACTTACTCCAGGTAATTTATCCATTTCCTTTTGACCATTATTGCCTCATCACACAACTAACTCAAGAGGATTCCTTTTCATTGGGGCAGGAGGAGAAGCCCAACAAGGCATTCAGCAACACAGAGAACCGCAGACAAGACACCTTAAAAATGAGACCTTTTAAGGGGACTGTTCCTTCATATAAAGATCCTTTAATAGGACCTAAATTCTCCCGTAGCTACTCACTCTGCTTACTGGCGTAGTGAATATTTGATTTCACCTTTTTTACTAGTAGCCACACAGGAAACTAGCTATACAAGAATATGTAACCACTTGTAGTACTTGTCTACCAGCTAAGAATATAGGTGGAAGATCAGCAGACCTCTTACATCTTTTACTGACACCCACTCATCCATGGTCAACCATCTCAATAGACTTTATTGGTGACTTACATGCCCTAGAAATACATACATTTTGGGGCTGCTACTGGCTCAGACATTTTATACCTATAAAGTTGGCTTCCACTGCTTACGTCCTGGTGAAAAAAATCTTGCAATATATAGCTCATCTTCATGGTCTACTTACTGTCAAACCAAAGTATGAAATTTACTTCCAGCAGTGGCCTCACCCAGTTTGACGATCAGAGAGTAAGGCAAGCTGTAGAACAATATCTTTGTTGCTTATAACACAGTTTCAGAATGACTGGAGCAAGTGGGTGTCATTTGCAGAATTCATACACTTCTCTTTCAGATCATCACTATTTTACTGTTTCTACAGATTTTATTCTTGGATTTCCGAATGTCATCTACTGATGAACCATCTATCCAGTACTTCCTACCAAAAACAAGATATTCAACATCTGAATTTCTTCAAGATGCAGGCTCTCTGTTCACATGAACCTTACACAGTATTCCATAGCAACCAGATAGTGATGAGGACCCATCCTAAATTCCTCCCTAAGGTAGTTGCGAATTTCCATGTCAATCAGACTATTACTTTATCTACATTCTTTCAGAACCCGTCTTCTCCTGCAGAGAGATCTCTCCACACTCTCGATGTTAGGAGGGTTTTGAAGTTCTAGCTAGATAGGACATAATCTTTCAGAAAATCAAAACAACTCTTTGTCAACTATTGTCTTCTACGGACAGGATATGCAACTCCCACACAATCCTTATCTAGATGGATTGTCTCCGACATATTCCTTTGTTATCAGAAAGAAAAACCCTATCCAATAAACCTCAGACCCACTCCACCAGGGGTAAATCAGCTACTGTTGCATTGTTTAGGAACATCCCAATTGCTGAGATTTGCAAGGCTGCAACTTGGTGGTCAGTTCACACTTTTGCGAGACACTACTGTCTTGATTCAGACGCTAAGGCTGATGCCCAAGTGGGGTAAGCATCTCTAAAGAATTTGTTTGCCTAATTTGACCTTTCTCCATTTTTATCTCTTCCTATGCAAAATCTTTGAGGGATAAGCTTGCTAATCTATTCAGTGCTTATGATTATCAATGGAGATCCACAGAGAGCGAAGTAATGGTTTCATACCTGTAATCCTATGTCTCTCTCAGGGAAATCTCCAGTATAAGCAACCCTCCCTCCTCCCTGACAGATGAGATGATATTTGTATACCACTATACTGCTAATTCATCGTCAAAAAGAACTGAGTAAACTGCCATTTACAGGGCATGGGTGGACGCTAGAGGTCAGAAGGCCCTTAAAAGCGCAGTGTCCAATTTACATTGTTTCAATGCTGTAGCCTATACAGGCTACATTGCTATGTATTACTCCTTATCTTATTTTAAAAAGAATTTGTGAAGGATGTTTCCCAAAAATATAGCCTATTTTTAAGGCTTCAAAAATGTAACGTCTGTCACATATGTTTCCTGGCCTTTCCAAAGAAAGGCGAAGTAGATGCAACTTTGAAAGAACTGCTCCGGAATCACCTGCATGTGAGTGGGACTATTCAGTGCTTATGATTTCAATGGAGATCCCCTGAGAGAGAACTTCAAGTAACTGCAACTTGCGCCTTAGCCACACTCAGTGCTGTCATCAATGATATCATTTCAGATATCATCTATGATGTTATCACCTAATGTTATAGAACATGTCATGACTGATGGAATAGGTGAGACCATAAGCAGTGCATGGGGAGGGAGCGTTGGGCTCTTGCAGGAGCAGAGGAGTCCTGCAGGTTCCAGCTAAAGTCCCGTGGCAACCCAAAATATATATATATACATATATACATATACATACATATATATATACACATACATATATGCATATATATATATATACATATATATATATTTATATATATATATATATATATACATACAGATATATATATACATACAGATATGTGCACAAGGCAGGGGATCCTGCCGAAACGCGTTAAAGCTGAGAGATTACGTGTGCCGGAGTTGGTCGTGGACATATATATATATATATATATATATATATATAATGTGGCCCTTCTGGGAATATTCCCTCCTCCCACCCTTCCGAGGTCTAAGGTGTCAGGAAACCCCTACAGTGCCCCCTTATAGCTTATTTTTTTTAATTCATGTTGCAGCCAGCCTATCAGGGCATAAGCTCCTGCAAGACTTGCAGGAACTTCTCGCTCCTATTGGAGCAAGACAGCCAACAGGAAAAGAGGTCTTGTGGGCTAACCAAATTGCTCTAATATTTAAAGCTGTGTGCCATCCAGATATACATACATTTGCAATCTTAATTACTCAAAAACTACTGAACAGAATTACACCAAATCACAAAAGGCACACTTTCTGGGTAAAAATCTAGCTTTTTGCTTAATTTGGCGAAATTACGTTAAGCTGTTTGGGCTGTAGCGCTGTTCAAAAATCCCTATGGAAATTGCGATTTGGGACCCCCTTTTTTCTTGGCTCAGCTTGACGGATCACCCCGAAACTTTCAAGGAAGGAGCTGAGGTGGATGGTCTTTTTTAAAAAAGTTTGTGAAGATTCCTCAAATGGCGGCAATTTTATTAGCAAACTAAAAAATGCTCTTCCTATGGTAACTAGGTACTAACTATAACTAACCAATGGCAACCAGCACCAGGTAAGTGATATATGTATACATATATACGAAAGATATAGTGGTGAAACAAGCCGATAAGGGTGGCAATATTGTGCTCTGGCCTCTGGAAATGTATATGGAAGAACTCAAGTCACAATTAAATGGCAGTGATTGTTATGAGAGAATAGCGAAAAGTAAGGTGGTTAGAATTTAAACTGATTTCCACAATGAGCTATCCCGGTGGAGGTCGTTGGGTCTCTTAGCACAGAATGAATGGCATTTTCTTAAAGTCAATGAACCAGTGCTCCTAATATTCTACCTGATCCCAAAGGTTCACAAAGATACAGCGAAACTTCCTGGCAGACCTTTATTTCAGCCATAGGTAGTCTCTTAGAAAATACGTCCAAATTTGTAGATTTTTTTCTCCAAGAGCCAGTTAAGAACTTGTCTTCGTACATTAAAGATACAGGGGATTTTTTACATAAGATCTATGACATCCATTGGGAGGATGATTACATCCTAATGACATTGTATGTAACATCACTATATATGAGCATCTCCCATAAGGATGGAAGGAGAGCAACCAGACGTTTTTTAAGCTCCAGGCCCTTGACATTACATAGACACACAGAAATGATTCTAGACATGATCCATTGGTGCCTTACTAATAACATATATTTATTTGGCACAGATCTTTACCGTCAGCTGAGAAGAACTGCGATGGGCACCTGCTTCGCCCCCAGCTATGCAAATCTATACATGGGCTGGTGGGAGGAGCAGGTGCTACTCGCCATATGCTCTGAAGAAATGTTGAACAACGTGATTCTATGGTCACGTTTTATCAAAGACATATTTATCATCTGGCGTGGCTCTCTGAGTTCAGCTGAAAAGTTTGTGTAAAAGATTAATGTAAATACACTCAATCTCCATTTTACTGCCCATTTTAGTCAACAGTCAGTAGAATTTTTGGATCTGACAGGATCCCTAAAACGAGGTAAACTTAATACAAAGATTTTTAGCAAAAACACAGCTGGTAATATGGTTTTACATGCCCAGAGCTTCCATCCAAGTAGTTTAAAGTACAGTATCCCCTATGCAGAGAATTTAAGGATGCGAAGGAATTGCAGTGAGGACATTCAACTAGGGACTGCACAGCAAGAACTGGAGCATAGATTTGTAACAAGAGGTTACAGTAGAAAAGTACTGAGAGAAGCCAGGGCTAAAGCCAACCTTAGAGAGAGAGATAAACTCTTGTTCTAAGAGAAGCTGCAGGACAACTCGAAACAAGATCTCAGATTCATTACAGGATTTAACACCAGACACAAGGAAGTGAGACAGATTCTACATAAAAATTGGCATCTGTTATGCAGTGATCGAGTCATAGGCCAGAAAATAAGCAAAACGCCCTAATTGACGTTTTGGAGGGCCAGGTCAATGAGGGATGATCTCGTAGTGAGCAGCCCAGAGATGAAAGTGGGTGGATCATGGTTGAGTGGTAGAGGGGGCTTTACAAAATGCCATAGATGCAAAGCCTGTAGATATGGAATTAATATCAGACAAGTTCTGATACCTGGTACAGGTCAACAGTGGACAATCCAAAATTCTCTACACTGTAAGAGTGATCATGTAGTTTATCTCATAAGGTGCACATGTTAAAAAATGTACGTAGGCAGTACTAACTGGTAAGACAATGCTTTTTGTTGAATCACATGGCAACAGGGAGCACTGGCCGGTCTGCAAGGATCCGACCATGTACGGACCCTGTTTGCCCCTATGATGACGCAACTGGCCCTGACGTACCTGCCATATAATAAAGATATCTCGGACTCCCTCGCATTTGCGAGGTGCGCTGACGGCCTCTCTAGCGCGCTTCATCAGAGGGAATCCCCCCGAACAATGTTTTATATTGCTCATATGTTATTATTTGTTGTTATTTTTTTTTTATAGTGCACTTTCAGTCTGCAACTACTAGCAGGCTGCACTCCCTTCACGCTCCACCGCTAATACTGAGGTGGGTTGGGCCCGGGAGTTGCCATCATTTAAATGTGCAATGTATATTGAATGTGCCAAATGTTAGGAGGGCTGGGCGGGACATCATACGCCTGCGGTATTGGGCCGTAGGTGTGGGAGGGTTGTGGGTTAGGTTAGTTAAAGTTATGCACAGCGGCACTGCATGGTACAACCTAGAACGTATGCAGTTGCGAATATACACACACACCATTTTAGGCAGTCTCTGTTTGGTAACACCCACGAACACCAGCTTTCTCAGAGCTAACACAGAGGTCCACGGCTAAACTAGACCCAGCTAAAATCCCCATCATTAATTGCCTGACATGGAATGTGCGAGGGCTTCGGGATCCCCGCAAGCGCAGGCAGGTCCTACACTATTTAGACCGGCACCAAGTCCAGGTGGCTATGCTACAGGAGACGCACTTAGCTCCTAAAGCGCCATCCACCTTTGGAAAGAAATGGGCTGCACATAGCTGCTTCTCCTCATATTCAACATATGCTAGAGGCACAGCCATTCTGGTTAAGGCTGGCCTGGGCTACTGCCCGCTAGGATCCTTGCAAGATTCCCAGGGCAGATTCTGTGTTACGTGGGGCAGGTTGGCGGGACACACGGTAACACTGGTGTGTTGCTACGCACCCAACATTGACGATGCTGGGTACTTCGATAAGCTCACATTTTGGAAATAGGTTCCACCTTTATTATGTGGGGGGGGGACTTTATTTTGGCATTGGATCCATGCACTGATCGCTCTCACGCACACTCGCCCTCGCATCCGCAAGCGACTAAACATCTCTCAAATATCATGGCTGATCACCAACTTTTTGATGCATGGACGGTCCTGCACCCAACGCAGAGGGAGGGCACCATTTTTTCCAGTGTGCACTCCAGCTGGTCCCGTTTGATTTACTGGCTGCTATCAACAGGACTGAATACATGGCTCCGTGAGGTGTCGCATCTGGCACACACCCTCTCGGATCCCTCCCCTTTGCTCATGAAGATATCACCACCAGGTAACGAATCCCCATATCGTTCCTGGAGGCTCCAGCCCACGGCCCTGCTAGATAGCGCTTTTTGCGAAGAAATACATCAAGAAATCCTTGAATTCTTCCCCCGCAACATAGACAGCATTTCAACTCTTGCTTGTGTATGGGAGAGCTTCAAAGTAACAATGAGGGGCTTCTGTATGGCCAAGAGCGGGGGGATTCTACGCTCCATCAGGGGGACTTTACACAGATATTACAGACATTACACAGACATTAAACAAGCTGAGGAGCAACTGGCCTCCATCTCTGCCCCGCACCAAAAGGCGCGGCTCAAAGAGCTACTGTCTGAATATTCGCTGGAGGCAAAGCGTGAGGCTAAATTCCGCTCGAAATACCATACTGCTAGGTCCTACGGGGAGGGGGAGCGTCCTGGCAGGGCCCTGGTTGAAGTAACTAGGATCCCCAGATTCGCTAATCAGATCCTGGAAATACTTGACGAAGAGGGCATTAGGCACACAGACTCACGGGAGATCCTGAACGTCTTCTCCACATATTATACTGCACTATACCACACGTGTAGCCGTGACCCGCCGGACATAGCCTCCTATTTAGAAGATACAGCCCTTGGGAGGATCAATGATTCCCGCAGAGAATTCTTGGCTGCTGCCATTGAGGAGGATGAAATCCGGGCTGCAATAATAGGTCTTTGCTCGGGCAAGGCCCCAGGGCCTGATAGTCTACCAGCAGATTTCTATAAATGTTACATTGAGCAATTGGCCCCCATTCTCAAGCAAGTCTTTGAGGAAGCTAGAGAGTCTGGGACTCTCCCCATGTCCATGCGACAAGCCTTGATCATATCTTTACTTAACCCAGGCAAGGAGGCCAATAGATGCGAGGCATATAGACCCCTGTCTTTAATCAACTGCGACACTAAGATCCTAGCCAAAGTCCTTGCCAACCGGCTGACCCTGCTGATGGACGGGTTGGTCCTCCCAGACCAGGCGGGCTTTATACCTAGCAGAGCCACCTCACATAATTTGCGAACCACATTTGCACTCTTGCATATAGATCCAGAGATCTCCGCGGCTGGGATTTTTCTAGACACCACAAAAGCCTTTGATTCCCTGGAATGGGATTATATGATCACAATACTGGGCAGAATGGCCTTCCCCAGCCATCCCTAGCATGGATAAGACTACTCTGTACCCAACCTGAGGCCGTTATTCAGGATAACGGCCTGTACTCCGACCCGATTCCTATTATGAGAGGCACGCGCCAGGGATGCCCATTATCCCCGTTATTATTTGCCCTGGCCGTTGAACCCCTGGCAGCCAAAATAAGGCAACATCACAGAGACTATGCCATACAATATCCCTCCAGACAGATATTGATATCGTTATATGCCGATCATATCACCCTCTATTTACGGGCCCCCAACACTAGTCTCAACCCGAATATTCCAAGAGTTTATCAGGTTTGGCGACATATCCGGGATAAGACTTAACTGGAGTAAATCGCAGATCTTCCCGCACACTTCCAACACTGCTAAATTCTCCCTGGAATTACCACTAAGCTGGGGTGAATCTGAAATAAAATATTTGGGCGTGACCATAACTAGAGATACGGAGGAAACTATCCGCACAAATTATGGCGCTGCAATTGAAACGATCAGCAACTGGGTGGATCGATAGATCACACTGCCACTCTCTTTGGCCGGCAGGGTGGCCTTGATGAAGATGAATATCCTACCCAAACTCCTATATTTATTTATCAACATATCCTACTACCCAGGGCGCCCCTTCTTTAACACTCTCCGGTCTTTACTTATCAAGCTGGCGTGGGGGGGGAAGCAACCCCGGGTGGATGGAGGACTATGATGCAACCTTTCTCCAGGGGGGGATTTGAAGCACCGGATATGGAACTATACTACCTCAGCGCTCAAGCCCACTACACAGTGTACTGGCTTCATCCACCGTCTTTTATGCCACACTTGGCCATTCAGCAGGGATACATGGCGCCCACACCCCTAAACTCCTTTCTGGTAACACGTGTCCCTGGGAAGGGAGTGACCCACCACACGGTAACCTGCACCAATAATGCATGGAAGCGCTTAGCTAGAGTAGTGGATAAACCTGTGCTATATTCCCTGCTTGTGTCACTTCCGAATCTCCTGAGCGCTCCTGTCACTCAGGAGGCTGTATGTCGGGAAATGCTTTGCAAAAGGAGCCTCAGTGTATGGGGAGATTTGTACCACGAGGGCAAGTTTAAAGACCGACAGGAGCTTCTGACTGGGGAGGGGGCCACTCCGCGGGAGGTTTTTCTGTACATAAGACTGAAGCATGAAATTAGGGCCAATATCCTGGGATTACCACAGGAGCCCCCCACGCTAGAGGTCCTGCACACAGTGTTAAAAATGTCAGGACCGGCGCACGCCGTGTCCCAAATATATCGTGCAGCGCTGTTAGAAAAGCCACAGTTGGCATGTGGGGCTAGAGAGGCGTGGGATCATGACTTGGAAATGCCACTGACGGATGAGCAATGGGCTTATTGCTGCACGCAGACCGAAGCCATCACGGCAAGCAGCCGACTGCGCATCATCCACTTTAAGTTCCTACACAGAACCTATTACAAACATACACTGCTATGCAAATATAAATTGAGAAACAACGATCGTTGCGTGCGGTGTCGGCAGGAGGGTGCAGATTTCATACATCTCGCATGGCAATGCAGTGAAGTTCAGGGGTACTGGCAGGAGGTGATAGATGCACTATCCAAAATGACTAGCGCCCCGCTCCCGAGGTCCCTCTTGCTTGCGCTACTGGGTTACACGGCTGACATACATAAAACAAATAGGAAATTCGCAGCAATGGGACTGCTATTGGCCAAGCGCAGGGTGGCTTTCAGATGGGGCAGGGGGCGGGCCCCCAAGTTCAAAGATTGGCTCACAGACTTCATATATTGTAAAGACCAGCTTGCGATCTATTCAGAACTACTGCCTGTCACATCCCGCCCCAGAGATATTTGGGAACCCCTGGTGTAATATGTGCGGGATCATGCAGATTGAAACTGTGTGCATCTGGCTGGTCGCCTGGGCGGTCTTCCTGTGTTGTAGTTCATGGAGAGAGAGGGGGGACTAAGACATGTGCAAAGAGCCTGCCTACTGGAGGAAATTCATATATTAGGATGGAAAAGCCGTTATATGTATTATCCTGTATTTGTAAGAAAGGGGACCCCATGCTCAACCAACAATTTGTAAGTTAATGCGGGTCTGAGACCTAATGCAGACATTGCAGGACTGCATGACATTTGTATGTATACTTGCCCATCACATGTACTGTACATTTACGTGTTATTTTGTACCAAGAACTGCCTGTGTTTGAGTTGGAAAATTCAATAAAAACATTTAAAAAAAATTAATTTAAAAAACAATCAAGCAAGCGAACGTATCGGCAACCTTCATATATCAGCAGCTAGTCTGGTCGCATTTTTTTGATAGGCTATGAGATGACACAGTAATTATGTTAGGCACACTGCAACAAATAAAATTGTCTGCTGTGTAGCCAGGGTTTCTTTCAGGCACATATTAATTCTGATAGGCATATTCATGACTTCCTGTTGCAGTGAAATAATGCTCCTGGCTATTGTAGACCCTGAGGGACTGAAAAACTTCACAAGTGATGAATACCATTTCAAAATGTTTTTAAAACACTATGACTCTTCATCTATTATCTGATGCTTCAAAAGACACCATTTGACTACATTTTCTAAGGTTTTTATTGGAAGGTGGAGGCCAATGACAAACCCGAGATATAGGAATAACAGTGTTAAGGAAAGAGACGGCATAGAGAAGCAGTGGTAAATCAAAGTGCAAAATGGAGGGAAGGTGTAAGGAACAGAACACAAGTGGAAAAGATAGGGCACAGGAATTTGTCCTCATTAAGAACTGTAAACAAAAGAAAAGACGAAAAATTAAACCAGTGAAACCACCCCAACAGTGGACGGTGACCCAAAATAAATCAAAATACCTATTGCCACCTGATGTGAATGCATCTGAATGAAACAATAACAAAAGTAGGCAACAGAAGTAACTGAAAGAGGAAATATGACATTGAACTTCTTAATCTACCTATAGATTATTATAGTAACGCATACCTGTTACATCATAACTTTCATTTTCAGAACTCCCGCCCTCTGGATTTAGACCTATAAGGGTAGTGAGATGTTCAGCAAGCTCCTCCTCTGTCATGTGTTCACCTGGAACAGAAGAAAAGTGTTAGTAAGAATTATTTGGTATTCTATATTATGAAAGACTGTAGGAAACATCTATTTCCTTCTATGGTACTCTAACTATAGTGGTCAACTTACCCCATGTCATAAGGGTGAACGTCAGCAAACTCTGTTTTTTTTTTACCCAGTAACTGGAATCTACTAGATCTGAAACGCGACCTCATGAACGTGGGGTAAGTTGACAACATTTGAGTCACAATTACAATGATGGCAAGTGCGTGTATTGGAGCTTACACTCAAAGATATGATACAACTAGGTATGATTTAAAATGACTCCCTCAACGTGACAATCACAACTGACAAAAGCCTCTTCAATTAGTCTTATGTTTTACATTAAATACTATACAATGCATCAGTGGCGGCTCGCATAGGGCGTGCTGCGGGGCGGCGGGGCGGGGGAGGGGCAGGGTGGGGGGGTAGTAAACTTGGACATACGACGAAACGGAGGAAAGTAATTATTACGTTCCTCCGTTCCGTCGTATGTCCGAGTTTACTACTCCCCCACCCTGCCCCTCCCCCCGCAGCACGCCCTATGCGAGCCGCCACTGCAATGCATATCACACGCCTTAACATTTCCAAGGCTGCAGCACCATACTGTGTTTTTCAAATGCCACTTTCTTCTGCTATCAGTTTTACAAAAGGGCAATAGACAGAGACAAGGTAGACTTGTTCAAGTTTAATTAGGAAGCTCTTGGTTGCCCTCAGCACCTTTGTTCGGAGATACAGCAATACAGCGTCCTAACAAAAGGCGAAACTTTACATTTATTTTATGGCAGCGTACAGCCATGTTGGACACAAGGTGTGCCGTACTCATGTAGCAATTTGGGATAACACAATCCGATAAAGTGATCTGATACATCAAATAGAAGATGTCTGAGATTTAAAGGCTTGGGGAGAGGGTTATGTAAGCATATGATACTATGGTCGCAAAACCAAATAACATTGAAATAATTGTACAATTTGTAAGTATGTATGGCTGAAAGATGTAATCATTAATTGTTGTTTTAGGTTATTTAAGATTTATTTTCCTATTTTAATGAATTGTGTGTATATTTCTATAAGAATTTATTTCTTGGAAATAAAGTATTTTGACTTGACTTGAAATAACATTGAAAAATGTAACTGACTACTTAGTATCAGCATTTCCTTTACTCTTACAGTAAAGCATCACATCAATAGCTGTGTGTAAAATTGGTTCAGACATTCAAAAAATAAAAACACAAAGCCTCTGAATCAAGCAACTTAAAGAGCACTAGCAAACCATTCATCTCTAGCTGCAACACACATGCTGTTTTCCACATAAACTAAGGCATGATTTGGACTATACTGGCCATAGAACACTTGCCGTCATCTCTACCAACAATTGAGCTACAACCTTTAAACCAAAAATGTGTTTTAATAATTCTGAATTGCTACCATCTTTCGCAGAATATATAATTGAGATACAATCTTAACAGTACACATTGCAGAGATGAGGGTTGTACTACTGAATATAAACACCAATAATAACATGGTATACTAATATTGAAGAACAAAATACCGAACGTCAAGCCCATAAAGGGAAGTATAGATTTACTATTCCTAACTCCACATCTACGTACCTTGAAGATATATGTACCATGCAGGTATATATATGTGGAGTTTGGTATAAAACAATCTAGACTTACTTACCTGTCCATATTTTATTTTCGATATTCTATCCCATCGATATTGTTGATTCGATATTCAGGGGGCATACCAGTAGTCATTACAGAGTACATACTTGTTTCAGACATTTAAACAACTTCATTATTCCTTTTGGGTCTGCTATGAGTGCAACGTTTTTCAAACATTACTTCTGATAGAAAACCTTGCTTCACATAAAAAATCTGGAAATCTGGTACTCTTTATGTATCCACTCTATGTTATTGGCTTACAAGCATAGTTTTGTCTCCACGATGGATTTTTAGTTTTGGGAAACTAACCATATAGACAACATGTATCAGGTCAGAAACTGTAGGTCAGCAAGGATTTAGGTTTGGAATAGCTATGTTTTCCTCTTTTCCAAGAGGCAAGACAATCTCTCATCTTTATACTTCCTTTTTTACTGGAAAATATATATTTATAAATTACTTTGCACACAGGTAACAATGCATAATTTTTAAATTTTTACATGTATTTCTGATTAAATAATAAATAATAACAGCAATACAATCCTGAGCCGAGCAAATATCACTCTCATGCCTGTCTGCACCAAAAAGAGCATCTTAACCTATGACGCTTATGGTCTGTTTAATGCGTGAGAGATCCTCATTGCAATGAATGCATGGTTCACTGTTTCAGTTTCTCCTCCTTAGCAGGAGCCTGACTCCAACTCTTGAACCAGCTTGTTCCCCGGGAAGCCATGATTCTGTAGTGCATACAAGAGACTTGCCATTTTCATGGTCACGAAGACAACTATGACCACGTCCAGTTCTGAATGCTTCAGACACTTATGATTGCGTTTCCTTTTCCTATTCCTCAAAAGGTACACTTTCCTAACCTGCTAGCTATTTTACAATAAGAGACACGAGAGGGGCAGAGCCTACATCCATCATAACTACCTAGTAGAAAACCAAAAACTGCCTGCCATCCTACTTTGTTGAAGTAGATTTTCGTACTGTTATCCAAGTTCTAAAAATGTACAAACTACTTGAAGAGAATGACTTTAGGAGGGTTTCTATTGTTGTGGTACTTCATTAAGCTCAACGCTTTTTGGTTGGTGCCTGTAAATTCAACCATGTCGCCCACGAGTCAATGACTTTCCACCCCCATTAAAATGTATAATTGAGTTCAAAATGTGTTGTATAGAAAGCAAGACACTTGTCATAGCCAGGACCAGTTATTTGTCTGAGACATTCTATTCTTTCTGGCTCTGACAGAATACTTTCGCTGTATTTCAAGCCACCGTGGCCTACACATCCATTACCTAAGTGAGGCAGAGGTCTCTTTCCAATACCCATGGTTCTGGTGGCTAATAGGCTGGAAGACTAGAAATGAATGGTCAATGTTTTATTCCCTCTCAAGCACTATTAATCAACGATAATCCTAATTCCTCCTGAGGGGAGAGGATGTAGCGTAACGGTCAGAGCTGTCGACTTTGGAACTGGGAAACCAAGTTTGAGTTAGCGTCGGAGCAACATCCTGTGATTCTGGGCAAATCACTTAATCGCCCCATGCCTGAAAAACTAAAATAAATATGTAATGTAACTGGTGCTCATGTAAAGCGCTCAGATACCTTCGGGTCAAGGAGGCGCTATATAAAACTGCAAACAAAAAAAAAATAACAAAAGGGCCTTTTATCGACTAAAAAATCATACAAAGCCACTTACATTTAGTAACATACCTTTCCTGATTGATATTTTATCTTCCTATGCAATTCTTCTGTCCCCAGATACTAGACCGAAAAATAGGTTACCAAAGGTAACTTGCTCGTCCAATGAATAATCCCTCCTCATTTATAACGACTCAACAGCAATATGTCGAGAAACAGAAGGAAGAAAAACATAGGCAACTACATGACCAAAAATCTTTGGAGAACATTACAAACAAACCTCGTCTTGTCCCTCAACTTTTAATTCAGAGTTACACTCTGTAAAAATATTCACAGAGTCCCTCATGGCTGCACAACAAAGTTTTTTAATTGGCCCAAGCCTTAATAAAGGAGCAAGTATTGCCTTTCCTCTCTTAGAAATTCCAGTTTCAAACACAGCACAAGACTTTCAGGCCCCAGAGAAGCCAGCAGACTGCTGCCTAACTGCTCCTTCATCCTGAACATAGCCTCTAGTCCACTCTGGAATGCTTGGAGGAGGAACAAAATAGTACCCCATTCTTCTGGCTCAAATGCAAATCAGACACCCCTTTCAGCAGAACACAAAACTTAATCCTCAACACAACTTTCTTTTATGAGAATGATATAAATGGAAGCTGTGCCCATATGACTTGCCGCTCACCCACTCACCTGGCCACAGCAATTGCAAGAAGCAAGAATACTTACAAGAAAACAACTTTAAAAGATATTAATGAGGAGAGTCTAAAAAGATGTTGACAACAATATTGGCCCTAAATTGATCTCCCATTCTCCAAATATCAGCATGGAAAGGAATTCATTAGCCCTTTTGGAAATTCTTTATACAGGCCATCTTAAACCAGTAACACTGCTCTGGAGAAAAGGCTAAGAAGAAATGGCTGCCACATAACCTTTTTACATAATTTGTCCTCATTGAGGAAACTGAACTCTTGAACGAGTGGGGTCGAGCCAGAAAAAGGGAGATTGGGCCATCATGAAAAACCTAGGGATTTTTTTCTGCTTCCATGAGGAGACAGACTTAGTGGAAGACATCTAAAAGGCAAGCATGACAAACATAACTTCATAAGGAAGAGACCAGTCAGAAAGAGATATCCTCTGTCATTGTGTGTGAAGGCACAAAGATCACTAGTTAGATTGCAAAATCCTCCCCCGAGGCTTTTGCCAACAGTGTCTTATGTGCTTAAGTGAGGTCAAACAAACCAAATTTGGACTGAGCGGGGGAGTGATAATTCAAACCCGATTGTGCTGTGTATCGTTCATTGAAGGAAAAGGTGGTGGTCCTAGGCTGAGGTGTTGAATGTAAGAAGAACATACTATGTGACCGCATCCAGACAATGAACTACAAGTCCCAGCCGGCCATGAACTCTTGCATAGTCTGGAAAGGTGATGGCCATCTTGATAATCAGGATATAACTTCCCTCGTGGCCTACTGTATTTTTGTTTAAATCTGTTTTATTGATTTCAATTATACATCACCGTGAAAGGCAACTTACAGTGTAAAAGGCCAACTATAGATTGGAGCAACTACTGACATCTAGAAGACATTCCAATCAAGTAAGTACTAAACATTATATGCATGTCAGTGACATCATTAAATCAGGCGCCAATAGGTCTCCTACAGTCCATCCAGCTTGCCGGAGGCAGGGGCTACAATACCGTAGTAGCGCGAGTCCATTGGTTCACTGTACAGAGTCATTTCAGGTCATTCCGCGTGGGCAGTTTGACAGATGTTATAGATAAGAAAAAACAAAACATTTATAACCCACAACCAGTAACAGCAGCGTTGACCGATGTTTGCAGAAGTGTCGTCCACCCTGTCCCTCCCTCTGTCCCATCTCTGACGTCCCAGTCCATATCACTGGCTCGAGAGTCGTCCCCCCACGCTGACTGAGGCGATGCCCCTCCCATTTGTTAGACGGCGCATGTGTGGGCACCCAGTGCTGCAGTGGTTCACTGACGCGGGACCAATCCCTCACACAGACACCCCTCTCTCATCTACAGGCTGTCCCTCAAGGCGATCCTCCTCTATTTACTGTAAGGCCTGGAGCATTCCCTCCCATCATGTCGCTATGAGGTCCTTCGGCAGCCCCAGTGTTTCTTCCCGCCGAATGGCAATTCCCTCTGCTTTGGCCCATGCTAGGAGCGAGCGCCTCCAAGCCCATATATGCGGCGGGTCCTGTGCCTTCCATCTTTTAGTTATGAGGCGCTTGGCAACCACCAACCCCAGGTCAAGGAACCTGGAGGAGACTTTAGTAGTCGGGGTTCTGCGGAAATGGTGCAACAGGTAAACAGGCCATTCGAAAGGTATGTCGCGGTTTGTGCTGCTGCATAGTAGCCCACCCACCGCCTGCCAATGCGATTGTAACTTATGACAGTCCCACATCATATGTACCAGCCCAGCCCCTGGTGCGGCACAGCGGGGGCACACTGCGTCCGTGCGATGAAAGTACCTATTAATCGACTCTGGTGTAAGATATGCCCTGTGGACTATGAACAGTTGTATTTGCCTGAACCTCATGTTCCTGGATATGTGGACTGGGCTCTTTAGTATCCGTTCCCATTCCCGATCCTCCAGCCGTCGCTCTAGATCCGTTTCCCATTTGCAGCGGAGTGGATCTAGGCTTATCGCTGCGTGTGTGCGGAGGGACGCCGCGAACCAGCGAACTAAATGTCTGCCACGCCCCATTACATGAAGGTATTGTATGGTGAGATGTTGGCTCGGTTCAGTGCTCATGTCTCCCCATCTAGCCGTTAGTGTCGCCACCAACGATCGGTGCCTCAGGAATTGCCCCGGTGGTAGTCCCGTTTCCTCAGCCAGGGATTCGAACGGTATGAGTGCGCCCTCCCGATACAGGTCTCCCAGAGTCTGTATGTCGGCTTCATGCCAGTCCACGAGTGCGTGTGATGTAAGTGCCCCGGACCCACTGGGGGAACCCTCCAATGGTATGGCCGGCGCGTAAGGGATCAGCGCTTTGGTAAGATATAGACTACAGCGGTAGCATTTGTACGCCACCGCCAGGAGGAGCGGTGTCGGCTTTGGTGGCTGGGTGAAAGAGGCGTGTTAATTGCTCCAGGGAGTAGGGTGGCAGCGCAGTCGCAGTATCTTCCCGACCCCTGTCTGCTAGCCATCGGGCTATCCACTGCAATTGTGCAGCTAAGTAGTAGTGCTCGAAACAAGGCGCAGCAAGGCCCCCCTGGTCCGTTGGCAGATATAACTTGGCCAATGCCATCCGGTGCCTGGCGTTGCCCCAGAGGAAGTCTCTAAGTAGCTTAGTGAGTGTGTCAAAGAAGGACGCCGGAACATACACAGGCAAATTAGCAAAGTAATACAAGAGACGGGGAAGGATCACCATCTTTGAAAGTGCCACTCTGCCAGTGACTGTGAGCGGGAGCGTGTTCCAGAAATGTACCTGCGACTTGATGGCAGTCAAGGCTTTCCCCAGGTTACCATCAAAGAGGTCCGTTGGGTGACGGTATATCTGGATTCCTAGGTAGCGGAAGGTGTCAGCCCTCCATTGCACCTTTGTGTCGTGCAGGATATAACCCGGGTCTTGGACTCCCACACCGAACGCATAAAGACAGGACTTGCTGGCATTGACTCGGAGTCCCGATATGGCAGCAAAATCACGTAATATGTGTGCCAGCTGGGCAGGTATATTTTCCACGTCTCTGACAAAGACCAGGAGGTCGTCCGCATAAAGCGACACTAGGTGCACCGCGTCTCCCAGTGGTATTCCATCTCCCAGCGTGGCTCGCAATGCTGCCGCAAGGGGTTCCATTGCCAATGCGAACAGGAGGGGTGATAGTGGGCACCCCTGCCTGGTACCCCTGCGTATTGGTATAGCGTCCGAGAGGTATGGCCCCAATCGCACCCGGACTATGGGATTTTTGTATAGTAGGTTGACCATCTGAAGGAACCCCAAGCCCAGCTCATATTGCATCAGCACTGCCGCCAGGTAGCTCCATTCTAAACAATCAAAGGCCTTCTCCAGGTCTAGTACAAGGCATCCTGCACACTGTCCGACACCACCCTAAAAAACCGTCGCAAATTCAGCGATGTGCTACGTTTGGGCACAAAACCATTTTGGTCACTATGAACCAATTCGGGGACCACCGGTGCCAGTCGCTCCGCCAGCATTTTAGCGAAGATTTTACAGTCTACGTTGAGGAGCGCCAGGGGCCCATATGATCCTAGGTTTGTGGGGTCCCTATCTGGCTTGAGCAGAGACACCAGATATGCCTCCCGCATCGAAGGAGGAAGTGTGCGTTCCTCCAGAGCTGCAGTGTAAAGGGCGTGGAGGTGTGGCACCAGTGTCTCCCGGTAGGCCTTGTAATATTCAGCCGGGAGGCCATCTGGTCCCGGTGTTTTCCCAGATGCCATGGATCCAATCGCCTCTCCAAGTTCCTCCACGGTGAGGGGACCGTTAAGAGTCTCTTGATGTGTTTCTGATGCTTTGGGCAGCGGAACAGATTCCAGGAATCTCTCCAGGTCAGGGCCATAGCAGCTTCCCCTCGACTGATACAATTGCGCGAAGTGATCCGACATCGCCCTGTGGATCTCACGCTGCGTGTACACCAGAGTCCCTTCCGAATTGCGGATGGCTCCGATGGGGGTGTGGCTGCTCTCCTGCTTCAAGAGCCAGGCCAGCAGGCGGCCCGCTCTGTCTGCTGTGGCATGTGTGCGGGCTGTGTGAGCCGTATAGTTATGGCACCTCAGTTGTTCCATAAGTTCCGCGTGCTGTGCCCGTAGTCTTTCCAGCTGGCTCGAGTGTCTGCCTCCGCCTTCTCCCTCACGCTCATATTGAAGCAGCTGTGATTCTAGGTGAGTAAGTGATATTGCTATCTGTCTGCGCATGTTCCACGTGACCCCTAGGCAATGGCCCCTAACCGCTATTTTGTGGGCCTCCCATTCCACCAGTGTAGTGCTTGCTGTCCCTTCGTTGAGTTCGAAATACTCCAAGACGGTCGCCTCCAACGAGGCGCGGAAGTCAGGGTCTTCCAGCGCGGGTGGCTGGAGGCGCCATGTGGGTACAGGCGGACGATCGGCTTCCCAACTAAGCTGAAGTCTCATTGGATTGTGATCAGAGTGCGTCCGCCCCAGGTACTCCGATACCTCAACTAGCGAGATTAGGGACTGGGAGCCCACCACCCTGTCCAATCGTACATGTAGGTCATGTGGTGCAGAATAATAGGAATAGAGACGCTCATTAGGGTGGAGGAAGCGCCATAAGTCCAGGAGGGCCCAGTGCGAGAGCCAGTCCCGGAGTGCCTGCGCATTCGACTCAGCCGATGTCCTCCCGAGGGGTGGGAAGGACCTATCTAAGTGTGTATCGAGCACCGAATTGAAGTCCCCCCCCAGTAACCAGGGGATCCCAGCGTAAGGGGTCAGCATTGTGGACAGTTGCGCCAAGAACAAGGGCTGGTCTACGTTTGGGGCATATATTGAACCCAATACCACTGATTGGACGTTAAGCGTCCACCGTACTATGGTGTATCTGCCTTCGGGGTCCACCACCGCGTCTTCACAGGTGAACGGGGTGCCCGCCCTTACCCAGATTAAGGTGCCCCTCGCATATGCCGAGTATACCGTGCCATACACCTGTCCCCTCCAGCTCCTACGTAGTCTGTCCAATTCCGGCTGTGTCATGTGTGTCTCTTGTAGTAGGGCAATGCCAACCGAGTGTCTCTGGAGATAAGCAAATATGGAATAGCGCCGCGCGGGAGTGTGCATCCCGCGGATGTTCCATGTGATTATGTTAGCACGTGCCATTTCTGGTGGGTGTAATCACTAAAGGTGTCAAGGCTAGGACGTGTCTCAGGGCGCCGGGGTCGTGGACAGGTGTAAATGTGTCGGTCTGCTGCAACTAAACCATTATGAACTAGGAACAACATAACATCTGGGGCGAACATTTCGGATTGTCCGTCCAAACCTCAATAACAGCTGGATAGTACAAGCTAGGTCAGTGTGTTGCCTGATGGGGTGCGTGTACAGGTACTGCTTTACTACAGCCGTCCCCCTCTTTCCCCCCCTGTGCCTGTGGTGTGCCATCGAGTTAATTACTAATATTAGGGTGTGATGCCATCAGCTTTCGGGCCCGGTTGTTGTCTCAGGGGTATGTTCTTCCTTGGATAACGGGCGTAATGCGGCTAGTTATGGGCTCAGTGTCTCAGTGTCCTCTCCGCGTGAGGTGTGTTCGGTAATTGGCGGAACCGACCCACCCTCCCCCAGAGTGTCGTATAAGAGTATAAGTGTTAACAATCAAGGTACTACTTGCGTGAGCTGTCTGCGACATAGTCCATCACGCCGATGCTTCATCCTATGATCCCATCTGCAGTTTGTGGGGTTACCACCGGCAGGCAGAGGTCTTCGGATATGGCAGTTGATGGTGACGAGGAGCCACTAATCACCAGCATGTCCCGTGTGTAGGAGTCCCGCCGTTCTTTAGGATGAGGGGTGCCAATGGTTACAACCGCTTCCAGAGCCTCCTGTCTCTCCTGTCTTATCTTTTCCGGACTAGGGGCTGCCATCCCTGGTTTCGCGTTCTACATTGTCCCTCGCCGTCCACGTCGTCTGTATCTCTTGCCTGTTGGGGCGTCACCGTCTGGGTCTGAGGGTCTTGTGCCGGTCCATAGCCCGGACTCTTCCAACCAGTCCCATGCTTCCGCAGGGGAATCAAAGAAGCGGGTCCCGTCCTTCATCACCACTCGCAACCGGGCCGGGAACAGCAGCGAGTACGGTATCTCCAGAGCTCTGAGTAGGCGTTTCACCGCCGCATAGTTGTTTCTGCGATGCTGTACAAGGGCAGTGTAATCCGGGAATAGCATGACAGGGCTACCGCCCACCTTGAGGCTGCCCATCTTACGTGTTTCACGTAGCACCGCATCCCTGTCCCTGTAGTTTAGCAGTTTAAAAAGGAACGGCCGTGGCTTGGCTCCTGGTTGGGGTTTCCGTGCCGGCACACGGTGGGCTCTTTCCACTACAAACTGCACGGACAGTGTTCCCTGGGGGAGGAGGTCGCGCAGCCAACGCTCCGTGTATTGTTCAGGGTTCTTCCCTTCCTCACCCTCTGGCAAGCCCACCACTCAAATGTTGTTGCGGCGGGAACGTCCCTCCGCATCTTCTGCTCTGTCTTCCAGGGCATGAATACGGTCCATCATATCCTGGAGCGCAGCCGCGTGGCTGTGAGTGACGGGCTGGAGATCCTTGAGCGCCTGACCCTGCGCAGTGACTTTTTCGGCCAGCTTCCAGTGGTCCGCGTGCAGCAGCGTGAAGTCCGAGGTGACCTTGTCTATTCGGGTTTCCAGAGATGTTCTAGTCTGTTCCAGGGCAGTACCAATTTTCTCCACCGCAGTGAGGACGGAATCCATTTTGGCCGCCAGAGCCGTGGTCGTTGGCTCCATCTCCCCCTCGGTTCCGATGCGTGTGTGATCTAAGCCGACCGCACGTAGGGGCCCCTGTTGCAGCTTGGCTCGCATCCGGCCCATCACAAGTTGCTGCGTTGTGGGCATTCGCTTCCAGCCACTCGAGGAATATTGTTACACCAGCAGTGATGTCACTTCAGAGACCCCGGTCGGGCGTCCAGTCCCCCCACTCACTTCGGCCACCTGGGGGCATGACCAGGCCCGGCCCGTGGGTCCCGTGCTCGATCACTTCTTCGGCTGTTTGCCACTAGGGTAGGGCTCCCGGATCTCCAATGGGAGGGCTGCCTGTAGCGATCCTGAAGGAGGGGGCGTCCAGCTGTGTCAAGGCGGGCAGTGGCACAGGGTTTTGCAGCACGGGGTGAGGAGACTACTCTAGCTGGCACCACAGGCGGCCTCCCGCGCCAGCGTCGTCCCCACAGGTCGCGGCGTCGTACACAACTGAGGGTGAGGGCCCGCAGCTCCTGCTCATGCCGGATGTCCCCTTTCGCTCACCACCTCAGTGCTCAACTACCATAATGTTGTGCAGCTGCCATTAAGGACGTACAGCTCCTAGGCTATCAAAGGCCGCCACATGCGAACCGCAGCCCACACGTCTACTCCTTGTCTGTGATGGGGCAGGCTGCCCCAGTCGCCTATCCCACCAGTGTGGTGCCCTCTTGTCTGCACGGCCTCATTCTAGGGGTGGTGGGTGTCTTCGCCTGTTCCACCAGGCCAAACTCCTAGAGGCCAGCCAGTGCCCCCTTATTGTGCCTCCGCTTGTCAGCACCAGTGCGGCTGCACTCCCACCTTTCTGTCCCTGGCTGTGAGGTCGCCGGCCCCTCCACCACAGCCCTGTCAGCCTGCCCGCACTCACCAAGGTGTCCCAGCTCCAGCCGGCTCCCACAGGTCCGCCCGGTATCTCCAATGCGGCTCAGGTGCTCCGCGCTGAGGTCCAGGCCGTCCCTCAGCAGCCGCTCACGGCCCCCTGCAACACCGCCGTGGCAGAGGTTTTACTGGTCCGGAGCTCTCTTGCCAGGGTACATACCCGATGGTGTCCCTGCAATAATCAATCCGTCCGGCACCGATGTGTCACTCTTGGTCCGGGGCCCCCTGTGGAGAGGCTGGCAACGCTCCGGTGCAGGCACTTTCCAGCCCTGCTACGGCCGCCGCGGAAAGGCAGGCGGTCGCCATCTTCCGCGCGTGATCTCAACCCCACATGTTTCAGACCCCGGGGGGCAGAGCTGCACGATCTTGGGGCCGTATGGGGGCTGCATCCATGTCCCAGCTGCTTGACTCCCGCACACCTAGCCGGGAGGGTCGAGATCCGCCACCGCAGGGACCGGTCAAACGCGGGCTGTCCGCTGCCGCTGCGAGGCGTCCGTGCTCGACCCCGCGCGTAGCAAGCTCCCGCTTTCCTCTCTTCGGTGGCAGTGGTCTTGGGGGTAAAGCGGTACAATGTAGGGCACTCCGGTCGCCGCTCTATCTCCGCCGCCTCTCTCGCTTCCAGCCAGGATGATGCTCCTCCGGGGGCGTCGCCAGTTAAGCGCAGGCGGCCATTTTCCCCCCGTAATGGATTGCCCGCGTGTGGTTTCACTGTTAACAGGGCCGCACCGGCTATACCTTCGCAGCTGCCGTCACAGGGGGCGAATCGGCTCCTGTCCCGGCTCAGCAGGTCTTTAGCCGCCTGGTCCCACCTATTGTCGACCTGGATGGCACACCTTCAGGATATTTTGGGGGATTAATGGGGGATATCAGTTCGGGCACTAAGAACTCCCGTCCGCCATGATGGCCGGCTAGCCACGCCCCCCCGTGGCCTACTGTATTTTTGTTAGGCAATCGTGATACAATGTTGCGGCAACAAGGACCTTTCTAATGGGATCTCAGATTTCGCTTGCCAAGAACCATTCTAAGACTAGAGGCTGTTACATTTTGATAAGGGTTTTCTGTGACAGCACAATAAGTATACTAGGCCTGTTGCTCAAGACAATGTTGCTCAAGCTGTCATACTATGTATAAAACCCAAAGTATAAGGTAATAGAGTTCTAGTATATTTACATAAATCGCTAAACTAGGGAACAGCAAAATGCAGTGCTACAAGAGTCAAGCAGAAACTAGAACTCATCTTCCACAGGAAGCACATAGTAACAAAGCCTCAGATAGTTATTCAAGTCATAAGAAGTGTTAGTGAACATATATTTAAGATACTAATTGTATGTTTTTTCTTCATGATTTACAAGTTCCACATCAAAGTAGGGAGTTGGATACACAGAGATATTGCTAAGGTATATCCATTTACTATTAGAGTTAAATGCAGGACCCTAAAGGGTAAGCTACGAAAGATATCTCCTTGCCTTCAGATATCTACCCTGCTTACATCCTTGATCAGTCTAAGTAACAAGTAAGAGCAGGGGAGTCCAGTTTTTTCTCTTTTATACTGTAGGGGGCTGGCTTAGTATATGGTAAAACCAAAGGGGATGATGGACGGAGTGTTGAACATTGCAAGCACTCACCCCCAGTCAACTGATCTGGGTTTAATCCATCATCATTCTTTAGCTCACTCCGCCACCCCAGTTCAGACATGGCCATATGCAAATGGTACACACTCTAAGGAGTGATGCAGCTTGCACTAATCCAGGCAACTTTTATGGTGATTTTAGTGGTCTTTGATAACCATAGAAAGCTCTCAAAGTGGTAGATGTGGAGAGCAGCCTTCAGGCTTATCTTGAAGGATTGTAAAGCAGCTTGTTTTAACACATTTTATCGACAGTGTAGATTAGATGGCAAAGAACCACACAGTGTTTTATAAAACTAAGTCTATTTTTTAAACAGCACAATCACTAACACATTGGTATATCTCCTACCTGGAGATACCAACAATACACACAGGAATAACAGGAATACTTCAAAATAATCTGGTAAGTAGCACAAATATACACTGGTCTCCACGGGGAGACCAAACCAGATACTAAGAAAGTGGAATGCAAGAAGACTCAGAGGAGCTGGAGAAACAAGGAACCATCCAAGGTAAGTACCCAGGAACCCCACGGAGGCTGTGTGCAGAGTGGAAAATCAGTTGCGTGCCGAATGGAAGTCAATGGAGAAGTCGCGGTTGCAGATTTAAAGAATAAGGACCCTTTCTATAGGACCCAGAAGAAACCCTTTGGAGGACAGAAGGTTGGAAAGCCACCCCACCCGTGGATGCCCCAGGAACCAGGTTACCTGCACCAGGGAAGCCGAGTGCTTAGGGGTGAAGTGACGTTGGAACCAGCCGTAAACGACAAAGGAAAACCTCGAAGAAGATGCATCCGGAAAAGCCTGTGAAGGAGTCTGGTGGAATCCAAGGGTGTATTCTTGAAGAATCCACCTTTGGAAGCAAGCAGAGGGGACACAGTCTATGCCACTCGGAGGTGACCAGGAGGCACAGAAGCACAATGCCCACTGATGTTGGGAGGTTCAGGAGCCCTTGTCGCTGCAGCTGTGAGGACCAGGTGACCAGGAGCCATGCACTAGCTGTCGGATGTCGGTGTCTAGGGGATTGGTGCATGACGGGAGCACCAACAAGCCTTGGTAGTTGCAAATGTTGTGGAAAGCGAAAAGATGCAAACGTTGGGACCAGAAAAGTCAAGGGACTCACCAAATGCAAGAGAGTCAGAGAAGGCCCAGAGCAAGCAGGGGAGCCCACTGAAGCAAAGGAAGAGCCTTGAGAGGACCCACAGGCCGGAGGTACAGGAGTTGCAAGAGGACCTCAAGCAGTTCACCAATGATGGAGGCCCACGGTGCAGAGGATGCAGTGAGGACGCTGATCTTCAAGGGATGAGGTGCTGGAGCTTCTTGTATTCCGAAGATCTCTGGAGTGCAGAGCCAACAAGACTTGGCAACGGCAAGTCCATGTGGTGCACAGGGGTTTTGTCCCAGAGGCTCTGACGAGGGATACTGTCCTAAAACTTTCAGAGAAGAGAGGTCAGGCCTCTGTGTTGCTGGGCCTTGGGAAGTCCATAGGACAACAGGAGAAGCAGACCGGTCAGCTTTGTTGCGGTGCTTGCAGATGCAGGGGAGTGACTCCTTCACTTTCTTCGGATGTCCTTCATGCCCACAGGCCTTCTGGAGAACTTGAATTAAGCACAGACACAGACTACGCAGAAGACTTGAAGAACAGCAAGACCAGGAGCAGCAGGAGTGTTCCTTGATGCAGTCTTGGTTCCAGTCCAAGTCCAACGAAGTTCAAGTGTCCAGACGGTGAGTTTCAGAGGTGAGTCTTGTTCCACGACGAATCTGAGGACCCACTTCCCAGAGGAGGGGCTGAAAAGATGGGAGGATACTCCCCTGTCCTTTGTCCAGTTTCGTGCCAGAGTGGGAAGCAAGGGTTCCTTAATTGGCTCAAACCGGAATATGCAAGGAGGGCACCAAATGTTCCCTTCAATGCAATCTGGTGGCACTGCAAAGCGCCCCCACCCCAGCCCAATACACTAAGTCCTGTCTGGGAGAAGGTTGCACCTCCCTGTGACAGGAAACCTTTTGTTCTACCTTCCCCTGCTCAAGCTCAGCAGCAGGAGGGCAGAATCATGTCTGTAGTCAGCAGCAGCACTAGCTTGCTGGCAGACACTGAAAGGCTGTTACCGGGAATACAGGGGGTCCACAAGGGAGCCCCCCAGTTCATGGGATCATACTTCCAGCACCGGAATCGGTGTTGGGGTATGATTCCAACATGTTTGATACCAAACATAACCAGGTTAGGTGCAGCCATTATATAGTTCGACATCTCGTAGTGACTGATGTCCACTATATACCTATAAATGGCTGACTGCACTTACAAAGCCTGGAGAATCGACTCCGGGTTTTGTAGGGGTGTCTTGCTCATGCAGGGGCACCCTCACACTTGTAAGCAAGCACCTTGCCCTCAGGTCTGAAGAGCTTACCATAGGGATGACTTATAGGTTTTAAGTGCAGTGACCTCATATATAAAGAAACGTATATCTGTTGTGAGGAGTGCAAGCACCATCTCACACAGACTGCGAAGGCAGGCCTGTAGTCACAGTTTAAGTGGACTCCCATGGGTGGAAAAATACATGCTGCAGCCCATGGGAGACCCCTGGTTTACCTATGCCCTGGGAACCTTAGTACCATATACTAGGGACATATAAGGGTACACCAGTAGCCAATTGTGGATGCACCAAAGCACTTACCAGGGCCAATTTAGGGGAGAGAGCACAGATGCTGGGGTACTGATTAGCAAGAACCCAGCAGACTAAGTCAAAAACACACTGACACCAGCCAAAATGTGGGGGTAAACATGAAAGCAGATCCTACTTTCCTAAATATACCATTTCCCTTTCCAAGTTTCTACACATTGGCCCTCATAAGCCAGTATGTGTGGTCACTGGTAGAGGAGGTGAGAGACAGAAGAGTGTATTGCTCCAGTTGGATTGTGAGCACAAATGATTGCATCCTGACAGACTGCCTAGCCCAAGGTGTCATCCACCCTGAGCGATGGATGCTGTCACTACTCAAGTCAATTTTTAGATTTAGTAACCAAATTATAACAGAACGTTAATTTGGTAGGGTCTGAGAATATGGCCTTACAATCAGAATGAATCACAATCAAACATGAAATCAGTACCATGCAGCAACAGTTTAAATCTCATGAGCTTTTATCCATTACCAAAACCCACCATACCTATAGTGCACCACAAAAGGTTTACAGGGAATCCGAAGACATTCACAGTATTCCTTAATCAGCGTCAATTGCATTTTTATATAAACCAGTGTCATTTCCAGATGATAAAACCATCACTTAGTAATTGGGTTTGGTTAACCCCAAAGGAAAAGAGCATGATTATTTTATCAAGGGTTATGAAATGAACTGAAAATATGTTTTGACACTGCTAGTCAATAACCCTGCTATGTGTGCAGAGCTTACATGCTTGTGCCCTCATTAGGAAAAACTGGAAAACAGGATTTTCCCCAGCAGTGGAGTTATTGGGGCTTAAATTCAGGACAGAGGCTGAAAAATCGGGATAATAGCCAAAATGTCCTGCCTTCTCTCTCCCGGGGGAAAGGCACAAAACCGAACTGTGTCCAGAATGGCTCAGTTGAAGAGGAGCATCTGAGGAGTCAGGTGTGACTTTGGCTTGTTGATAATGAACTGCAAAGATGACAGGAGGTTTGCCGTAGTCTGGAGGTGGTTGATGAATACCTGGGGTGAGCCCGCCTTCAACAGCCAGTTGTCAAGGGAGGGGAAGACTAGGACCCCTGACCTCCAAAGATGCGCTGCTACTACTGCCATCACTTTTGTGAACACCCAAGGGGAACTGATGAGACCAAACAGGAGCACAGCAAACTGAAAGTGGTTCTGTCTCACCACGAACCGCAGGTAGCGCCGATGGGCTGGTAGGACGGGTCTATAGAAATGATATCCTGCAGGTCCAATGCCACCATCCAGTCTCCTGTGTCGAGGGCAGACAAGACCTGGGCCAGTGTGAACATTTTGAATTTCTACTTCCAAAGGAAGGCTTGAGAGGGCACATGCATAAAATGGGATGAAAGCCTCCATCCTGCTTGAGTACCAGAAAGTAGCAGGAATAGCAACCACATCTTCTGGTGTGGGCACCCTATCGATAGCCCCTTTGGCCAGGAGGGCTTGCACTTCCCTCCTCAAAAGAGAGAGCTTGTCCTCAGTCAGTCGCTGTGGGGATGGTGGAAGGTGCAGCAGCATGGAAATGAAAGGTAGGGTTATATCCCTTTCAAACAATTGTCCAAAGTTATTGCTTGCCAACCTGGCAAGAATTGTCAGATCCCACGGGTGGCTGTGCTTCGCTACGGTCACACCAAAGAGTTTGAGCAGATGGAGTTGCATGGGGTAGTAGACTGGGCTGCCTGTTGACCTTAACTACGGAGGCAGTGGCCACCACCGTCTCGACTGCAAAACTGCTGGGTACCCTATTGAGGTTGGATTGGCTGGCGGTGTGGAGTATGGCTGCTGAAGCCGCAACAGGGATGATGCGGTTGACAGGGTGCGGCAGATACGCCCAGGTAATGTGCTGTGGCCTAGTCTCCCTCAACCCCTTGAGAGCCGAGTCTGCCTTGTCCCCAAGCAGGCAAGTCACGTCAAAGGGCATGTCCGTGAGGGATGACTGAAAATCACCTGAAAAAACGGTTAACCGCAGCCAAGAAAGGCTGGAAACGGCGACCCTGGTGCCAATGGCCCACCTGATGGAAATGGTGGTGTCCAAGCCACAGCAAGTTGTGAATATGGCTGCATCATGACCGTCCTGTATGGCCTGGCAAAGACAGGTCGAAGATATTCAGGGACCCCTGGGACAACTTGAGCCACTGGATTGCAAAGAGCATGGGAATAGTGCTACAACAGTCAGCTGGCAGTGACTGATTGAAGCACCAAGCTGGTGGATGAGAAGACTCTTTTACAAAACATCTCCACCCGTTTTGACTCCTGATCAGAGACAGTAGTAGGGAATGTGTTGGGGCTAGTCTTACTTGCCCCACCAATCTTTCATGAGAGGAATGCTGAGATAAAAAAGCAGTGTCGCCTGGGGCGATCAGGTAGATGACCAGGGGGCCACAGAAAGGTTTGGCCCATACCTCCAACAAAGTTTCCATAAGGACCTCGTTAAGTGGCAAGAGGGGCTCAGTGAGAGTTTGTGCGGGCTAAAGGACGTCTGTAAGGACACTGGTTTGACCTCCAAGATGGGGAGTTTGAGGTCAAGGACTTTGGAAACTTTACGTATTACCATGGTGTAAGAATCACTATCCACAGTGGCTGGACAGTGGGGTGAAAGGAGTACTGACTCTGGGGAGGTATTGAGGCCACTAGCCTCCTGCAGGTCGTCATACCAATTCTCCTTGTGATATGGTTGGCCAATCTCTTCACCCGCAGAGTTGTCAGAATTTGTACTGAACAAGGAATTCAGGATGTGCATTAGTCATTGTGGAGGCAGATCAAGAAGAGGCAGGGGGGCTTCACAGAAGCCAGACGTGGCCACGGTTAAGGTCGAACTGGCACTGACTCAGCATCATAGGACAATGGGATCCTCGTCTTCCGGCATTGATGGAGTTGACATTGGCGTTGAAGAACCGGGAACCAGCACGGATCGTGGTGCTAGAAGCGGGATCGAGAGGGGAGGACAACCCCAAAAACTCAGGTTGTGCCAGAAGAAGTTGTAGGCTCGGCTTGAAGTCGAACAACTTCAGGAGCGAGATAGAGATGCTTGGCGCCACCCCGTGCCTTCTTTGGGGAGTTTGAGTGGTGACAATGGGCCAAGTCCTGCTTAGATTCTTTGTTGTTTGCTGATGTTTTTTTCTTCGACTTACCCAAAGACTTTGATTTAGATGAAGGCCGGCCTCTGGAACAACTCCTGCAGCTTTTGGATCTCGAACAGGACCGGGACCAAACTTTTGACTTGGACCAGTGTCACCTCGGAGTCTTCAGGTGCTTGGCGACGTAGTGTTTTGCCATGTTTCGCCATGCGGTCTTGTATGGCCTTCAGGTTCATCGACGCGCTGTCACTGTAGGCTTTAGAGTCGGAGCTCGACCCCAGGCACCACAGGGAAATCTGATGAGGATCTGTCACAGATTTTGTTTAACAGTCCTTACAAGGTTTAAAACCAACCATGTTTGGAGGTGACATATCCCCGAAAATAATTTTTATCGAGGTAAAGGTTTAAAAAGAGACGAGCGGTAGCTCTGGATTCGCGTCTGGTGGCAAGGAACGAAAATAACTGACATCAGCGTGCAGGAGTGGTGCCTAAATAGGCTCTGCGCATCCTTTCCGGAGCAGAACGGCTTTAGTGCAGAGCCATAGGGCACCCCCTACTGGTGCACACAGTTACTGCTGAAAAGTTGCCAGATCCAGTTTGACGTCTGGGGAATATTCAAAAGGTGAGGAATCTGCAGCTAGAACTCGCTATAAGAAATCCTCACTTCCTTCTCGAGGCAAGTCATCAGCTACCTTTTGCAACAAATACCATAAGGACCTGTCATATTTGCCCAAGAGGGTAACAGCACTAGTAGATTTAATTGGCGCAGACTTTTCTCCGAACCGTTTGCTCTCCTTATTAGGAGAAAGCATGGAAGAAGGAGCAGTCTCATGATTCTTTCTTGCAGCGGGACAGCCACTGAGTCAGGTGCAGTGCCAAACCTGAACAACGGCTCCTGCTTTTCTTCTGTAGTACGAACAGTGCGACCTTCACAGAAGCATGGTGAGTAACAAATCCACTGCAGGTTTGAAGAGACTTGGAACAGGAGAAAGGAATGGTCTCGAAGAAATAGGCTGGTGTAAGGTTTCGAACTTCACTGAAGTGGCTGGCAGTGGTCTATAACATTTATTTGCACTTCTAATCAAGAATATCTGAAAAGTATTGATGCCAATGGGAGAAAATCCTGATTAGTAGTGCTCAACCCAGTTCAGAGAATATCTCCTGGTTTTTGATGTTGAAGAACAACATTAAGGCAAAAAAATATTCCCTTGAAGAACACCTAAAAGAACGCATGGAACAACAAGGGGCCTGAAAATACAAAGTATTTTAATGGTTGCAAACACTCAGATTCAGTAAATCTCTGGATTTGCGACCCCTAGAACGCTTTTTGTAATGGACTAAACCCAATTAATGATTTGGAAAAGGTTTTCTGAATAGTTAAACAAGCTAAGTAAATGTTAGGTAATTGCTATTTGGAAGGGGTGTGTTCAGGGAGTCCTTTCCAAATAATGATTCCTTAAGGTATGTATTAATGTTTTGAGACCAAAATAAGGTCGCAAAACATTAATATTGTACCACCAATTCACAACGGATGGTATGCCATTCGCAAATGCGAAGGCGTTCCCAGGGGACCCCTTACTCTCTAAGAATGTTAACAAAAACGTTTTTTGTAAGTAGGGAGTGGTCCATAGGACCATTTCATTCTCCTAAAAAGTTTTTTTACTTTTCATTTTTTTAAACTCATCCTGATTTCCTTTTAGGAAAAAGGGCAGATTTAAAGAATAAGATTGCTTTATTTAAAAGCAATTGCAAATATGGTGATCTGCTCACCCGAGCAGGCCACCATACCTATGCCTCTAGCCAATTGTAGTGGCTGGCAATTTATAACCTACCTCATACATATTAATGCGGTATGTTGAATTGCGACCCACAACGATCCAGAATTTTGTGAACTAACCTATAGGTCAGTTTGCAAAATTCTTTTCCATTCACAAAAAGTCAGTGCGCGATTTTCGACCACTTTTTAAAAGTGGAAAATTCGTACATCAGGCCCAAGATCTTTTATAGTGTCTATAACGGCAAGACTAAGGTCTATAATGCCATACAGTCTGAGATCTGCGAGGAGAATGTGACCTCCAAGAAGGAGTCCTCAATATCCTTGGTGATGCTGTGTCAGAAGTAATGTATGGTCTTGATGGTGGGGCTGTTGCCTTTGACCCAGCAACTGGAATGACTGGTGAAGTGCATCTTCATGGTGAAGTTTCCAATGGTGTAACGGACTGGGGAGGCGATAGGACTCTTCAGGGTGGAGACTCCAGTAGTTCTACCATTGGAGTACTAGATGTTGTAAAAAACTAGGTGTGTGAATACTCACAATCTGAGGTCACATGCAGTCTCCAAACCCATACCACAGACTGGTGAAGAAAGGCTAAAGGATACCTCGAAGTTGAATAGTGCTGTGACATGGCAGACTCCCTTGATGTCAAAAGGCTGTGCTTCTTCGACGCTGAATGCCGCCTCAATGGTGAACCAACTCTTGATGGCAAACAGGTAGCCACATATCAGGCCTCGATGTCATTGATATTAAGATCCATCATGAACAGCTTTCCATAAACATGCCTCCCTTTGGAGGAGTCCTCAGAGATGGAAATTGGAGCACTGGTAGAAGGTTTCCCTTCTCCTCAGTATACTGACCTACCAGTCCATCCTTAGAGGGGCAAGTGATATCTGCGCTGTTCCAACTGAAGTCCATGAAGGTGTATTTTCTCCCGGTCCTTCAGGGTGCACCTTGAAAACTTTCTGCAGTGAGAGCATTTGTCAGGAATGTGGATATCTAGAAAGTCTACAGTACAAAGATCATGAGTATCTATTTGTACCTTTTTCTGCCACATGAGGGCCATTTCACAAAAAAGGTATGGCATTTTTTGTGAAGAAAGTAAAATAATTTCTTTCAGGAAAGAAAAGAAAATACTCCAAGTCCCTAGGGACATCAAGTAAAGGTGTTTAACCGCTTGGCTGCGGCAGGAATTCCAGCCAGGTGCTGGACATTCCAATCGCGGGCGTGGTCATGACGAGGTCAGCTCGTCATGAGCACACGCCCAGCGTGACACATGACGAGCTGAGCTCGTCATGAGCATGGAACGGGTTAAAGAAGGTTTAGGAAGGTTTCCAGTAGATGAAGCCAAAAAGGGGCAAGGTCAGTGCTCCAGGATCTTGTCACCAGGAGCCAGAAAAAAGAAATGGAGCCGAATGCCACTGAGAAAGCATGATGGGATACTGGAGGATTGGGAGGTGCTAATTTTCTAGTATTACATGGTTTGCTGCCTATTTGACTACATTCGCTATCTTTTCCTTCAGATTCCTTTAAAAGGAAAAGGTTTGTGGAAGAGGTTTTTTTTCTACCTGGTTCCCTTTGTGACTTTTATATATTTTAATCAGGGCTTGATTTGTAAAAAAATAATAAATAATAAAGAAAATAAATGGATTCCTACATAATCCCTATTTTGATCCGTTCTTGTGCCGTGCGCAAGGTCAAAACACACAAGTGGGGTGCCATTTATATCGGAAGAAATGCGGGTAACGCTGGGTAGTAGGAATTGTGTGGATCTGCACTAAATTCCAGAAGATAACCCTCACAGTAATGTGAGGAAAATCTGTGATTTCCTCTCGCTTGCCAAGGGGATGGGCATGCTCTGCGCCCTAGGCAGTCAGATAGATTGTTGGTGCTTTAGGGGTCAGGATTGCTGCACGCCCAGGGGTCTGCCCCCTCCACCCCAATAAATATATAACCAAGACATTCCCTAGTGTTCTAGTTCTAGTGGGCTTTCTACCCCCGGGGGCAGATTGGTGTTAATCCCCCTTATCCACTCCCCAGTGGACAGAAAGACTGTTGGAGTCCCGGGATGGGTGGGAGCACAGGCCTGTGCCTGTAGGGCCTCCCACCCACCCTGCAATGATAGCTGCCACATGTCTAGTGGAGTGGATCCCTGCTTGGGGATTGTGTGTCTAGTGCAATCCCAAGTAGGGGGAGAGACACTGGAAAGGGGACATTGTCCCCTTTCCAACCCTGCCTCTCTTGTGTTGATCGGTGGAGGGCAGAGTTAAGCACTGATCAAAACTGAAAGCTTTCCCTTTTGTTTTGCTGTGATGTCAGCGTGCTGTTGATCTTGAACAGTTTGTACCTGAGCATGGGGAAGTGCGGTTATACTCTGCCTACTTCTATCCACCTATTATTGTTAAAATCGTTTGGTTTAGGTCCCCTAACAACATTTGGGCCTGTTCCTTGTTTTTTAACCAATATTATCCAAAAAAAGCTCAACTTATTTTCTTGATGAGGGAAGCTCAGCCACCGGCTTGATTTACCTCTCGTCCTTCAGGGGTCTTTTCACAGGCACTAAGCAGGGCTGCTTCTTGCCCCAAAATTCGCGTTATGGTATTTTACTTGCATAAATAGCTCCCTTCCCTGCTTAAGAATTATACATACTAGATTTATTTTTTCCTTTTAACTTTCCCCTTATTGACAGCTATTTCTACATTTCACAGCTCTTCTGATTCCATTTTTACCGAGTTGCTACTCTCTTAATCTAATTGTCCAGATGATGACAATTTAAGTACTGATTTTGGTGTCAAAACCTCAACAAACCTTTCAATTTTGACCTACATGATACCCATAAGGAATAGTAAGTAAGTAAGTAAGTATTTATTTTGCAGAGTTACTTAAAACCATTGCAATGCGTGCTAAGAATGAAACCATATCTAAAATATTAATTCACAATAATAAAAGTTTCATCGCAATTAAAATATAAAACACTTCTGTTGCTTACAAGTTAAAAAATTCAGATTTAAACATTCAAGAACAACCAATATAAGTTGATCAGTCAGTGCGGCGGTTGTTACTCCCCTGAGAAAATTAATAATCCAAAGTCTCCTTTTCCCCAAAAAGCTTTAGTGACAGTTTGGCATTTTTGCTCTGGCCGGTTCCAGAAATCTAACTAGTCTGGAATTCAGTTGAGGTGATGCTGGGTCGAAGCAAGCCAAAACTGCTTGCCTCCTTGTCTGAATTCCCCTTTGATTAAAGGGGATTTTTAGCAGTTGCCTCCTTTCTTGAAGCATCGCTGTGCAAGAACAGATGGTATGGATGATGTCACCCTGGCCGTTTTTGCACAAACTGCATACTGTAAAAGTCTGCACCCTTTTCCATGGTGGAAGATGCTGCGTGCATGGTATCACTCCGAGTCGTAGCTTCAGGAATTTTAATTTCTGTGCTTTTGGATAGCCCAGATTAAAATATTGTTGCGGGGCTAAAATCTTGTAAGAATTCAGCGTCATCCAGGCATGCGCTCTGGCTGAAAAAGCAGCTTTATCCTCCACCAGTGACTGTTTTTTCAGCGACTTCCAGACTAATTTCTTCAGAGTTGAATGATGGCACTGTGTATTCCATAAGGGCGATAAGCCTGTGTTTGCCAGTGCCTCCTGAAGATACAGTCTTGCGGGTGAATTCTCCCTCTGTTGAAGATCTTGCCACAGAAGGTAGTTTAATGAGTTAGGGGTTGATGTTCTGATTTTATTCCAACAGTTGATGTATGCTCCATATCTGGCCCAGGTTTGCTTTAACAGGCCAAACTCCAGTCTAATTTGCGCCGGGGAGGTATAGTTCGGGAGGCTAAACATCGTTCTGTAAGCTTTTACAAGTGTTTTATCCAAAAGATTGGTAACTCTCCCTCGCAGAGCTTCACTACCGTAGGTGATTGTAGGTAGAATTTTAGCCCGTGCTACCATTAAAAGAGGGCTCAGATACCCATAAGGAGGATCGTTAGTAAGAAAAAGGCCAGCATCTACCCACCTGCTACCTATGTTAAAATTATAGCAGCCACTTAAGTGTTTATACCATGTACTTGTCCTTTTCGTTCATGTTGCAGAGGACCATCATTTGAGCACTGCGCCATCACTTATTCACCATTGGCGCACCCTCTTATGTCCTCATTTGTATAAATGTATGTACTGAATTTCATATTACATAACTGATAAACCCTCGATGGTGTTGTGTGTTGTACAACTTTGAGTGATTAATTCCACTGGTTACATTTTAGGTGTCCCCTAATACAGAAGATTCTATAGTAAGACCTGAAAATAACGAGCATTTGTTGCATTGCCTGGTGGTTTTAGAGCATCTACCGTAGTTGGTGGTATACAGTGCGTGTCTGCAGGTTGCTCGCCTGCTGCTTCGGAGGGTTCTATGTAGCATCTCACATGACTGACTGTATCCAGTGCCTGGTGGGGTCTGCTCCTCTAGTGCTCCCGGGGTGGGGGCGGGGGAGTTATAGAGCCGTGCTCAAATAGTTGCACCAATATATTAATGTAAATTGCATACATTCTTGCTGTTACTTCTCTTCCGGCAATTACCCACCAAGGAACACCAACCGAAGACAGAGTGGTAACACCAGTCTGTGCCATATGCATGACACTAAGATGCTTCACGCCTCAACATTCTTTCAGCGAATCACACCCCCACAGTGTAGCGCTTTGGCACCTCGCCAGGGTTAGCGAGTGCCACAGAAACGAAATTACAATACAGTTACAATGCTACTACCACAATGAGCGATATCTTGTAAAATCATTGGCAACATCAAATGACCTTATAGCCAAAGAAACTGATGGAAAAACCTTCTACGCCATAGTACCCATCCTTTTAAATTCCGGATCGAAAAGTAAAGATCGAAGACCATTAGGCCTCCCTCACTGTAAGCATTAGACCCGTAAACCACAATTTAGCCTGCCGCTAGAATATCTGTAAGAGAAAAGGGCCCCTTACTCTAGAATAACAGCGCACTCTTAAAAACAGGAGGTACGGAAACAAGAATCTCCCATATTTCCGAAGCAGGAAACGTCTGCAAATGGAAACAAGGAGAGTCATCACTTGGACCCTCATGCAAAGAGTCAGCCACTTTGTCATCAATGTACACGTTCTAGGTATATGGTGGCACAAGCCACAAAGTGGAGGAAGCTCTTCCAAAAGAGATACATATGAGACTTGGTCATCTGAGGGTGTGGTTGGCACAACCTCATCAGTACACTATCTTGACAGAAACTTGCATCCTGAAAATCCATCGAGGCAGATGCGTCTCAGTGAAGTTCTTGTCTCTGCCTCCAATTTTATGTCAAGACCCGGAGGTTAACATTGTATGATGTATGAAGGCCCTGTTTTGCGATTTCCTAATTGCGAATCTTTGCAATTCGCAATTAGGAAATCGCAAAACGGAATGCATGAAAGTGTGTTTAACACTTTTAGCGATTCCTAGGGGATCGCAAATGACCCACCTCATGAATATTAATGAGGTAGGTCGCAATTTGCGACCCCCTAGGAATCGCAAAAATCACAGGGATGGTGGCCTGCTGGGCTCAGCAGACCACCATGTCTGTGATTGCTTTTTAATAAAGCAATTCTTTTTTTTTTTTAAATGAAGCCCGTTTTCCTTAAAGGAAAACGGGATGCGTTTAAAAAAAGAAAACTTTTCTTTTCATTTTTTGAGCAGGCAGTGGTCCATGGGACCACTGCCTGCTCTTTAAAATGATTTTACTAACATTCACAAAGGGGAAGGGGTCCCTTGGGGACCCCTTCCCATTTGCAAATGGGTTACCACCTACTTGAAGTAGGTGGTAATAGGCAAATGTTTTGCGACCACATTCACGGAGTATTGTCTGAGGAGGAAAGTGAGTGTACAAGCAGAACCCAGGGAAGACCAATGTAGTGGCAGATTGGTTCTCGCGAAATTACAGAGATTCAAGCGATTGGATGTTGAACAGGTCGGTGTTTTTGCAAGTAGAAAAGATCTGGGGAGCGTTTTTGGTGGATTTGTTTGCCAACAGATTAAATGCTCAGAAAAACAGGTTTTTCAGTTGGAGACCAGATCCGGAGTCGGCCGGAATAGATGCATTTCGGCAGAATTGGATGGGTCTCAGACCTTATGCTTACCCACAGTTTTCTATGATTGCACGGGTGACCTTGATGGTACGCAGGTGGAAGGAGACGACGGTAGTGATTTCTCCGCTTTGGAGGGCTCAAGCGTGGTACCCAGTGCTTTTAGGAATGTCGGTGGACTTCCCAATTCTGTTGCCTTGGTTCCCAGAAATTTTGAGGGGGCTGGCAGGAGAGGTGCACAATTTGGTAATTTCAGAACAAATGAGATTGGTGGCATGGAGAATTTAAGGAGAGTTTGAGAGGTCCCAGGGCTTTTACAATCAGCTTTAAAGCTTATTAGAGAATCCTGGGCTCCGGGAACAAGGAAGATGTATAGATTGGCATGGCAAAAATGGGTTTGCAGGTGCATGGAGAGGGGGTTTGATCCCGTTTCAGTGTCCACAGTGGAAGTAGTAAATTATCTGACTGAGAGAAATGAGGAAGGTTTGATTTATAGATTAGTGAATGTGTACAGATCTGTAATTGCTGCGGGACAAGAGTTGGTGAACGGAATATCAGTTGGACAGGATGTGGTTGTGTGTAGACTTATGTGTAGTATCAGAATTGCGAAACCTCCGGTGTCCAGGTATAATTCGGTTTGGGACATTTCTAAGGTTTTGGAGATTTTGATGAGTTGGGAAGACAATTCTTTGTTGTCTTTGAGGGATTTGTCTTTAAAATTGACAATGTTGTGTTTGGTTTCGTTCAGAAGGGTTTCAGATGTGAGGGCACTTGACATAACTAGCAGAGTTTTCTCACCTGAGGGAGTATGTTTTCATTTAACAAAAATAACTAAGACTAATTCTTTCTCAGTTTTTTATCCATTTTTTGAGGAAAAGGAGAAACTGTGTGTAGTAAGATGCAGCGGCGTCACTAAGGTTGGTGTCACCCAGTGCGGTAACTTACCCCATGACACCATCACATGGGGTGACACCTTTCCAAAATGAGACTATTTAGTAAATAGTCTCATTTGGGAAAGGTGTCACCCCATGTGATGGTGTCACCCGGGACACCATCACATGGGGTGACACCTTTCCCAAATGAGACTATTGTGACACCATCACATGGGGTGACACCTTTCCCAAATGAGACTATTTAGTAAATAGTCTCATTTGGGAAAGGTGTCACCCCATGTGATGGTGTCACCCGGTGCGGTCCGCACTCCCCTAGTGACGCCACTGGTAAGATGTGTGAAGGAATATGAAAGGAGATTGGCTGAGGTGAGGCCACATGGGGTGAATCAGCTGCTCATTTCTTTTAAGAAGCCATATAGGGCAGTATCTTCTCCCACGCTTGCAAGATGGGTGCGGGAAGTGATGTGCAGAGCAGGTGTGGATGTGAGTATGTTTGGAGCGCATTCTGTAAGGGGTGCAGCTGCATCTAAAGCGTACATGATGGGGGGATCTTTGCAGAACATTCTCCGATGTGTGGATTGGTCAAATGATGTAACTTTTCGAAGGTTTTATTTTAAACCAATTGGAAATGTAGCAAGTTGTTTGTTGTAAATGCTTTAAACTTGCATAATGTTAGCCTCCAGGTCTCGACATAAAATGTAGATTTTCCACAGCCTGGTGGGCAGAAAATCTGGATTTTATTAAAGACACGGAGGGTAATATTATCCCTCCCTTGTACCCAACCCGAGTTAATTGTGTTCTCTAAAATTTTAGCTCGTGGACAAGTTTAGAGGGGTCAAGTTCTACGTTTTCGCAAGAGTTTGGAGGATCGTTTTCATCGATTTCATCGTGGAGATTTTCGTGAAGTTGGAAGTTTGAGTTCCTAGAAATGTTTAAGACTATTTTACAGTGGTGGTTGCAGTTGCAGTCGCTAAAAGAAGGAGGTGTTTTGGGGATTCTGAGGTTTTATTGATTCAGAATTCTAAAGTTGTGTGTTCTTTAAAGGAGCTGCTGGAGTAGTAGCAATAAAGATTTAATGCATAATATTAGCCTGCATGTCTTTAATAAAATCCAGATTTTCTGCCCTCCAGGCTGTGGAAAATCTACATTATCCAGGGTGTCATAGAATTCAGGGTCCCAAAGGAGGCACACTATCTGGAAAGAAAAAGACAGCTGTGGCCCCGTGAGAAGAGGTGAGCCCAGATTGGTTGATCACCTGGTGACGAAAAAATCCGTAGATGGGGGGGCGGGGTGGGGGATGGGGGAGAGGGACTTGGCTGGGCGAGGCCCGAACAAAATGGTACATAGTGCTCTGCTGAGAAGCAGTGAAGCCTGTGTGTGGCACCTTCCTTTCCTCGTCTCCCTGGTGAGTGGGGCACCAACTGCAGGACCATGGGAGTGGGATCAGTACTGGCTCCAGTACTGGCAGCGCACGGGTCAGCTGGTGGAGGGGAGAATTGTGGAAGCAAATTGCATTGCTGCATGGAGGGTCCATCCTCAGAGGGAAAAGAGGCATTCCTATGGGGGTTGGTCCACTTAGGGATCTTCTCAGATCGTGGAGATGAGAAGGAGGAGCCACTTACAGTCCACAAAATTAAAGGGTCTTGCGAGAACTAGCAGACGGGAAAATGCTGGGCTCAGACAGGCTTCCAATTGAGTTTTATAGCACCTATGAGGGCTAATTGACTCTGAGGTTAGCAGTATTATATATGGCGTCTTTCAAGGCCAGCTAGCTTCCACCCACCACCAGTGAGGCCTTGATGGGGATTCTGCAAAAGCCAATTTGAGACCTGTTAGGTAGGGCATCCTACATATCTTTATCCATTCTGAACATAGACTATAAAATTCTGAGCAAAATATTGGACATGAGACTCTTGCTGGTACTAAGCAGGTCGTTAAACATAAGCTGGATTGGGTTTATACCAGGCTGCAGTTCCTCTTTTAAATATAGGAAGGCTTTTTCAGAGTCTGGAAGAGGCCCACAATGGCTGGCTCCACCTAGCATTGCTAGCCCCCAATTTAGTAAAGGCCTTTGACACTGTGGACAAATCTGTTTTAGGAAGGAACATGAGAAAATGGATCTCACTGCCTCATGCAAAAGCATCAGCCAGGGTAAGGACTTGAAAACACATTTCAGCATCCTACTAGGTGAACGGGGCACATGGCAAGGCTTACTGTTGACCCCTCTCTTGTTTGCCCTGACTATGAAACCATTTGTGGCTAGAATACGTTTGGAGGGGCTGTCCTGTGGTACTCCTCTGAAAGACAAATTACATGCGGCATCATTAAACACTGATGATATGATGCAGTTTATTAGAGAGGCGAGACCAGATCTGTTTTTAATTGCTCATTCTTTGACAGATTTTATTAAGGTGAATGGTTTAGGGGCCAACTGGACTAAGTCCTGCTTCCTCCTAGTTCCATAAGAAGTTGACTTGAATGGGGGAGTAGTCAAGTGGGACAAATGTCTGCTCACTAGGAATTCAAGTTTATCATTCTGAATCACATCTACACCATGGCTACAACGGTGTCCCAAAGATCCCAGTTAGTGCTCTGGAAAGCATTACCGCTATCTGTGATGGGAAGAGTCGCCCTTGCTAAAATGGGGATGTTGCCTTGCTTGCTGTACTACTTCTCAAATCTCTCACTGCTATTGCCCAGTAAGTTTTTCAGAGAATCTTACACTAGTGGGTGACCTAATGTGGAGACCCAGGAGATGCAAGCTGGCACTAGCTAAATGATTACCCCCAATGAAGAGGAGGGGACTGGAGGTGCCATGAGTTTGTACTTTACTATCTAGCCACCCAATTACAATGGGCAGCCTGATGATTTGCGCACCGTCACCTGACAGAAACAGGATTGAATTCACTCCAAATTCAGGAGGGATTACTGAATAAACTGTTTTATCTTTCGACAACAGAAGGACAGGAATGTTTTGCCCACATGAAAATAGCCTTTGGCTGCTTTAGGAGCAGTCTATGAAGGACATCGAGCAGGACTACATAAGCACCAGCAATCCTACTGGTAGGGATACCCAAACACAGTGGATGCTTTCTATGAGAGAAGTATTCCAATGGTAATCAGACGGTATATCATCTGGTCAGAAGGAGCTCCCTTGCAACATTAGAAACTCTGGTAGAAGAGAATAAGCTACACAAAGGACAATTTATAAAATACAGGCATCTGATAAAAAAATACACAAGCTATGGGAGATCACAGATACCAAGCCCAAAAGACATGCACTGGCAAATTCCCTTTTCACTATGGGGAATGGCAGGAGGTTGATTAGTTGGCTCTACAGGACTGGTCCGGAGCATGCAGGGATTCCCCTGTTTAGTCTTAGAAACAAGTGGGAGCTCGACCTAGAAGAGAACTTAACAAAAGTAAATGGAAGCAAATCTTTGCCTACCACCACCAAGTGTCTTGAAATGCCAGGTTTAATCATATCTACTTCAGTCTTTTACATAGGCCCTACTTGCCTCCATGAAACATCTGTAAGATATAACCAGGGACATCCTCTGAATGCCACAGATGTTTTGAAACCCAATCCGGATTCCATCACATGAACTGGAAGTGTCCCTAACTCTCCAAGTATTGAAGGGCTGTGTTGGAAGCCCTTCGTACTATCTCACAGCGTAATGACTGCATCAAATAGAGAGATGTTTACCAGCACTTTTCCACCAGCTAAACAGTCACAGGTTAGAGTCAAAATTCCTTGTTCTTGCCCTGCTAGTGGTGAAGAGAGTCCCTACATCTGCAAAAGCTGGGGAGTCGAAAAATTCGAAATCAATTTCAACTGAACTGGTTAAACTTAAGCGAGAAATAAGGAAAAATGCAAGGATACTGAAAAGAACAGTGACTTCACGCCTAGACTGGGACCAAAGACGGAATCTCAAGAAAAAGTATAAAAAGGCACTATGGGAACACAAAAGAAGAAGTGAGGACAACTTTTGGGCCAAATTATTATTCACGGCGAAAAACACCAACTCAAGTGCATTTTGGGGAATAATAAATGGGCTAAAGCACACTGCGAATACAATTACCTCAAGCGTACAAGAAACTGATTGGGCCACATTATTAACTAGGAGATTCACAGACAACGAACCATCGAATCACCTAGAATGGAGGGAAAGGATGCAAGTATCGCTCGAGGAGCGAGAAGAACGATTGAGCTACGACAGGAGTGTCCTACAAACTACCAATAGTGCCCTAATTTGCCAACGGTCTAAACTGCAAAACACAGAAGAGGCACAATGGAGAGAAGCTTGTGGTGTAGAACCTGCATCTGGAAATCCAGGCTTCAGTAACAAAGATGTAAAAAGAACACTCCTGAAGGGCTGTGGAAATGGGGCCCCAGGTCCAAACGGCATCCCCCCAATAATCTTCAAATCCGCTCCAGATTTCTGGAGCGGAAGACTGAAAAATCTGTTTGCAGAAGTGGAGAGAGAATGGCAAACTCCGTCAAGTTGGCAAGGATCAGTAATTACTCCGATTTTTAAAGGAGGAGACAGAACGTCTCCAGCAAACTACAGGTTGATAGCACTTTTGGACGTGGATGCAAAGTACTATGCCTCACTACTACTGGAAGACCTGATTACCTGGTCCGATAGCTCAAAACGGATCCCACTTAACCAAACAGGTTTCAGAAAAGGGTGCGGGACGATAACAAATATTCTATCGCTCTCGCTGATAGCTGACAAATATATTAGAAGGAAACAACAGCTGCACCTTTGTTTTATCGACCTAAAGGCGTCTTTTGACAGCGTGGACCGTCACATTCTATGGGGAAAATTGCGCACATGGAATATCCCTGATAAAATACTTAGAGGAATATTGCTCTTATACTCCAATACATGGATGAGAGTAAAACTGGGAGATGGCACAAGGCTATCAAGAAAAGTTAAAACCACCAAAGGGCTCAAACAAGGTTGTGTTCTGGCCCCCCATCTTTTTAATCTGTTCATGGCAGACCTTGCGCCAAAACTCAATAAGATCATATCCCATCCACCTAAATTAGGTACCTTACCACTAACCCACTGAGCCTAACCAAGATCGGCTTACAAAGATCACTTGTAGGAATGCTGGAATTCATAGCTAACAATAAGCTAGAGATAAACATTACAAAAAGCAAAACAATGCTAATTAGCAGACGTCAGACAGCTAAACAGCAATTCCAATTAGAGGGCAAAAAGTTAGAAATAGTATCTAACTATAAGTATCTGGGGTTCTACATCGACAACAGGCACAACCACCGGGAGCAAAAAGCTTACATGACTCAGAGAACAAACGCCTTATCATTCGCCTTCAGGTCCTTATCAAAAAACCTTAAGGGGCCATCCTTTAAACCCCTTCTAGCAGTAATAAAGGCCAAAATGTTACCAACACTATCATATGGCAGTATAGCTCTATACGGGAAAGACGCCGACCTGCTAAACAAAGCTCCAGTTACAATCTACAAAAGAGTCTTTCAAATTCATCAGGCAGCATCCCCAGCTCAGATTAGACTAGAATTTGGGGTAACCAACGAAACGCTGGGGAGAATGTATGCAACCATCAAGCAATGGTATAGCCTGAAACAAAACATTGTAGACTCGGAATTGAATAAGGCTCTGTGGGACGAATTAGAGAAAGATGCAAAGTCCCCATACAATCAATATCTAAAAAAGGCATTACTAGAAACCAGCTCAGGTGAACTTTGGGAAACCAACTTGCCCTACTCTGCTTCCAAGCAAACTATAAATAAATCAGCAAAGCTTCACTCGCTGCTAGTTGACAAAAACACTTTTAGTACGAGAAAACACGCTTGGATGGTAATGGCCAACTACAAGACACTCATCCCAGCACCATATTTAAACATCACGTTCTCGGCCTACAGAAAGCTACAACTAATGGCCTTGCGTCTAGGTAAACTGCCGTCCATTGCGGACCAGCCAACTTGGGTCCACGAAGGGTCGAAAGAATGTAGACTATGTGGGAGCAGCAAAGAGGACCTTGTCCACCTAATCTGCATCTGTCCTAAATGATCACAAGCACGAGCCACTTTATTAAAACACGCCATGAACGTTAGAGGCATAAGGACTTGCAGATCGGCAATTATAGCGGGCTTGGATCCAACAAACACTTCATTGAACTGCCAACTAATAAAGTTCCTCTCCGCTCATGCGCAAGTATTAAAAAAAATAAAATCTTGTGAGTTGCTCCCTAACATCAAATAAGATGGGCTGGTCAGTGGCAGATCGTCTTTCTTTACACAAGGGAGAACAAAACAAGAACACTGGGAGGAACATTTCTCAATTTTATATAGCGGACAACGTGTTAAACACTTCTCCATATTCACTAATTGTAAACTACGTACTCTGAAAACGTCTGCATTTTTTAATAATTAAATCGACTGAACGATTATATTTTTATATATGTAATAATTGTTAAACAAAAGATTTTATGACTTTTAGGAAACAAATCTCTTATTGCAGTTCTTTGTTTTAGTAATTGTATTGTTATGGTTTTAATTAACTGAAACAATAAATTTTGACTTGACTTGACTTGAGTCCCTACATCAATATCCCTAACTAAATGTAGCACAGCACTTTTTTTCGCTAGGAGCAAGCTGAAGTCCTGCACTCCACTGGGATGAAAAGAGAGGGTTGAGGAAACACCCCATAGCTCACTGCTGGGATGCAATATTATCTGTGGTAAATTAAAATGATAACATGCCTCCTTGTTTTACCACAGAGATAATGCATAGGTATGTGTGATTTAAAGTATAAATTACGATATTACAACCACACATAAATCCACAATAAAGAAAGCAGGTCCAATGAACAGCCAGGTAATCATCATTGGAACAAAGCAACAAATTGCTCACTCAATTTGCAGTCATTAGTTACCACATACTTGATGCTTGAATAACCTTAAGAGATGAATACTAAAGTAATAGTGTTCCTAGCCTGTACAAGTTTATTCTAGTAACAGGTTTTGTTTTAATTATTATATTAGTTGAAAAGAAGAAACAGAAAGAAGAATGATGAACAGTTGTTGTGTGCCACAATATGTTTAGACAGGTGAGCTTTACCTCTGAGAACAACAAATTAACTCTGGTCACCATCTCTCGATATGTCCCTTTCTCCACAACCTTGGATACTGAGCCATATCTTAGTTGGATAGAGAATCCGGAGTTAAGCTTTTACCTTACCCATTTAAGACTATGTACAATTCATTACCTAGTGGCTTTTCCTCGAACAGGGTCTTGGTTTAAATCACTTGTGTTGCCCATGTGATGGCATTTCGACTCAATCTACTTCGCAAATTATGTTTTTCTGCACAGGTTATCGCACTTTTAGAGCCCATTATTTATATTGTTTTTTACGGACCATGAATTTTAGACCACATAAGGAAGGGCTGCAGTATATTCAGCGCCTAAACTCTCCTGCTTTATACCATGCGATTTTAAATTTTATTGTCTCTGCTTTAAAATTGAGGAAGATGTATGCTAATTGATCATAACTGAGTCTCGCTTTTGCACAAATTAGTTTTATTTTATAATAACAAATTACCTTTTTAAAGGTATATAAATAGCTTACACTACAATTGAGATTTTTTGGCTAACGTAACCATGTTTCTCTGTATCTGTCCGCTGTAGCCTTTTTAGGAGACAATCGTTTAATAATGACTTTTTAAGTTTTAATTGTGTATTGATGATTAATTTTTGATTGTTGTAAGTATATTTTTACGTGTGCTTTTATGGTAATTAATTTGACTGAATAAAGAATTATGATTGATTGATGAACAAGTTACTTACCTTTGGTAACACATTATCTGGTAGAGACAATATCTAGCTGCAGATTCCTTACCTTTACCGGATCCTGCCTGACACCTGGGGAATTCATAGGTAAGGAATCTGCAGCTAGAAGTCTCTATCAGATTGATTGAACAAATTAACTCAAATATAAGAAAAAATTCAAATGTATTGATTACAAATAATAAGAAATTTGGAAAATCCAATAAAGATATTAAAATAAGGTGGGTGAACTCAGTAAATTGTATAGCCTAATAACCTATATCATAGTGTTCTTCTTATCGAGATGAATCATCTTCAGTCTTATAAGAAAGTACCACAACGTATGAGTTCAGTGTCAGGCTCCATGCCAAAGACTCTGTAGGAACTACCAGATGACACTGTGGCACTCTCAAGTCCACACACAACAGTCCAGGCCTTCTCCCAATGCCACAGACTTGTCTACCAGTACTGCTCACTACTCCAAAGCCAGAGCCTTAGGCACATTTTCCATCAGTTCATAAATACTAAATCCAAGTAGAACTACAAAACTCTGAAGCCTGAGGAAGTGTTTAAAAAGGGAGCTGCTCTCTTAATTTGATCACTTTTGAAAATATGTTTTCTATAAAGGACTCAAATAGTGCTATTGAGGGTATGCTGGCACCAAAAGTGCCACTATCTCCTAACTGGAGGCTGGTCTCAAAGCACAAAACAAGACACATTTCCTTAGGGAATTCAGAACCAGCAAATGTTCATAGCTCTGAGAAACAGTACTTCTCTTCCCTTTTTTTCTTAGGAACGCCCAACTGTACAATATCGGACAATAGGGATTACTTCTAAGACATTAATCTCTTATTTTATGTGTTTATTTGTCAATGGTTCTGTTTAAGGACTTCATGGAAGTCCAAGTTGGGACAGACACCAGCACAAATAAGCTTGTTCATCAGTCTCGGTGCTTTTAGTTCTCTGATTGCAAAGTTGCTTGAATCATCATATTCAATTAAATTCCAATCTCTCGAGTGCTAGGTCTTTGAGGTCACAAAGAGACAAGCTTTGCATTTCTGGCTCCCATCTTGAATACACAAACACAACATAGAATGGTCACCCAGGCATTACAGTCTAGACATGTGGCCTATAGCAGTATTATTGAAAAATACTCAGTTAATCTGTCATTTACTGCAAATCTTAAAAACTGAGGACCTTTTCCTCATGGTGAGACACGAAAGAAGAAAAAACAAGACACAAAATAAAATTCAAACTTGCGTGGCCATTGGACTGGCCTTTGGGCACGATTCACAGAGCATTCCAGACAGATGACATCTAGACATGACAAAAACGAAAGAAATGGTGGTGTCTCTACCGGTGGAGTGACAGTGAGAAGACTCACAGTCTGAAAGTGAAAGGAATTACTAGGGCCCAGCAATGATAGGAAACGAGGCCTGGAAGAGAGAGGAATCAGAGTTGGCTAGCAAGATCATTCACAACTTCATAGTGAGAGGAATCAGAGCCTGCTTTGACAAATATGCTAGCCTGACAGACAGGAATCAGGAACCTAGACAGAGAGGAATCTTTGTCTGACAGGAATCAGAATCATGGCCTGACGTGGAAAGGAATTTTGGCCTGACAGTGAAAGGGATCAGCTAAACAGAGGAATGAGGGCCTGACAGTGAGACAAATGAGGGCCTGAAAAGGTAGAGCTACCGTGGCTAGAGAGTGAGACAAATCAGGGCATGGCAGTCAAAAAGATCCTGGCTTGACAATAAGGCAATCAGGGCTGGACAGTGAGAGAAACTAAAGTTGACAGTGAAGAACCAGCATAAACAAGTACAAAAGTTCATAGTGGACTCATTTATAACATATCAAGTTGCTGGTTGATAACCTAGGGTGGCATACACTAAATGTTACATAAAGCCAGCTCAATTTCTAAAAATATTTATGAAAGTAGCACAAATACTTTATTCACATATATACATAAATGCTCCAAAGTGATCACATGGTGCAAAGTGACTTTATTTACATATATATATATATATATATATACATATACATACATACATACATATATATATATATATATATATATATATATATACATATATATAGTATATATTCACTGAACAAAACAAAGGTTAAAGTGACACCTTGCACTTTATTCAGGTAATCCAGTCCATTCGTGCTTGCCCCATTAGGGGGATGTATTTTTAAATTTTAAATTTTGCCTACTTTGCACATGATGTTTTTTGCACTATTGCAGTTTTTGCACGTCTATTTAAACTATATGACAATCCCAAGCCACTGAATACAATTACAACTAGGTTTGCAATACATACATGCAATGTTGTGTCAATATATGTTTTCTATGTCTATTGGCCCTATGGTCACGTGATGCTCATTACTTGCCCTTTAAATTTGGTGGCTTTCCCTGACAGCGTCATGTGATCAAGGCCCTTTTCGGGCCGAAAAGCGTCATGGCGGTGCGTGGTGCTAATATGGAATAAAATAAATACCTCTTTGCACGCAGCTATCTGGGTCCGTGTTAGTCTTTCCTGACAGTCTGGATGTTTTTGGACGGAGTTCTTTGTATATATGTATATATGTATATATATATATATATATATATATATATATATATATATATATATATAGTATATATTCACTGAACAAAACAAAGGTTAAAGTGACATTATAATTAGGTGAAAATGTCTTTGCCAAAGTTACGTTTGGAACTAAAAAAAACACAGAAATTCACCAGTTAGCAGAGCTAACTGTAACATGCGCCCCGCCATGCACTAAAGCTACACAAACACTTTTTCTCTCGTACCAGTGAGAGCAATACATCAAGTACTGCAAATGCTGCATCTGCTAACTTGGTAGTAGCTGATTTAGAACTCCTTCAGGATCTCAATCAACTAGAAATGGAAAGTGGTGCTAGTATCACACCCGGGGATGGTAACCTGGGAGTGGACCTGGGGTGCAAAGTCAATTCTCCATTCAAGCCAAAGTCGGTGTTCACTCCAGTCATGCCCAGAGATGGATTAGACATCTTTTCGGAATTGGTAACCATGGATTTAAAAAGACTTGCATTGGAATCCAGTAAAAACTTTCACACTGAGTATGCAGGTGCCATGCGTGAATTTGTGGCCCTTTTCCTGACGAAGGCACTGTCTTGTGCCGAAACGCGCGTAGAACAGAACAGTCTACTACCGTCTTGCCACATTTGTTTCTTATAATCATATATCAATTGAGATCATTGTCTTTGTTACAGAATTATTTTTATTGTGTTTTGATTATGTCCATGGTATGAATGCTGATACGAATGGAGTAGCATGATTGGGTCTTTTTTAGTATTTATATTGAATTAATAAAATATAAGTTTTGATACTATATTTGGTATATTAGTATCTGTTGGTTCTTCTTATATAAATGGTTTGTTCACTTTATCAATTGTATCATGTCACCTTTGAATTTGTGTTGCCTTAAGTCTTTACATTGCCATGCGTGACTATGACACAGTGATGCAGAAGATCACTGCCAGGGCTGACATTGTGGTACAACATAGGGATTCTACCATGTATTATGTGAATATATATGCACCCATGTGTGTGCTGCTATTTTTATTTTTATTTGAAGTGTCTAGTCATACGTGAAAAATGGTGCAAAAGGATCAGAGCTCCTTCTCTCAATTTGTGGGAAGGGCAATGTTTCAAAAAATTGTAAAATACCCCTAACACACTGAAACCTGATTCAGTGACATGCTTCATCATTGGGGTCTTCCCGCCCCTCTAAGGGACGGGGCGTGCTACGACTTACGTAGACGCAGGCGCACTTTATTCAGTGATTGGTGAGTGTCTGTAGTGCGTGGGATCGTGAAAAGAAAATGTGAGATGGTTAAAAATTCTCTGGCTAGTGGAACGAAAATACTTTATTGTCTTCCCTGGCTGAGAATAGTAAAAGTGGGGAGGTGTAGATGGTGTACTATAATGAGTCACCTCCTACAAGGTCGACATGTTTCAGAAGCCATCCCCTTGGCTTTCTTCCTCAGGACCAAAAAACCGATCCCTGTTACACCTCAATGGGTGATAGAATAAATGTACATATGCCTAATAGTCACAAACACTGTCCTTTGTTCCCTGTTATGGGAGTAGAAAAATATACCACTTGTATATCTTAAGAACCTGAAAAGAAAAATATTTTGGATAAATCATGGCTTTTATCATTTATCTTTATCTATTCACATCACCATCACGTTGAAAGTTTTAAGCTTTTTTGTGATATATTTTTCTTGTGCAACCCTTTTGTAGGTAATGGTACCATTTGGTAAGTGTCCTCTACTCATAAATCATCTGAAAGAACACTCCTTGTGATTTCTAGTGCCCAGTATCACATTTATTCAACATTCCTTCATACATATGTATCTCTTTGCAAGATACATTTTATGTTACAATACATTCATACATAAAGGAAATGTTTGTACACTCCTCTTGTGCCCCTAAAAGGTTACAGATTGATGTTCACAGCAACTGAGCACTCGCATTCATACTCCCATGATGAGCCTTGGAAAAAATGGGAGATGTTTGGCAAAAGTCTGTGCACTCGTCCTTTTTAACTGTGATCTCATGGTGTGTCTTTTTATATAAAAAATGGTATTCATGCTCTCAAAAGGACGTGCCATAATACATACTTTAGAATTTAATCGTTATCGCTCCATGAGCTCTCACGAGCGGTGTTCGGCGCCTTCAAATAGACACTGTAGGTATTTTAAAAGAACAGAAGGAAAAACAAGGTTTTAACGCCAGGGTCGTTTTTAAACAAACAAGCGTGGTCTCTTTGGCCTTTTTAAGGACATGCCATTGTCCTAATTACATGCTGGAAGGAGCGCGATCACCAAAGGAAGTACCTTCTCGTGGCTCGTCGGAACCTAACTGAGGTTTGCCAGAGCCCGGTGTTTTAAAGTGCAAGTAGGCATGCTTGATAGGAAACAGGTGTGGCTGGAAACACTAGACCTTGAAATTTTAAAGATGGCCGCCGGTAAATGGACCCAAAACAGAGTTCATTTTGATCCACTTCCTGTTGGAACGATTACCACTGAATCGGTTGAAAAAGCAAGCATATATTTGTTTGTTTTGAGGCTTATTTTGGAGGAGTTTCAAAAGGCAGCCAAATGGAGGTTGAATTTAAAGGAATTATTAAACAAAAAAGAAAAACAAATTGTTGCGCTAGAGATGCCCGGATGGAGTCATCGCAGACGTGCATTTATGTATGTGGGTTTTATGAAAAAACACGGGGAGGGCAAATTAGAAAACCTAATGGAAAAAAAGTTAAAGAATAAATCCCAGCAATAAAACGCTAGAGGCTGGAAAAATATTTACTAGAAAAAAAATTCTGTCAGAGGATAAGGATTGAAAAGCAAAAACCATGTATATTTACAAATAGAGTGTGTGTACACTCAGGTTTCCAAAATTATAATTTCTCTAAAAAGAGGAAAAAAGAGGAAAAAAGGAAAAAAAGGGGTAAAAAAAGGAAGAAAACCAGTTTCCAAAGGCATAAACCTCCTCTTTGTTCAATATTAGTTACGGGGGTGATTGTAGTACTGTATACTCCTTATGAGTCTGGCAACTTTTTGGTTGATCATTAATTGCCAGGGGATTCCTGTGTTAGATTTTGTATACATCAGAGCTGGTTCCAAGGAATCTCATCGTTCAGGCCTCTCTCATGAGTCCTCAAACAGAACACCCACCGTTGTTCTTTTTCGAACAAATACCTTTCGTTTTGGATTTGTTCGATTACTGTCCACGAAAGAGCTTCCCACTTATGATCTTTTTCCAGAAAATGGGCTGCCATTTTGGTGGTACTCTTTTTGCATTTGATGTTACTTTTGTGTTCCCCTATCCTTACCTTGACAGGGCGTGTGGCCATTCCTACGTATTCCAAAAGACACGGGCACGTGATCAAATAAACCACATTTTTTGAATTGCATGTTGTGAATCTTCTTATTTGGTTCCATCATGGAACAAGATTTCTTTGCTTTTTTTAGTTAGTTTGCACACATTGCACATTCCACAGGGATGATGCCCAGAGATTGGGGGCATTAAAGTGGTTTGCATTGTCTGTTCTTCTCTTCTTTCTTTTGGTCTGGTGTGTACCACTAAATCACGGATACTCTTACCTCTTCTATGAGAGAAGATAGGTTTTGGTAGATTGATGCTTCCACTGTTGAGGATTCGCCAGTGTTTGTTTACTATTTTTGTGATTCCATTGGAGTTTGTGTTGAAAGTTGTTATACATACTGGGCGGTTCTCTTCCTCCTTATGGATTTTGGGTTCCAAAAGGCTGTCTCTGCAATTGTTGCGTGCCCTTTTGTATGCATTATCAATCACCTTTTTAGGATATTGGCGTTTTTCCAATTTCTTTTTCAGATCGTTTGATTGTTTTTTTAAATCTTCGATTTCTGTGCAGTTCCTTCATAGGCGTAGGAATTGCCCATAAGGGAGGTTATCGCGGAGATGTCGAGGGTGGAAGCTGTTGTACAATAGTAGGCAGTTTTTGGAGGTTTCTTTGAAATGAGTGGTAGTTGTTAGTTTTCCCTCTTTTGCATATATGTTTAGATCAAGGAAGACAAGTTTTTCATTTGAGATAGTGCTTGTGAATCTCAAAAATTGGTCTTGGCAGTTCAACCATGATAGGAAACGTCTGGCGGTGGTTTCATCTCCTTCCCAGATGATCAATATATCATCTATATATCGTTTCCATATATGTATATGGTTACGAAATGGATTGTTGGGAGTGAGGATCTTCTGTTTTTCAAGTTGATGTACATAGAGACCAGCTATGCTAGGAGCAAAAGTGCTCCCCATGCTGGTCCCATGTTTTTGCAAATAGAGAGTGTTCCAGTATTCAAAGAAATTTTCTTTGAGTGCCAATTGGCAGCACTCCATAATCATATTTCTCGGTGTCTGGTAGTCCCAATCGGTGTCGAACAGGACATCCTCAATGATGTTGAGGGTCTCGTTGTGGGGAAGGCTCGTATATAAGCTCTCCACATCACAACTTATCAATAATTCTCTTTCTGGGTCAAATATTTGCCCTTCTAACAATTGCAGGACGTCTTTGGTGTCTTTCAAGTACGTAGAAGTTTGTTGTACAAGTGGTCTTAAGAAAGCGTCCGCAAATTTGGAGACTGGTTCCAAAATGGATCCAATTCCAGACACTATTGGACGTCCCGGTGGGGAGACCAGATTTTTGTGGATTTTTGGTATAGTGTACAGGTAAGGTGTTCTTGGCGAAGTCGTGGTTAGAAAATCCCCTTCCTTTTTAGATATCCACCCATGTGATCGAGCCTCTTTCACCATACTTGCTATTTTCACTCGTATTTGCTCCGTGGGGTCCTGGTTGAGGACCTCGTAGTTCCTTTCATCGTGGAGGAGGCGTAGGCACTCTTGGTCGTACTTCTCGGCTGATTGTATTACAATCGCCCCTCCTTTATCGGCTGGTTTTATTACCAATTCTGGGTTATTTGCTAGTTCTCTGAGTGCCTCATTTTCCTCTCTGGTGATATTGTGAAAGACCCTGTTGGTTGCTGGATCTATTTCTTCCAGATCTTTCATGAAAGCTTTTTCGAAGGCGATCAGTTCTACTGGTAGATTGGCTTCCGGTAGAGTGAAAGTAGATTTTGGTCTCAAACCAGTGTCTCCATCCTGCTGGTCATTTTGTTTATCTTTGAAAAAGATTTGTAACTTAAGTCTCCTCATGAATTCTTTCATCTCTTTGCATAATTGGAATTTATCAAATTTTGCCGTTGGTACAAAGCCTAGTCCTTTTTCTATGACTTTGATCTGTGCCGGTGTTAGAATGTGGTTTGTAAGGTTGACTACCAGATTCATTTCTTGCTGGTTGAGGCCCCTGTCATGCTCCTTGTTGCCATCCGGATTTGTTCTTCGTTTTGTGGAGCCCAGTGAACATTGTTCCCTCTCCGGTTCCTCCCTCTGTTTCTCCCTCGGCATAGCCCTAAAAAATGGGGCTGTTCATAGAAGGGGTAATCCTGCGGAGGGTAGTTCCATTGAGGGTAGGCTCCTTGTTGATGTGGGTATATCGGAGGTCCTAAGGGATGCATGGGGTATGGAGGTGGGCCCTGGTAATGGCCCCATCCTCTTTGGCCGTGGAACCAAGGACGTCTGTTGTTGCTCCTCCCACCTCGGTATTGTTGGTATTTCCCTTTGCTTGAGTCAGATCCACTGGATCCTGAATCGGATGAATCATCGTCAGTTGTCATTTCGTGACGGTTCTCCTGTATGGATAGATCCTCTCATGGCTGAAACGGGTAACATCTTTTTTTTAGTTTCTGGTACTTGCTCTGTTTCAACGTTACTTCAAAGTCATTGAGAGTTTTGTTTAACTCTTCTAGATGTTTTTGAGGGCACTCGGTGTTTCATAGCTCTTTAAACGAACTCTATTTCTTGAATTTCAATTTTCAATTCTTGTGCTAATCTGCCAGCTGTCTTAATTATTAGCACAAGCCAATCTACGTGTGCAATGCCAACTTATTAATGACCAGTCTTTTTAAAAAATCTTGTCATGTTGAAAAATGTATGGTTCATTTCTTACTATTAGCCCATTAGGTGCCGCATTGCTTTTAAGATATTCAGTCATGAGGAGACCGTGGAGGGCTGTTTTTATCTGGGTGTGCCTTGGTTGTTCTATTTCGTCCCAGTCATTGTTTGTAGGTATTGGATCTGGTGTATTTAGCCCCTCGAAGTTGTTCAGTGAGGCTATGATGCTGTCTATCTCTTCTTCCGAGAAGGTTAGGCCTGTGTTTTCTGCCATTGTTGTGGTTGGTCTGTTGTAACCTGGTGTGTATGTTCTGTTTGTGTGATCTGGGTTAAGGGTGTTCTATCAAAGATGAGAGGAGGATGTTTTATCTCTCTAGAAAGATGAAGTTTAGATTCAGCGGTGAACCAAACTCCCACAGCTGTACGCTGTCAAGAATAATCAAAAAATCAAAGGAGGGAGTGAAGAGGAAAAAGGTAGAATCGTCCTCCTCTTGATACTGTTATCTAACATAGGGATTCTACCATGCATTATGTGAATATATATGCACCCATGTGTGTGCTGCTATTTTTATTTTTATTTGAAGTGTCTAGTCATACGTGAAAAATGGTGCAAAAGGATCAGAGCTCCTTCTCTCAATTTGTGGGAAGGGCAATGTTTCAAAAAATTGTAAAATACCCTCACACACTGAAACCTGATTCAGTGTCATGCTTCATCATTGGTGTCTTCCCGCCCCTCTACGGGACGGGGCGTGCTACGACTTACGTAGACGCAGGAGCACTTTATTCAGCAGCTGTGTCCACCGAAACGCATCATCCCATCCGATGCCATCGTCTGCCTGAATAAATATTCTCTGTTTGGATTCCTGTTGTCGGTGCCTGCTTTTCGTCACAGAAGTGGCAGGACTTTTCAGGAATATATATATATTATATATTATATATTCACTGAACAAAACAAAGGTTAAAGTGATATTATAATTAGGTGAAAATGTCTTTGCCAAAGTTACGTTTGGAACTAAAAAAAAACACAGAAATTCACCAGTTAGCAGAGCTAACTGTAACATGCGCCCCGCCATGCACTGCTTATGAGCTCACATATTACATCACTCATTTTTGTTTAAATCTTTTTTATTGACATTTTTTCTTGTTTTAATCATACAACGTGAACAATGCATAGACACCATGTATAATTACTTCCAAGCGATGCAGTACAGAGTACAGATCCATGTAATACCAGATGGGTTATCAAGCAGGATACTGAAAGAAGGCTTGTGACAATGTCTGCACAGAGGGCATGGCAATGCCAAGAAGTCTTACAACAGAACAGTCTTCAGATGTTCCAGACATGGTGTATTGTAGGCCAGAACTGTGGACATAGGGTACAACAAAATGAGGACAACTTTATCAAAGGAGGGGTAAGGAAGTCGCTTGAGACCCGCTGCCGCATGTGGTATAAAAGAGGGGGCCAACCTTGACAGGGCTTAGTGACAGTGGCTCTATGAAGCGGGGTCATACATTCATGAAAGTCGGTACCATTCCACACATGTGCCCCAGAAAGTGCGAGTGCTGAGTGTCAGACCTGGTCGCCGTCCACATATTACATCACTCATGACATGTTAAATGACATCATTTATGACATCGCTGATGACATCATCCAAGCTACTTTTGTACACATTACTCTATAAAGGACTATGGCATTAGAGGTATGAAAGTAAGTATAAAATAGCTCACCATAATTTGAAGCATCATTAATGACATTACACATACAACCACCTTAGGTGAAGCAAGCTTCTGTTATGTGCAACATTGACACATTGACACTATACGATACACTTCCTGGGTAACTTAGCTCATGGTGACAGTCAACCACACAAAGATGGATAACCCCTACCGCGCACGGTGTTCAATCTGTATACAACTGTTCAGAAAAAACCAACTTCCTCCGGACACTCAAGCCCTGTTACATAACTAATGCCCTACTACAGACAGTCTCAAACCCTTTACAGTCAGCGAACCTCTCGTGAGAAATGAAGCGGAAATGAGTAGAAAAGTGGGTACTATAAACAGTGTGTACCCTAAGCAGAGAGTTTACCTTCTACCACACTATTTGCAGACAGCCAAACCCTCATGAGGAATATACCACATATCATTAAACAGTATCTACTAAGAACAGTGTTCTCTCTATGCAAATCCCTCTCCAAAGACAGACTACTCACTGTAAACACCCAAGGCCTGAAAGTGCTATAGGTCATTCTCATCCCCAGGGGCAACACTTTACTTATAGTGGAAGGGGGCACATGGGGCCCTCCCCCGAGCCTTAAGAGGCTCCGGGGACCCCTTCCCTCGGGACCAAATACTTTTACATTAAGAGAGTGAGGTTACGTGGCTCACCTTCCCAAGTCCAAATGGGCCGAGAGGACCCAATTCCCCAGGACCATATTTAAATTATTGGGGAGGAGGGCGTGTGGCCCCTTCCCGAGCCATCACCACAGGGCCGATTACAAAAACTAAGGGGAGCAGACTTGCCTTCTCTGCCCACGATGATGAAGACAGGGAAGGCATGGTGGGCTCCCCGGGACAGAGTAACTGAGTTGGCCCGAGGCTCAGGGAAAGGGGCTTTATGGCCCCCCCTCCCTTTAAGGTTCATTTTGGCCCTGGGGGGATGGGGACCCCAGGCCCTATAAAGGTTCTGAATGGGGGCTGCGGGCCCCCCTCCCCTTTTTACACCAATCAGCCCTGGAGAACGGGGTTCCCGGGTCCTTTAAAGGCTCTGGAAGGGGCCTGGCCCCCTCCCCTTTTTCCCCCAATAAGACCCCGGGGATGGGGTCCCCAGACCGCCACTGGCTCATGCAGGTGAACCGGGCGCCCCCTCCCCTTATTTAAGATACCTGGCCCCAGGGGATGGGGTCCCCAGGGCCCAAAATGGGCTCAGGAAGGGGGGCCTACTCACTCCTCCCTACCTACATTTCTTTGGTATGTCGCATTCCCGCCAGAGTTCCACGGGATCGCATAAAAACCAGCTCTTTTTTTATTTTTGCCATGGGGGTGGGTCTTCTGGATCTCCTCCTCCCAAGAGGGCTTAGAGGGCCAGGGTATCCCTACCCTGCCCCCTTATATAATTTTTTTTAAAGCATTGCACGACAGGGGACTAAGTCCCCGAGTCCTGCAATGGCTGCCAGCAACATTTTCCTCATGTTGCTGGGAGTCAATCAGAGCACTCGCTCCAGCAGGAGTGACTCCTGCGGGACCGAATTGGCCCAAGGGTAAAAAAGAAGGCTCTCTTTGTTAAAACTGGGTTCGAATGACTTTCGCAAGAGTTCCACAAACCCAACCATCCAGATATACAAATATTTTGGAGCTCAATATCTCTAAAACTACTCCCATTTAGCAGTTTTTGCGGTAGTGCGTCTTAAAAAAGTTTATGGAATATGCATGTGGATTTTGTATTTTGGGATCCTCCTTTTTTCGCAGCCCCCAATTGATTGATCACCCTAAACTTTCCATGCACAAACTAGACAAAAAAGAAAAGCTTTTTCAAAAGTTTTGTGGAGATTCATCAAACGGCACCAAAGTTATTAGCAAAACAAAAAAGGCATCTCCTATGAAAACACTGACCTAACTATAACTACCCAGTGGCGACCGACACTGGGTTTCATAGATATATGGTATACACACACACATATATATATATACCGACAGCTGTAGGGACTTCCAAAAATCCATGGAGGAATGGAGAGAACGTATCGCTCTGCCGACGTTGCCCTCCAGGAGTTTAGCGGTTCTGTGATATATTTTCACTCCTAGGTACTCCAAGCAGTTGGGTTCCCACTGCAGGCTGCTCAGTGCAGCCGATGGAGGTCTGTTCGGAGTCATAGGGAACAATCTCGATTTCTGCCAGTTGACCTTTAGGCCAGGAGGCTACCAAAGTGCTCCAGCATGATCTGAGCCCCCTTCAAATCCTCCGTTGTGTTGCTGAGGAATATCAGGAGATCAGCCGCATAGAGGGCTATATGGTGCTGTGTCTCTTTCACCACCAGTCCCCTGTAGTCCTGTCTCGCTCTCGCTCGGCATGCCAGTGGCTCCATGTCCAGGGCAAACAGTAGCGGGGATAAGGGGCACCCCTGTCGCGTGCCCCGCTCCACCGCCTGACTTTGGGAGACAGCCTTTCCCATGCGCACGATCTCCATCGGATTTGTGTACAGCAATTTCACCCACGCTGAGGAAACACCTCAGAGTCTCAGTGCGTTCAGCACCTCATATAGAAAGGGCCACTCTAGGCTATCGAAGGCCTTCTCAATGTCTACTGCGAACAACGCCGCTATGGTTCTATCATAGTCTTCGATATCCATGATGGTCAGGAGTCGTTGTATGTTAATTGCTGTACTCCGCCCTGGGATAAATCTGGCCTGATCCGGATGGACCAGCTTTGGCATGTGCGGCAACAATCGGGGTGCTAAGATCTTACCTAATATTTTGCAATCCATGTTTAGCATGGAAAGTGGCCTGTAGGCCGTGCGGTCGTATGCCGGCTTTCCCGGTTTCAGTACCGTTACAATTTGGCATTCAACTTCATAGAGTTTCAATACTTACTGCTGACAGAAAAGACAAACTATGCAGGCAGGTCTTGGGTACACTAAGAATAATTTCGAATATGTTTTCAAACCCACATGATTTCCACCTTAATAATTGTGTATGTATCCGTATTTAGGGAAGACATGAAATTAGGTTTTTTTTGTTTCAAAATTTTCTTTTTCCCCCCAATCACAAAATTTGGAAATTGAGATCACCATAATTTATAAGTTTTTATATAAAAATTTTGCATTTCCATCAAGGGCGGCTCCTCCATGTGGGTAAAATACAATTTTACGCTTCTGCTTCTTGCACTGCGAGAAAGCAGAAGGCAGGGTTTGGTTGGGGGCCGACGGGTGGGCGGTCCTGCTCAAGGGCAGGGGAGGAGTGGCTTGCCCACTGTTGTGGGCGCTGACTGTTTGGTCGGCCCTAGGGCCGACCAAACCAGTCATACGCACTCTACATTTTCTCTATGTAGGCTGCATGCAGCCTACATAGAGAAAATGGCCTCCCAATAGACGCCTGTGTGGTCGGCGTCCCAGCCAATCACAACGCTGCCATTGCAGAGTTGTGATTGGCTGAGGGGAGGGAGGCTGCCTGTGGCTGCTTCCTGTTGTAGAGAGGACGACGCAGACCGACGACGCGGGCCCGGCCAGCAAAGATAAATTAACTTAACTTTTATTTTTTTTAAATTAAACCTCCCCACACGCGACCCCCTCCCCACGGCCCTCCCCACCCCCCACCCGTGAGTCATTCCGGTTGCGACTGATTTCCATCATAGTAGGGTCTTATTCTGCATTGATATAGTTTCCATTAACAGAAGGGGTTGACAAAACTGATAAACTATTTTATACAAGTATGTGTTTTTTTGCAAATATTTACACCAAATGTACTTGGCTGATATTTCGCATGATTATTTAAAGTGAGGGCATACCTTGCATACAAATTCCCATTGAGAAGCAGAAAATGTTGTTCTACTGCGGTTTTGCAGTTCACATTAGACACTTTCTGCTCACACTAGTATTCAACGGATGAAAATGTTTGATAACTAGTGTAATTGTAGAATGGGGGAAAAACGTGAAATTTACATTCCAAGAAATACGGGAATTTCATATGATTTCGCACAGGTAATAACAATTTCACTCTGGCCTAATCAATAGGTCAGCAATAATTGCTACATCGTCAAAGACCGATATCGTCGCACATCAGTGTAGAAACCATAGGCACTCACCCTGAGTTTGAAGTAGATAAAGCAGTTGTCCTCGGTCCATAGCCCATTCCCCGTTCTCGTCTTCCATACCCAGCACTTTGAATGCCTGCTGTAGCTCAGCCATAGAAATGCCAAACGCTGGTCGATGGTTACAGTAGAGTCGTAGCAGTCCGTCAAGATTGATGTCTGTCACCTGCTTTCCAGTATTCACATACTCGCTGAATTTAACTTCGTTTAACATATCCTCAATCTAAAAGGGAAGAGAAGACTGCCACTGTTAAAGGGTTACATCATCCCACAAGCTGATCACTCAAGATGTCTCCTAGGATCAACTGTAGGCTGACCTCCCTAAATAAGTCAAGCTGCTTTGTCATACAGTGAAACAGAGAGTACCATAATGTACCTTGACATAGAAAAGGGCATCTGGGTGAGGCCAAACGATATGTAACAAGGTCTCAAGGGTTGATCTATAAGTTGGCAAAGTTTCAAGCAATGTGAGGAGCAACCTTCAGAGAGGCTTTTGAGATGTGTGAACCATCAGCTGACTGTAGTTTAGGTTAGGCTTGTTGGCAGGCCTGCAGAGTGGCCATTCTGTCACTTTTTTTCCTTTTCCCAACATTATTGCCAAGGCTAACTGTGGATCTCAGTCAAGCCCTGGGTATTAGATATTGGACTATGCCTGTGCTGTGACAAACTTTAAGGCTAATAAGCATAACAATGGTCCAATGGGACTCGTTGTTAGCATAACGATGCGTATTAAGTCAGAGTTAATGGATTCAATACGGAACATATTGACTTTTCATACACTAATTGATGTAAAAATTACACTAGAAGCCACTTTTAAACTTGCATTTGTGTATTTCTTATATCGTATTTTACAGGTGCATAAAATAAAGTGACATTAGTGCAGATGACGCAGTGCTCCCAGAAAATGAAAACAAATATATACAAGATTGTGTAAAAACACTGTACCAAGTCCTGGGTTATATTTTAAATCAAGGCAGTAAGGAGCCTGTTGATGATTTCTCATGTTATTCTAATATGAGGTAATCATAGTTCAATCAAGGATGGGTTGTCGATGTTTCTCCAAATAGTAGACTAACAAACAGGTCAAGACCAAGTCATCCGTCTAAAGCTGTTTTTTTCAGGGATGTATTACAGAGACTGTGTATTGTGAATCATCTGCTTCATGTAATGGAACGTGTATCAGATATTTTCACAAACCTTTCGGTCCTCCATACTTGCCTTCCTTTCCTTCCCCTTTTTTATTCTGGATATTTAAATGTGTTTTCCATGTATTGATCATAATAGGTGGTAGAAGTTCATATTGTTTTAAACGTACATCAATTTGTGAATGGCTGAGTGACAGATCTGGTGATTTTAGATCATGGATATAATATTGGGTGGATTAAACTGAGTAGCACCTTTTAAAGACACCGCCTCCTATCCTGTTATCCCAACATCTACAGCTTCCATATTTTAGACAACACAGACTGCAACATGCACGAGTTCCAATAGTAACCTTCAATATTTCACAATCATGCCTTGGTACACCACATAATGAGGACTCACTGCAACCATTGTGTGCTTTCAACTCAAATTAGGCTTTGTCATGGGGAAATATGATAAATAATATGGATTTTATATGGAGCCCTCGTATGCTTAGCCCAAGTTATCCACGAGGCTGTCTTCCATACATGGTCTTGGATCATGAATAAAGTCCTTAGTCCAATGTCTTTACAGCTCTCTTAATAAATTCAGATCAAGAAAATGGAACGGTATCAGACTATCGCAGAAGCATTCATTAGTTTGAGCAAAGACCTGGAAGACTGAGCCTCGTATAGGCCTATCACTTAGCTGTATTAAGATATTAACAGCATTTGCATGCATCAAAATATCAGTCATAGATCACATATGGTACAGTTTAAATATCAGATACACATGACTGTTTCAGTATTTTCTCCACTTCACTTTAAGGTCTGGAATTTCAATAACATCTTAGTTTTTAGATTTTAGCTTCAATATCCAATCACTCCCTGGTTATTCTGAGGCAGAAGACAGAATTGTGCACAGCTCCAAACTTTAGAAGAATGAGCAGTCACAGTATATTTCACATTACATCATTTGATTGCATTACCATGCTCTTGAGTTCGGTTCTTCTGGAATCAAATGGTGCTACCAATCTAGTTTCACGATTGATACAATCCTTAATACAGTGAGTACTCTTAACTTCTGACTTACAGGCTGAGAGCCTGATTCACAAAGGTAAACTTACACCTCTGTGTAAGCTTCCTATTTTTTGGGTATTCACAAACTACAGGCTTAATTTTACTAACAGTAATTGTATGACTGCAGAGACTCCACACTCATGGCGGAGACTCCGCACATAAAAAACATAAGCCTGTGCTATCTTTTTAGGTGCAGAGTTCTCTGCTCCGATGGTGGAGTCTCTGCAGTCGTGAAATTGCTATCTTGTAAAATTAAAATTGTAGTTAGTAAATACCCCAAAAACTATAAACTTACACAGAAGTGTACGGTTACCTAGTGAATCAGGCACTCAGAGCCTTGTGTGTGAATACCATATCTGAAGAAAGTTTGAGATTTATCTGAAATCCAAGTCCACATCGTAAGAGGTAGGACCATGGATCCATTTTTGTCTCAAATTAAAGGATTTGCTAAAGGTCACAATTAAATTAAAATTTGCTCAAAATGGCATCTGAGATCAGAATGCTTCAGTGTTTTTTCATAATACAAGGCAAGGCCAGAGCTCACAGTACAAGTAAGGCTCACAATTGTTACAGATATTTACATAAATTCATATTGATCTAGATATAGAATCAATGTGTTTGTGTCTGTACATCATTTATTTAGCTTCCAATATTTACACTAATCCTGTTCTGTAGTTCCTACTAATCTGTAGGATCTGCGTATTGTTTGGACAACATAAACTCAGGGCTTGGTGTCAAGACTGTTTCCGGACACCCCCGCAGGATATATTGGCCTATAGACCAGCTAGCTCACAGTGCCACTGTAAGCCCCCCTAACCTACCAGGGAGTGAACAGTTTCTGGCAACCACTGAACATGACAACCCTTATTACTCAGGAATCGTGGAAACAGTACAGAATCTTTCACTCAGTCACTCTTGCTTACTTTCTCTCAGAGGAGTATACAGAATACACAGTGGGACGTTTTCAAAATATTTATTGAACCAACGTTATTCTTGTATAAAATACATGTGCAGCAATGATTAGGAGACAGAAGCAAGCACCAAAAGGGTAAACAGTAGATACATTTCTACCATGGTGCTAAAGCAATGAATATATGCAGGCATATATGCAGTATGGTAACCTAACGTGCTCCTACGATGCGGACCCTGCTCTGAGTGTACCTAGGGTGTGTATGGGTGTAGAGCCAAGAATCCCCCCTAGGGACAATCCAACCCCATTACCTGATGGGAGACAGTAGGGGACCCCATCTTGGTCTTGAGTTGGACACCCCTTACGGAATGTCCGACCGGTGCGTGGTGATTTCTCAGCATGCAGAGACCTTCGGTGTCAGCAGAAGTGCCTTCTCTACCAATGTATTGGGATGCTTATCATTTATAGTAAAAAGCAGCCTTCGTGCTGTGCGTGCTATATTAGTGATGTTAAGGATATGTAGATAGCGCTATCGCTCAGTGGATGAAGATAGGACAACTTTTGTACCTTGTGCGTAGAGAGGCCTAGTACATGATGTTCAAGGCATCGTGATAATGTTGTGCGAAGCTGGATGTGTAAACAAAGTAGTTTCAGAGAAACTAATTCAACATTGTCGTGCATGCAAATGTGTGCAAAGGTTCACTGCTGAAATGTCATTTTCTAGGACAATGTAAGGAATAAGCTGCCTCACTACATGTGCCTAACTCGAGAATATAACAATCCATTCGGTCAAGGCTGTGCAGACTGACAGCATTTAACTTAACAAAATACAAATGCCTTTCCATGTAGCTCGTCTGAAGTAATTTCAGTCTCTTTTCAACTTACCCTTCCATCCTGATTAATATCACCACTCACCACCTCTGAGCAGGAAGCCTGAGTCGTTTTGCTGTTTGCAAAAAGAGTTGAACTAAGACTATTTCGATACCCAAAATACATACGTTCCTAGACCAATTTTGCTTGTGAGCCAATCAGGGACTTGATGGATCATTGGTTTTGGTCAAGAATAAGAAAAAAAGTTTCCTTACCTATGTTGGAACCGGGTTTACCGAGTCCGCCACGGTAGCATGGCGCGAAGCGGGAAAGCACGCGAAGGCAATGTGTAAGGCAGTTGTGCAGCACACTCTTACTTTGACTCAGAAATGCGAACGCAATAACATGACACCCCACCAGGCTTTTGTATTTAAAATCAAGATCTTTTATATATAAATTAAGTTGGCATCAGATGAGGCAGATTAATTCAGATCTACATTCAAATTCATTGCATTACTCAACTGGTGCACATTTTAAATAAAGCATCATAGCTCATCAACATTGTAGGCCACTAAGAGGCCGCAGGAATTATCTCCTAAACGTAGCACTTAATAATGATCTCAAGGTACGTTAATAAAACAGGGGCCTAACCATGCAGTTCACTTTAGCATATTCAATTACTTAAAAGAAGGCTTTTCACGTTACATTTAAATAGGCCTGCATTAATCTAGGCGCGCCCACATTCAGTACAGTGGGCGTCGCAATTCCAGTACACCTGTAACATAAAACACTTCAACTCTTGGCGGTGTACACTTCAGCTCAATTCAATTAAACACTTTCCCCCTGTGGTAAAGACTTAGCAGTTAAAAGCATGGCCTAGGCAGTAATTACAATAGGCATCTGCAATAAATTAATAAATACTGTAGGGAACCCCTCAACATGTCCTGTATCCTGGGGCTTCTATGACCCTTAGGGGTTAACTCCAGGCTAGGCCCACTCCTCTCCGGGGCCTCGCCTCATGGGGAAAGTTACACAATTAATTATGGGGTTAATGGTGGCCCCCGGCCCCCAGTGGCGTTTTGTGGGCCCTAGGGGCCTCCTGGGCTCACCTGTTGCTGGTTCGTTGGTCGCGCTTCTTTAGCGACTGGCACTCCCCCAGGCCCGGCCCGTGTTCTGGAGGGCGGGGCCTGGTCGGGGTACCTCGGCCTTCAGGCCGGACTGTCGGGACGTTGCGGGGGCCGGTATCACCTTCCTCCGGCCCCCGGGATCAGGGAATGAACTTGCGGCTCATTGCGGGGGCCGGGATCACCTTCCTCCGGCCCCCGGGATCAGGTAAGTGAAGTGCGCGGGCTCAGGGTCTTTGGGGAAGGGAGCGGGAGCCAGCAGTCCTCTTCGGCCGGCTCCCCGTCTCACTCTGCACGGCCGGGGCTCTTCCTGGGCCTCCGTCGGCGCTGGGGGCGTGACCGGAGCCGGAGCCGGCGCCCAATCGTTGCGCGGCCTTCCTGGGGGCGCGGCCGGCGTCCCCGGCTGCTTGGAGACGGCGTCGGCGGGGCCTGGAGGCCTCGCTGGTCGCGCTAGGCCGCGATGGCGATTTCTTCAGCCGCGACGGCGGCGGGGGTGATTTCTTCGGCCGCAACGGCGGCGGGGGTGATTTCTTCCGCCGCGACGGCGGCGATGGCGATTTCTTCGGCCGCGACGGCGGCGGGGGTGATTTCTTCGGCCGCGATGGCGGCGACGGGGCCCAGGGCCCGGTGGCAACAATTTGGGGGCAATTTATAGAGGCTTCGGTGAGGGCGCGGACGGCGCACCTCACCACATATACTTGAGGGGCTTCCCTCACCTCAGCGCTCCATTCGGTGAGGGCGCGATGGCGCACCTCACCACACGGCACTTCTCCTCAGGCGGCGGCGGTGATCTCCACACAAGGTCAGTGACCTGAGGGGTGGCAGAAAGCAGGGCGCACCAGCAGCCTGTGGGCAGGGCTGACTGGAAAAGTACTTGGGGGCAGCCCAGCAGCAGGCAGAAATGAAGAGGGGGTGAAGGTCTAGCGCTTCAGGGTACGGCGCTTTACCTGGTGATCCCCAGTTGGGCAGTTTAGGCTTCAGGCCTGGCTGGACGGTCAGGCCTCCTCAAATTAAGGTGTCTTGCGACTGCTCCAGCTTGGTTGCTTCTTAGGCGCTTCTGGTTAGGAGTTTCTTGTCAGAAGTTCCTTATTA